>CM067359.1:40987752-42187752 GCA_034401795.1 Chaetoderma sp. LZ-2023a
TCGGTACCAGTTTCTAACACTGATGTAAATCTGGTATTTATATAGCGGCAAGATGGTGATCTGCATCTCTATGATAAAGCAACAGGAGAGTGTCACCAAATGTATCTATTGAAATAAACGTGTTTTGTTGATGCCAGCAAAACAGCGAGTGTAGGAGAATGAAAAAGAACCAATTGTTAGAAATAGAACGATGTTAGAAACACCCTGGCCATACCGTATATTGAATTCTCTTTATAATAAGAGAGATTACTCTGTGTACATTTTGCAGTACAGATCAAGGGAGACAAGTTATCCTCTTAAAAAGCGATGAGCAGTCTAAAGTAATTTATTGCTAAAATTCCTTGCTTTATGTTGGCATATTTTGTTACTCATTCAGAACTTCATTGTTTTTTACAAGATTTCATTCAGAATTTTCGTTGTCCCAGTTTTCAAAGGAAGCTAAGTTGTTGTTGCTTTAAGAAAAATCAACAAGAGTACAAAAATAGACAGATAATCACTACAGGCTGGTGGTCTGTGTGCGTGATTAAGTGTGCGTGTGCATGCATATGTACGTCTGTGTGTATGCATGCGGATATGTGCATGTCTCAGTCTGTGCATGTGTTCATGCGCATGTGTGTGTGTGTGCATGCGAGTGCGTGTGTGTGTGTGTGTGTGTGTGTGCAGAACACCTGCATGTGCATGCATGCATTCTGGATGTACATGCATGCATTTATGCCTTTCCGTGCTATGCATGTCTGTGTGTGCATGCATGTTTGTCTCTGTGTGCGTGTACATGCTAAATTAATCCATTTCATTCCTAATACATGTTGCGGATGCTATTTATTGCATCATATCTGTAAAACCCACAAATATATGTGAAAAAATGTTAAATGTCATTTCTCTATAGGCCCTGGTATCTAGACCCTTTACCATTTAATGGTCAAGATTGGTCAAGAAAATCTAATATTTTGCTTAGTGAGTGTCCATTTATCAGCCAAGATAAAACTATTTTTGAAAATTTACCACTGAAATGACTGGCTCGATAGTCATTCCAGTGATAAATTTTTAACAAATAGTCTTCTTGGCATGCAATTGGACATTTATCCAAACCAGTGCAATAGACATTTTTGCTGCCGTGACACTTAAAGTGTTAACCTTATTGCGACTCATTAATGCATCCAAGCTTAAAACATAACAGCCACAGCAAACACCACAAATTATTGGCTGAGGGTTTTTGATGCCAAAGTATTTTAACTTTTCAATTTATCTTCAACTGGCAGGAGATAAAAATAACAGAATTCCTAAGTAGAAGCGGAGGGGGGGAATGGTTATATATTCCATGATTACTGTTGATTAGTTAACATGTATACACATGTGTGACCTTGTGAATATGATGGAGTGTGTGCTTTTATATATAAGCATGCATCCACACATGCATCTAAGTACATACACACACTCGCGCACGCACACACGCACACACATTAACCCTTTAATGACCACAATTTTTCAAAAGATTAAAATATTTACTTATTAAATGTCCATTTGCAGGCCATGAGAAAACTACTTTTCAAAATTTACCACTGGAATAACTGGCTCGATAACCAAGCCAGTCATTCCAGTGGTAAATTTCCAAAAGTAGTCTTCTCTTGGCCTGCAAATGGGCATTCCTCAAGACCACTACAGAGGCCGGTTCTTCGTCGTGAAAGGGTTAAACCTTTCAACCAGTAGGAACCTATACAGCAAGTTCTTTGTGATGTAAGCAATATTCTGTTGAATATTTTTTAATTAATTTACGTTAACTAAAAAATGTATTTAATTTAAAATGAGTGAGTGTTGCTGATATTTCCTGATATATTACTCTCAGGAACATGAGGATTGCGTTATGGGTAATTCAACTGCTTACATATCCAGGGGAGATAACTACTAAAGTATTTAATAATCATTGCCATATTTTTTAAGAGTTGTCTCCCATAGGTAAACCAAGATATTGGGACAACAGTTGTAGATCGTTCTATCATTTATAGCAGGTTTTACTGGTTCCGTCGTTATAAGTATAAGTATGTCTTAACTTGACAAAACTGAAAACGACAGGAGAAAGACTGTTTCTTATTTTTAAATTTACATATCATTCAATCTCTTAGTGTACATGCATGCTATATTTAATGTGTGAATGAAGCATCTTGGTTCTCTTTCAATTATAGAATATTGCTGGAAATTGAAAATCATGGTGGCATATAATCACGCTTCAGTGGGTAAGCCAGCCAAAAATTACCCGTAAGTTTGCTGTTGTCATAACTAGGCGATTTTAGGTGTGACTTGTTTGGTTTGTCTGTCTGTTAGTCTGTCAAATCTTTTATGCTTCTAACAGAAATGCCTATGTCATAGCTTAAAAAGTGCATCACAATTATTAGCTCACCTAGGCCAAGTGAGCTTATGTCGTGGCGACCGTCCGTCCGGAGTGTTCACAGTTCTTTAATAGTATTAGAACATTTCCAGAATTCTTGGTTCTAGAGCTGTTCTAGAATATACGTTCTTGAATAGGTCTAGAACAATAGCTCTATAAAATTTCTCATATAACATTCAGGAACTCTACCTGAACTGCTTAACCCTTTAATGACCATGCCGGCCAAAACCGGCCTCTGTGGTCATCTTGAGGAATGTCCATTTTCAGGCCAAATGAAGACTATTTTTGAAAATTTACCATTGGAATAACTGGCTCGATAATTGAGCCAGTGATTCCAGTCATAACCTTTCAGAAATAGTCTTCTCTTGGCCTGGATATGGATATTCAAACTGGGCAAAAATGTCAATTTTCTTTTAAAATTTTGACCATTAAAGGATTAAGAATGGATGAAGCAAAGTTAAAGAATAGTTTTCGAACAGTTCAAGAAACTTTCACGATTTAGATTGAGTGAAAATGAGTTCATGCATTACTCATGTATTTCTAGAGTTTGCACATGTTCATGCTCTCTAAGACTTACAATGAACAAATTAACGTCCATGATTTCCAGGCATTCATGAACACTTCATTAACCCTTTATTTGCTTATTGAATGTCCATTTGCAGGCCATTATATGACTATTTTTGATAATTTACCATTGGAATGACTGGCTCGGTTATCGACCCAGGCATTTCACTGGTAAATTTTCAAAAATAGTCTTCTTTTGGCCTGCAAATAGACATTCTGAAAGACCACTACAGAGGCCGGTTTTAGCCGGCGTGACCATTGAAGGATTAAACATGAATGTCTTCCAATCCAATTTTGCTATAAAAAAAAATATTTAACAGAACATTTCTTACATCGTGTTCAAAATTGTACTAAGTCACATGTGTCTGTTTTTGTTTTAGAAACATGTAACGTTATTTATGCTCTGTACTGTAGCCTTATGATTCACCTTAGCTCTTGTATCGAGTCCCGTGCTTGCACGCTTTTGATGTCTGCACTAAGTTCACGAAACTTCATAAATGAGGTCAGTCAGCCACTGGCCAATAAAATTGTCTGATTATTATCATCCTACTAATATACGCCCAATCACATCGCTTGACATTCATGTCTCGCGAGCTCTCCATCGATATTGGCATGAAGCCACGCCTCTATTTTTAGATTGATAGCTAGATTGAAACAGGCAGAAATCTGATTGGCTGCCTCCAGCCCGCCAGTATAATGTTATTTCACATAGCAAGAGATAGAAGGTCTGCAAGTACGGCCTCAAATGGCAAAGCAATGTGAGTGGCCATATGTCTGTACAATGGTGACATACACGTTCATCATACACAATCATACAGCATCGGACATTGTTGGATGTGGCGACCGACCAGTGATGCCAACAAGATCATGTGATACAACTTCCGGCACATGAGTGGGTGTTTCATTAAACATGTTTGGCGCTGTCGGATGAGAGTTGAACATTGTCCGACTTTTTTGCATGTATGATTTACCTTGTCGAAAGGTATGACACACGATCATACATCATCCGACTTTGTCATTACATACATGCATAATGTACTTTTCCATTTTTAACTATGCCCCGCCCATCACTAGCTAAGCTTCACCCACACCTCGCCATTTTGGGATTGATAGATCCCCAAATGCCATAGCTATCAATTTCGTGAAAACCATACAGGGAAGCTGTTGAATATTTTGTAACTAATTTGACTGGGTGCCCAGTCAAATTAGTTTCATAATATTCAACAGAATATTTATTAAATAGATAAAGCAAACAATTTGTACAACAACGCATAGACCGTCTTCAAATATGCATTCGTGACGTACTTATCGACGTCATTCATGATGTCATTCATTATAATGTCATTGTACACATCACGCAGTTCATTATGACATCATATGACGGGTGGGTACTCTGGAAAGGTGAATCGTATGTGTTGGATCGTCTATCATAGGCTTTACACATGGCTGATATGCTGGCCTGAAAATCTAGAAATTTAACAAGTTACTCATCCATATTGTACAAAAAATGAGATTTTAGTTCTGTGAATGCCAATTTACAAGCTAAGAAAATACTGTTTTTGAAAATTTATCACTGAAATGACTGGATCTTTCCAGTTTATTCATCCATCATATGACGTCATATGCAGCAACAGCACCCAGTCAAAATGGTTTCAAAATATTCAACAGCTTATCTGTATAATTTTCTGGAAATTAATAGTCAGGGAGTTCAGGGATCGATCAATCCCAACACGAGTGAGGTGTGGGTGGAGCTTAGATAGAGGTGGGGGGGGGGCATAGCTAAAACTGTCCATTAAACTTTCGCACTCTGATGTTAATATTTTATCTTTTACTGTGTCAATAACAAAAGACAGAAAACTAATTTATTGAAAAAATTAACAGCTCTTAATCTTTTAATTTAATTTGAAAATTTTTAATGTTGAGATCTGAGTATCGAGGGTTAAACTGTTTAGAAGCTTTTTAGAATATGGACAATTTTGGAAAATTTATGGAAGATTGAAATAATTTTGGTTATTGTGAATGCTTATAATTTGATTAATATGCGAAATTTTTCCGCTTTCTGGGGTTTTTAAAATCCTGAAACAGACAGTAAATTATCAGAAATGAGTGTGAAAATTGCTAAAATAGGTCATGTATTAAAGATATGAAACGGATATGAAATTCCATTTTACAGAAACTCTATTAAGCCTGTGTAAGATATCTTTCCATCACAATAAATCTTATAATCAGTACACAAGTTTGTCAGACAACACATGTGCGTGAATGTAGCGATATAGCATCTATCTACATCCACACTTAGATCTCGTGGGGAAAGTGATTGCTGATTAATTCCCAGGTTGCATCTCTGTTCTTACCTGGCACAGCTAACTCTATATGCGTTTGACGTATCAGATGCACCTGGAAAGTGTGCAGGTATTTTTTGGCAGATACACAGCAACACTGAGATAAAGCAGCCTCAGGTGTATTCCGCTTCATGCGTTTCTAGGAGTGCTGATCATTTCAACTCGCACCGAACCTTGGCAGGGGCGGTAGAGCATGGTTTAACCAGTATTCTGACCATTTCTCCAATCAAATAATGCCGGGAAAATCTGTAATTTCACAGTAGCCATGCATAAAAAATGTCAAATAATTTGAAATTAATTTGACTGGAAGTGATTGCTGCCAAAAGGCAGCAATCACTTCACATCAAATTACTTTCAAAATGTTTGACATAATGTTTATTGAATCGTAGTGAATTTATCCATCTGCTTTTTGGTGATGAAAGGTGTATCTGATAATTATATCATTACTTTCAAGAGGAAATATAATGTTACAAGGTGTTTTTTGGTGCAGTAAATTCATTAGGTCTACAGATCAAATCTATATGACGAAAGCAAAATCAGACCATGATTGGCCATGATCCGCTTGATATTTAAATTCCGATCATGGTAATTTCATAGTTGGCAATCACATAGCATAAAGTTGTCCATGTTCACACATGACCTAAGGATGCTTCCAGTAAAATATACTTGAAATCGGCCCAGTGGTTCTGTAGAAGACATTTGAAATAATTTTTGCAGGAAAACGATCCAAGACTGGTGCCAAACCGATTAACCAACTGATTCGAAAATCGCAAATTTGAAATAAGAGTCCTAAAAACATATATAAAACCAATTTTGGCTTCAAAACCCATCCCAAAAAAGAGCCAATATGGTCGCCAAACACGCTACATGGCGGCCATGTTTTTTTGCGTGTAAACATACTTGGCTATGATTACCATCTTTACCAACATGATATTTATGTGATGTGATATTCTAGTAAATAGTAGCAATAAGCATAACTCATTATTATATATTTAACATATTTCCACCAGAGCAATACAAAGGAGGGTTCCGGTTTATCCATCAATCATATGATGTCATAATCAACTATGTGACATCATAATCAACCATGTAATAATTTATTAATTTAGCATTACTGTTGCATGGAAGGGGCGAATCTTTGTTCAGTAAGTGTTGTACAATTAACAGATGGTGGTGATATCGAATCTAGACCGAGACATTTCCTAATAGTACCCAATATTCAGCGATGGACAGATGCCTTCTTAGCTTTCATGTTATATATCCAAAAATTTTGATGAACCGTTCATGAATAATCGAAGAACAAAATTCATAAATTGTTCCTCATCTGTTCAAAAACTGTTCATGGACAATCCATCATTAAATGGCCCATTCATGTTTAATCCTTCAGTGGTCACGCCGGCCAAAACCGGCCTCTGCAGTGGTCTTTCAGAATGTCTATTTGCAGGCCAAAAGAAGACTATTTTTTAAAATTTACCACTGAAATGCCTGGATCAATAACCGAGCCAGTCATTCCAATGGTAAATTATCAAAAATAGTCTTATTATGGCCTGCAAATGGACATTCAATAAGCAAATATTTAAATTTTTTTCTTGACCAAATTTGACAATTAAAGGGTTGATGAAGTGTTCATGAATGTCTGGAAATCATGGACGTTAATTTGTTCATTGTAAGTCTTAGAGAGCATGAACATGTGCAAACTCTAGAAATACATGAGTAATGCATGAACTCATTTTCACTCAATCTAAATTGTGAAAGTTTCTTGAACTGTTCAAAAACTAGTCTTTAACTTTGCTTCATCCATTCTTAACCCTTTAATGGTCAAAATTTTAAAAGAAAATTGACATTTTTGCCCAGTTTGAATATCCATATCCAGGCCAAGAGAAGACTATTTCTGAAAGGTTACGACTGGAATCACTGGCTCAATTATCGAGCCAGTTATTCCAATGGGAAATTTTCAAAAATAGTCTTCATTTGGCCTGAAAATGGACATTCCTCAAGACGACCACAGAGGCCGGTTTTGGCCGACTTGGCCATTAAAGGGTTAAGCAGTTCAGGTAGAGTTCCTGAATGTTATATGAGAAATTTTATAGAGCTATTGTTCTTGACCTATTCAAGAACGTATATTCTAGAACAGCTCTAGAACCAAGAATTCTGGAAATGTTCTAATACTATTAAAGAACTGTGAACACTCCTTTTATATAACCGTGGTCAAACCATGGTTAACCGCTACTGGTAGTCAGCAATCTAGCTCCATTTTTGTTACAAAGCAAGACTATACACCTTTGTTGACCATGTTTTGACCATGACGACATTTGAATTTTATTTTTTTCCAGATAGTTTCCTAAGGGAGGCATTTCTTTCATTGGAAATATGATCTCTTTTTTTGTATTTAAAGTCATATATTACACATAAATTATGTAATCGTTAACTATGACATTTTAATATGTAAATATAGTGTACTATTTACACTTTGATCTTATCCAAAAGGCAGAGAATTTGCGATTACAGAACCATCGGAATCATTTTATTGGCACAAAGTCTCAAAACATAAAGATATAGCCAAGACATACAAATATAACTATTATATAATCAATATGTTACATGTATGAAGATATGACCTTGATACCACCACAGCAAATCATCGACCCATATTGAAGATATTTGTATTTGTTTTTATTGGCCGCTTACACCTAGATGTATTTGAGGCATGCCTCTATTCTTGCGGTGCTTCACCGAAGTGTTGCGAAATGAATGTAAAACTGCAATAAGACGAAACTGAAGATAATAACTGAATACAAGTAAGGTATAAGAAACTGAAAAATAATGCCATGTGGTTAAATCAACAAGAAACCGGAAAAATTAAACTTAAAATCAAGTGTTTACAAATGAAAATTCCAAGTTAAAACTTAAAATCATAACCTACTGTTAGAAATAATAAGTTGATTACGAATGACGCTGTTAATGGATTAGAAAGCCTAACAATCATCAAGTCGCTAACAACCCCTTCTTACTCATGTTAAAATGTTTATCCAGCACTGGGCAAAGGAGAGCAAAGCAGAGCGACAGCATCCACACCAAGAGCAAAGCAATGTCAGCCATGAACCAGACCAGTTTTCGAAGATATTTATCAAAATTTATTTATAAGCCTATGAAAATGGTGGAATGGTTAATCTATATTGGCATTGTTTGAAATAAAGATTATACAAGAATTCTGTGTTTATTATTACTGGTATGCTTCTATGTATATGCATTTTAGTATTCAAATGTCATAATTAATGATTGCATAATTTATGTATAATGTATAAGACATTAAATACCAAAATAGACATCTTTCCAATGAAAAAGTTGCCTCCCTTAGGAAACTATGTGGTATAAAAAGTGTCAAATGTGGTCGTGGCCAAAACATGGTCAACTAAGGTCAAATAATTTTTAGCGATTCTCCATGGTCAAAACATGGTTGACCAGGGTCATGCATAGTTTTAAGAAATTTGTTTGACCATCATGTTCACACTTTCGTCAGATATTTTACAATTTTTATTTGTTCCTGAACTGTTCTTCAGATGTTCCTTGTTGACATTGTTCAGTCCACTTAGACCATTGGTGCTGTCTGAAACAAGTTTGATAAACCACGGTTGACCATAGCTAAACCAGCTAAATCGTGGTTATGACCATATTGTTGATCGCAACATGGCTCTACATGATTATATAAGATAGCTTTAACATATGCTATGTAATGAATTGGTATTATTTAAGCAGTATGGTGGTATTCCATAATCTCATGGTAGTTACGACAATAGACATCACAATAAAATTAATTAATCTTCCCTGCTTGAAATGTTGCTGCGATTTGAATGTGTGCCCTATTTGCCAAATGGGTCATAAAATAGAATCCAATTGTGTGCAGAGGAAAGTTTTTATATCACCTCAGGAGAATGCCAGGGTAGGTGGTCATATTTCGGAGAGGCTGACCATATTCTCGCGGTAAACAAAGAACATTATCTACGGTAGCCCAGCATAGTTAAAACAGAGATAAACTATCAGGAATGGTTTCCACGTTAACAGTCTAATACAAAACGCTATTATTTATTAGAAAATCGGTCAAAATCTTGATTCTATCATGCTGTATGCAGTAGGCCCTGGCAAGGTTTATTTGTAAGATGCGTGGTTGGGGAAACCCCTGAAATTATTACATGATAACGTGTCATGAGGTAGCAACTAACCTAGCTTATTATAAATGACTACCTTTATTTTTCCCATGCACTTTGATCATCCAGCAATCAGGCGGAGTCACTGATCATGGGACTTGATGTAACTGACGTAAATAAATTATCAGACGATGTATTTCAGTTAGATAGTAGTTTTGTATATAAAGAATAATGCATTGTCGTCTTCAAATATGTTTTATTGTCGAACGATGCTGTAACCTGGCAAGAAAACAATAACAACATTAACTAAGTAAGTTAGATAGGCCAAATCTAAAGTTACGAAAATAGGTAATTATGAAATTAAATAGGCCTATATAAATAAACGGTATGCGAAGATGACAATGAAACAATTATGAGACGATTACACAAACACTACATCTAAATATAGCGTAATACCTTAAATGTTAAAGCTGTCAAAATGTATACGTGAAATTGTAAACTAAATTGAATTACTTCTTATTCTTCTGTAAATTACCCTCGTGTCACTCAGGACAAGTATTTACGAACCAATAATAACGGAACGAGGAAATCTATACATCCCCCCCTAGCTCGGGGCGTCAAAACCGTCACGAGTTATCCACTTGCCCATCTCCGGTTCGTAAACACGTGGTGGACGTGCGGCACGACGGGGCCGAGTGTTCGTCAACGGGCCTGGGGTTGGCGCAGGCTCTTTGAGATTGGTATCATCAGGAGTGTGTGAAGGTGCGGGAGTTGAGTGTTCGGGATCTACGGGTGCGTCAGCTGAGGTTGCGGGAGCTGAGCTAGGTGGCTGGTCCTGTGTGATTAATTGTTCAGGTGCCATATGGTCCACTGGCATATGTTGGGAGAACGGCTGGTAAATGTTAAGTGCCCGTGATGGGATGGGTGTCTCATGATGGTCGGATGTCGTAATACCATGTTCGGGAGCTGCCAGCGGGGGTGCAGCAGCCGGGGCAGCAATCGGAGGAGACACTGGGACAAATTTCCTAAGGAAACGTCTATTCCTTCTCAAAATACGTCCGGAACCATCGATCTTACCGCTGTATGAGTCATATCCCAGGACATCAATAATGGTTCCTGAGCGGTCACATCGTTTAGGGTGGTTGCCTGTCTGATTTTGTACATAGACCCTATCGCCAACTACTAGGGGAGGCAATGCCCGAACGTGGTCATCAAGGGCCTCTGAAGTGGCGTGGAAACACACACGAAGCGTGTCCTCCTTAGCCTGCCATGCAGCTCTCCATGTTGGTCTAACGTGCATATTAGACAATTTCTTCAGGCAGTTGATAAAAGAGAAGGCATCGCGTAGGGGTCTGCCGAACACGATCTGCACTGGTGACAAGTTGCAGTCTGGGTCGGGGATATTACGAAGTTGCAACATTGCCCGGAGGAAATTGTCACTGTCTAATGTACCGGACGGTCCTGTGTTAGATCTTAGGAGACGTTTTGCCGACTTGATGGCCACCTCTGCACGACCATTCGACTGTGGGTTATACGCCGCGGAAACACGATGGTTAACACCCCATCGCTTCAGAAAATTGTGAGTAGTGCTAGACGTAAACTCTGGGCCTCCGTCACTCGAGAATTCCTCAGGGGGAGTGGCGGGTATAGAAGGAATACGCGCCTGACTATGGGCGTTCTTAATGCAGTCAAGGCATTTAGCCCGAGTCATTTGAATGTCCTCGGTAATGCCTGGCCAAAAGACGATGGACCGAGCTCGAAGCTCCATAGAGGAAGTACCTTGGTGCGCGGCATGGAGGATATCAAGGATGTGCTGATGCAGGACTCGAGGTACAACGACACGATCTTCATACATCAGTACACCTTCTAACTCATACAACGACTCACGATAGCGCCAGTAAGGGGCGGCATAGTGACGATGACGGGAAGAATCTGAGAAACCCTGGCGTACCGTCTCAAGGCAATATCGCATGTCATTGTCAGATTCTGTCTCCTGGGCTAGTCGCTGCCATGATATAGAGGTCATATCTTCTGCATCACGCCTGAAGATCGCTTCTATCGCCAGTTCGATCTGATCAGTAACGTCGAGCGAGTCAACGTCACCAATAGGTGAGGGATGACGGGACGTAACATTGGCAGCTAAGTTCGTCTTACCAGGGAGATGAATAATTGGAAGTGCCGTGGGAGTGTGTGCTGTTTTAAGCGGAAGAGACAGGTATTTGATATTTCGTCACGGGTGCGGGCGCCAAAGATTTTTGTGAGCGGTTTATGGTCAGTGACAATCAGGAGATCATCACAGCCTTGCATGAAAAATTGTGTCTGTTCAAGACTCCATGCTATGGCAAGAGCCTCGCCTTCAATAGGCGTGTATCGCCGTTCAGCGGAGGTCAGGAAACATGAACCAGCATGGGTGATTTTCCAACCGTCAGGACAGCAGTCAGGTAGCACAGAGGGGCAATCACAATGCTGCTGGAAAAGGAAGTACCCGATGCCTCGGTTCGACCAATCTGGGCGGATACATGTCGGCTTATGGACGTCGAAGATCCCTACCTCATACCTAATGGCTGATATAATCGCTTCTTTAGAAGCATTAAAAACTTCAAGTTCTGGCGTCCAAGTGAATAGGTGCTTTGGGGATAAGAACGGCCGAAATGGCATCAGCATGTCACGTAGTTGAGCATAATTTGCAGCCTGATTAACAAGACCAAACCAACTACGAATGTCAGACATTGATGAGGGTGTAGGGAAGTCACGGATAGCGCTGAGAAATTTAGGGAGTGGGTCAACTCTACTGTCTGTGATCCGAAAACCAGCAAACTCGACCTCTCATTGGGAGGACTGGAATTTATCTGGGTTTAAAACCACGCCAGCGGCTCCTACAATCGATAGAAAATCAATAGTCCACCACCAGTGATCCTCTAGGGATTCATCGTAGTGAATAGTATCATCGACTATACGCTCCTTCCTCTCAAACTCAGCTAGGATGGCCGCAAACCGACGATTATATCCGTTGCCCGAGGATAGGAAACCTTGAGGGGCGCGAGCATACCGCCACCGACCGAATGGCGTAATAAACGTAGTAAGGGGGCGATCACTTTCTCTGAGTGGAACGCTGTGATAGCCATTCCACACATCGGTGACGGTTTTCCACGTATCTCTTGGGACTCCTCGCGCGAGGTGAAAGGGAGATTCAGATGCATGAGTTTCTCACTTACAGTGCTTGTTGAGCGGGGATAGATCGACTGTGCGCCGTGGTGATCCATTATGTTTTCGCGTAATGGCCGTGTGGTGACACCATGTCACAGGTTCGCCATAGGGGACCTTTTCTATTACACCAAGCGCTTTGTCGCGAATAAGATCCTCGTACACCAGCTGCTTCCAGTGGATGGGTATGGGGGATGCGGTGTGGCACGCACGTGGCTGTGCGGAGGGATCTATATGGATCTCAATGGCTGGGCCAGACATACAGGGGAGAGGTCTATGGGGGCAGGTATTAAATGATGAAGCCGCGTACCGCTTTAAGAGCCAGTCCTTCATCATGTCATTGTTCTCAGGGGTGCATGGCAAGGGAAGCTCAGTAGGATGGGGAGGTACACATTCTCTTTGGGGGCAGGAGCATGTACCGATATGTGCTTCCTTAGGCTCACTACATCCGTCATCTCGAACACGGATGATGTTGACAGATGGGGTTATTGAGGTTTTGGTCTGGAGAGACTCATGGGGTAGAAGGTTACCATGAGGCAGGGCACAGCCTGCAGCAGGGAAGCTCGGTCCGAGGATACCTAAATTGAGCATAGTATCGTAGGATAGATAAAATCCTTTAACAGTTCTGCTAATGTACGTCATCGCGCGGCATGTGACGGTCATATCGTCCGGTGTCCATGCTTCAATGCGTGCAAAAAATGCACCGTCGATGCTGATCGGCGACCTATTCGCGGCATTACGGTGGAATGTGACCGGCGACAAATCTTCGCGAGTAAATCCGGCTTTGAGAAAATCATTGAGAGACCAAACATTCGATTGCGCACCCGAGTCGGCGACCGTGTCAACATCAACAAATGGCGACAATGGGTAGTCCATCGAGACACGAAGATGCGTGCGTGGGTGTTCCGTGTGACGGGCTCGACGCCATTCGCCAGCGCAAAAAATGTGGTGCTCAAGAGCGACGACCTCCGTGTTTGCGAACACGCTTATGGCGTCTACGTTGCCTCCATCATTGTACATTACTCCTAACAAAACCCACACAAGGAACACTACTAACTAGGCCTACACAAGAATTACTGTCAATATGTCCAAATGGGTCAAAATCATCCTCTATAGCGTTGGATTACACAGACTGTCTTTCCTTAGCGTGATCACGCTTCACCTTAACTCGCCAACAGTCTATACAATGTTCATGGGGCTTTGTATTCCATCCCCTACGAATGATGAAAAGTTTTACCACAGTCTGGGCAAGAAGCAGTCTTGGATCTATTTGCGCTGTTAGGGATATTTGCAGAACTCTTGTTGGGCTGTTGAGACAGGAGTGTCGCTTGTGTTTTTGATGCACGACGGTACGACGTAAGGACCGATAGTGTAGACAATTGGTTAGCGTTCAGCGCAGTCTCTCTGTTTTCGACAAATGCGATAATGTCATTAACAGATTTAGTTTGGATGTCACTGGCACTGAGGGCCTCACGGTGAATATCACTGTCAACTATACCGTTTAACAAAACATCACGTATTGCCTCGTCTGTATAGTAGATATCATCGTTACATTTACAACACTTCGTCCGAAAGTCACAAGTCTCTGTCTTGCCTTGAACATTAGCAGCGAAATTACGGAACGGCTCGTCAGGACTTTGTCGCATGGCTGTCAAATCTGATCTCAACACACCGAGAGCCACCGGTACTACTGCAAACGTCTTCATGGAGAGCAGGGCGTCAGTGATCAGTTTGGTAGTGAAATCATGTACAGCACGCAGGATGATGTTTCCGAGTCTCTCCATGGCACATTCAAACAACTGACCCGACGCGGAGGCATTATCAATCCCGGATCCAGAACGAAATGTCTCCCATCAATGGTGAAATGCGTTCCATTCCTCGGATGTAACACCCATGTCGATCTTCGGCTGCACGAGTTTGGGACCTCTGACATGTGGCGCGATGGGCATCGTGGTATGAGCAAGGGCATGGTTGTTGAGCATGGCGATGGTGAGAGCTTCGGAAGTCGCCTCGTCTATCTCGTAGGTACAGCCAGGAACTGAGCCCTTGACGGCTACCATTGTTACGGCATAAAGATTAAAGCCTTGTTGTCTTCAAATATGTTTTATTGTCGAACAATGCCGTAACCTGGCAAGAAAACAATAACAACATTAACTAAGTAAGTTAGATAGGCCAAATCTAAAGTTACGAAATAGGTAATTATGAAATTAAATAGGCCTATATAAATAAACAATATGTGAAGATGACAATGAAAGAATTATGAGACGATTACACAAACACTACATCTAAATATAGCGAAATACCTTAAATGTTAAAGCTGTCAAGATGTATAAGTGAAATTGTAAACTAAATTGAATTACTTCTTATTCTTCTGTAAATTACCCTGGTGTCACTCAGGACAAGTATTTACGAACCAATAATAACGGAACCGAGAAATCTATGCAATATATTAGTTTTTTATGAGTTAGTGATGCGTTTTGGAAGTAGTGTATGCGCACGTATGTTATAATATCCACAGGTGTTTGTAGCTTTCTATTTTGCTCAGTAATAAGAGGGGCATTTTTGGAAAAAAAGTTGTTTGCGAGCATCTTTGACTTCCTGGTTAAAGCATTGCCATGGGAAACAGACGGTAGGGGGTGGGAGGCATTGTTTTTTATTTATAGCAAAAAAAAATCAGATTGCCGCAAGATTATGGAACCCGCGAGAATATGAGACAGGAGTATACTGCAATTCTTATCCCCACACAATTAGAAATAATGGAGGGGATATTGCAATCACCTCTGTCCATCCATCCAGCCGGCTGGCCATCTATCTTCTCCAAAACGCTAAATGGATTTCATTTAAATTTGTTATGTGAGTTACCCATATGACTGCGGACTGCAAGGCAACATTTACATTAGACTCGACCATCCCACCCCCAGCATGGGAGTGTGCGTGCGTGCATGTGTGTGGGCAAGAAAGTCAATTTGGTATGTTAGTTACCCAGATAATTGTGGATTGTGAAACCAGTTGTAAATTAGGCTCTTCCCCAGGGTGGGGAATGTCAAAGTTGACGAAAGCGTGGTGATTTACGCAGGCGTGCCATTGACTGCGCATTGTAGTTTCCTTTTTGAATGGTTGCTGTTATCTTGGATACTTAGTGAATAGCTAGCGGCTAGGTCAATATGGATATGAAGTTAGGTAGTGGTTGAAAAACATGTATTTAAGATAGCATGAAGCAAAGATAATCCACTAACATAGATAACGTAGCTATAACCTTGTGTAAAAGTAAGCTAACGATTAGCCTACATGAATATGAGTTACCTAATCTGGGTATCGTGCTGAGAATCAGCAGATAATTTGCCCGGAAGTTGTTGTTGCCATGGGAACATAATCTGTCTTTACGTCATAGAGAATTTGTCATAATTATGGTCTGTAAGGGTTAAAAGGTTAAGATACAGCTATTTCATGTTCATGACGGGGGGGGTTAAAAGCAATCTAGCAGTTATGATATCTATGGTTAGAAGTACCTAAACTGCATGACCACAGTATTTTGCCATTCACAGTACATGCTTTGCTTACTAAGTCCATACACACCGCTTATGTTAACCTACAGCAAAAACAATGGTTGGCATAGAAATTGTTTCTGTTGATTATTTTCATACCTAGCTAAAAGGTCCCCCAGTGTTTGTCTGATGGAGGTCTTTGTTGGCTATATGAGTAACGGTTATATTGAATCCATATGACATGTATGAGTAACTTGTATATCTTAATCACATGTTCGTGGTAGCCTTAATCATTTAACACCTGAGTTGGCCAAAAACGGCTTCTGCAGTGCTCTTGAGAAATATTCATGTGCAGACAAAGAGAAGACTATTTTTTAAAATTTATCACCAGAATGACTGGCTCGATGACAGAGCCAGTTATTCTAGGGAGAAATTTTCAAAAATAATCTCTTGGTCTACAAATGGACATTTTTTAATGAGAAATTTGAATTTTCTTAAACAAATTTGACGGTTAACGGTTTAGTCCTTATTAATATTGGGCCAATAGAGAATATCAGATTCCTGTAACTCTAAATTCCCTTTCATATAACTGTTGTACATTTTGGAAACTATGTTACTGTAAGTTGTTGCCAGTGCTGTCTAACAGGAACAACTTTAGCAACAGTGTTTCCGAAATGTACACCATTTTGTTTGAATAGACATTTAATCTTTTTACTAACTGTTGATCTTCGATTATTATAAATATGAATACTCAATAGACAAGAAGATGGGAATTAATAACATATTAAAAATGTAAAAAGAAACTTGAAGGCAAATTTCACAACCATTTCACAGAGAACACCAGCGTATTCCTTTACGATTATTGTCGTGATTTGATGATTCCGAGTATGCACGCTATACATGATATGTTGTGTCTATGTCAGAAGCCGATTTCTTTGAAGTGTCCCTATAATTTTGTTGCGATTTACATCCTCCGTGCTGAGAATTCTTTCAAGGTTTTGCGAGAAACAGGAATTGTAGAACTTGTGGAGCCAGTATTATGTCTGAGATTCTCAAACTAAAAATAGCAAATAATAACAAATATGGGTGATCTGTCAGGAATATCTCTATAGAAAATGGTTTGCAGTAACAATACATGGGGTTGTATGTAGAATATGCAATTTATTTGTCGGTCATTAACTCACTGGACTAAAGATCCATTCATTCATCCACCCTTCCATTTATCCATCCATGCATACACACATCAATCCATCCACCTTAATCCATCTCATCCATACATCCATCCATCCATCCACCAACCCAATGAACCCACCCACCCACCCACCCACCCACCCACCCACCCACCCACCCATCCATCCATCCATCCATCCATCCTGGTGGATTTGAAGCTAACTTGGTGGGAGAATTTAGTACGATGAAGAGATCCATCTTTGTTCAAAATGTGATTGGCGGTCATCTTTGATTTATGTAATTGTTAGCAGTTTCTTAAAGCTGGACCGTGATTATAAAATATTCATTATTATCCCTTTATGGTATGAAGGCAGTCAAAAATAGCAGCTTCTTGAGGAATGTCAATTGGCAGACAGAGCATCCTATATATGTTGGTGGCCATTGTCAGAACATCTTAAGGGGATTCAGCGCTGCATCTGGTAGGAAAATCTCTTCTGAGTATAACAGACTCGGTACAGCATCACGTATGCATTGGTCGTCGATCTCATCACATGTCACAGGAATTCCAGAATGTGGGATTCAAGACAACACTGTGTCAATTATTGTGATGCGAATGGAATGTTCTGATTTATCAGATCAAATATAGCACGCATAACTATTTGGGTGTTTTGCTCTATATATTAATATTGTTTGCCTTTAATACTACTTCCGTTTCTGGTCATCTCACTAATGTGGTTTGTCTTCACTTCCAGTGGACCTTTCCAGTTTATCCATCCATCATCTGACATCATCATCAACTAAGTGACGCATAGGATGATGTCATAATCAATTACAGCATGAATGTCTCGATTTAGTCTCTTACACGCTTAATAGTCTGAAACATTGTACAAATTGTATGTCTTTACTATTTAATAAGCATGTTGTTGAACATTTTGAAACGAATTTGCCTGTGTGCTGTTGTTGCCATACGCAGCACCCAGTCAAATTAGTTTCAAACTATTCAACATCTTACATGTATAGCTTTATGAAATTGATAGTCAGGGAGTTCAGGGATCAATCGATCCCAACATCAGCGAGGTGTTGGTGGAGCTTAGCTAGAGATGGGGACGGGGCATAGCTAAAACTGGAACAGTCCTTTGCGTTCTGATTAATAAGTCAATTCACATCTGGCTACTCTTCCAGGCAGTCCACTTTTATTTCTGCTTCTGGTCCGTTTTTTGCTTCCAGTTAGTTGACATCCAGTTCTGCTTACGCTTCCAGTTCCAGTTCAAGTCAGTTCACTTGAAACTGGGTAACTTACACTTTCACTATACATTGAAATTGGGGTCAAACATCTGTTTTTGGCTCACGAGGTTTGAAAGACCAAGTGAGCTTACAATGTATGCCATGGTGACCGTCTGTCATCCATCTATCTGTCAGCTTTTTCTTTAAAAGTCTACTCCTCATTAACCAGTTGACTGATTTTAGCCAAACTCGGCTGGGAGGATCCTAGCATGGTAAGAACGCCTCAGAACTTCAGTTCAGAATTTTGATTGGTCAATTGTTGTGGTGAAAATCTTAGATTTTATGAAAAATTTACTGGAAATAGTCAAAACACATCTCATTAAATGCTCTGTGGATTTCAACCAAATTTGACTGAAATGATTCTATGGTGATAGGCTTCAGAATTTTAAATCGTTAATTTTTTTGGTTGAAAATCAGATTTTATTAAAAATTTACTGGAAATTGTCAAAATGCTTCTATGATCATCCATAGCTGCTTGACAGATTCAACATAATTTGGCTCGAGGTACCCTATCATGGTAGCTTCAAGACCTACTATTCAGAATTCTGCTTGGTACATTTTTTGAGAGAAAAGCTTACTAGTTGAAAAATTTACCAGAAATGGTCAAACCACATCTCCTTTTAAACAACTTGGATTTTAACCAAATTTGGCTGAAATGATTCTATGGTGATACTGGTTCAGATTGATTGGTTGATTTTTTGGGGTGAAAATTTTAGACTTCATGAAAAATTTCCTGAAACTTGTCAAATCGCTTCTCCTCCTTAAGCTGCCTGACAGATTTCAAAGAAATTTGGCTAGAAGGACACTATCACGATATGATCCTAATCCTGTTCGCAATTTTGCTGGATCCATTTTTTGGGATGAAAATCTTAGATTTATGAACAATTTACCAGTAATATTCAAAATGTATCTCCTTAACCACTTGGTGGATTTTAACCAAATTTGGTGTAAAGGATCCTACTGTGGCACGCTCCTGAACTTCTCGCCAGAATTTTGATTGGTCAATTCTTGTGGTGACCATCTTGGATTTTCTGCAAATTATCCAAAACTATTTAGAATCCTCTTCCGTAATTAATGGTCAGACAGCGAAATTTGTGTGGAACGATCCTCATGGCTGTAGGCTTCAAGATATCAAATAAGAATTCTGATAATCATCCAGATGAGCGTCACAGGCCCTTGGGCCTGAGACTTGTTCTTTAAACTTCCATTTTTCGGTTCAACTTCCGGCCAAGCTTCCGGTTGTGAATGAGGATATGAAAGGATTTACATGATTCATCCATAGCCAGGTCTTGTTGGGAATACACGTTGTTAAGGAGTGGCTTGTCACATGTTGATTGGTCTACGTCTGCTTCGCCTTTTTGCAAGCATCAAGTTTGAACAATGGAGGAATCCATTTGTAGCTTAAAATGCCCGCCCATTTCCAGCTAAGCCCCGTCTGATTTTTACATGTTTTGGAATCAATTTATATACTTTAAACCGTGAAAATTTAAGAGGTAAGCTGTTGGGGGAGGGGGGGGGGTGGTTGCTGCGGGGTTGAGGGGGTGGTGGGAGGGGGGGGGGGGGTTGTTAATGTTGCTGCCTATGTAATTTTGACATATGTCAGGCTTAGCCAAAAAATCTCAGAAAGTTGACCAACTTCCAGACCGATTGTCCGAGACAGACAGACAGACTTATACCAGTTGCAAACCATATTTTCCATGGGCTTTAACTCTGAATATGTTGAATATTTTGAAAACAATTTGACTGAAAGTTGGTGGTGGCTAAGCCAACTTTCAGTCAAATTGTTTTCAAAATATTCAGCAGCTCCAGAGATATGACCCATTGAAATTTGTGTCTTCTGGCTTGTAGCAGTCAGCCTGTTAATGCTTATTCAGCTTTGTTTATTGAGTTTTTAAATCTCATCTTTATCTATTTGTTTCTGCTTTTCGAAGAAGAACTTCCTTGCCAAAACATGTTTCCTCCTCTTCCAGTTTCCTGTGCCCGCGATAGTCAGATGTTATTGTATAGTGGTAATAGCTTCAGTCTTAGGGTCTGGGAAGATTGCTCGGGTATTTATATCGCTTGACGCTTTTAACTCTGAACTCCCGCTGTATCTCAATACCAAAGAAAATATATTGAAGGAAAATGTTTAACCCATTAGCCCTCAAATTTTTTCAGGAAAATTACGATTTTCTCATAGAGAAATTTGCAGACCAAGAGAAGAGTATTTTTGAAAATTTTCCACTGGGATGACTGGCTCAGTAGATTTTCAAAAAGGTTGTACCATGAAGCGGTTAAGAAACATCCTCCAGCTGCAATCAGTCCTTCTTCGCTTTTGACCACCACTGTGTCTCATGTTCTCAGGCGAAATCTTTAGGTTCCTCAGGTTCATTCTTGATCTCAATGTGCAGTGTCCAATGTTTTCTTGAGGTCACTGCAAAAGCATTACGCTTAACAGATATACTGCAGTACAATTTTGAACACGGTGTAAGAAATATTCTGTAGGATATTTTGAATGTTTAAATGTGAGCCATTGCTTCCAATCAGATTAAGTTCAGAATATTCTACAGCACATTAAGCGGTAATGTAGTCAGGTCTTTTGGGATTGAAAGAGTTAACATGACAAGGTATGAGATGTGTGAAACAGTTCATGACTTTACAAACACTATAATGACCCTAATTTTAAGCTGACTTAAGACTTCCCAGAGTTTATTAACCTCATGTCAATGGTCATTTTAACCTTAGACGGGCCATTCCCTTATGAATAATAAAGCCCCCAGAGACCAATTATGTTTTCTACAAAACATCCTTATTTTTAGCTCATTTCATTTGATCATATGGCAAATACTCTCCATTAGTTAACATTTCCCACATGTTACTCCACTGATGACTTCCAGTCATTTCTGAGGAGATATTAATAGAATCCAACAAATTGTTTTCAAAATAATCAGCACAAATGTTTTTTCTCATTTAAGATGATACTGGCAATTGACAGTATGTGTTTTAAATACAATATCTAATAGTAGGATATAGATCTATCTATCTATCTATCTATCTCTATCGATCTATCTATCTATCTATCTATCTATATGTCTGTCTGTCTGTCTGTCTGTCTGTCTGTCTGTGTCTGCCTGCCTGTCTGTCTCCAACCATCTAGCCATCCCTTCTTCTAGCCATCCATCCATCCATTCATCTGTAGGTCGGTCAGAGTGTCAATCAATCAATGTATAGATTAAGATAGATAAGTGACTCAGGGCTGTCGGCCTTGATATTGCTCCTATCAAGTCTTTGGAAGAGTATCCATAAGCAACACAACATGACCTGAATGGGACCTAGAAACGCAGCCATGACCCGATATACGCCAACCAGATGAATAAGTAACAATTCTGTAGGCTCTCAATTGCTTTCAGTTTTTAAACAATCGCTGGGATATCTGGGCCTGTTCCCATCCCTCCACACTAACCCCCAATTGACTGAGTGACAACACTTGTAGAGCTATATTTATATTTACAAGAAGATTTGGACTCCACATTATAGATGATATCTCTAGTGATTTGGATGTTTGTGTAGAGATAGCCGGTGCTCAGTACTTTCCTCACTTCTCTGAGCTTAAATGTAATCATCCCCAGGTTTCTACAATTCCCTCTGCAATACTTAACCCTTTCAGGTCTGTAGCCCTTGTATTTCCATTAAACAATAACCTTAAATACATGGAAAATGGTGAATATAAAGAATATGGCTCTTATTGCTTTAGGCAACTATAATATGCATTTTTACCCTTTAATCCTCATATCAACCAAAAACGGCTTCTGCCATAGTGTTGAGACCAAGAGAACTATTTTTGAAAATTTACTACTGGAATTTGTCATTCTAAAACACAAAACATGGTGGAATACATGCTTGTAGAAACTGAAAGCTAATTGAATTAAATTCAGTTAATTTGTTAATTTTATCATTTAACCCTTTAACACTCATATCAGCCAAAAATGGCTTCAGCAGTGGTCTTGAGAAATGTCCATTTGCAGACCAAAAGAAGACTATTTTTGAAAATTTACCACTGAATGACTGAGTCAGTCATTCCAGTGGTAAATTTTCAAAAACAGTTCTCTTGGTCTGCAAATTGACATTTTCTATGAGAAAATTTAAATTTTCTTGAATGAATTTGAGCGTTAAAGGGTTAACACTCAGGTTGGCTATGAACGGCTTCTGTAGTCAGGTCTTGGGAAATGTCCATTTGTGGAACAAAAGAAACCTACATGTATTTTTTTTTAATTTACCACTGGAATGACTGGCTCATAACTGTGTCAGTCTTTTCTATGATAAATTTGTAAAAGATTTCTGACCTCCAAATAGGTATATTCACTAAGCAAATATATCTCAACCATCCAAGAGTTAAAATACTTATATTGATACCGGTATCTTCCTAGGTTTCCTGTGTGTGTAATTTTGGCATTCGCTAGGATTTCGTTCAAGAACCTGAGGTTTACCTAAATGTACATTATCCTTTCCTTATACTGCAATTAAAATTTCTGACCAGTCTGTGGCTTTTGGATAATATATTAAATGTGCAGAAGAGATGTACATGTATTCAAAATTTGGAATTATGTTTTACAGTTTATTGTTCTGAGGTCAACAGCGCCAAGGTTGCCATCGCTAAAATAAGGATTTCTGTTTCCACTCAATTATTCTTGTTCTATCAAACTGATTTTGATCAACTGTGTTATATATCCTGTTCGCATATTATGCTGGAAGTCAGAATGTCATGATCAAAGGTCAAGGTAATTATTAGAAAAAATGTAAAAGTTGTGTTAGTCTGTTGACGATTCAAAAGTGTATACCTCTTAATCCTCATCACACTGATGTCAAAATTTAATATTTTCTACTTAAAGTAAAAGATGAACTGGTGTGCATTTTTCAACAAATTTGGTGGGAGATAGTGCTGTCATAGACAGCAACATCGTCCACCAAAATTGTTGAAAATTGTACACCAGTTTCTTTGCTATTGACACAGTAAAAGATAGAATATTGACATCAGTGTGATACAGGTTAAGTCTAATGGAGGAATTAGCTATGCCCTGCCCATCTCTAGCTAATCTCCACCCACGCTTTGTCCGTGTTGGGATCGTTAGACCCATACACTCCCTGAATCTCAATTGCGAAAAAACTCCGGGTAAGCTATTGTATATTTTGAAAAACTAATTTAACTGGATGAATTAGTTTCAAAATAGTCTCAGAATGTTTATTAAATAGTAAAGACAGACAATTTGTACAACTTGACAGACTTAATTAAGCATTTATGATGGATTAAATCACATCATTTGATGAGGTAATTGATTATAACGTCAGCCTATCTGTTTTGTAGTTGATTATGACATCATATTGATTAATCAATAAACTGGATTCCTCCATTTTATTAATTTTCTACAACATTTCGAACATAAATGCGCTTCATCAGATCCTTCTCAGATGAAACGCATTTGTATGTGAAAGCTTGTTGAAAAATAATAAAATTAATCTTAACCCTTAGCACACTGATGTCAATAATCTATATTTTATTTTTAGTGTTAATAGCAAAGAAACTGGTGTACATTTTTCAACAATTTTGGTGGATGATGTTGCTGTCTACAACAGCACCATCTCCCACCAAATTTATTGAAAAATGAACACCAGTTCATCTTTTAATTTAATTTGAAAATTTCAAGTTTTGACATCAGAGTGGTAAGGGTTAAACGGTATCTATCCCCCCTTTTGACTCCTCTTAGGAAGAATATAATTTGAATTTCTGCACAAAAAGGTAATTCTTTAGCTGACAAAAGGTCACGACCACAGTGTAAGTAAAATCTAAGTCTTGTTAATAATCACGATCGACTTCAGATGTGTACTAGAAAACAAACACATACTGAAATGTTAAAAAGGGGAGTGTTTTTTTATGCTTATTTAAGAGTTGTATATTAATTAAGTGAGAAGTTTGTTCCAAAATTAGTATATACATATGTTAGTGATTATGTGTTCCCAGTGAAATCTACCTGAACTCTGTCCATGAGCTCATTACTGCTTCCTATAACAGTTACATCCTGAATATGTTAGAGTATTACAGCCTGGTGGGAAATTATAACACATTACCTTTTAGACCAAAATGGCTGCTGCAGGGGTCTTGACCATCTGGCTGCTGAGTTTGTGCAGATGACATATTCCAAGGGTTATATCTCTGGACTGGCTAAATATTTTTAAAACAATTTGACTGAAAGGGGTTTGTGGCTAAGCCATCAAATTGTCTTCAAAATATTCAGCAAGTCAAGTTTTAAAATTATTGTCTGTTGGCTTGCAGCAGCGAGACAGGTAACTCTTTTACACTAATATCAGCCAAAAACTGCTTCTGCAGTGGTTTTGGGAAATGTCCATTTGCAGACCAAGAGAAGGCAATTTTTTTTAATTTGCCACTGGAATGACTGCCTCGATAACCGAGCCAGTCATTCCAGTGGTAAAATTTTCCAAAATTGTCTACTCTTGGTCTGCAAATAGACATTTTTAAAACAAATTCGAAGGTTAAATGGTTAAGAGATCGCATTGACCATGGGTAGACTTAACATTTGTCTCACCTGTGAAGCCGAAGAAAGACATTAAGCTATCACTTTTCTGATGGCGATGACAGCAGCGGCAACAACATTACGTTCTTTTCATTTAGCAAATCATCTTTTCCTATGTTTTCGGATTGCTTAATTAATTCTATCGAAACCAAACTTGGGCCACTGAATGCCTATATAATTGGGAGGCAGCCCAATGATAGTCAGGACGTCAACGGTCAAGGTCATTCATTGTGGTCAAAAGCTTTTTCAAAATTGTTTTTCAAATCATAATTAGATGTACATGTATACTTTGCTGAAATCTACAAAACAAGAATGACAAACAGAGATTCCTAAAATATGCCCCACATTCCGCCAAGCACAACCTCCCACCCAAGATTGATCACTGTGACCTTGAGCTTTGCCCCCAAAATCGATATACACGTCTTTCAGAGCACCAAGGACATTTTTCCCACCTAAGATTAGCAATCCCTTCAATCGAACTTGAGTTGTTATTACACCACAAAAACATCCATTACCGTTCAATCACTACTTGCTAAATCAATTATCTGCATTTAGCTACCAGAATAAGATTTTTATGCTTGCATACACTCCTCCCCATGCCTATTCCTATAATTATGGACCCTCAACCAGGCTACTGGTTAGGTCCATCTCCAGTATATTAACTGATATAGACTGGCACCAGTCTGTTCTCACTCCATAGTGACGCCTGTCACTAAGCGCGCTTGCGCATGCGCACTGGAGCCCAAATAGGAAACAGATTCACTTTTCCATTATTCTGCAAGCAGAACAACTGCACAAATATTATCAGAAAGTTTTTATAGCGTTGCGCTGTGTCAGCTTACACTTGAAGGACTTCCTCACGCTAAGATATGCCTATTATGAAGTCTATCCTCCCAAAATTATGTTTTTGGAAGTATTTCGTGGTTATATTGAACTGTATAACTATGTATATAAATGTTACCAATTTTCGTGGGTTTCGTTTTCGTGGTAACAACCTTAACATGCCTAAGTCATCATCATATAAAAACACTCTATTACTCCAGTGAGTCCTTAATCACTTTCAGTTAAAAGAAAAAATAGTGCTTTACAAGGAATTACATTTATTTCCCTATGATAGGAAACAATCTTGAATTTGAATTTTTCTGGCCTTTCTTTGAAAGGCGTTTGCATGTTTCTGGACTCCTTTTATCGAAATTCTAAGCTGTATGCTTTTTTCGTAATCTTTTTTCGTTTTTTAAGAGTGTTTTATCGACCGATAAATCAAGTGCGAGTTCACTGTGGAGTATGGAGGACATTTCTGTTTTAAGTGCACTACGTGTACCCCCACATCGATGTGCAGTTTTGCATAGGGTGGTCTGCATTCGTATCTAAGTTTCCTTAAGGATTATTCGTCCTTACAGCGCTGCCCTATGGTTGTCCTTCCCCTTCCTCCGTTGCTAGTAGACAAAAGCTGTGTCTTTTGCAATATTCTAATATGTCTAATCCAGCAGCAACGGAGGGGGGGGGGGAGGTTCAGCGAATTCGGAAGCAGTGATAGCTTTATTTGCGAGATTTGAATCCTTCGCTGCAGTTTTGACTAAATCTTTAGACGAAAGAGTATCTTCTGCCATCATGGAGGCCAAGAAACAGGAAGTTTCTTCTGATTCCGACGATAGCCTGAGGGCTAGCAGGCATTCCCGCAGATGGGGGAAACCGATTCCTCTAACATCAATGCAAGTATTCGGGTTTCCTAAGCAGAAGTCTAGAGCGACTAAGCTCTCGAAGGTGGGCTCGTGTAGTTCACCGGGTCAAACCCACATTAGACTTGAGGGTGACGAGCATAACCCTCAAGCAGTGGTGGCGGAGGCGGGAAGCTGACGTCCATAAGCCTGGGGCTTATGCTAATGCCAAAAATTTTCGCTCTTACCGGTCGTCAAGATTCTTCATAGATCGCCCATAGCTATAGTCCACAATCTAGTTTTGCTAGTTCTTCCGGTTCTGTTGGGGTGGATTTGGGTCCTCGGGACTCGGGTTTACTTCGGTTTTCCGGTGCTACTTCTGTTCCGTCCGTTTCCAGTTTGTCTTCCGGTTTTGCAAGACATCCAGGTCTTCAAGATCCAGTTCTTACTTCCGTTCCGACCGTTTCCGGTATGACTAATAAGCTCTTCCGACTTGTGCTTCCGGTTGGGACGTACTTCCGGGCTAGTGAATGAATTAAGAATAAAGAGCAATTAATTAGAGCAAATAAGCTCTCAAAGGTGGGCTCGTGTAGTTCACCGGGTCAAACCCACATTAGACTTGAGGGTGACGGGCATAACCCTCAAGCAGTGGTGGCAGAGGTGGGAAGCTGACGTCCATAAGCCTGGTGCTTATGCTAAAGCCAATGTCTTAGATCAGTTGTAGTGGATTCAGGTCCTCAGGACAGGGGTTACTTCCGTTTCCGGATCTACCTCCATTTTTTCCGTATCCGGCCTGACTTCTGGTTTGCGTATTTCCGGTTCCTATGCTTATTCTGGTTTTTTAATGTACATCCGGGTTCAGTTTCCGGTTGTATTCTTCCGTTTTGCGCATTTCCGTTTCCTATTTTTACACTTCCGGATTCGTACATCCGGGGATAGAGTCATTACCGGTTTTCATGGTGTTTTATGATTAACTTCCGGTTCTGTCTTCCTTTTTTGGAATTCCGGTGATAGCTCTTACTGAGATTCCAGGTTTGTCTTTCTTAGGATCTAGTCACCATTTTGTCTGAGAGTTAGTCTTATTTCAGTAGGTGCTTTTAAAATCGGAATGTTTAGTCGCTGAAAATATTAATTCCGAGACATTGCCAGTCTTGAAGTCTCTCTTGGAATTGTAGATATTCCGCATTTATTCTTTTATCAGTGAAACATTTCAACGTAATTAAAGACTCTTCCGACTGGTTGCCGGATGGGTTTTTTGTTGCAGTCGATAAGTCAGTCTGTATTCTACGCATTATCGCTAGATGTCGCAATTAAAATTAATTTTTAATTTCATCCAACTTTAGATGGCCAGTTGTCTCCGGGTGCTTCAGCCTTTTTTCGCGCTCTTTTTTTCCTCATGTCGGCAGGTTGACATATTTATTTTAACCAAGGTAATTAATTTCTTGAGGAAAATTCCAGTTTATAGCGTAATTCTTAGTCTAATTCTGACAGGCGCTGAAAGGAATAGATTCAGTAGTGGATTCATAGGGAAGAGAATGGCTATAAGATTAATGATTACAAGAGCAAGAAAATGCTGAGAATGGAGAAATAAGATTAGGGTCCTTTTCACATGATTTCAGAAAACATTACTTTACCAATAGAATAATCGATGCCTGGAATTCACTATCTGATCACGTTGTAACATCGAAAAATTTAAACATCTTCAAGAATAGATTAGACACATACTGGGCAAACCAAGAACTAAGATTTAACTATCATAGCAGCTTAACTCTATAGCAGCCTAACACAAAACGGAACATAGAGGCTTTTTAGCCTGCGTTCTGCAAATCAATCTTATCTTATCTTATCTTATCCAATAAAAGCCGAGTTTTTTTCTTTTGCCTTGTCACAGTCATGGTTTAGGTGAGTCTTTTTGCTTAGATTTTATATCGCCTCTGTTTTTCAGCATTTTGTTTCCTGATTCATCCCATAGTGTTTAATCATAATCTGGTATTAGTGTTTTGTGTATTTAACATCCAGCTGTTTCAGGGATTCATTATCATTCTATCAATCATTCCTTTTTATTAGCATATCAAACTCAATGACTTCCGTTTTTACTAGATGATAATATTGGTTCTAAGTCTAATAATAATGAGTAAATATAAGTATAGGTCTCTTCCTTCATCCTCTGTCCCTTCTCCTTCTAAAGTTTTCTTCTAGTCATGTTCTCCTTCCTCTCTCTCTCTCTCTTTCTGTCTTCCTTCTTGTTTCCCTCCTATGGGGTTTTCCCATATTTCATCTTCTATCAATCCTCTCCTGGGATCTTCTGGTCCTGTTCTTTCCTCTTCATCTTCCATTCTTCTTAATTCCTCTCTTCCTCTTCTTCCTCTTTTGATCATCTTGATCCGATTGTTTCTGTCGTTCTCTCTTTTGAGCTTGACTTTCTAATTGTTGATTAAGGTCTGGTTTTCTCATTGTTTTCTGTTTTTAGGGATTCGTCCCTTGTTCGTTCTTTCATGTCAGCTTTTTTCTCTATTCTTTCCATGTCCTCTGGTCAGGATGTTGTATCTGTTCACATTTCTTCTGATCAATCTTTTTCCTCTTCTGATTCTTTACAGTTTTGTTCTCTTCCAGCTTCCAAGAGGCCTTGCTCTCCTCTTTCCATTTGAACTGTTGATTCTATGGCCTCTGGTGACTCTTCTCATCTTTTTTCTTCTCCATCTCCTAATCCTTCTTCTAGTCTTCTATTTCCTAGTCGGTCAGGGCTGAGGAGATTTAGTTAAGTCAGGGTCTCTTCGGATGACTGGTCCCTGGCTCACTGGTGGATTGCTTAGACTCTTTCTGTTCCTTGTAAGGAGGAGTTTTCTATAGTCCTTCCTTCTTTTGTGTCGGCTCTTTCCTCTTCTAATTCTTCTTTCTTGTCTCTGGTCTTTTCAATTGACAATTTGGTCATTATCATGTTAGTTTTATTTGTGAATTATGTTAATTCTAAGGAATTTATACATACATGAGAGCGTTCATCCTAGGGTAGGTTTTCCTACCCTGTCATTAAATCTTAGTAAAATGATCTCTATTCGCTCTGAAACATTCTAATCTGCATTTCTTTTAATTTATCAAGGGGTTATGTCATGATTAAATCTCATGATTCTTACTCCCAAGTCAAGATGGAGACCATCTCCCAGATCATTTCGGTCTAGATCAGGGTATGTAGTTGTTTCCATCGACCAAAATGACGCCTTTTTTCATGTTCATTTACCATTCCTTCAGAAAATTCCTGAGATTTGCTTACTAAGATCGAGTTTGGCAGTTTCGTGCCATGCCTTTTGGCCTGACCAGGGCTCCTTTTCTTTTTCTCGCCTAGTCTCGGCCATGGCAGAAATTTTCACCGTTCTATTCATCTCTGCGTTTATATAGACGATTGGTTAGTAAAGTAAGTCTTCTTTAATTTTTTCAGGAATTCTTCCAGAGGTTTGCAGTCTGGCATGCAACCTAGGGTGGATTTTAAATCTAAAGAAATCAAGTCTAGGTCCCTCTCAAATCTTCACGCATCTAGGCATTTCTTTTGATCTGACCCAGGGTCTAGTCTTCCCCTCAGATCCAAGAATAGAGGCTTTATCAGTGGCAATGGAAATCCTGTCTTCTTCCATGGTCTGAGCAAGATTTCTGCTAAGAGTGATAGGTTTGATGGTCAGCGTAGAGAATGTTATTCCATGGGCGGCGCTGATGAGAAGACCTTCCCAAATGTATTTAATGTCCCTTTGGAAGCAGTCGGTTCACTCTATTTACCATCAGATTCCCATCAGAGAACACTTGATTCCTCTTCTAGATTTTTGGAAAGACCATTCTCTGCTTCTGATGGATGTTCCACTGGTAAAGTTCTCCCCTCAGGCGAGTATCTTCACAGACGCTTCTCAGGAGGGATGGGGAGCGGTCTGGGACTCCCTGTCGGTTTCCGATCTTTGGTCCTTGGAGGAGTCTGCAGCTCATATCAACATTCTGGAATTGTGTGCTGTCAAGAAGGCTCTTTTCATGGTCAGATCTTGTGATAGGTCTCAAAGTCTCGATTCGGTCGGACAATTCGACAGTGGTCTCTTATATCAGCAGGCAGGGGCTACACGGTCATCCCTCCTTTGTCTATAAGTGTGGAACCTTCTCTTATGGTGTCGCAAGAATCAGATTCTTCTAGTGTCTCCTCATGTTCCAGGCAGTCTGAATTTTCTTGCGGACCAACTGTCACATCCCAGCAAATTCGCCCACACAGAGTGGCAGTTAAAGTGGTCGGTTGTCAAAGCCATTTTCAGTCTGTTGGATCGTCCTCTGGTAGATCTGTTTGCGACATCATTGAATGCTCAGATAAAAATTGCCAATCACCCAATTAATTTTTAACATCATGAGTACTGAAATAGAAAATCACCCAATTAATTTCAGTTCTCTTGCTAATAATGTTTAATAGCCCAATTAAATTCCAAAGAAACCCAATTTACAAAATTTCTAAGAGTGAATCACCCAATTATTGAAAAGCTTATCTAGAGCTCTGGTTAGTGTTGAAGAATGTCAAAGAACAAATATGCGAGATTCTTTTATAGCGCCTTTTTGGCCAAAGAGGATTTGGTTTGTAGACCTTCTAGATCTCCTGGTAGACTTCCCTCGTCTTCTTCCATTCTCACAGGATCTTCTGTCTCAAGTAAGAGGTCTTTGTCTTCATGCAAACTCAGAAATCTTCAGTCTGTGTGTTTGGAGAATATCGAAACTAAAGTCTACAAGAATAAGGTTTCTTCAAGATCTCCAGTAATTATCAATTCTTCCAGAAGAGAGTCGAACCGCAGAGTTTACAAGTGTCGACTTAAAAACTTTTGGAGAATGGTGTTCAGACCAAGGTCTCGTGCCCGATTCTGTTTCTATTCTCCAAGTATTAGACTTTTTTAACATATCTCTGATCCCTTCCATTTATCAGCTAATTTGGTATGGGGATATAGATTTTCTCTGGCATCTTCTTCCTTGCCTTCTGTATGCCGATGTCAAGGACACTAAGACCTTTAATAGTTTTTATTAGAGGTCTAGGCAATATTCGTCCTCCGATAGCTAAACCTTTACCTTCATGGAACTTGGCTTTGGTTCTTCAAGTGCTGGCAGGCCGTCATTTTGAACCTCTTTCCTCTATTAGTATTAACGGCCTCTGCTAGAAGGCGTTCAGAATTCATGCCTTTTCTGCTGAAAGGGAGAGATTTATAGTTTCAGGAGACGGTTTAGTTTTAATCCCAGAAGGGATTTTTTTATCTAAAACTCAGTCTAACCGGTTTCCTGCTAGTCCGATCATTTAAAAATCATTATCGTCTTTTTCACCTTCCGATAAAGTCTGATGTCCTGTTAGGGCATTAAGAATGTACAAACAGCGAACTGATTTCAAAAGATTTAATCCGTCCCTTTTATGTTTTTCTTATGCGGAAGAGTTAACTAAGCCGGTTTCAAAGTTTACGATATCCTGATGGATTTGGGAGACGATTAAGCTTTGTTCCGAGATTGCTTCTCCGGAACAAATTAATCCCTCCCATATTAAAGCTCACAATGTTAGAGGAATGGCTTCCTCTTTTGCACTTTTTGCCGGTTCTTTTTTAGATGAAGTCATACAGGTTGCAGGATGAAAATCTGAAACCTCTTTTACAACCGTTTATCTGAAAGATCAGAGTGCAGCAGCCTCCTTTCGTAATATTACGATTTTAACCAATATAGCTGAAGACCATTTAAGCACATCTCGCCATTTTCGTTAAGACTGGGCATCTGTAAGAAATGGTGAGTTTATTTTGGTTTTTATTTATCTCTAAGTTCAAATTTTCCTTATTTGATAATCATGGTGTGATTGATTTAAATGCACTATTATATTATGTTATTAACATTTGGATAAGATTGGTTTGATTTTTATCCTTGTTTGATTGATTCTCAAATCGCCTCCCACCTAATGTTTTAAATGGGGCACTGACCAAATCTACGGGTTTAGCAAGTAGTGATTGAACGGTAATGGATGTGTTTGTGGTGTAATAACAACCCCCCACAGACCCCCCTTGCGGGTTGGTCTGTTGTTTTATTAACCACAATAAAAACATACTTACCGTTCAATCACTACGACCCGGCCTCAGCCACCCCGCGTGGAATTGATTTGAGAATTTGCCTATAGTATTTGGCACTTAAATTCAGAAAAGTGAATCTGTGTCCTATTTGGGCTCCAGTGCGCATGCGCAAGCGCGCTTAGTGACAGGCGTCAATATGGAGTGAGTACAGACTGGTGCCAGTCTATATCAGTTAATATACTGGAGATGGACTTAACCAGTAGCCTGGTTGAGGGTCCATATTTATAGGAATAGGCATGGGGAGAAGTCTATGCAAGCATAAAAATCTTATTCTCGTAGCTAAATGCAGATAATTGATTTAGCAAGTAGTGATTGAACGGTAAGTATGTTTTTATAGTGGTTAATAAAACAACAGACCAACCCGCAAGGGTGGTCTGTGGGGGGTTATCATCCGGAAATGCAATATTACGTCATTAATTAGGTCACTGTTACTTTGACCATTTGACCCCAAAATCGATATGGTTCTTCAGCCCACTAAGGATACTCTCCCACACAAGATTGGTAACGATCACATCAATAGAATTTGAGTTATCCAGAAACGCAATATTACATCATTAATTAGGTCACTTTAACCATTGACCCCAAAATCAATTGGGTTCTTCAGACCACCAAGGACAAGCTCCCACCCAAGATAATAGTAACGATCCCTTCTGTTGAATCTTACTCTAGTTGTCATCCAGAAACACAATATTACGTCATTAATTAGGTCACTGCGACCTAGACTTTCGACTGTTGCGCCCCCCCCCCAATCAATAAGGTTAGTTTGATCACCAAGAACAAGCACCCACGTAAGATTGGTGATGATCCATTCAATAGAATTTGAGGTATCATCCAGAAACGCAATATTACGTCATTAATGAGGTCACCATGACCTTGACCTTTAACCGTTTGCCTACAAAATCGATAGGGTTCTTTGGACCACCAAGTACAAGCTCCCACTCAAGATTGGTACTGATCCCTTCAATAGAACTTGAGTTATCATCCGGAAATGCATTACATCATTAATTAGGTCACTGTGACTTTGACCATTTGATCGCAAAATCAATAGGAATCTTTGGGCCACCACGAAGAAACTGCCATGCAAGACTGGTAACAATCCCTTCAATAGAATTTGACCTATTATCCGGAAACGCAATATTACCTCATTAATTAGGTCACCTTGACCTTTGACCATTTGGCCCCAAAATTGATACGCTTCTGTGGACACCCAAAACCACCATCCAACAAGTTTGGTGAAGGTTGCTCCAGTAGAGCTAAAGTTATCTTAACGAACGGACGGATTGACAAAGCTAATGCTATGTAAACCCATCCCCCTATATCTATATGGGTGGGGGTGGGGTGGGGGGAGCATAATTAATACATCTATTAAGGAGACATATCCGGCATTAGCATTCTTGTGATTAGAGCTGTATGCGGTGGTGGGGTGTGTGTGGGGGGGGGTTGCATTTTTCCTCATCGCTGTCTGCCATCTGTACAAATGCAATTATCATCAATAGAGCCGTCTACAGGAAATATGACAATTGAGATGTGAAAAATCCTGCTCTTTATTAAGTTACACATGCAGAAATGCAACATGTCTTTTACTCATTATCTAAAACTCAAAAATACGTTAATTTCCATAGGTCATTGTACCATCCTGTAACCAGGTAAAACACTTCAGCATAGATTAATAGGCTTGATTTACTAAGTGCACATCGATAACTAGATTGATGAAACAGCACAACAACAAAGATTTTAACAGATTCCTCATCATACCCTCTCACTATTTTGGATGATCTCATTTGACCTATTGACCCCCAAATGCAAGAGTAACCTTTGCGACCCCAAGACCACCCTGATATCTCTCCAGTAGAACAGACAATGCAGTCCTGATCCATGGAACAGCATGTCAAGAGACTAATAATTGAGGTATACCACGCCCATTTCTAGCTAAGCTCCACCCACTTTCTATGCGTGTTAAAACAAATTTTTATATTTTGAACCCAGAATTCCCAAAATCCCAATTCCAAGGTAAAACTGGTAAGCTGTTGAATATTTTCAAACTAATTTGACTGGGGTCTGTTTCTTCCTATGGCAGCAACAGCTCAGTAAAATCAATTTCAAAATATTCACTGTTTATTACATTGTAAATTCACCAAAGCCACAAAGTTTTGTGATGGAGCCATACAGAATTTTGAATGTGACATCAGCATAGTGGACCTTTCCATTTTTAGCTATGCCCCGCCCATCTCTACTTAAGCTCCACCCACACCTCGATCATGTTGGGATCGATCGATCTCTGATCTCCATAACTATCAATTTCCAGAAAACTATACAGGTAAGCTATTGAATATTTTGAAACTAATTTAACTGGGCACTGTTGTTGCCTATGTTAATGCCTATGAAATTAGTTTTTAAATGTTCAACAGTATGTTTATTAAATAGTAGAGACATACAATTTGTACAACATGTCGGACTATTAAGAGTTAAAGACGGGCCATATTGAATCATTTATGACGTAATGATTATGACGTCATCCTACATGCCACTTAGCTGATTATGATGTCATTACTCTGAAAAGGTCCATTGATAATGACTTTGTATACTTGAGTGACAGATTGTCTCCCTCGATTGGGCAAATACAAGATTAGATTGATAGATGGAAAGAAAGGATTGCCATAAATAAATCAAGTACTCTATGAGTAACTCGGGGTGTCACAATGGCAATACGTATCATGTATCATGATTCTTAAGCTTGGAAATACATGTATGGTATCGACATCTCTGTATCGCAATACGGAGGTACACCATGGTTAGCCATTAGATTTTTTAATTAAACACTGATATGACCTAATAACATGCATTATTGCATTATTTTCATCTTATTTGAGCACAAATTTTAGTTCACACCAACATATCTTGACAAATACATGGAGATTGAGATTTTTGCTTGCCAGTACTTTATCACACTGTTAAATATGACAAAATATTGACAAAATGTTTTGTTTGACATTTTCCTTTGCTGGAAGTAATTACTTATATAACTTTTACTATGCAAATTTTTGTATTTAATACAATTCATCGCCATATAATTTTTATCAGGACAGACAAGATGTAAGGCATCACACTAAGTTGTCAATTTAGTCATTTGATGATACGTATTGTGATATGTATTGTATCGGGATGGGTGTATCATGATACGTATTGTATCGCGAGGTCTCTATGATTAACTACTCTTGTAAGGGTTCCTAGATTATCATCCCACAAGATTATTATTCCCACACATTTTGAAAAAAATGGAGAAAATATTGCAGTCGCCTCTGTCTGGTCATCCATCCATCTGTCCATCCATCTATCTGTTTATCCATCCGTACATCCCTCTTTCTGTCCAGCTCACTCTCCTCCGAAACTGTTAGGTGGTATTCTCTCAAATTTGTTGTGTGAGTTACCCATATGATTGTAGAGGGCTAGACAGTGTTTACATTAAGCTCCACCCCCAGTGTGGGGCAGAGTGCAGGTGGGGCAGAATGTCAAAGTTGGCAGAATTCAACCAAATTGATGGAGGATTTCGAGACAATGTTTACATTAGTCTCCCCCCCCCCAGGGTGGGTTAGGTTGGGGTGGGGTAGAACATCAAAGTTGGCAAAAGTATGGGGATTTGAGAGTGTGCCACTGATTCTAGTTAAGATGCACTCACATTAACTGACCATCGCTAGATGACCACATTCTACAGGAACTATTTATTATTGAAGTGGACATTAAGTGGACAACATATATGTGCCTGGCATTCTTCCAGCATCAATACTAGCCATATTCCATTATCAGAACAAAACTTGACCGTCCCATGTAATGCTGTATGGGGTGAATTTTATTTCACCATTTAACTCTTTAACCCTTTTATGACAAAGCCGGCCAAAACTGGCCTCTGCTGTGGTCTTGAGGAATGTTCATTTGCAGGCCAAGTGAAGACTATTTTTGAAAATTTACCACTGGAATGACTGGCTCTGTAACCAAGCCTGCCATTTCAGTGGTCAATTTTCAAAGATAGTCTTCTCTTGGCCTGCAAATAGACATTCAATAAGCAAATATTTTTATTTTTTTGACCAGCTTTTGTCGTTAAAGGGTTAATGACTAAATTTGTTTAAAGAATTCAAATATTTGCTTGTTGAATATCCATTTGCAGGCCAAGAGAAGACTATTTATGAAAATTTACCACTGGAATGACTGGCTCAGTTATCGAGCCAGACATTACAGTGGTAAATTTTTTTTAAATAGTCTGCAAATGGACATTCCGCAAGGCCACTGCAGAGGCTGGTTTCGGCCGGTTTCATCATGAAAGAGTTAAAGGCCAAATCTGGTCAATAAACTTATTTTCTCATAGAAAATGTCCATTTGCTGACCAAGAAAACTTTTGAAAATGTTACACTGGAATGACTGACATGGTTATCGAGCAGTCATTCCAATGGTAAATTAGAAAAAAAATGAGCTTCGTCTGCAATTGACCTTTCAAGTTTTAGCTGTGCACCACCCATCCCTACCGGTAGTTAAGCTCCACCCACACTTCGCCCGTGTTGGGATCGATCGATCGTCGAAGGCCCTGACTATCAATTTCCAGACAACTATACAGGTAAGCTTTGAATATTTTGAACCAGCAATAGTGCCCAGTCATATTATTATATTAGTTTCAAAATATTCAACTGAATGTTTATTAACTAGTAAAGACATACAATTCGTACAACAACGCTTAAATTAGTCCGTCTTCAATTAAATGTTAATGACGTACTTAACTATGTCATTCATGATGTAATTGATTATGACATTATCCTACACATCACATAGTTGATTATGACATCATATGATGGATGGACAAACAGGAAAGGCCTATGGACATTTTTCAAGCCCTGGCTGCAGAGGTTGCTTTTGGCCAGCTTAATCAGTAGAAGATTAATTCATATGTTGGCGGCATGCTACATGGTTGCCTTGTTGGTTATTTTGAATATTATTAGAATGAAATTAGTTGCTGCATTGTTTCACTCAAAGTATTTCCAAAATAATCAGCAAATATCATCATGATGATTCTATTGAATGAATTTTTTCTTTACAATTCAGAATGAAAATGGTTAATATAGACCCTTACTTTTAGAAACTTATTAGAAATTCCCTTGTGTACTGTATCAACATCCAGATAGTCTTTCTCAGATACACACACACGCACGCGCGCACACACACACACAGACACACATGTGGCATCTACACATGCATGCACACGCACACATGCACACATACATGCTCACACAAACATGTATTCACACACTCACGTGCACACACAAGCACGCACAATCAGCCACTTACATACATTCATCCTCATCACAAACTGGCACTCTTCAGCTAATTGCTCCAAATAGACCGCCCCCTGGTTATTTATTCTTCCTTCACTGCCTTTTGACATCTTGAAGGAACTATTTTTTCTCAGCATTCATCAGCACAACCCAAGTTCACAAAGCAGAAATATGTCAGATCTAAACAATAACGAAGCGTACATATTTAATGTCTTCCAAAATGTTATTGATGAGTTGTGTAAATATTGCATAAATATAGCGCTATATCTATAGTAAATTAATTATCTGATAAATTGTTGATTCCCGTTGATTCCGCTGAAGGAAGTGCTGTTAGTGCCGCGATAACGTTTCAGACTAATGTGTTATTATATGAGGACTGTTAATAATTTGTAAACACTTTCTAAGTAATTATGCAAAAACTTAAGATTTTATGTTAATGTGTCATTCGTATTATATATCTAATTAATATTTTATAGCTTAGATATTCATAGCAATAATCCAATATTTAAATATCCTTCCAACCTCTGTTTATCTATATATTGTATATAAAAATAGACGTTATCATTGAATTGGATCATTATTTTTTTTTTATTCGACAATTACTTCAGATGTATGTTTTGTTTTGATGATTTAACGAACCAATAAATATTAATTAATAATTAATATATTAAGTTACAAGTAGTTAATTCACTAGTTTTAGATCTAATGTAGAGATGATGAAATGTTGAAATTTCTAAAAGGACTGAAAAAGAGATTGAAGAAATTTATCATGGTGAGTAAACTTAAATATAATTTAAATGTCCATTTAAAATTTTTAGCTCACCTGGACAGAATGGTCAGGTCAGCGTATGGCGTGGCGACCGTCGTTGTCCAGCATCTGTCCATCAACTTTTTCTTTAAACGACTTCTTCCCAAGAACCACTGGGCTGATTTCAATTATATTTGGCAGGAAGCATCCTTAGGGCATAGGGATCCAAAGTTGTTTAAATGAAGCCGATCGGCCAATTTGGCTGGCAGAATCTTGGATTTTGCCCGATTTTAGGAAGCGTCTAAAAATCTCCGAAACCGCTTGGGGAATCGATTCAAAACTTATGAAATATGATCTAGGGCTAGAGCTGAACCAAGTTTGTTCAATGGAATTTGATTGCCCAAATAGTTTGGTGGCCATCTTGGATGATCAAGTTTTCGCAAAAACGACTTCTTACGCTGAACAGATCGGGGCAAAATTTGGCAGGTATAATTAGGGCTGAAACGCCATTAAATTTGTCCATGGAAAGTTGATGTATCAAAAAATGTGTCCACCATGAATCAATCAACATTCAGTGTTTTTGGCTAACATCTTGTATTTTCTGCAAATTTCTGAGAGAAAAAACCCCCACTTATTAACCACTCAGGGCCAGTTTTAATAAAACTTGCCCAAGCCTTCAAATTAGTTTCAAAGTACTCAACAGAATGGTTATTAAATAGTAAAGACATGCAATTCATACAACAACGCTTAGTCCGTTACCAATTAAGCGTTCCTGATGAACTTATAGTTGTTTCATTTATAAGGTAATTGATTATGATGTCTTACACGTCACGTAGTTGATTATGACATCATATGATTGATGAATAAACTGGAATCCTTCATTGTATCACATGCTAGGATGCATCAATGTTTGTCACAAACTCTCTCAGGCCCATTATCCCTTTAACCGGTACAAACCAAAGAGGGCAAATTCTTTATGATGGAAGGAATATGGCTTTCAATATTTTGAAACTAATTTGACTGAGAGCTATTGCCAAAAATGAAAATTGATTGGTAGCCTTTGTCTTTTAAAATATTAATGTGATTTCAGTAACATTTTTTGCGTTACAGCTCAGCAAATAATTGGCTGTTTATATCTTATCTTTGTTTAAGTATAAAAGGTCCAAATTTTGACAAGTGGTTCCTGACAAAGGGCTGACATAATACAATAACCTTGACATCAATTGGTGAAAGGTCAAGGTTAGTGTAATAAAGACAAAAACATAGTCTTTTCAACAATAACAATTTTTGCATTAAGTTCAACTTAGTGGATCTTATACCATGTTGTGTTTAACTTCTTCCGACCTTGCACACATGCCTCGCTATAATTAGAGGGCATGACACAATAACCTTGGGGTCAAAAGGTCAAATCTCAAGGTCACTTTGTCCTACAACAGATAAAACATTGTTCTTTCTTCAAAATTAACATTTTGCTCAACTTAGCAGTTTATATCTGCTGTTTGTTTAATCATACTGGACCCACACATGACACATGCTTTAAGCGTTCTACTGAGAGGATTCAAGATGGAAAAGGTCATTGTCGCTGATATCTCAGTGTTTTCCTTTGTCGAAGTAGGGAGAAGTATATTTGATGTCAAGCTTCACAGTTCCTTTTTTTCATGTTACTGCTCTCCATCAAATGCTGATGATTAAGTTCATTATAAGATCGTAAAATCAAACTTCATGTATAGGCATGTAAAGAGGGTGAGCAAGGGGGACAGTTTCCCCCCCCCCCCTTTACACACGCATACTTTTGGATATTGGGGTGAGGTGGGGCCAAAGATATGTTTGCCTACCCAACTCCCACTTTTTACCCGAATAAACTAGATGTTCCATATTTACAACCCACCCCCTCCCACCACAAAAAACTAATTCAGAGATGGTTTCAAAACATCTAAATTTCAAAATCTTTCAGGGGTGTACCTTCTGACACACGCACACCATGCACGCTCACACAACTTGTGTTGGTGTTTCTCTTTCTCTCCCCTTCCCCCCCCCCAACACACTTTTGGATACCTCCCTACACCTATGTTCATGGTTGCACTTCTTGTGTCTCATATTCTGACTTATGCTATACTAGTAACAGTCAGTGTGCTGAGTCATAAATGCATGTGGAAATGTTAATTAGATCACCAATGTTTACCAAACTGAACTATTGAGTTGTGGTATACACAATGTTTCACTTGAGAACATAGACATTATTTGGGCCAAAATAATCATGATTGATCCAAAATTGTACATCAATAAGTCAGATAGGGCATTGGTATCTGGTATCTTTCTTTCTTGCGTACTAGATCCTATCTCTTGAACAGGTAATCTACGTATAATGCTTGTTTATATTGTCAAAGATATGTTGTCGTCGAGTTATTTTCCTGTCTGTATAGATGTGTTAGTGTTAGGGAATGAATCTGGAATGAGAAATTCTTGTTTGCTTATTATGAAGAGAGCAGCATAGCTCATGGCTCATAGCTCATAACAAATGTTGTGTAGTATCACTCAAATAATGGAAACTCGCAGAGGTAGACATCATAAATTATCTAGCTAATTAACTATCTGACTGCTGCGTTTACCCACCAGACATTGGACCTTAGTTTCCAGTTTTAGCTATGCCCCACCCATCTCCAGCTAAGCTCCAACCATGCCATGCTCATGTTAGGATCAATCAATCCCTGAACTTCTTAACGATCAATTTCCAGAAAACTATACACCCAGGTAACTTGAATATTTTGAAACTAATTTGACTGGGTGCTGTTGCTGCCTATGGCAGCAACAACGCCCAGTCAAATAAGTTTCAAAATAGTTTATTAAATAGCAAAGACATACAATTCGTACAATGTGTCAGACTATTAAGCATTAAACATGGACTAAATCGAGTCATTCATGATGTCATGATTATGACATCATCCTACACATCATGTAGTTGATTATGACGTCATATGATGGATGGATAACCTGGAAATTGGGTCCATTAATTCAGTGGGAAATAAATCTTAGCCTGCTGAATATTCTGTAAACAATTAGACGGAAAGTTGTTGGTGGCTTAGTCACCAACAACTTTCAGTCAAATTGTTTTCAAAATACTCAGCATATCCAAATTTAATTAACCCCGTGGAAAATGTAGTCTGCAATAATTCAGCAGGCAAACAATTGAAAATGGCTGCTTAGTGTACCTGACCACTAATTTCCAAAAAAGTAAAAAATACACATAATTAGCAGATAACGTCATTCGACTATTGAAGCAACTTTGGTATATTTTTATTTGGAAAATGAAACTATTTCGATACGTAATTATTGTTTTGAATTATTGTCAAGAGATTCGATAACGGAGTAATGATTGAATCATAAGCGCTAATAGCATGCTTTTATAACCAATGTTGAATGCAGAGCAACTGAGTATTTTATTGGTGGATTCATGTTGACTTTTTATGCGTGTTGGACTCGATTTTACTCTTTGAAACCTAAATTCCTAGAATCTTACTGTCATGGTGACTATATAGAGGTAAGCTGTTGAATATTTTGAAACTAATTTGTCTGAGTGATATTGCTGCCAATGTGGCCAGTTAAGTCGCTCGATCAGTCCCCTGGTGAATGACCCTTTAACACTCATATCAGCAAAAAACGACTTCTGCGTGGGCTTGAGAAATGTTCATTGGCAGACCAAGAGAAAACTATTTTTGAAAAATTACAGCTGGAATTCCAGTGATAAATTTTCAAAAACAGTTCTCTTGGTCTGCAAATGGACATTTTCTATGTTAATATTGACTATTTTAACATGACATATCAGCTTTAAGTTGGGGGTTTTTTTTCTCTACAACAATCACTTGACTTCACATCTGGGGTTCCTATAATTAATTCCCATGCTGATCTGTGAGACATGGCTATTATTAACCTACCATTTAAATTTAGAAAGCATGATCTTTTATGCTGTCCTTTGTCTGGCACCCCTTAGTTTATTTTATGGCATCTAATCTATGAGGTGTAGTGAGGTCAATGTTCTAGCTTGGGTTATTCTATTTACCTGTAATAACGACTTAACCTTAAATACTATTAAAGAAGCCTGACGCTTGATCTGTCTTTGTCAGATCCAAAAGTCTGAATGATCTCAGCTGGGCTTGTTCACTCCTTTTATATTTTTCAGTCTGGGCACCCCGATGGAGTCACATGACTTGCCTTATATGGGCATATCCGGAGGTTGTGGGTCACGTGGTGTGGTGACTATGGGCGGTTTTGGTGGTGGGGTGTGGGCGATTAGCGGCGTGGTTTGTGCTGGCGGTATGGTACCTTGGTGGTATGGGTGGGTAGGGCCTGATGGTATTGGCTGTATGGGTCGGTTGGGTCTGGCGGTATGGGTGAGTTGGGTCTGGTGGTGCTGGCAGTATGGTTGCCAAAATGTTTTTTGGCGATTCTCGGCAGTATGGCCGTCTAGTGATGGTGGTACTGTTTGGGATTTTTGGTGGTACCTGTGGTAGGATTGGTTAGTGAATGTAAGAGATCAGGCTGACGTAGAAGTTGATTCAGACTTTTAGCATTTCGTCCAACAGAGGCAGTTCCTGTGGGTTTTTAGTTCAACCTGTGTTAGCTCTATGGTGTGTTCCTGTTGTGGAGTGTGTACCATTGCGGTGAGGGTAGCAATGAAAACTTGTTCTGGTGAAAGAAAGGTCCGTTCATTTTTCTCAGACATGCAGTACAGAATTATCCAAGTCCTGTCATCAGATCCGAATGACCCAAAATCAACCATTTGGAGAAGGCAGAAAGAGTGCCACTGGATCCACCAACTCCACACAATGGAGCAAATAGGCATCAATCTAGCAGTGTAGGAGACTTCCCCTCGGGTATCTCAAGCGCCACTTGGATACTCCACATCGTTATTACCATTATTCTATTTCTGGCAAATTCTTAAATTCAATTATTCTGTTCCATAACTCCAGGGTATCAGGAAAGCTGGTTTTATGTCAGAATATGGCATTGACGAAGGATGCTGGTGTCTTAGCAATGCCATGTTAACTGTGTCAATTAAGCCAGCTGAGTTTCTGCAGACTACATTTTCCATTGGGTTTAACTCTGAATATGCTGAATACTTTGAAAGCAATTTAAATGAAAGTTGTTGGTGGCAACAACTTTCAGTCAAATTTTTTCTAAATATTCAGCACAACCGGAGTCATTGCCCATTGAAATTATTGTATGCTGGCTTGCAGCGCTCACCCAGCTAAAAATAATTCCATCAACAAGTTTGTAGATCTTAATTTTGAGTGCACTGTGTAGCTATCAACATGATTTGTTATATTTCTCATAGATTGTGCAGACAGTCTGATTTACTACTACACACCTGTCAATAAGGGTTTCTTACCTGAGAGCTAGCTTTCATCATCATAAATCTTCTTCATCTTCTGAGTGACGCCTTGATTATTAGTCCTGCATCAGACAGCTAATGATAGTGTGTTAGTGATATGTGTATGTGTGGAGTGCATGCATGCTTGATTTTGATTAGTTATGGCAAAACATTCAGGACATTTTATTTTTCCCACACATTTGTCAAGTAGCTAAGTTAGGTATGACGTGTTGCCTTCTGATTAATTCTGTAAATTTACTACTAGGACTTGTGGCATTTTCTGAACTACTTGGATCCTGTGATAGTTTGTTCCAATACCTTATCGCCCTGGGAACAATGCTGAATTTACAGATGTCAGTTCTCACATAAATTTGGTTGAAATGGCTGTTGTGCATGATTTTGGTTTTCCAAATTGCCATCTGTTTCTGTAATCAGACTGTTTAATGGTATCTTTGCTTGTTGCTGTAGACCTTTGTGGAACAGAATACAGAGGTTTTAAGCTGCATCACTAGATGCAAGGGTTAATGCGAACATCAAGTGCTTGTTATTGTTGTCGTCATCATTGTTGTTCTTAAGACATTTTTAATAACTGGTTCTACTGGAAGAATCTTCTTCAAGCTTGCCCATGGAGTCCAGAAGATGTGTGCCAAATTTGGTCTCAAAAACTAAGGCGCAACAGCTTTCAGCACCATTGTTTTCAAAATGAACACTTGGCATTTTTCAATAACTCTTGTTCTACTGGATGGATCTTCTCCAAACATGGGGGAATGGATGTCCGTAGGGTCTTGAATATGTGTCCCAATTTTGGAGTCAAAAACTAAAATGCAATAGTAATGTTCAGCTTTCAGCAACATTGTTTCCATAATAGACACTTTTGACTTCACGGCTATCCGTTTGAAAAATATATTGACGACACGATAATAATTGACAAATTTTTCCTTGTGTTTCCTTCTGTCTGATAATGGTAGGAGTTTTATGGTTTCCATTATATTTGTCATATTACCCGTTTTGTAGCTATAGTTTAAGGTGATAAATCTACATGTAGCTGCACGTTTTTGCACATCTAGTTTGTCCTGAAGAGTTATGTGATGAGGGTCCCAAACTGTACTTGCATATATTCCAAAACTGGTCTAATCAGTCCCATATATTGCTTGAAGTCTGATCTCTTGGGAACAGAATGATATTAATTCCTCCGCAGTATGCGTCCTAAAGTTCTCTACAATTTCTCGCTGATCTCTGTGATGTGTTTGTTACAGCTTACCAGTAGGTCATTTGTGATGTTGATGCCCAAATTATTAATGTACTGATGAAACAATGCTTAGTCTTATATTCTTTTTAGCCTATGCTGAAATTTTATGGTTTCTTTTTTCCTGGTTAGGCACATAATGCACTCCATCTGTATGTAATAAATACTTCTATTGAAAATTTAATCTATGATGCAATCACAGATTATTATCATTACTTAGGATCTTTATTTCTTCTTTTTCTTCTTCTCGGTAACACCTTTAAACTGCATCTCCTCATCCAGTTTTAGTCCTATCAACTCCAAACTCAGTGGTCAGCTTGTACTAGCCATTGGGACTGCTGTTTGCTTATGCTTTTATTTTGGATCTGCTGTGCGTAGTACCTTAACATCAGAGGCACTACGCACATGTTTGACTGTAGTTGAATTCATGGTCAGTTGTCAAATCGTATGTTGACCATGGTAAAGCAGGTTCTCACCATTCATCAGGGTAATGCTTGGTGAATGTGCTTTCAACCAACAAAATGCAATTCTCCTAAAGTTATGAAAGTAAGTATGTCAACCTGCCAACATAGAAGGGAGGAGGTGTACTATACGAAACAATGAACAGCCCGAATAGAACTGTGCCATTAACTTGGGACGAAAAAATGACCAAAGCATAGCTAATTGACAGATAGGATAGAGTGCGAGAAGAACAGGTTGAAAACGAATAAAAATTACTATAACTTAAGTTGTGAGAATGCAAGGAGAGATAACACACAGAAATGGTTGGGGGGGGGAGAGAAAGAAGCCTGAACTTACCAAGATATTGCATGAGAAAATTCCTAGATAAGATAATGATTTTAACATGCCGGAATGACTGGTCCTGACTCGGGCTGGGGCCGAAGCCAGGGCGGGAAAGTCGAGAAATGACCAGAAAGGAGAGGACCCGGACCTGGAAGAAACCCTGGGGGAGGGCGGGGCCAGAGCCGGCAAGAAAACAGAACCCGAAGTATCCCTAACGTCCGGACCCAGACAAAAATCTGGGTCCGGCCCCAAGGATGAAATCGGTAACCTAAGCCGGTCAACGTCCAGACCCGGGGCCGGGAAAAAACCTGGGTCCGGGGCTGGAAGTCTAGCTGGAGTAGTAACAGCAGATGTAAAATAAGTAGATGCAACCGGCTTTGTAGAGGACAGCGGATGTGCAATGACCTGGACCACTTTGGTCGGAAAATCCTACGGCCCATCCAGTGAAGACAGTAGTGACAGGTGACAGACCAGACAGACTTATAACCTGATTAGGCCTGAGACCACACAGGCTTCACAGGTGCAGGCTATGGAATGTAGACTGAATATGAAGAAGAATCCTGGAACGATATGACTGGCTTCTGAACAAGCGGTGAACGAGGCGAAACCCGAGTCTTTATGCTTTTATTCTTTCCATTCTTTGTGGTACCCTGAAACAATGCAAATCAGTGAGCTGTAGTTTGTTAGACTTAGTAGAATAGGCGCTTCCTTGGAACAGCCAGATCCTATGCTTCACCCTCAATTATGTCAGGAGATGAAGTATTGGAGACAGACTGGACCAGGATAATTTTATTAATCTTGCTGTCAATAGACGAATCTATATTACTGACTTGTTTCTGGAGACATTCCATTGACAAAACGATATTCTCGAGTATTGTGGCTGAATCCGTCTTGGCCTCGGTTTTGGCCTTTATTTTAACTGCTGACCCTAGTGGAGAAGGATTTCCCGTTTTTTTAGTTTTGGAAGTCACAGGAGAATTTGGTTTGAAAAACGACATTCTAGTAGCTAGCGACCATGACCCGCATATCAAGTAGGTTGACTCAACAGTACACGACGTGCACTTGGAACAGACATGTCCAGAGTGATCCGATTTAATAAATCTATGCAGCTGCTATTAGAACATCTAATTGAATGGTTCACATTCTTTTCTTTATTCTTCTCCTTGGACCTCTTCTGAGACTTTCCCAAATCTGAATCGTAAAAACAGCAAGATCCGATAGAGTAAAGCTCTGAATATGACTCAGGATTAGCCAGCACTAATCCCAAGATTTATAAATAGAGACCTTATACCGATCTCAAATTTGAAAATTATTTTAGTTTCATTGAGAGAGTATGTTATCGAGATAATCATAGATTCACGCTCAATACCTTACAAGCATGTCAAATCAATAGCTCTACAAGCTACTGGTTAAAAAGAAGCACAAATAGACAACTCAAATGTCTATACACTCTGGGCGCAAGTAACCAAAACTGGTAACGCGCCTACCATGAAAATAGAAATGATCTAAAAATCATTATTAAAACATCAGGACCTACAACCACTTATCTTGGGCAGTTTCTTTTATCCGACATCTCGTCGATCTCGATGATCTTTGCTTCACTTTACAATAATCCACAGCAATTTTAACACGTTATAAATAACTTTTAAATTGGCTTGTAAATTTTAACGCCTCTTCCTTCATAGAGTAGGAAAAGGAAAGAAGTCTTGGTTGCTTTCAACAAGGTCATGTGATAGCTATCAGCCAATGAGGTTGTCATTGTGCTTAATAACCTACTCAGTGGCTCTGGGTATTGGATTAACCCTCTTCTTGCCTCATTCTGAGATATAGCATTCAAGCGAATTACTATGGATCTCATCATTAGAGACTATGGAGATTCCTGAAGAAGCCTTCAGTCACTCTGTAACCACAATACCCAGCAAACAATGGCTGTAAAAAATTCATCCTGCTATGCTTCCCTTCATGGAAGGAAAGAGCAATAGTAATGCAAGGAGGTAGGCTGTAATGTAGTAATAACAGGTCACGGCTGCATTTATAGGTCCCATTCAGGTCATATTGTGTTGCTTGTGGATACTCTTCCAAAGACTTGAGAGGAGCAGCATCAAGGCCAACAGACCTGAGTCACTTATCTATCTTAATCTATACATTGATTGATTGACACACTGACCGACTTCCAGATGGATAGATGGCTAGAAGAAGGGATGGCTAGATGGTTGGAGACAGACAGACAGGCAGGCAGGCAGATAGATAGATAGATAGATAGATATCTATATCCTACTATTAGATATTGTATTTAAAACACATACTGTCAATTGCCAGAATCATCTTCAACGAGCAAAAACATTTGTGCTGATTATTTTGAAAACAATTTGTCGGATTCTATTAATATCTCCTCAGAAATGACTGGAAGTCATCAGTGGAGTAACATGTGGGAAATGTTAACTAATGGAGAGTATTCGCCATATGATCAAATGAAATGAGCTAAAAATAGGGATGTTTTGTAGAAAACATAATTGGTCTCTGGGGGGGGGGCTTTATTATTCATAAGGGAATGGCTCATCTAAGGTTAAAATGACCATTGACATGAGGTTAATAAACTCTGAGAAATCTTAAGTCAGCTTAAAATTAGGGTCATTATAGTGTTTGTAAAGTCATGAACTGTTTCACACATCTCATACCTTGTCATGTTAACTCTTTCAATCCCAAAAGACCTGACTACATTACCGCTTAATGTGTTGTTGAATATTCTGAACTTAATCTGATTGGAAGCAATGGCTCACATTTAAACATCCAAAATATCCTACAGAATATTTCTTACCCCGTGTTCAAAATTGTACTGCAGTATATCTGTTAAGCGTAATGTTTTTACGGTGACCTCAAGAAAACATTGGACACTGCACATTGAGATCAAGAATGAACCCGAGGAACCTATTGCCTGAGAACATGAGACACAGTGGTGGTCAAAAGCGAAGAAGGACTGATTGCAGCTGGAAGATCTTTCTTAACCATTTAATGGTAAGACTTTTTTGAAAATTTACCAATGGAATGACTGGCTCGGTTTTCAGTGGAAAATTTTCAAAAATACTCTTCTCTTGGTCTGCAAATGAACATTTTCTATGAGATAAATCGTAATTTTCTTGAACAAATTCGAGGGCTAAAGGGTTAAACACTTTCCTTCCGTATGTTTTCTTTGGTATTGAGATACAGTGGGAGTTAAAAGCGTCAAGCGATATAAATACCCGAGCAATCTTCCAGACCCTAAGACTGAAGCTTATACAGTTATACAGCTATACAATAACATATGACTATTGCTGGCACAGAAAACTGGGAGCGGAGGAAACATGTTTTGGCAAGGAAGTTCTTCTTCGAAAAGCAGAAACAAATAGATAAAGATGAGATTTAAAAACTCAATAAACAAAGCTGAATAAGCATTAACAGTGACTGCTACAAGCCAGAAGACACAAATTTCTGTCTGTCTGTCTGTCTGTCTCGGACAATCGGTCTGGAAGTTGGTCAACTTCCTGACATTTTTGGCTAAGCCTGACATATGTCATAATTACATAGGCAGCAACAGCCACAGACCTCCCCTCACACACACACACACATACACATCATTTGAGTATATAAATGGATTCCAAAACATGTAAAATCAGATGGGGCTTAGCTGGAAATGGGCGGGCATTTTAAACTACAAATGGATTCCTCTAATGTTCAAACTTGATGCTTGCAAAAAAGAGAAGCAGAAGTAGACCAATCAACATGTGACAAGCCAATTCTTAACAACGTGTATTCCCAACACAACCTGGCTATGGATGAATCATGTAAGTCTTTTCATATCCTGGTTCACAACCGGAAGCTTGGCTGGAAGTTGAACCAGAAAATGGAAGTTTAAAGAACAAGTCTCAGGCCCAAGGGCCTGTGACGCTCATCTGGACGATTATCAGAATTCATGAGGATCATTCCACGCAAGTTTCGCTGTCTGACCATTACTTAAGGAAGAGGATTCTAAATAGTTCTGGACAATTTGCAGAGAGAGAGAGAGAGAGAGAGAGCGAGAGAGAGAGAGAGTGTTACTGGTCCGATGAGAGAGTTAGTTACTGGTCCGATTTTGCTCCAAATCTTAGCACAAGAAATGGGTTGACCAGACTCTTGGCTTCCACGACTTTGGACCTTAACAGAAAAAAATCTGAAAAAATCTTTGCAAAAAATGGGATGGGGAGGGTCTACAATCTCCCTGTTATTGCTCTTGTTGAACTATGGAATATCACAACTTATTCCAATCATTTTATTCCTAAATATACACAGCTGTATATGATAATTATATCTTCATTTTATTTAACCCTTTAACAGTTCCAGACCAGAAACAAGAAATTTTTTAAATAAGTACTTTTTATTGAATATTTTGAAACTAATTTGAATTGGACCTGTTGCTATCTACAGGTTCAAGTTGAATTAGTTTTAGCCATTTCATGCTGAATGCGACCATAACCGGCCTCAAACAGTGCTCATTTTGCATGCCCATTTGGCACGGGTAACCGAGCCAGCCATTCCAGTGGTGTAACCTCAAAACAGTCTTCCCATGGCCTGCCAATGGACATTCAATAAGGAAATATTTGGATTTTCTTGGCCAACTTTAGACATGAGTTAAAATATTCAACAACATAATCCTGTATAATTGTCTTGAAATTCACCTTTCCAGAGTAGCCATCCATCGCCTGACCTCGTATGACGTCATAATCAGCTCAGCGCTTGTATGATGACACCACAATCATTACGTCACAAAGGGTTCCATATAGACCGTCATCAAATCTCAAAGAGTCTGACATGTTGTATAAATTGTATGTCTCAGTAATTTTGTGCTATTTAATAAACATGTTATTGACTATTTTGAAACTAATTTGACTGGACGCTGGTGCTGCCTTAGGCAGCAACCGCACCCAGTCAAATTAGTTTCAAAATATTCAACAGCTTACCTGTGTAGTTTTTTTGAAATTTATAGTCAGGGTGTTCAGAGATCGATCGATCCCAACACGAGCAAGGTGTGGGTGGAGCTTAGCTAGAGATGGCCAAGGCATAGCTAAAACTGGAAAGGTCCATTGAGACCCTGGCATGTCAAGAGTTAGCAGGGTAACTTGTCTCCTGTTAAACATCTTCGAAATCATCTCTCAACTTTCAGTCAAATAGATTTCAAAATAATGTTAATTTTTATTCATTTTAAAATCTTAGAATTTTGGATGAAATCAATAAGTGCGTGAGCCTGTTCAGGGCCTTGCTCTGTCTGTTGCTGAAGATGTTTATTTTTAGAAATTTACTTTCATAGTTTAATAATTACACGTATGACTGTATGCTCCAAAAGCGAGTTGAGATTGTGCAAAAGTGAAAAAGGACCCAGTGACCACGGAGTAAAGTTGGAAAGCCGACTGACCTCGTGCAAGTGCAAGCAGACTAGAAACCCTGACCTATACCTATTGTAGCTCGCAAACTGATGCAAGGGAGATAACTGCCTTCTGTCCTCCACCTGTTTTAAAGAGTTATTGTTCATAATTCCTTAGTAACTGAGCATTAATCTTTTACTGTATTTCTTGACATGTGATAACTAACTCTAATTCTAGTCAAGGAATCTTGCCCATAACACTTTAACCCTCGAATTTGTTCAAGAAAATTTCAATTTTCTCACGAAAATTTTCATTTGCAGACCAAGAGAAGACTGTTTTTGAAAATTTGCCAGTAGAATGACTGGCTCGGTTATCGAGCTAGTCATTCCAGTGGTAAATTTTCAAAAATATTCTTCTTGGTCTGCAAATGGACATTTCTCAAGACCACTGCAGAAGCTGTTTTTGGCTGATATGAGGGATAAAGCATTTTAATGTCCCTAATAAAGCCTCATGATTTTGTTGTCAAAAGGTCAATCACAGGTCATGCGTCAGGTAATCTACTACAAGCTTTGGCTGGTGAGGCTAGGAATTTGAAATTATTGCGGCACTATTCATCAAAAATATGTATTTGCAGACCAAGAGAATATTTTTTGGGAAAAATCTACCATTCTGGGTCGATAACTGAGCCTGAATCATTCAAAAGGTAAATTTTTGAAAATAGTCTTGTTCTGCAAATGGACATTTTCTAAGAGGAACCACAGCAGAGTAATTATTTTAGGTGGATTAATCATGACTTTATTTTAAAAGCAAACCTACTTAATCTATGGAATTTTGTATCCAGATTTATCTCTCAATCTGTTATGCGTATTAACATTTTCACTGACGAAACCCTCCCCCCCACACCCCACACCCACAGTGGTCATTTCCAAGGCAACTGTGCAAGAAAACTTGATATTTGGAAATTTATTCAACTGAATACCGTTGCTGCCTTATAAGCAACAATGTCTTCCAGTCAAATGAATGTCAAAATATTCAACAGAATAAATTTAATTTTGTGTTATTAAAGAATAAATTTTTTCCAGGATTTATCATTGAAAGGGTTGGGTTTTAAGACTTTTCTGTCTGAACAGCTTTGCAAGCCTCCACTCACAATAATGTTAATGAGCAAAAAACCTTGGATATGATGAATATTTTGAAAACAATTTGACTGAAAGTTGTTGGTGACTAAGTCACCAACAACTTTCAGTCACATTGTTTTCAAAATATTCATCATAACCAGAATTAAAACGCATGGAAAATGTAGTCTGTCAAGAATTTGGCAGACGAGCCCGGCTGAATATCTTGTAAACAAATTGAATGAATGTTGTTGCTGCTTATGGTAGCAACAACGTTCAGTAAAATTATTTTCAAAATTATTATCATGATATTGACTGTTTCTTTTAATACATTATATAACCATAGCAACATGTGATCGGCATGGTGAATTGAGTTAACCCTTTCAACGCGACAGCTGATATATATACACGTAACAGAGTTTTAATTCGGTAATCAAGTTTTACGATCAATGTTATGATTGATGTCTGACTACTATTATATCAAAATTACTCTGTTAAATATCTCTAAACAATAATTTAAAACTCCTTCAAATGATGTCATTAATCCTCCGAAATTTAATTCCCACAAATGACTTCATCTTTTAAGAATCCCAGAAATTACATCATATTTGCTCGCGAAGGATGTTGAGAAACTGCATGGGATTAAATTTGAGGATAATCCAATCAAATTATTTTCAAAATTAAACTAGATGCTATTATTACATGCATTATAATCAGGCTTGGGTACAAATGCATATGCATTTAAATGCATTTGCACTAATTTTTGCACTTAAATGCAATTATGAAAATTCTGATGCATTTGCATTTGCTCTTGCATTTGAATCTCATGTATTTGCACTTGCATTTGTATGAAAAGGGTTGCATTTGCATTTGAGTTTTCAAATGCATTTGATTTTTTTCAAAGGCACTACTTTTCTCATTTTGCATTTCTTTCAAATTGATTGGAACTTGCTGCTGTTGTAACTAGCAGCCACAGCACCCAGTCAAATTAATTTCAAAAAATTAAACCAAATTATTTGTAAAATCATAAAAATGGCATTTCTGTTGCTAGAAATTAGAAATTTAATTCTATTAACCCATTTCTCTATGAATTTCTTAGCATGTAGCTATAATTAGTTAAAATGCAAGCAAGGTACTTAAGATATAGCTGGAATAAGGATAGAGCTAAGCAGAAACACTTGCAGACATCATAGAGTGTAATTTCCAAATGTTTTAAAATTAATGTCAGTGTCTCAGGGAACTGAGATTCAATGAGTGAAATATCTAGCTTGGTGAATATTATTTTGAAAACAATTTGGCTGAAAACTGATGCTTCCAAGAAGCAAAATCTTTCAGTCAAATTGTTTTCAAAATAATAATCAGTGGTTTAAGAATATAAGCATCACCTAGATGAAATACAGAGTTAAATGGGTTAATTGGAAAACATTACTTAAGAATCATATTAACTGTCCATCTGCTGAATTTAAGCAGACTACATTTTTCTTGGGGTTTAACTCGGAACCTGCTTAATATTTTGAAAACAATTTGATTGATAGTTGTTGTTGGCTAAGCCACCAACAACTTTCAGTCAAATTGTTTTCAAAATATTCAGTAGGTCCAGAGTTAATCTCCGTTAAAATTATTGTCTGGAAGCTTGAAACAGTCAGACAGTTGAAGAGTTTAAGAACTTCATCAATGATTAATTTGTTCTCATTATATAAGCTAGTTTTATTTTGAGATTCTCTCTTCACTATACCCCTCTGCCAGTTATCTTTCAAAAGTAAGACACATATTCCTGCTATTTTAAAAAAAGTTCATTCCTGAAGTCTGGTTGCCATGGCAGCTGTACACCTAAAGCTGCATGCTAGTCATGATTCCAATCTTCAAGCTAGTGCAGTATGCCTCCAGCCTCTCCAGTCACCACCCTCCCACACCACACCGGCCCTTTTGCTCTCTCTCCTGGTCATGCTAATCAACAAAGTAGCCAAATTTAGCTCCTAAAAATTGGGAACTAACATATTTCTTTCGTGGGTAGAATCTTCATCATCTATACATGCAAGCATGAGGCTGTCTGATTTAACTGTCCAAGTGCTGTAAGCCACCTGACGATAATTTCGATGTGCAATAACTCTTGACTTACTGAATGTTTTGAAAACAATTTGACTGAAAGTTGTCGGTGGCTAAGCCACCAACAACTTTCAGTCAAATTCTTTTCAAAATATTCAGCCGGTCCAGAACTAAACCCCATGGAAAATGTAGTCTGCAGAAATTTAGCAGTCGGACAGTTAAAGTAGCCAATATTCACCTGATATTACGAATATAATCTTGCTCATAAGTAGCTTAACTTATTGCAACTACGCGTGTTAATTTACACCCATATAGTCCGTAATATTACTAACTATTGTTACACAGATTGTTTATAATTATCAATGTGTAATGGGAGCAGGTTTGTGTGTTTGTTGTTGTTTATAGTGGATGATGTAAGAATTGATCAGGCAGATAGCGGTTGTTGGTTTAGATATTAGACATTAGGTTTTTCGTTGGAGAACAGTTTGATCGATGCTTCAAAAACATAGGTAAGATTTTATGCTTTAATGGCCAAATTTGCTCACGAAAATCTAAGTATTTGCTTCTTGATATGTCAATTTGCAGGCCAAGAGAAGACTATTCTTGAAAATGTACTACTAGAATGACTGGCTCGGTTATTGAGACTGATGAATTCCAGTGGTAAAATTACAAAAATAGTCTTCTGTGGGATGGTAATTGAACATTAATTATCTGTCTACTGAATTTTTGCAAACTACATTTTCCATGGGGTTTAACTCTGAATTGCTGAATATTTTTTTTAACAATTTGACTGAAAATTGTTGGTGGCTAACACATTCAGTCAAATTGTTTTCAAAATATTTGGCATATCCGGCGTTATTGCCGAATGCCCATTGAAACTATTATCTTCTGGCTTGAATCAGTAAGACAGGTAACATCTTTATTTACCGATTTCTATCAAACTTGACAAGTAAGGTCCCTGGAGTTGTAGGCAATTTCTTCAGTGCCCATCTTGGATTTCTAAAGATGTCTAAGAAAACACTACTAATCATTAACCACTTGACCAGTATTTCAAGCAAACTTGGCTGGAATGACAAGTTTTTATTATGTGTAGCTGTCAGATCTTATCTTCCTCATCTACATGTGGTTTACAGAAATGTTATTGGTCAATTTTTTATGGCCTGCATTTTGTATCTCCAAAACTGTTGTAGATCTATAAAAGACTACTTTGTATTATAGTGACTGACTTGGCCAATTTCAACCAAACAGGGGCAGTGGATGAGGGGCTGGGGTTAAAGGGGTTGGGGAAAAACCCTTAACTGTCTTCCTACTGAGTTTTTGCAGACAATATTTTCCAGGGGACATAACTTTTCACCTGCTGAATATCTTTAAATTAATTTGATTGAATGTTCTTGGTGGATAAGCCACCAACAACTTTCAGTCAAATTGTTTTTTAAATATTCAATATTATCAGAATTACTGTCCCTTGAAATTATTTTTCGGTGGCATGTCGCAGTCAGAGATTTAATTGTTGTAGGTTTTAGAACTTAATGTATTTGACCAAATACTTTGCCAGTAACCATCTTCAATTTCCCAAGCCCATGAAATCAATCATCTAAAAAAATCTGCTCACTTAAACTGCTTGCCCAATCTTAGTCAAACTTGGATGGAAGGATTAGTCCTGTGGCCATGCTGAAGAAATTGTAGACAAATGTATTGACTGAAATGTCGGGCTCAGTTATTAAGCCAGTCACTTCAGTGGTAAAATTTCAAAATTAATCTTCTGTTGGACTGCAAATATACATTCCATAGCTTTCAAGATATGGTGACTGCTTAGAAGTCGCCTTAAAAATAGATTGGCTTGAATATTAATGGCTTAATAACATAATGTCAGATCTAATATTTGGCACAGAATCTGCACTGGAAGAGATAAGTCAGTCTTATGCATTGTGTATCCAACTCTATATGAAGCAGATGATGGTAACCTAGGCTTGCACGATATTATCCTAGGCGGTATCGCGATATATTGTTGTGAAAAAAATCGCGATAATTTGATATATCGTAGCCTATTTTAAGGTATATGAATTCACACGGTGGTCTTGGGTTGAGTTGGACTGCATGGTTTGGCTTATGTAGACATATCGGTTTCGCTCTGAGTTTTCATATCAGTTTTTTCCGGATGACTTCAAATTGGTAGATTTCAACAAAAACTTGAAATTCAGTCACCAAGGTGCTTAAACTAAGATTGATCGTTAATAACACGAAAATAGGACACAATTAATAATTTCTTGCCGCCTTACCCCTTGGCTTAATGTATACCATATTCATCATTGCGGGAGTAAAATTATTATATTGGACAACCTAAATATTGCGTACTCTGTTAAAATCATTGTTTATTACATGAAAATTTATCCTAAGATTTGTCATTTCATGTCGTCTTTGTGAAAATATACAAATCACGTGATATTAGGAATGTACTTTAGATCCATAGATATCTAATGTTTAGATCTGCTCTGCATTTACTGAGTACCCGGTTAATAATAATAGTTAGCCTTCAGAAACATCTCGGATAGTTCACCTTGCTTGCTAAAGCGTGTATACCATCTCATTTAGCTATCACATTTATGAACGTGTACCACCCTCGCCTCCAAAACCAGGAGAGCGAGCAATATCACGTGATTTATATATTTTACTAATAATAGTTAGCCTTCAGAAACATCTAGGATAGTTCGCCATGCTTGCTAAAGCGTGTATACCATCTCATTTAGCTATCATATTTGTGAACGCACCACCTCTCGCCTCAAAAAACAGGAGAGCAAGCAATATCACGTGATTTATATATTCCCGCGACGCCATTTAATGTAAAATTTTGGATTAATTTTTGATTTTATAAACCATGCTTATTACAAAAATGCAATATTTATACCTTCCCAGGTAATAATTTCACTCCCGCGATCATGGTTTTGAGGTATACAGTAAGGCAGCAAGAAATTATACCGGTGAATTGCGTTGAATTTTCGTATTAGTGTCCATCTTTTAAAGCAATTTTAGAGAATGAACTTCAACTTTTTTAACCTGTTCCTTTCTCTGAGATGTTGGTTCGAAATAAATTGAACAGCTTGCCGTAATAGACACCTATGCTACAAATAGACCGAATACGGCATGACAGTAAAATTTTGGCGATATTTCGATTTTTTTTCAAAATCACATAAAAAATCGTGGCTGAAAAGAAAATTTAGATAACATCGGACAGTCGTGCAAGCCTATGGTAACCCTTTAATAGTCAAATTTGTTCAATCAAATTTAAATTTTCTCATAGCAAATGTCCATTGGTAGGCCAAGATAAGAGTATTTTTGAAAATTTACCACTCGGGTGACTGGCTCGGTTATTTTGGCCGACAAATATTCATTCATCAAGACCACTGTGAAGGCCGGTTAACCCGTACCACTCTGTTGTCAGTATTCTATCTTTTACTGCGTCACTATCACAGCAACTGGTGTGCATTTTTCAACAATTTTGGTGGATGATGTTGCTGTCTATGACAGCACCATCTCCCACCAAATCTGTTGAAAAATGAACACCAGTTCATCTTTTAATTTAGTTTGAAAATTTAAGATTTGACACCAGGGTGGTAAGGGTTAAGGTTACATACAGAATAGAAATATCTGCGTAGCATTATTTCAGGATGTGCATCTCGTGTTCCCATGACATCAGCATCATCATCATCACCCATCATCACCATCATCATCATCATCAGGATCTCGATTTGACCATTTAAAACTCGTATTTGTTCAAGAAAATTTCATTTTTCTATATAGAAAATGTCTATTTGCAGACAAAGAAAAGACTATTTTTTTTAATTTATCACTGGAATGACTGGTTCAGTTATATAAAAATAGCCTTCTCTTGGTCTGCAAATGGTCATTTCTCAAGACCACTGCAGAAGCCGTTTTTGGCTGCTGCTATGAGTGTTAAAGAGTTAATGATCAACGTGGTGTATCTTTTTATTCTATCAGCTGCTATCTATCTATGCTGTCTCGCCATAACTCACACATCTATATATAAGAGCTTCATGTATCAAATCGACTGCCTATCAAGGTCAGATGATAGTTGTAAACTTTAAGACAGATGGCTCTATAAGACAGGTCGTTCTATAAGGCAGGTGGTCATATGACTCTTTAATGGGGGAGCCTGCCAAAGATGACTTGCAGTTATGTTGCGGGCCAAGATGAGACTATTTTTTTTTAATTTACCACTGGAATGTCTGGCTCAAATTTTCTATGGAAAAAAATTGAGATTTTACCATTAAAGGGTTACTAAGATCCCCCCCCCCCATATATCCTATAGTGAGTGACTAACTTGTATTAATAGACCACCTGTTTGTGATGACCACTTACTGGTCCCTGTAAGGTGGTAAGTTAACTCTTTAACACTCATATCAGCCAAAAGGGGCTTCTGCAGTGGTCTTGAAAAATTTCCATTTGCAGACAAAAGAGAAGACTATTTTTGAAAATTTACCACTAAATAACCGAGCCAGTCACTTCCATGGTCAATTTAAAAAAATAGTCTTCTCTTGGTCTACCAATGGGCATTTTCTATGAGAAAATTGAAATTTTTTGCAACAAATTTTAGTTAGTGTTAAGACAGGTGAGACTCAAATTCAGATTGATATTATAATGTCCAATGAGAGGCAGATTACTTACCTATAGATCCCACCATCTTTTAAAGGGATGCTAATCTCATCTCAGATGTTTTATTGTACTGATAGATTATGGTTTATAGATTCTATGTCATTTATATCCTGTCACATTCCCTTATCCATATCTTAATTATCCTCTTTGTAATATCGCATAAGTGGTGAACTGATCTCCACCATTTTGTCTCCTCAAGCGAAAGTGTATGATGTCATGCAAGTGCCAATGCATTACATTCTTTATTATGTAATACTTGCCCTGTTTAATATTTTGAAACTAATCTGATTGAAAGTTGTTGCTGCCTATGGCAGCAAGAACTTTCAGTCAAATTAGTTTCAAAATATCCAATGGCTTACCTGTATGATTGCTTTTATATGAAATTGTTAAACTATAGCTGGCACCTCTATATACCGAGGCGGGCACGCTATTTTTTTTCTGATTGGTTGAAAAGTAAATCATGACAGCCATCATAGGCTGTAGAAATGTACCGACATTTAGCTACTAAAGCCTTAATATTGATATTTAATGATAATGATAAAATGCCTAAAATTACCTGCATAGTTTATGAGTCGTATATTAGATCACCTGCATTGCTCTCGAGAGATGAGGTTAGTTTTCCTTTAATTTTTAATTTTTTAATTATCCCTCCTCCCCCCCCCCCCCCACCTCTTTATCGAAAAGCGGGGGATTATGTTTTCGCTGCTTCCGTCTGTCCATCCGTGCGTTCACACACACGCACGCACACACACACACACACATCTGTGCAAATTTTGGGTTTTCTTCAATAACTTTATCTTTGCTTGGAGTATTGTGACGAAACTTCATGAGAAGGTTGGCTATGGTAGTAGGGAAATGCACCTTAGTTTGAGGATCAGTCAGCCCCTCCCTCCATCCATCCATCCCTTTGTCTCTGAATTTGTGTCCGTCCGTCCGTGCAAATTTTGGGCTTTCGTACAATAACTTTATCTTCGCTTGGAGTATTATGAGGAAACTTTATGGGAACATTGGCTATGGTACTAGGGAAATTTACATTATTTTGTACATCAGTCAGCCCATCCCTACGTCCATCCATCCCTTTGTCTCCATTATCTTTGGTTATTAGCATTGAATAACTAAACCTTCTACTTGAATGTGTTATTGAATAGGTTAGTAATCTCATGTGGCTAGTTTATAATTATTAGCTCCCTTTTGTCTGTGTATCCATCCATATGTCTATCCAAATCAGTGGGATTATGTCATCCCCCGAACATGGCTGCCGTTGTGGGGGGAGGGGGGGGATTATTTGATTTATATCATCTAGTTCATTCTGCATCTTGTATAAAACGTTACCATGTAACCATATTTCATAGTCAAGATTGGTCAAGAAAATAAAAGATTTTTGATTAGTGAATGTCCATTTGCAGGTCAATTTGGAAGAGTATTTTTGAAAATTTTCCTTTGAAATAATCTGTTATCGATTCCGTCATTCCAGTAATAAAATTTCAAAAGATACTCGCCTCTTTAAGTCTGCAAATAGACATTTTTTCAAAACAACTACATTCCCATATTTGGCTGGCTTGACCAACAACCAGTTACATAATTATGTAACAAAATAGTGGCAATTGCAAACCAGTAGATTAATTTTGAAAGCAACTAACAGCTTTCAGTAAATTCTTTTTCAAAATAGTTTATGCCAGTTTAGTTCTCAAGAAGCCAAGTTAGTGAATCTGGATGGAAAACTGTCTTGATTTTTTAGTTTCTTTGAACTGTTCCAAACTGCAAATGCTCTTGAGATTTAGACTGTGGGGTTCATAAATTGAACTTCCTAGTATTGGTATCTTAAACAAATTTCTATTAATAACATATGTGGCTGAACGGAATGTTCACCCCATTTAGCATCTTAAATCGTGAAGAGTTGTCTGTAGATCAAAGTTTTCAAAAAAGTATGGAATAATATTACCTATCAAGTATTTGATTGGCTTGAATCAACTGATAAAGATTTTGAGGAAATTGGATCAAGATTTTGATCAAATGTGTGAATAAGGTGTCTATATGGTCAGATGGTCAAATGGCAAGAACTCAGTCACATTAGTTTCAAAATATTCAACAGAATGTTTATTAACCCTTTAACACTCATATCAGCCAAAAACAACTTCTGAAGTTGTCTTGAGAAATGCCCATTTGCAGACTAAAAGAAGACTATTTTTGAAAATTTACCATTGGAATGACTGGCTCGATAACCGGGCCAGTCATTCCAGTGGTAAATTTTAAAAAATAATCTTCTTTTGGTCTGCAAATGGACATTTTCTATGATAAAATTGAAATTTGCTTTAACAAATTTTAGGGTTAAAGGGTTAAATTTGTATGTTTATCAAAGACATGCAGTTCAGACATGTTTTTGATGACGATGGCCACAATGAGTGCCTCTTTCATGACAGACATTTTGATTGAGACGCCAGCTTACAAGCGACATACATAATAGCCCTTTCCAGTTTTAGCTATGCCCCGCCAAGCTCTAGGTATGCTCCATGCACACTTCGCCTGTGTTGGGATCGATCATTCCCTGAACTAACTGACTATCGATTTCCAGAAAACTATACAGGTAAGCTGTCACAACGACAGTGCCCAGTCAAATTAGTTTTAAAATATTTGACATAATGTTAATTTGTTAAATAGTAAAGCCATACAATTGATACATGTTGGACTATTAATATTAAGCGTGTTGGACTATTAAGCATTTAAGACAGACTAAATCGAGTCATTCATGCTGTAATTGATTATGACACCATCCTATATGACGTCATATGATGGATGGATAAACTGGAAAGGTCCATTATGACGTCAGATACTAGTGTCGACAGATCAGATCCATCCATTACAAATAAAGTACTTTCAACAATTTTGCATGATTTTAGCAGCATATTCATAGACAACAAAGGGCTTAAACATTAAATCATCAAAATTTAAATTTTCACTGCAGAACAAGGGAAGATTTTTTTTTTAATTTATCGCTGGAATGACTGGCTCAGTTATCAGTGATAAATTTAAAAAAAAGTGTTAAGCTAGCATTCCATTAACGCGTATGCGTATCCGTATCCAAAATTTTCTTCACTCCCATTACAAATAGATAGTATGATTCAATATGTCCATATGCGTATGCGAAACCTGTCCGTATCCGAATCCGATCGCTACATGTAGCGATTTTATTCGGATACGGACAGCATTCAGATGTGGGATTCCTTGAAAATTACATTTTCATTACGTCATTCATGGGCTTTCCCCAAATCAGCACTATTATTCTGTACATGTGTTCAATATATAAGTTAAATTCGTAGTAAGTGCGGTGGAATGTGAACCACACTGAAAGGCTGATAGACTATTTTAGAACATATTCATGCTAGTAGTAGTAGTAGTAGTAGTAGTAGTAGTAGTAGTAGTAGTAGTAGTAGTAGTAGTAATAGTAATAGTAGTAATAGTAATAGTAGTAGCAGCAGCAGCAGCAGCAGCAGCAGCAGCAGCAGCAGCAACAACAGTGGCGGCAGTGTTAATAGTAGTAGTAGTAACAACGGCGGTGGAAGCGTTTGTGGTAGTGGTTGTAGTAGTAGTAGCAGCAGCAGCAGCAGCAGCAGTAGCAGCAGCAGCAGTGGCAGCGGTTGTCATGGTGGTAGTGATAGTTGCAATAGTAGTAGTAGTAGTAGTAGTAGTAGTAGTAGTAGTAGTAGTAGTAGTAGTCCAATTGATTGAATAAAATCACTACTTTCAGATACGCATACGTACAAATGGAATCACTCATTCGGATACGCATACGCGTTAATGGAATCCTGGCTTTAAATATTGATCAACACATGCAGTTGCTTAACCCTTTAACCTTTACAGACCAGAAACTACAATTTTTTTATGAGGGTACGAATATTCTCTCAATATTTTTAATCTAATTTGACTGGGAGCTGTTCATGCCTATATCAGCAAAAGGTTCCAGTCGAAGTAGTTTTCAAAATAGTCACATCTTTCCTGTATAATTATTTTTAAATTGAGATACTGCCATTTCAAGGGTTAAAGGGTTTAAGCTAAGATCAGGACACAATGTTGGCTTTTTAACCCTCACATTTCTCTCAAGAAAATTAAAATTTTCTTCGCTTGCTCTCCAAACGGATATTTCTTAAGACTCCTACAGAAGCCAATTTTGGCTGACTTGACTGTTGACCCTTTAATGGTCATGCCAGCCAAAAACTGGCCTCTGTTATGGTCTTGTAGAATGTCCATTTACAGGCCGAGAAAATACAATTTTTGAAAATTTACCACTGGAATGACTGGCTCGATAACCGAGCCAGTCATTCAAGTGATAAATTTTCAAAAATTGTATTCCCATGGCCTGTAAGTGGACATTCAATAGCCAGATATTTAAATTTTCTTGACCAAATTTAACCTTTAAAGGGTTTAAAGTGTTAATTCATTACTATCTCCTCACTCAAGCATAATACTGAGGTAGAGTCATACCTCACTACCAGATGGTATGCCATGCCAAAACATTGTTAACCACTTTATCCTGAGTTCCCAAATCTCTCCTACTTACAGGAGCTAAAATATTACACCACCACAATAATGGGGAAAAAAGATTTCACTGGAAGATCTTCCTATCTCAGATGGCACGAATATTCAGTGAAATTATTTTCAAAAGAACCAGTGAGATTTTAATAAATGTATGCATGTGTCGATAATTATAATATCGATGTCAAACAGAATGAAACGTATTATGTGGAGATATACCAAGAAACACACACAGTTAAATGTACTGTTTTTAATGTTGTCTCTGTGAAGAGTGGTGTAATAGACCGCTCCTGCATTGGCCTATTTTGGGAAAATACCTTCCCACAATCCATTGCTCACAGCACTTCTGGTTGGCATACTCGCTGGACGATGCATGAACACTATTACTTTACCATTGATCGATCAGATACAACACACTTTAACCCTTTAACTCTCGAATTTGTTCAAGAAAATTTCAATTTTCTCATAGAAAATGTCCATTTACAGACCAAGAGAAGAGTATTTTTTTTTAATTTACCACAGGAATGACTGGCTCAGTTATCCAGCCAGTCATTCTAGTGGTAAATTTTAAAAAATAGTCTTCTCTTGCTCTGCAAATGGGCATTTCTCAAAACCACCTGTAGAAGACATTTTTGGCTGATATAGATGTTACAGGGTTAAGCAGTCAATATGAAGTCCTATATTGGTAATGTTATTGAAGTCATACATCACTGGAAAGCTACGACAATGGTCTATACATTTCTGTATAATTTTTATATTTTTGTAAAATTTTATCCAGTTAATCGTAATTTTAAAATACGCGCTATTGTCCACTTGATTTAATAAATTGCCTAGATATAATGGTGTATTTTATATGCAAATAACTCATTAAAGGTTTTACACAAATTTAAAAAATAATACGTTAATGTTTATGCAATGGTGGAATCCAGTTTATCCATCAATCATAATATGACATCATAATCAACTACATGACTTTTAGGCTGACATCATAATCAATTACATCATGAATGACTCGATTTACTCCCCTTAAGTGCTTAATGGGCCGTCAGGTTGTAAGAATTGTATGGTTTTACTCATAATGTAGAAAATATGATGTTGAATATTTTGAAACTAACTTGACACCATAGCTGTTACAACGCCCAGTCAAATTATTTTCAAAATATTCAACAACTTACCTGTATATATTTCCGAAAATGTTTGTCCCGATCCGAGGATGATTCATAATAAAGAAATATTAGTTTAAGTGACCTCTCTGGGATGTAGAAATTGTGAGTGTAGCTGGCAATGTCACTGGTCAATTCTTGTGGAGTCATGTGACAGTATGGACTGGTAGACGGCTTATGAGACGAGGGCTACCATATACCAGCAGTCTACCAGTCCATGCTGTCACGTGACTCCACAAGACCAGAGTGATGTTGCCAGCGACCATCAGTTAGCGCTGAAGAAGTGACAGAGATGGTCATGAAAGCTACACTCAAACGATTTCTACATCCTGGAGAGGTAACTAATATTTCTTTATTAGCTGTATATAGTTTTCTTGAAATTTGGATTCAAAGAGTGCATCGATTGATTCCAACAGGGGTGCACGTGGGTGGTGCGTCGCTAGAGCTGGGCGGAGCATAGCTAAAACTGAATTCCTCCATTGGATGCACTTTGCAATAATGTATGACTTCAGTTATATAGGGATCTTACTTTGTCATTGGAACGGTTTAACCCTTTATCACTCATATCAGCAAAAAACAGCTGTGGTGGTCTTGAGAAATGCCCATTTGCAGACTAAAAGAAGAATAGTTTTGAAAATTTTACCAATGGAATGGCTGGCTCGATAATCGAGCCCGTCATTCTGGTGGTAAATTTTCAAAAATGGTCTTCTCTTGGTCTGCAAATGGACATTTTTTACGAGAAAATTTGAATTTTTGAAAACAAATTTGAGGATTAAAGTGTGGTGTATTTTAGTGCAATAATGACTGGATGTGGGTCAGCTGATTGTTGTTACCGTACCTTTATTACCAGCCAGCGGGGATGGGGGGTGGGGGGGAGTGGGGGTGGGGTGGAGGGGTGCTCTGAGCATTGATTTAGGGGAATCCTGCCATAATGTAGGACGAGTGTAGTCCTGTTCTAATTAGTTAGGTTCCCCCCCCCCCTACTCCCCACCCACTCACCTGTCTCACCCCGCCACCCTCCTCCCGACTCCACCCCACCCACTCACCTTCCTCACCCCACCACCCTCAATCCTCCACACCACCACACCCAGACACATTTCATTAGTAGCTCACCTGGCATGAAAGAACAAGTGAGCTTATGCCATGGCATCAGTCGATCTGGCATCAGTCATTTGTCATAATTTCTTACCATAAATGACTACAGGAACCACTGAGCAGATTTCAACCAAATTTATAAAGAACCCTTGGGTTAAATTAGGAGACTCCTTCTTGCAGTCTTTTTCAATTTCTCATACCTATTATTTTAGTGAACTGCTATTTTGCAGACAAGATGGGTTATTGACATACCTGTAGAGGGCTGGCATTTTCATGCATTTGTCTATCTTTACCCTTGCTCTGTAAGGGGAAGAGAGTATTGTGATCCGCTCTGTGTCTGTCTGTGTATTATCCATCTGTCTCTGTGTTTGTGTGTGTGTGCGTGCGTGCGTGCGTGTGTGCATGCGTGCACGCACACACATGTGACTGCATGCACGTGTGTGCGAGCACGCCCTCACTGGCGGGCGGGTGTGTGTGAATGTCTCTCTTCCCGGAGCTGTATCTGAAGAACTACGTGTACTGATCAGACCGTGTTCAGATTTTAACACAATGAAGGAACTTTTCATGTAAAATGATTTGCAGATTTTGGCCATGATCCGGATGAAAGACTGGATCAGGGTTGGATACAATTTTTGGTCTATTGGTATCTCGGAAATTGTTGGTCCGATGTGGCTCAAATTTAAACAGAAGAAGGGGTGTGGCCATAAACCAGTTAACCCTTTAATGGCCAAAACCGGCCACTGCTATGGTCTTAGGGAATGTCCATTTACAGGCCAAAAGAATGCCATTTTTTTAAATTTTAGATTATTCACTACAGAGTTATTCCCCTTTAAATATCTTAAAGCTGATACATAAACTGCATTGCCAATCATTTCTTGTCAACGCAACTCCTCCTGCAGTTTAGCTCCTATTCTTTTGAAACTTGGTAAGTGTTATCATTACCACGCGAAGGTGTCCATGTGCTATCCATATACCCGTACATCAATCCTTCTGTCCAAAATGTATGTATGTCCCTCTGTCGGTCCGTCCATCTCTGATAATCATTTCTTATCAGTGAACTCCTAGAGGTCTCAATGGATTAACTTAAAATTGTGTCAGTATCATGTGCAGCTGTGCATGTACTTTTTCTTGCAGCCAAAAACTTATTCATTACAGAGTTATCACCATTTAAGTATCTTAAAGCAGATACAACATAAACTGCATTACGCTTAATTAATCAAGGGGCAGGGAGGAGACCCTCCGACCCACCCAAAGGCTGATAACGCAGTAAGACAAACAAGTTGGTTTGGTGAGACATGTGAAAAACCATAGATTTATTAACTCTTAGCATTCCTGGGACACAGAGTCCCAGGACATAATATGAGCCTATAGCAATGAAATGAGTTAATAATCCATGGTCCTCTATATATAAACTAAACTAATTATAATAAACTAATTATACCTATATTTAACTATACACGTCATATTGATAATCCTGTACATACAATTAAGCGCTGCAATGCTGCGGGCAAATGGACGGAGAGAAATTTGACCAATGTCATGGGTAATTCCAGCATTCGGGTGGGTGGGAGGGATTTCTAGACAGGCGAGAAGCATAGCAGACTGCAAGGTGAACTGATGCCGGAATATTGCGGATTTGTGTTTAAAAGGGGGGATTATGTCGTATCCCATTGGTCAGTTGGTCACTACCTATCATGTCCCCGATTGGGCCGGACACGCCCATAGTGCATATACATACTGTGCACGCACCCTGGGTGCATCCGACCCAAGCGGGCACAGGATAGGCATACTGGGCTTCATGAATATTAATGAGAACCGAAACCATGCAGACAGGAATCGGTCAGCCGGCGACGTCAGAGGAGAGTGGACAAAGGACCAGATGAGGATATCCGGTCTGGTTTTACAACCAAACCACAAAGTATGGATTAGCAAAATTCTGAAGGGCGTGTTGTCACAGGTGTCAAAGGGCTATAGAAATCATATCCTGTTCTGGTCTTGCGACCATCACTGGGTCGGCTAGAGGAATACCCCATCCCACCCCCTAATTAATAGTATATTAATAATATTAATATTTCCGTGACAAAGGAATTTAGGTTTTAGGAGGAGTTGCATTTTTCATTGATTAGTTTTGCTAAAATATTGTCCAATTAACATTACATGTATATCCACTCTTGATGTATGTTTATCTGAAATGTTTGGATCCCAGGGGTGGGGGGGGGGTGGTGTTGCGGAGGTGGCGGTTGATATGCTGTCTTCTGATGGCTCTTGTTAAAATTCACTGGATTCCATCTTGGCCTATAAATGGACATTCAATAAAAAAAATATTGAAAGTTTCTTGACCAAATTTGACCAGTAAAGTGTTAAGATTCCACAACTTTGTGCATGATGGCGGAAAAAACCCTGGAAAATCTAGAAAATCAGAAAACATGTAAAATGTGGAATGTGAAATAAGAGCCATCGGAAGATGGCATACACCCCCCCCCCCAAGACCCAAACATTTCACCATACATCAAGAGTTGGTTGACATGACGTTAATTGTAAAGGACAATATTTTAGAAAAACTAATCAATGAAAAATGGCATCCTGACATTCATCTTGCCTTAATATATCCACTGAGAAAGATTTGCAACTTGTTCAGGTTCAATTCCGTTTAAAGATTTTGTCCGGTCAAGAAAATTTTGTAGAATTAAAGTTTTTGAAGGGAGATAACTAAGACAAATAAGAATCAATTTCTTCGAAATGGAATCATAGTATGGCTTCTTCGTAATTATCCAGTAACAAACTGCAACTTAAAACTGTAGGAGTGTTGACAAGAAATGATTACAGACAAATGGACAAATGGACAGATGGACTGACGGAGATGCTGAATGCTATATCACCTATCAGTAGTAACAAAAATAATCAGATGATAAAGAAATTTTGCATGAATCCATGCATGTAATCTGAAGTTATGCATCAGTTTAAAGGGGGATAACGCTGTAATGAATATGTTGCTGGGCATGAAAAAAGGACATGCATATGATACAGATAATGTGACCAAATTTCAGGTTAATCCAATGGGAACTTTACGAGGAGTTGCATTGACAAGAAATGATAGTCAGAGATGGATGGACAGACGGATGGATGTACAGCCATACAGATAGCACATGCACATCTGCACATGGTGATACATAATGATACCATTTACCAAGTTTCAAATGATTCATAGCTAAGCTGTGGAAGTTGCATTGACAAGAAATGATTGGCAATGCAGTCTTTCTAAAGTAATGCATTGTACTCATTTTTAAAGAGGGATAACTCTGTAGTGAAATAATTTCAGGCCAAGAAAAAGCACAAACACATCTACACATCATACTGATAACATGCACAACAATTCACCGTAATCCATTGGGAACTCTAGGAGTTGCGTTGATAAGAAATGATTATCAGAGATGGATGGATTGACAGATGGACAGACATTCTGCATAGACAGATATACATACATGCATACAGATAGTACATGCACATCTTTAGGTGGTAATGATAACACTTAACAAGTTTCAAAAGAATCGCAACTAAACTGTAAGAGGAGTTGCATTGACAAGAAGTCATTGGCAGCGATGAACAGGAAGCCATACAGACGGACATTCTGGACATATGGGCAGACATGCAAGCATCCGGACAGTGCATGCATATCTTCTGGTGGTATTGATTGAGTTTAAGTTTTAAAAAGGTTGAAGCTAAACTCAGTGTTGCATTGACAAGAATGAGACAGACAGATGAATGGACATGCTAATCACTATGCCCTGTTCCCCCACCCCACCCCCATCGCGCCACCCCTGTCTGGGAAGACAGGGGGGGGTGGTGTTTGGAGGAATAAAAAGGGGAGGGATATGGTATACAATGCTGCATTAAGCTTGTGCCTCAGGCCCTAGGCTGGAGAACCTAAGGGTGGTATGGAGAGCACGAGGTGGGACCGGTGGTACAGGCGTGACTCCCAAGGAAGGTTTTAAAATCTAAATGTCCTGTGGTGCAATCTGAGGCTTATTTGATATAATTTGAGTAACTATTATAGTAATAGTAGACAAAATGTAGTTTTCAACACACTGTGTTATGGTACATAGCCTATAGAAAACACACTAAAAATTTGGGGTTTTTTTTTAACCATGAGCCCCCACCCCCCCTTAAGCATGGTACCCTAGACTGCAGGCTTAAGTTAGCTTAATGGGTAATCTGTCCCTGCTGATTGCTCTTGTTTCACATACATTTGTCATCTGTCTCAGAGATGGCTGGTGCATTGAGTTAAGTTACACACTTGAATATATTAAGTTAAGCCTTTAATCATCAACATTTATTTGAATACTGAATGTCCCATTTACAGGCTCTGAGAGGCCTATTACTAAAAAATTACCACTGTAATGACCCATGGCTCGGTTATCATGCCAGAAATTTCAATGGGTAAAATTTTTAAAGTCTTCTCTTGGACTGCAAATGAACATTTCTCCCAACCACTGCAGAGGTCAGTTCTTAGCCGCCTTGACCATTAAAGTGTTGTTCTTCCAGAATATTTCTACATAATTTCTGCATGTCAGGGTTTATCTTTGTCGTGTTTTTAACCCTTAAATCATAGTTGGCCAAAACATCCTCTGATGTGGTTTGGAGGACTGTCCAATTGCAGGCTACTATAAGACAATTTTTGAAAATTTACTACTGGAATGACTGGCTCTATCATTGAGCCACTCATTCCAGTAGTAAATTATCAAAAATTGTTGCATCTTTCATGGACCTCCAAAAAAATAATTCCAAAAAATTCAGTAAAAATTCAAATTCCATTGAAAAATCTTAACCATTACATTGGTTAAACGCTAAAAGATGGTCTGGCCAGAATTTCCAGTATTATTTATAGAACTAAATAACAACAGTAGTCATTTAATCTGTTGTCTATTCAATGCGCCTTAATCTAGCGCGTCTAACTGGAATCAGTTGTATGGAACATGCGAAGTGAGGGGAGTTTAACCCTTAAATTTGTTCAAGAACATTTGCAGACCAAAAGAAGAATATTTTTGAAAATTTACCGTTGGAATGATAGTGATAAATTTTCAAAAATATTCTTCCCTTGGTCTCCAAATGCACATCTACTGAGACCGCTGCAAAAGCCATTTTTAGCTGGCTTGAGTGTTAAAGTGTTAATGCAGTTGTGGTGTATGTAACTGATGGGTGGAGGTAGACATGATATATACACCTGTGCAAAAGTTAAGCACCACCCTATTTTTACGCACATGCGAGGGTATATTCATGTGCTATGAAGAAAGCAATAGCATAAACATTTATGTACCCATCTATCTTAGTGCAAGAGGTAATAATGCAACTAGAGGATTGCTGATTATGATGGTGGGGAAACACTGTATGTTTTTGTTTGAACTTGAAAACGAGGCCTGAATATGGTTACGTTGACACAACTGACAACTATTGCCCTACAGTTGACACACATGGCTAGATTGTCATTAATGGTGTCTGAAAACGTTTAACATCTGTGCACGAGTTTGAGACTGTCATTATTAATACCGGGTATATCCACCTTGTGCCTGGATGACGGCCTGGACACGACGTCTCATGCTGGTCACCAACCGACTGATACGCCATTGTGGTATTCGTTGCCATTCAAGATGGAGTGCGTCTGTTAATTCCTGTAGGTTCTGCACAGGAGGATCCCTCCTTCTCACCATGTTTCCCAGAATGTCCCAGATATGCTCAATAGGGTTCATGTCAGGGCTCCTTTCTGGCCATGGTAGGGTTTCGATGGCATTCTGGCGGAAGTATTCATGCACAGGTCTAGCACGATGTGGTCGGGCGTTGTCATCCATGAATATAGGGTGGGTTCCAGGTGCATGATTTACAAAATGAGGGACCACAACTCTATCCAGTATGGAATCTTGATATCTTTGTCCATTTAGTGTTCCAGGTACAGTCAACAGATCCAGCTTACAATCAAATGAGATGCACCCCCATATCATAACGGAACCTCCACCAAATGGAACTTCTTCCATGATGTTACGTTGGTCGTACGCCGTGCGTCTGGACCTCCATACACGAGTTCGACCATCTGTGGCATGAAGCAGGAACCGACTTTCATCGGACCAGTGTACCCGTCTCCAGGATCTCATGTTCCAGTGTCTTCTTTCGTTGCACCAACTCAGACACTCCTCTTTGTGGTGTGCAGTGAGGAGAGGACGTCTGACAGGTCTCTTAGCTTTCATGCCAGCAGCATACAGTCTCCTTTTGACGGTAGACATTGACACTCTATTGTGCGTTTCCCATTGCTGGCTGAGCACTCTGCTGTTGATGAATGGAGATCTGCTAACAAGGCGTACTAGGGCTCGATCATCACGGGCAGTAGTCTTCTTCGGTCTTCGAGATCTAGGCCTGTCCTTCACCTCGTTAGTTTGCCCATGTTTTGCAATCAAACGACTGATTACAGTATGGTTAATGTTCAGCTGTCTGCCAATCTCTCTGCATGACATACCAGTGGTATGCATGCCTATGATTTGCCATTTCACACGATCACTTAACCTTCGTCTTGCCATAGCAGTTCACAATCAAGAGCTAATTCTCTCTGTACAAATAAACCACGGTCATGAACACAAAATTCCTAATCTTGTCGCCTAAATCTGTATGTAATGTTCTACACCTCAAACTGGACTTTTACATAACTGAACACGTGTTTTTTTTACCGCCACGCACGGACATCAAGCGGCGTGAAGTCATGCATGCATGTGCATTTCGTACTTGGAATTATGTCAGCTAACGCGGGGACAAAAAGTATGGCAGCCTAGTTGTACCATCATGTTTCTAAGTTCTATTGTTTTTGCTGGTACTTAACTTTTGCACAGGTGTATATATGCTCACATGATCTGGAATAGTAACATTTGATCTGAGTGTATACAATAGATTCAAGTACAGTACAGAGATTTTGCATAGATTTGACACAGACCCAGTCCCCATCACTCCAGTACCATCTAAGTATTAGCTCTCCAGAAAATTAGATTAAATATTGATTGCCCAAAAACAACTTCAGAGCCGCTTTTGGTCTAGGTACATTTTTACATGTTTGAACAGGGTGTACTTATTATATGTGTTTCACCAACACTCCCTGGTGTATGTAACTGATGGGTGGAGGTAGACATGATATATATGCTCACATGATCTGGGACTAGTAACATTTGATCTGAGTGTATACAATAGATTCAAGTACAGTACAGAAATTTTGCATAGATCTGACACAGACCCAGTCCCCATCACTCCAGTACTATCTAAGTATTACCTCTCCAGCAAATTAGATTGACTATTGATTGCCTAAAAACAACTTCAGAGCCGCTTTTGGTCTAGGTACATTTTTACGTGTTTGAACAGGGTGTACTTATTATATGTGTTTCACCAACACTCCATACATTATTATTCCAACGTGTTTTGAAAAAAAAACAGTCGGGAGATTCTAGTCATCCATCTGTCCGTCTGGCTATCCCCTCTGATATCATTTGTTGGAACTCAATCAAATTTATTATGTAAGTTAACCATATAATAATTGTGGATTGCAGGACAATATTTCTATTTGACTCAGGAGTCAGGGGGTCACAATAAAAGGTCAAATATCAGACAAATTCTGTCCACGACGATGATGATGATGCTGCCGCCGTAATAATCTCCTTTTTTGTTGAATTGCAATAAAGTTTGCTATATCAGTTAGCAATATCAGTTAGCAATATCATTGCAGATTGCGAGATGAAATTTTTGTTTGACTCCAGCCCTGGGCGTTGTAAAAGGGTCCAACAAAATACACATTTACTCGGTCAGTGTATTTATTCAACAGAATTTGGTATGTCAGTTACCCACATATGACGCATGATTAAGATTACAAGACAACATTTATATTCGGCCCTCGGCCATCTGTGTTTCAAAAGGTCAAATATCATACATTTTTTAAATGTACGTTGCAAATTGCGTGACAATATTTAGATTAGGCTCTACCCCCGGGGTGTAGGTGGGGTGGGAGGAGGTGTTGGGGGCCGGGCAGCAGAAAGTCAAAAATGTCAGCATTCATCCAAATTTGCTGCGTTAATTACACATCTGATTGCTGATTGCGAGGCAGTGTTGTCATTAGGCTCCACACACAGCATGAGGGTGTGGTAGGGACGGCAAAGTTGGCAAAAGTGTGAGCATTTACGACGACATGCCAAGATGATCGACTGGGCACTCTAGTTTTTGTTTAATTTTACGACTGGAATGATTCAGGCTTGTGAATCGAGCGAAGTATCCCAGTTAACAATTTTCAAAACTAGTAAATACATGGACATTCCTGAACCCTTGCCACTCTGATGTCAATATTCTATCTTTTACTGCGTCATTAGCAAAGAAACTGGTGTACATTTTTCAACAATTTTGGTGGAAGATGTTGCTGTCTACGATAGCACCATCTCCCACCAAATTTGTTGAAAAATGAACACCAGTTCATGTTATAATTTAATTTGAAAATTTAAAGTTTTAACACCAGAGTGGTAAGCATTAAGCCTTTCAGCGACAAAAGGCTGAAAAAGTAATTTCAAAATGTTCAACAGTTTTCCTGTATGGTGGTTGTCTTGAAAATGAGATATTGGGAATTCATCAGTGAAAGGGTTAAGATCACTGTACTGGCATGTATGTCTGGATCTTAGTGAGATACGTATAATATTTCTAGGTTATAGTTATCTCAACAATTTAAACAGCCACCAATAGGTAAGTTTAACCCTTATTTTCAAGGCAGCCATACAGAAAAACTGTTGAATATTTTGAAATTAATTTGACTCGGGCTTAGGCAGCAATGGTTTCCAGTCAAATTAATTTCAATAACCTTCAAGAATTTTCTTTTTCAGAGATTTGTCAGTGAAAGGGTTAATAAATAACAGAGTTAATTACATCCTAGGAAATGTGCCCTTTCTGGACTATCAAGTTGAAAGAGTTAATATCTTAATTCTGTCTTGATATGCACATATACTTTACTTGCAACTGAAATCAGGTGTATTGGGGTGGGGGGGGTGGGGTGGGGGTGGTCAGGTGTCTTGATTTGCAGAGTTCATTTTCGGATCTTAAATAGTGGGCCCAAGGACCCTACCCAGCCAAAAGGTTGGGACATTAGAATAATATGAGAGACAGACTCAGGCTCTGAATGAACCCACAGCTTAGCAGAAATAATTAGGACTGTTAAAGACATATATATCCACATTTGATGCTTTCTTACAAGTCAGACCAATCTGATTAACACTTTCATCATTTACATATTAGTGTCTCAATTTCAAATCATCCATACTGGTAGCAACAGCTTCCATTCAAATTAGTTTCAAAATATTCAACAAAGTTTTCTTACAATGCCAAAAATTTGTCATAGATGATATAAGTTTGAAATAGTTGCGTTATTTTACAGTTGATTATCTATAAAAATATGTGGACATTTGACCCCTAATGGAAAAAAATGTGGTTCATTTCAAAATAACAGGGGACTCATAATGACCGCCATGGCCCCTCCTAGAATGAACACTGGATATGTATAATATTTCTAGGTTATATCTCTCTCACCAACAACAGCCACCAATAGGTAAGTTTAACCCTTTCACTGATGAATTCCCCGTATCTTATTTTCAAGGCAACCATACAGAAAAACTGTTGAATATTTTGAAATTAATTGGACTGGAAGCCATTGCTGCCTTAGGTTATTTTAATTGCTTACATCCTAGGAAATATGCTCTTTCTGGACTGTCAAGTTGAAGGAGTTATTATCTGAATTCTATCTCGATCTGTACATACACTTTACCTGTAACTGAAATCAGGTGTAAGTGGGGTGGAGTTGGGAGTCTGGTGGTTTGAGTGAAACAGGAGGCTGTTCAGGATGGAATGCTGCTGTCAATAACATACATGTTCTGACATGCATAGAATATTAGGCAGGTTGAAATGCAGACAATCACCCTCACAGAACCATGCACCCCACCCATCTGCCAACACCTTTGCCTCACATGTAGAAACACTTTATCCTCTCCAATCTGCATCCAGAAATACCCTCATACCTCTACTCATATGCTTTTTGCTGTTCTAGTCCATCGATACCAGCCTAGAATATGTGTGATATATAGATAAAGTCATGCATTTTTATATGCCCGTTAAACAGGTTTTATCATCTGGTGGTGCGTGGTGTCTGTCTGTCCGTCTGTTAGCAAATCTGTGTCCAGGCAAAATCTCAAAAACTTATTAACCTACATTTGAAATTTTTGCTCCAGCGCACATATTAGGTGGAGACGATGTGTCATGATTTTGTTTCGGCGATATTTGCCAGAGTTATCTCCCCTGAAATGCGTAAAATGTCTCAACAATTTTGTGTCTGGATCTATCTCAAAAACCTCTTAACCTACATTTGAAATTTTTTCTCCATTGCACATATTAGGTGAAGACGAAGTGTCATGATTTCGTTTTGTCGAGATTCGTCTATATTTGCCAGAGTTGTCCCCCTGAAATATGTAAAATTTATCAAACGTATCTCAGCTACTTCTAAACTTATATTCTCAAGTGCACATATTAGTGGAAGATGAAGTGTCATGATTTCGTTTCGTCAAGATCCATCAATATTTGCCAGACCTATCCCCCCTGAAATGCGTAAAATGTGTCCAAAATTTTGTGCCCAGACCCGATCTCAAAAATGTCTTAACCTACATTTGAAATTTTTTTTCGCCAGTGTACATATTCTGGGGAGACGAAGTGTCATGACTTTGTATCGTCGAGATCCGTCTATATTTGTGTGAGTTATCTCCCCTAAGATCTGTTAAACATTTCGTTTTTAATCTACATTTGAAAATCTTTTCAGTGGATATAATTAGATACATAGAGACGACGTGTCATGAATTTGTTTTAGTGACATCCATCTGTATTTGTGAGAGCTAACCCCGTGAAAAGAGTAAAAGTCATCAAAAATCTATTTTCCGGGCCAGATCTCAGTGAATTTTGAACCTACATTTGAAATTCCTTTTCCAGTGAACATTTATGGTGAGACGAATTGTCCATATTTTCCAGAGTTATCCTCCCGGAAAGGATTTAAATTAATAAAAGATGGCCGAGGTGGCTTCTTGTTTAAAGAATTTAGTACTGGGTACATGTATATATGTAATGCGCCAATGACGCAGGGAACAATATCGATTTTGATATCACTGCACCAATTGGTCAATGGTGCAAGCCTAATAACGGATTTGATATTGGCGTGCCCATTGGCCAACAGGGGACCAATATCAAATTTGATATTCCTGCGCCTGTTGGCCAACAGCGCAGGGACCAATATCGAATATGATATTGGAGCACCCATTGGCCAACGGCGCAGGGGACCAATATTGATGTTGATATTGTCACACCTGTTGGCCAACGGTGCAGAGGACCAATATCACGCCCGTTGGCTAAGGGTGCAGGGGACCAATGTCGAAATCAATATATTTGTGCCGATATGAAACAGTATCAAAGTACACAAATTTCTGTTTCCAACCGAACCTTATTAATGGCTGGTGAACACAATAAATAACTAAATAAATAATACGCAATAATTCTTAAATTTGCTTGAAAATAAAATTCTTATCTATGGTGTTTTGAGCATAGCAAACTTATCTAGAACAAATTGCTCCATGTGAACATGACGAACCGGCCATCATGAAACCGTATTAGAACAAGAATACTTAATATGATTTTCAGACTGACATGATGAGTACATGTCAAATTTTACTTAGTAGATTTGACTCCATGTTTAATTATAAAAGCAACAATGACTTTCAAAGGTGTATGCAACGTGGCCACGTTAGGTTCCACACATTCGTCAACTGTTTTTATAAAGCTAATTGAAAAAGAAACCAAGTCCGGGTTCACTTCTAACAGCTGTGGAAGCTTCTGTAACATTCGTCCACCACCACTGCGATACAGCATGGTGTAACACCTGAGTAACTCCTCTAGGCAGACAAACAGTGAATCAAAAACTTGTGTAATTCGATATTGGTCCCCTGCGCCGTTGGCCAATAGGCCTGCCGATATCAAATTCGATATTGGGCTCCTGCGTCAATATCAAATTTAATATTGGTCCCCTGCGCCGTTGGCCAACAGGTGCGCCAATATCAAATTTGATATTGGTCCCCTGCACCGTTAGCCAGTGGACACACTGATATCAAATTGGCTATTGATCCCTGCAGCATTGGTCAATGGCGCAAATTCAATATTGAGGCGTTATAGCTATACACTGATTCCAAAATTTTACACAAAAATCAGGATAAATTTGTATGGCTTATTACTTAACAACAAGTACAACATTCTATAGTGTTATAACTTTGTCCAGAGTCAGACAGACTATAATTTTGTTGAAGATCCTTTCAGTAAAACTTGAATTATTGTGTCAGACAGACAGATGGACGGACGGATGGACAGACATTCAATACTCTCTTCCCCTTAGATGGTGATTGTAACAACAATATATGCTTTGCAGTTATAATATTTACTACCTCTATGAAGAACTAGGATAACATTAAGGGTCTTGCCCGGTAGGTGGGGCTTAGAATACACCTTCCGTATCCTCTGCGTGTCGTAAGAGGCGACTAAAGGAGGTAAGGGTGAGGTAACCCTGACAGAAACCTCGAGTGCTGAAGATGGAGGTTCCAGTCCGCACGGCGCACTCTAATAAACCATGGATCCATGCACTTAATGCTTATGATCGTGTCGATAGTCACTTACAGGACTGGCGATATGATCAGCGAACGAAAAGAAGAAGAAGACATTAAGGGTCAAAGAATAATCATGGCATCTTTGAGTAGGTAACAACAAGACTTAGTCATTCATCCGGCTTGTATGAAACTCAAACTCTACTCACAAACAGTCACACAGTATAACACACACACACACACAGACTCCTGTTTGCAAGTTAGTCAATCCTACCTGTCAGTCCACCTGTGTTTTGGGCCCAAAAGATGGTAGTTCTTTAAGACAGGTGGTTTGCAGGCCACTTGTCTTAAAGATACTACCTCCTTTTAGCCCCAAAAGTGATATAGTGTTTGGAGATACCCGTGATTAAGAAAGCAGCTGTTTTAATGATCTCTCTTTCCTGGTCCACATAGGTGGTCTTTATAGACAGGTTTGCCTATACATTATCAGAATCAGCTTTTAGACAAACTATCTTTCATTCTCTTGTTAGCGTCCATAGCTCTAAGTCTAAAAGCCAATATTTCTGCTTCTGAGTTTTTCGTTGATCTTCACTACCTCCACCACAGCGTTATCTTTCGGCCATGTTTGTTGCCTGGTAGGAGGGCAGTGTAAGATTTCGAAGGAATACATCAAAGAGCATATACTTTATGTTACTTAAAAATGCACAATTCTGTGGAGATATTAACTGCTGGATGTAATAATTTAAGTGTTTAAAATAGTGTTGTGTGATATTCTTCAAGGTAAGAATTTTGCTTTGAAATAATATTAATTTCCAAATTGTCAGCAACATGGGAGCCTTGAAATGGAAATTAATTAGCACTTTAACACTTGTATCAGTCAAAAACGGCTTCTGCGGTGCTCTTTCGGAATGTCTATTTGCAGGCCAAGAGAAGACTATTTTTGAAAATGTAGCACTGGAATGACTGGCTCGATAACCGAGCCAGTCATTCCAGTGGTAAATTTTCAAAAATAGTCATCTCTTGTTCTGCAAATGGACATTTTCTATGAGAAAATTGAAATTTTCTTGAACAAAGCTGAGTGTTAAAGGGTTAAAACTCTGATTTTATGGTCAATAAGTTTATAAATAAGGTATATATGCATTAGTTAGGCCTTAACCCTTGAAATATCAGCATGTCAATTTCAAAACAATTCTACAGGGAAGCTGTTGAATATTTTAAAACTAATTTGACTAGGAGTTGTTGCCGCCATAGGCAAATTAGTCAAATTAGTTCAAAAATAAATATTTGACAACAGAATATTTTCCTTACATCATTAAGAATGTGTGGTTTCTGGTCTGGAACAGTTAAATTAGGATTCAAAGTCATGCATAAAATTTATAAGCTTATAATAAAGGAGTTTCTGAATTTAATGTACATTTATAGATTATAACATTAACATATTTTTACCTTATTGAATGGATTTTCTCTGCTATTATTAATTATTAACGAGATAGTTAATGAGAGGAGACATTAACGAGATTATTAATTACATCCTTGGCAAGTGTCCCGGAACAAGTCTGAAGCGCAATATTTGACAAATATATGTTTGTGTATATCAACCTGTTGAGTACATATTATGAGCACACCTAATACCCCAGGTGTAATGAGACAAGTGGTTAGGAGCCTTTAGGAAGATTGACTCTTTAACACTTAGGCCAACCAAAAACCGATTCAGTAGTGGTCATGAAAAATTCCCATTTGGGGGACCAAGAGAAGACTGTTTTTTGAAAATTTACTACTGGAATGACTGGCTCGATAACCGAGCCAGTCACTCCAGTAGGATATTTTCAAAAATAGTCTTCCCGTGGTCTTCAAATGGACATTTTCTTTGAGAAAATTGAATTTTTTAGCAACTTTTATGGTTAAAGGTTTAAAGTTAAACCCTGATATACCTATAAATTTAATAATTTGAAATTTTAGAATGTTAACATCGGAGTGGTAAGCGTTAATCACTGATAGACCTATGAAGTTTAAATATACATAATTCAAAGCATAAAATTCTTCTAACGCGGTAATAAAAACATATTTTCAAACATTTTTAATCACATAACCAAACTTATTATCCATTTCAAAACATTCATAATTAGATATCATTTTATTTCCCACTTCAATAAATTAAAGTCTGACTCACTTAACTGATGTAAGTTGATACCACGGTATTGCAAAGTGCACACCGCTCCCTGATTTGTCTACACACCTGAGCCATATTGCCTACCAGAGATGATGTATGTAACTTTCTTGTTATTGACAAAATGTTGTTGAATGTCACCTCATCCATCTGTCTGTCTGTCTGTCCATCTGTGTGAAAGTTGATTTTAGTGCCAACTCCTCCAAAACCATTCAATGGTATGGTGTCAGATAATGGTTTGGCAGCCATCTTGGATTTTTTTTTCCTCCCAAACGCCGGCTCCCATACAATGGAAAATTTCTTCGCGAGAACCATGACCGATTTTAACCAAATTTTGTAGGACATAACCCTGTTCTTGTTGCAGTTTTGGTTAGGACATAGCCTTGTTCTTGTAGTAGTTCTGGGTAGGACATAGCCTTGTTCTTGTTGTAGTTCTGGGTGGGACATAGCCTTGTTCTTGTTGTAGTTCAGAGTAGGACATAGCCTTGTTCTTGTTGTAGTTCTGGGTAGGACATAGCCTTGTTCTTGTTGTAGTTTTGGGTAGGTCATAGCTTTGTTCTTGTTGTAGTTTTGGGTAGGACATAGCCTTGTTCTTGTTGTAGTTCAGAGTAGGACATAGCCTTGTTCTTGTTGTAGTTCAGAGTAGGACATAGCCTTGTTCTTGTTGTAGTTCAGAGTAGGACATAGCCTTGTTCTTGTAGTAGTTTTGGGTAGGACATAGCCTTGTTCTTGTTGTAGTTCAGAGTAGGACATAGCTTTGTTCTTGTTGTAGTTCAGAGTAGGACATAGCCTTGTTCTTGTTGTAGTTTTGGGTAGGACATAGCCTTGTTCTTGTTGTAGTTCTGGGTAGGACATAGCCTTGTTCTTGTAGTAGTTCTGGGTAGGACATAGCCTTGTTCTTGTTGTAGTTCTGGGTAGGACATAGCCTTGTTCTTGTTGTAGTTCTGGGTAGGACATAGCCTTGTTCTTGTTGTAGTTCTGGGTAGGACATAGCCTTGTTCTTGTAGTAGTTCTGGGTAGGACATAGCCTTGTTCTTGTTGTAGTTCAGAGTAGGACATAGCCTTGTTCTTGTTGTAGTTCAGAGTAGGACATAGCCTTGTTCTTGTAGTAGTTCTGGGTAGGACATAGCCTTGTTCTTGTTGTAGTTCTGGGTAGGACATAGCCTTGTTCTTGTTGTAGTTCTGGGTAGGACATAGCCTTGTTCTTGTTGTAGTTCTGGGTGGGACATAGCCTTGTTCTTGTTGTAGTTTTGGGTCGGACATAGCCTTGTTCTTGTTGTAGTTCAGAGTAGGACATAGCTTTGTTCTTGTTGTAGTTCAGAGTAGGACATAGCCTTGTTCTTGTTGTAGTTTTGGGTAGGACATAGCCTTGTTCTTGTAGTAGTTCTTGGTAGGACATAGCCTTGTTCTTGTAGTAGTTCTGGGTAGGATATAGCCTTGTTCTTGTAGTAGTTCTGGGTAGGACATAGCCTTGTTCTTGTTGTAGTTCAGAGTAGGACATAGCCTTGTTCTTGTTGTAGTTTTGGGTACGACATAGCCTTGTTCTTGTAGTAGTTTTGGGTAGGACATAGCCTTGTTCTTGTTGTAGTTCAGAGTAGGACATAGCTTTGTTCTTGTTGTAGTTCAGAGTAGGACATAGCCTTGTTCTTGTTGTAGTTTTGGGTAGGACATAGCCTTGTTCTTGTTGTAGTTCTGGGTAGGACATAGCCTTGTTCTTGTTGTAGTTCAGAGTAGGACATAGCCTTGTTCTTGTTGTAGTTCTGGGTAGGACATAGCCTTGTTCTTGCTGTAGTTCAGAGTAGGACATAGCCTTGTTCTTGTTGTAGTTCTGGGTAGGACATAGCCTTGTTCTTGTTGTAGTTTTGGGTAGGACATAGCTTTGTTCTTGTTGTAGTTCAGAGTAGGACATAGCCTTGTTCTTGTTGTAGTTTTGGGTAGGACATAGCCTTGTTCTTGTTGTAGTTCAGAGTAGGACATAGCCTTGTTCTTGTTGTAGTTTTGGGTAGGACATAGCCTTGTTCTTGTAGTAGTTCTGGGTAGGACATAGCCTTGTTCTTGTTGTAGTTCAGAGTAGGACATAGCTTTGTTCTTGTTGTAGTTCAGAGTAGGACATAGCTTTGTTCTTGTTGTAGTTCAGAGTAGGACATAGCCTTGTTCTTGTTGTAGTTCTGGGTAGGACATAGCCTTGTTCTTGTTGTAGTTCTGGGTAGGACATAGCCTTGTTCTTGTTGCAGTTCTGGGTAGGACATAGCCTTGTTCTTGTAGTAGTTCTGGGTAGGACATAGCCTTGTTCTTGTAGTAGTTCTGGGTAGGACATAGCCTTGTTCTTGTTGTAGTTTTGGGTAGGACATAGCCTTGTTCTTGTTGTAGTTCAGAGTAGGACATAGCCTTGTTCTTGTTGTAGTTCAGAGTAGGACATAGCCTTGTTCTTGTTGTAGTTCAGAGTAGGACATAGCCTTGTTCTTGTAGTAGTTTTGGGTAGGACATAGCCTTGTTCTTGTTGTAGTTCAGAGTAGGACATAGCTTTGTTCTTGTTGTAGTTCAGAGTAGGACATAGCCTTGTTCTTGTTGTAGTTTTGGGTAGGACATGGCCTTGTTCTTGTTGTAGTTCTGGGTAGGACATAGCCTTGTTCTTGTAGTAGTTCTGGGTAGGACATAGCCTTGTTCATGTTGTAGTTCTGGGTAGGACATAGCCTTGTTCTTGTTGTAGTTCTGGGTAGGACATAGCCTTGTTCTTGTTGTAGTTCTGGGTAGGACATAGCCTTGTTCTTGTTGTAGTTTTGGGTAGGACATAGCCTTGTTCTTGTTGTAGTTCAGAGTAGGACATAGCCTTGTTCTTGTTGTAGTTCAGAGTAGGACATAGCCTTGTTCTTGTAGTAGTTCTGGGTAGGACATAGCCTTGTTCTTGTTGTAGTTCTGGGTAGGACATAGCCTTGTTCTTGTTGTAGTTCTGGGTAGGACATAGCCTTGTTCTTGTTGTAGTTCTGGGTGGGACATAGCCTTGTTCTTGTTGTAGTTTTGGGTCGGACATAGCCTTGTTCTTGTTGTAGTTCAGAGTAGGACATAGCTTTGTTCTTGTTGTAGTTCAGAGTAGGACATAGCCTTGTTCTTGTTGTAGTTTTGGGTAGGACATAGCCTTGTTCTTGTAGTAGTTCTTGGTAGGACATAGCCTTGTTCTTGTAGTAGTTCTGGGTAGGATATAGCCTTGTTCTTGTAGTAGTTCTGGGTAGGACATAGCCTTGTTCTTGTTGTAGTTCAGAGTAGGACATAGCCTTGTTCTTGTTGTAGTTTTGGGTACGACATAGCCTTGTTCTTGTAGTAGTTTTGGGTAGGACATAGCCTTGTTCTTGTTGTAGTTCAGAGTAGGACATAGCTTTGTTCTTGTTGTAGTTCAGAGTAGGACATAGCCTTGTTCTTGATGTAGTTTTGGGTAGGACATGGCCTTGTTCTTGTTGTAGTTCTGGGTAGGACATAGCCTTGTTCTTGTTGTAGTTCAGAGTAGGACATAGCCTTGTTCTTGTTGTAGTTCTGGGTAGGACATAACCTTGTTCTTGCTGTAGTTCAGAGTAGGACATAGCCTTGTTCTTGTTGTAGTTCTGGGTAGGACATAGCCTTGTTCTTGTTGTAGTTTTGGGTAGGACATAGCTTTGTTCTTGTTGTAGTTCAGAGTAGGACATAGCCTTGTTCTTGTTGTAGTTTTGGGTAGGACATAGCCTTGTTCTTGTTGTAGTTCAGAGTAGGACATAGCCTTGTTCTTGTTGTAGTTTTGGGTAGGACATAGCCTTGTTCTTGTAGTAGTTCTGGGTAGGACATAGCCTTGTTCTTGTTGTAGTTCAGAGTAGGACATAGCTTTGTTCTTGTTGTAGTTCAGAGTAGGACATAGCTTTGTTCTTGTTGTAGTTCAGAGTAGGACATAGCCTTGTTCTTGTTGTAGTTCTGGGTAGGACATAGCCTTGTTCTTGTTGTAGTTCTGGGTAGGACATAGCCTTGTTCTTGTTGCAGTTCTGGGTAGGACATAGCCTTGTTCTTGTAGTAGTTCTGGGTAGGACATAGCCTTGTTCTTGTAGTAGTTCTGGGTAGGACATAGCCTTGTTCTTGTTGTAGTTTTGGGTCGGACATAGCCTTGTTCTTGTTGTAGTTCAGAGTAGGACATAGCTTTGTTCTTGTTGTAGTTCAGAGTAGGACATAGCCTTGTTCTTGTAGTAGTTCTGTGTAGGACATAGCCTTGTTCTTGTTGTAGTTCTGTGTAGGACATAGCCTTGTTCTTGTTGTAGTTCTGGGTAGGACATAGCCTTGTTCTTCTTGTAGTTCTGGGTAGGACATAGCCTTGTTCTTGTTGTAGTTCTGGGTGCGACATAGCCTTGTTCTTGTAGTAGTTTTGGGTAGGACATAGCCTTGTTCTTGTTGTAGTTCAGAGTAGGACATAGCTTTGTTCTTGTTGTAGTTCAGAGTAGGACATAGCCTTGTTCTTGTTGTAGTTCAGAGTAGGACATAGCCTTGTTCTTGTTGTAGTTTTGGGTAGGACATAGCCTTGTTCTTGTAGTAGTTCTGGGTAGGACATAGCCTTGTTCTTGTTGTAGTTTAGAGTAGGACATAGCTTTGTTCTTGTTGTAGTTCAGAGTAGGACATAGCCTTGTTCTTGTTGTTCAGTTTTGGGTAGGACATAGCCTTGTTCTTGTAGTAGTTCTGGGTAGGACATAGCCTTGTTCTTGTAGTAGTTCTGGCTAGGACATAGCCTTGTTCTTGTAGTAGTTCTGGGTAGGACATAGCCTTGTTCTTGTTGTAGTTCAGAGTAGGACATAGCCTTGTTCTTGTTGTAGTTTTGGGTGCGACATAGTCTTGTTCTTGTAGTAGTTTTGGTTAGGACATAGCCTTGTTCTTGTAGTAGTTCTGGGTAGGACATAGCCTTGTTCTTGTTGTAGTTCTGGGTAGGACATAGCCTTGTTCTTGTTGTAGTTTTTGGGTAGGACATAGCTTTGTTCTTGTTGTAGTTCTGGGTAGGACATAGCCTTGTTCTTGTTACAGTTCTGGCCAAATCTTAGATTTCTACTTTTTGGCGATGGCCTTTCTAGTTGAGATGCTTATGTTCCTGGTGGGCAATACAGGCCCCCTTGCACCTCTTGTTTCATGACATCATTAAGACGACGGAATCCCCAAATTGTCAGCACTATGAGCATGTCATTTGACTGGAAACTGCAAAGACAAACATCTGGCCTGAAAACTGATGGTTCACTGCATTAAAGCTGCAAATTCACTTAAATCTTAACATATAATAATTTCATTCCATATAAATTAATATATTGATTTTTAGCTGTAAATTTGAATTTGGTAATCATCAGTCCTTATTTCATCTTCGCAAAAAATGCATAATAATTTATACAGAATGAGATCATCATATGTTAACCCTTTAACACTCAAACCAGCCAAAAACTGCTTCTGTAGTGACCTTGAGAAATGTCCATTTGCAGACCAAGAGAAAACTATTTTTGAAAATTGACCACTGGAATGACTGGATCGGTAAGCGAGCCAGTCATTCTAGTGTTAAATTTTCAAAAATATTCTTCTTGTTCTGCAAATGGACATTTTCTATGAGAAATTGAGATTTTCTTGAACAAATTCGAGGGTTAAAAGGTTAAGATGTATTTCATTTGATTGCATTGAGGTACACAACATACAAGGCTCTGAAAGTATATACAGGGGGGGTAATTTACAAAAATATTATTTTCAATATTTTGGTGTGAATGTGGGCTTTAACTCTTTAATCCTCAAATTTAATCAAGAAAACTTAAATTTTCTCATAAAAAATGTCCATATGCAGACCAAGAGAAGTCTATTTTTGAAAATTTACCATTGGAATGACTGGCTCGGTTATCGAGCCAGTCATTCCAATGGTAAATTTTCAGAAATAGACTTCTCTTGGTCTGCAAATGGACATTTCTCAAGAACACTGCTGAAGCCGCTCTTGGCTGATATGAGTGCTAAAGGGCTAAATTTGAAACACTTGGGATCACACAAGTTTCCAGAAAGACAGTAAATAATAACAAATATGAGACTTGTGTATAAAGATTAGTATGCAGGAATGATACACCTGATGACCATTATATTACAGCAGATTACTACTGAGTATTTCAAAATTTATTCATACCTAGGAGACAATGTCTCTAACTTTCAGGTGCAATGCTATAAAGTGTGATTAATTAACAGATGTGTTGTGCTGGATAGTCTCTCAGACATTTATTCTTAAGATTTACGGTACTTTCCCTGCCTCTAATGCTGATCTGGCACTGGCATGTATGTAGTCTCTAAACATCAGTAGATGTTACCTGCTTTTACTTTGAAAATATTGCCAACCTTTAACGCTGATATGCAGACTGCCATATTTCCCATCAGCTAAACACAGCAGCTGTTATTTTCCGTAACCCTTGAGCGCTCATTATCTGGCCAAAAACCTGGCTTCTGCTGTTTTCCTGTGAAATGTCAATTTGCAGATCAAGAGAAGACTATTTTTGAAAATTTACCGCTGAAATTGACCGAGCCAGTCAATCCAGTGGTAAATTTTCAAAAATAATAATCTCCTGGTTTGTAAATTGACGTTTTCTATGAGAAAATTGAAATAATCTTGAATGAATTTGAGGGTTACGGTTATGGGTATAGTATTGATGGCTAAAAATACTCTTCAGTGAAGTACTCCATACATCTGTCTGGCTGAAAGTCTCATCAACAGAACTCATGTACCATGGCTAAAAATATACAATCATCCACATTCATTTAACAGTTCACCTGTGTACTGAGGTTAATTCCATGGTGATTTTCCTATTGTCCATCATCCATTATAATGATAAATTTTCAAAACGGTCTTCTTGAAGCATGTTTTAAAATCCATTATGGTCATCGGTCTGCTGGCTATTTTTAGCTCATCTGTCCTGAAAGGTCAAGTGAGCTTATGCTGTAGTGACAGTCCATCATCCGTCTTTCGTCTTCCTTCAACTTTTGCTTTTAAATGCTACTCCTCCTTAACCAATGGGCAGATTTTAACCAAATTTGTGTCGAAGGGTCCTATCATACTTGACTCCAGAACACCTCACTTGTGTTGGAATTGATGGATCTCTGAACTTCCTAACTATTCTTGTAGAACACTATGCAGGTAAGCTGTTGAATATTTTGAAACTAATTTGACCGGGTGCTGTTGCTGCCTATGGCAGCAAGAGCGCCCAGTCAAATTAGTTTCAAAATATTCAACAGCATGTCTATTAAATAGTAGAGACATACAATTCATACAATGTGTCAGACTATTAAGAGTTAAAGACGGCTGAAATAGAATCATTTATGATGTAATGATTATAATGTCATCCTACATGCCACTTAGCTGATTATGACGTCATGTGATGTCAGATTGATAGATGGATATTCTGAAAAGGATAATTACTGCAGTAATATATACAGAAGTTGCCTTTAGCTGCATCACTATTCCATGTATTTCCATTCAAACAAGACATCATCGACAAAGTACATTTTAACTCTTCCAGGCCACGTGATACGAGATGCAACATCCAAATTCTCTGTAATCTAAGAGGAAAATTCTCTAGTAAAAATTTTGAAACTGATTTAATTAAAATCTGTTTATGCTGCTTTATGCCATGACAGATTCCAATCAAATTAGTTATTAAAGTAACTTCTGTACATTTGTTTTGATGTTAACCATAATTGCTTCGTCAGTAATGGTCTTAAGGAATGTTCATTTGCAGGCTAAGAAAACAGTATTTTTGAAAACTTACCACTGGAATGACTGGTTCGATAAGCGAGTCAATCACTCCAGTGATAAATTTTCAAAAAAACCTATTTTCTTAGTCTGCAAATGAACATGTAGTTAACAGATATATTGATTTTCTGGACCAAATTTAGCCATTAAATGGTTTAAGACTGTTTTTGTGATGACCGATATAAGTACCCCAGCGTCAAGTTCGCATGTGCATATTCTAAATATATATTCTATATTTAATACCTGAATGTGGGACAGGTGATTATCGTTAGCTGAACTTTGAGGCGTAGTTTGGTTTGTGAAATGTTTGAGCACCTTTATCCTGCGTGGTCTCACGGGGGTACAGTTTTCAGAAGGTTACAGTTTTCATGGACTGATGGAAATTGTGCACGGTATTACTAAAAGCTGTTGCTGTTTTAAGCAATGTTATTCTCCAAAGTGGACATCACTGCTTTTAAAACTAAATGAAACTAGTAGTGTACGTTTTGGAAACAATTTTGCAGAAAGCTGTTGTCTTAGACAGCAACATAGTTTTCATATGAAAGGGAATGGAATTTTATGAATCTAATATTTTTAGTAACATGTGCCGTTGTAGGCACTTTACACCATTTCTTAACCCTTTAAGACTCAGGCTGGCCAAAAATGGCTTCTGCACTCGTCTTAAGAAATGGCGATCTGTAGCGCTAGTCATTTTGTTGGTAAATTTTCCAAAAGTCTATTTATTTTGAAAAGATTTTTGACTGAAAGCTGATGCTGCTGCCGTTAAAACAGGCAACAGATATTTATTTTCAAAACATTCAACAAAGTTTGTCGTGAGTTGAATATACTGATGTTTCAGGTGTGAAGGAATTAATATTTGTTTATGTTTTTATATCTGCAGTGCTCCGATGACAGAGTGAGGAGTCATCAGAGGAAAGGCGGCGGCCATTATAATTTGCCATATGATGTGGTGCTGTCCTCTCCAAACGAAAACATGGCAACTGGAGCGAATAACACCGCGAGAGGAGAACGTCGGAGCCGAACTCGCGACCGAGCTAAGAATATCACTAAAACGGAGCAACAGGATAGCGGACTCGGAAGCAGTCTTCAAGAAGGCCAATCACGATGGCCTTTTCAAAGCAATCTCCAGTCGAAATCAGTACTGCAGTCACTTCAGCAACAGCAGCGGCAATCACATCGAACACCACAGCAACGCGCCGCGCGCCATAGATCATATGATCCAACACTGAACTCTAAATCGCATAATCGTTATAGCATGCCAGCAGATATGGAATCAATGTCACCAGGGGTTACCGGGCCAGATGATGATACTATGATAAGTGATTCCGAAGATGAAACTCCATTTAGACATTGGACTAAGAATCCACTTATGGTTAAAAAGACGAAGCGATCAGAGCGAAACATGCGTTATGATCGATCATCGAAACACGATGCTGATTCTATTAGTGAAAAGCAAGACAATATATCTCTTACAGAGTCTGTCCAAAGTTTACCCATAATGCAGCCCATCGTTCCTTATCCTGACAAGAAGATGTTCTCGGCCCATCCATCCAGTGACACTATGCTATACTCGCCAGAGTCGCCAAACATTAATGGAGGTGGTACGAAAACAAAGTATCAAAAGCTTGAGGAACTTCGACGGAGACGGATAAACATGTCCTTTACTTCAGATGAAGAAGGAACTCCAGAGAACCGCATTACTCGTTTACGCCAAAATGCACTTCGGACACTTTCGAATCGTAATATTTCAAATGGACACGGTGACAACATTGTGTACAGTGACAACACAGATACTGGTGGTCGGTATCAAGGTTTCGGTAAAGCATCGTCCTCACCACATTTAACTAGTTTCGTAAAAGTGACAAACACTCAGCAAAATGGTCAACCTAAGCAAAACTACCACTTAGCAAATGGAGGTACTAATATTCATGATAGTGGCTCGTATAAAGGTAACATTACATCCAGCATCAGCTTTCCAATACATCCAGGTGCAAGCCAGCAGCAGATCAATATTCATAACAAACTAAATAATTTCAATAATATTGCCCGACCATTTCCTTCAACAGGTGGACCTAGTGCAAGTGTAACCTCCCAGTCTCGGCCTCAATTTCAACAAAAAGGTGTTATTCGGGTTGTGCAATCTGCAGAAGAAAAAATTCTAAACAATTCTAAATCGATAAATCCACAGTCAGGTGTCAAAACTCGTGACTATGTCTACCCTTCATTTAACCAAGCTAAGCTTATATCAAGTTCAAAACCAGTATACACTCCAATCGTATCAGTTCAGAATTTGCCTTCAGAAAGCAATGCAAAGAAACAACAGGAGCGTAAAGATAGCAATTTCAATGACACTGATTCACTGGATGAGTTGTTAGAGTCAAATAAAGATTACTTAACAGATTCACAAAATATAAGTGAAAGAGTGAAAAATTTTGAAAATATCACTCCTTCAACAATTTCATTACCACAAAGGCCTCAGAACAGAGTTACGGTAACTTCAGTTAATTTGACACAGAACCTAAACAAGCAGAATCAGATCAAACCAAGCAATGTTTCATCTCCCGTTAAGACCAACTTTAGTTCTCATGCAGATCCTGTGTCTAAGCGATTTTCTGCAGAGGTCGCGTCATCAGCATATGATTCTGCTGATGATTTGTGGGTGCCCTCTCGCTATACTACATTTCCTAATGAGTTTTCATCTCGGCAAAAGTATTCCTTCAATACTGCAGGTTCAGATACAATTGACCAATCAAATTTAACAGTGCCTCTCAGTGTGGAACCTGGTATGTTTTCAGATGCTGATTATGATATAGAGGTAACGGAGCGTGTTAAGAAATGGGAACATTTGTTAAAGAAAAAGAATGAAGTGCCACGGAATGCTGAAACACCGGATAAAGTGTCTCTAATGGATGCACTTAACTGGAATCAGGATAATGATTCAAATCAGAGATTCAGCCAAAGAGTTAAGTCACAGCATTATAAACCTCTCGATTATGTTTACGATACAATTCCTTCAATCCAGGAGCATCCAGAAAGTATGCAGAGTCTGTACAGCTCATATCCAGCTGGACAGGGAGGTAGCCATGCTTCTAGAAAAGAACTACCGCCTGATGTTCCAACTAAGCCATCAGTATCTGTTAAGCAATCGACTTTGTGTCCACAATCATTCACAGACAGTTCATCTAATGTCACGCCAAAGGAAAAACGGCGACAAGGTGCTTTATTCAAAGATGAATTCTGGACTGAGAATTGGTATTCGGATAAAAATAAACTTCAGAATATAGGACAAGTTCAGCCAAAAATTACTGTTACGCGTGATAGCATGTCAATGTCAAACGATGTTCAAAATGCACCAATAAATAACCGGCCAACACTGGCTAAGAAACCTCCAAAAAAACTCTATCTACCAGATGACAGTGTGAATAATTTTGGAGCTAGTTCCGATAATGCCTCCCCGCCTCCACATTCACCAGTAATAAACCCATTTAGGATGGAAAGCCACCAAAGTGATTCTAGCAATTCAACTTCTTTTCGCGCAAATAGCAGTAATTCACAAAATTCTCACAAGACAGCCACTAAGAATGTTAAACCGGATAGCATTCGGGGTACAGCTGATGATCCACTTTGGAAAGAGATTGAGAAAATGACTCAATATGCAAGTAGTATAGCACGTGGATCACCAACGTATAAAGTTCCTCCACCTGTGGCTGCAAAACCAAGCCATCAAAGAAAGACCGTCTTTGAGTCGAAATTTAATACTGTTCCTGTCTTTAGTGAGAAGTCACATGGTAGTAGTGGTTTCAGCGGGAGTGAAAGCTTTTCAACATCTAAGCAGTCTTCAACATCCACGAGTAGTGCTAACTTACTCGGTGGTTCACAAGCGCACACAGACAAACGACCCGTCTCATTAATGCCAATGAAAACTGGGAAAACTTCATCTGACTCGCTCTCGTTATCATCTCTTTTGTCAATGATAAACTATGATAGTGGATCAACACCAAGGAACACAAATGAAAGCCGCTTTGGAAAACCAGAAGCTCTAGATGAAGTGTTACAGGAAATTACAAGTTCTCTTGAAAAGAATCCATTTAGCCCGAAAATTCGCACACCTCACTCAACACGTACTGGTACAGACAGCGGTAGCATATGGTCTGTTGGAACTCCAGATCGTGGCCCATTGTCACCAGAAATTACATCTCAGAACTTGATAGGTCAATTTCATTCAGTCATTTCACCTTTAGCTGGTCAACCACGATATCATCATACTCGGGATCATAGCCTGTATGACAATGTGGGCAAGAAGTGGCCATTAGGATCTGGTGTTAGTAGACCTGTGCAACAGCAACAATCTTCCAAATTTGATCAGAAGTTTATAAACTTAGCTCCACATGGGGAAGAGTATCAATTGGACGTGAGCTTGTTGAATAAGAAATTGATAGAAACTGGACTTGTAGACTCCCTTATAGAGACGCTGACTGAAGATGAGTATCAGAGTGAGGCAGATATAAGTTCACATGAACATCCCAGTTCACAGCGTGTTTACCATTCTGATGCTGAGACATCTGTAGCATCATATCCAATTGCGCAGCATAAGCACCAAACGCTGCAGTCACAAGAGATGAACAATGCTATTAGTGAATTAAGACAGTTAGCGAAAGAGGTAGAGAGTAAAGTTAGCCAACTTAAGTCCAAGATTGTTACAACACATGATGACAATTTGGATAAAATTCTGCTGACATTGAGAAAGTTTACTGGTAGTCATGGCCATGCTCCTTCGAGCAATACTGGCTACGTTACACGATGTACTCAGGTTCAAAAACGGAAATCAAAACTTAATGATGCGTTGTCTGAACTTGAAAAATTATATGAGAACTTGGATTTAGACAATGAAATGATTATGGAGGGAGCGAGTCGGAGGGATTATCCACCAATTAGACAGCATTCTTCTCCCCCAAATGTTGATCCGTACACTGCTATCACTTTTCCTCCGTCAAAAGAACCTAGTACTTCTTCAATGGACTATATCAAACAATGGGTAGATACTACTGATATGCACCAACTCAACAATGCTTTAAATCACAATTCCAGTTCAAAAGTAATAAAGACAACACCAGATGTTCAAACAAGCTTTCCAAGTTTTCCCAAAATAAACCAGTTTCTGAAACCGAATTCAGCTGAAGGTACGGAATATGAAATTAAACAATCCAAAATTTTCGGTGAAAAGAAAACCTCTTTTGTTGTTCCTGCTTCTTTTCCAAATAAGAAGACTGATGATATGGCATTCCGCAAGAAGCAGGATCCGGGTAGCGTGTTTCATGCAGAGATCTTAGTGATATCACCACTAAAGCAAGGTCATGTCGTGGTCTCGCCAACTTTAGCACCGGCAGTCACTGAAATTGTTGAAAATCGTACACAGATACACCGAAAACCAATAACACTGGACACCTCTACAAGTACAAATATAACCAGTTCTACCAATCAATCAACTGCATTCAAACCATTTAAAGTAGATGCAACCCCTGTCTCTGTAGCGATGAAAACAAATGTATCGAAATGCGTCAATGATGGTACGACTTCTAGCGCAAGTTCAACAGTGACCTCCTCTTCAGCATCATTGTCCTCTGTTCCTATAAAACCAAAGCCACGTCCTAGAACCAGAGTCCAGCATATGTTGAATAAGGAAGCTGATGCTGCAAAACTGTCATCAAGTGAGTCTATTGCAAAACCACCAACTGGATCTGTATATACCACTCGGGGAGCTGAGACTGATTCAGACTCGGCAAGGGGTATGCCAAAGACATGCACTGTTGAAACTCAGACATGTGAGTTTACAGGAGGAGAGGAGCCACGTCAGGTGGAATCATCAACGGAAGCAGGAGCTCGACGAACACGTACACGTGCTCGGCAGTTCATGACTCGTAAGGAACGACTAGAAGAACAGAAGCGGAGACGATCACTCGGAAAGGGCGTCGCCAAGATGATTGAGCTGTTCAGTTCCAGTGAAGATGAAAGACTGACGCATTCCAAAAGTGCTCCAGATTTATCGGAACTGGCATTGTTTGATCAGTTTGATGATTGCATTGACCTGATTTCAGATGATAAAAGTGTTCCAATAACAGAAGGTGCTAAGTTAGCAGTATCGATAAAAGTTCAGACACCAAGATCAGTGAAACAGAGAAATGAATCCAAGTCTCGAAAACAGCAAGTAAATCACACAATAGGTAATTCTTCTGCTGCACCAAAAGCGTCGCTCGCGGAATTTGACTCTACCCAATCAGATAGGACAAGTAGTGAAGCGGAATCATTTGCAATGCGGCCAAATAGAACCACTCGAACTCGAAAGGTGGCAAAGAGATCATCAAGTGACTCACTAGCAAGATGTCTTGCACTAGATCCATCTGTCGTGACATTAGGTCCATCTGTAGCAGAAAGACGAGATTCGCTTTGTGAAAGTATTGCATCTACATGTAACTCGGACTCCAAAAGTACTATTGAACCTGATGTAGAAAACAATAATCCTATGGAAGTTGTTATTAGAAGAAATAAATATTCTGCAGAGGATAAGCTTGAACGAACGGAGCGAAGTCGTAGCTTCCCTGAACTCCTGGCACAGTTCGAGTCAAATCCAGAGAAGGTGAAAGCACTTTATGGAGACATGCGGACATCAGTGTCTGTTGATACTATGCCAGTGGAAACTGTGATATCGAAAATATATCTTTCTGAACCTAGCCTCCCAGAAGCATCTAAGATGAAGGAAAAAATCAGTCGAGGTAAGTTACTTTGTCTTTGGCATACCTTAATATATCTGTTTTGATCAATGTTTTAATGTGTTGTGCAAAGTATTCCAAGTGATTTTTATCTTACATTTACAGTCAAGCTCCTTGAGAACTAAGTTTCCTTTTCAAGGCCATAATCCTTGAGAACTCAGTTTCTTTTTCAAGGCCATAATGGTTCGTTAATCGTTTAACCCTGTAGGCCTTGAATTTCTTCAAGAAAATTTCAATGTTTTCAAAGAAAATGTCAATTTGCAGACCAAGAGAAGACTATTTTTAAAAGTTTATCACTGGAATAACTGGCTCGGTTATCGAGCCAGTCATTCCAGTGGTAAATTTTCAGAAGTAGTCTTCTCTTGGTCTGCAAATTGACATTTCTCAGGATCACTACAGAAGTTGTTTTTGGCCGATATGAGTGTTAAAGGATTAATGTTCAAGACTGATCAAGAAAACAAAAAACATTTTACTTAGTGAATGTTCATAGATTGCTGACCAAGAAAAGACTTTTTGAAAATTTTCCACTGGAGTGACTGACTTTTTTAAATAGTATTTTCTTGGCCTGCAAATGGACATACACTCTGCAAAAATTAGGATTTTCTTGGTTCTCTTTAAAGGTGGATATTCACGCCAGAATGCTTGAAAATAAAATTGTTAAAATTGTATACTATTAGAGTCTTAAATTGTGTGACTGAATGTAATCAAACAAAATTAATCTTAATATATGATGATTTCATTACATATAAATTAATATAATTTATTTAAGTTGTGAAATTGAAATAGAAACACGAATCCCGAATTCAAATTCACAACTTAAAATATTACATTAATTTATACATGATGATTGCATTATATCTTAAAATTTATTTCATTTCATTACATCTAAGTCCATAGTTTAAGCATTATAAGTTGACAATTTAAACAATTTTATTTTCAGTCATTTTGCTGTGAATATAATGCACCTTTAATTGTGAAGCCGGACAAAAGGGCCTCTGCAGTGGTCTTGAGGAATGTCCATTTGCAGGCCAAGAGAAGACTTTTTAATTTACCACTGAAATCCCTGACTCGATGGTAAATTTCCAAAAATTGTGTTCTTAGCCTACAAATGGTCATTAAATAAGTAAATGTTTTGACTTTCTTGACAAATTTCAACAACAAAAGCATTAAAATTTGGCGTGTCTTGAAATATACCAATTGACATAAATAAGAGGTACTCTAACTTTTCCTGTTGATGTCGTGATTGTTGATCAGATTCTGATTAATATTTGTGGTTTAGGTCTGTCTTTGTGCGTGTATATGTTTGTGCGTTTTTGTGTGCGTTTGTGAAAAATATGTTTGCGTGCGTAAGCATGTGCATAACTATGCAGATGTATTTCTGGATATTTGAGTGCAATAGAGTAGCATTTAGAGGCAATTGATAAGAACTTAACATTCTGTAAATTACAAAATAAATATTTAGTAAAACTGTCGTCGTAAAACCTAACCCCCCATAACATTTAGATATTATTAGCTTTTAGCAAATCCTAATTAATCCTTTCACCGATGAATTCCCAGGTCTCATTTTCAAGGGCAACCTGACAGGAAAATTGTTTAATATTTTGAAATTAATTTAACTGGAAGGCATTGCTGCCTCAATAGGCTTCCAGTCAAATTAACCCTTTAACACTCATATCAGCCAAAAACTGCTGCTGCAGTAGTCTTAAGAAATGTCCATTTTCAGACCAAGATAAGAGTATTTTTGAAATTTTATCACTGGAATGACTGGCTCGATAACCGAGCCAGTGATTCCAGAGATAAATTTTCAAAAATAGTCTCTAGGTTTGCAAAAGGACATTTTCTATGAGAAAATTAAAATTTTCATTAATAAATTCAAGGGTTAAAGGGTTAATTTCAAAATATTCAACTGAAGAAGTTTTGCATCGTAAAGAAAATACTTTTTTCTGGATTAGGTGCTGAAGGGGTTAATTATCAGTGTTATTCTATCTATGGTTGTTCTAAGGCTGCGTTCACATTCGAAAGTTATATCTGGCATAATGTTGATGCAGCAATTAGTTTTGTAAGTTTGAACACGCTAAATCGATACATTTGTCGGATTGGTTAAATAAAAATAATAATAATATGGATTAATTGATTCAAAGTAGTTGGTTCAACGTCAATTTGTAATGTGAATGCAATGCATTTCCATCTTACACCATTAGGAACGCTCGTTTAACCCTATAACCCTAAAATTTGTTAAAAAAAGATTCCAATTTTCTCATACAAAAAGTTCATTTTCAGACCAAGAGAAGAATATTTTTGAAAATTGACCACTGGAATGACTGACTCAGTTATCGAGCCAGTCATTCCAGTGGTAAATGTTGAAAAAATAGTCTTCTTTTAGTCTTCTCAAAACCACTGCAGAAGCCGTTTTGGCTGATATGAGTGTTAAGGGATAACTAACCTCATCTCTCGATAGCTAGTCAGGTGATCTAATGTGCCACTTATAAACTATCCAGGTAATTTTAAGCTTTTTATCATGCCACTAAAGAAAAATATCCAGGCTTTAGTAGCTAAATATTGGTATATTTCTACATCCTATGATGGCTGTCATAATTTACTTTTCAACCAATCAGAAAAAAACCTAGTGTGTCTGCCTCGGTATACACACTCAGTCATAGATGTGCCATCTATAGTTTGACAATGTAGTGTAAAAGCCCCCATACAGGTAAGCCGTTGACTATTTTGAAACTTATTTGACTAGAAGTTGTTGCTGCGTTAGGCAGTAACAACTTTGAGTCAAATTAGTTCTAAAATATGCAACAAGATGAGTATTACATAATAAACAATGTAATGCATTGGCACTTAGATTACATCACACACTATCGCTTGAGGAGACAAAATGGCGGTGATCACTGTTCAACATTTACGCAATATTACAAAGCAGATAATTCTGATACAGATAAGGGAATGTGACAGGATATGAATGATATGGAATCTGTAAACCATAATCTATCGGTGCAATAAAACATGTGAGATGAGATTAGCATCCCTTTAAAGGGTTAAGCCAGAATCATACACACTAAATTTGTTTCTTTATGATCCTGATGTTTTCTAGACAGTGTTTTATTCTTATTGAATGCAAAACATATACTTCTAAGCAACACCCTCTCACCTGGTTTTTGCAGATTATTAGCCAAAAGATTAACCAACTACACTTTTCCTTAACCAAATCTTATGCATTTTAGCCAATATTTTCCTAAGTCTACAGTCCATCAACACCTAGTAAGCCTTTCAACTGAAGGCTACTTACCAGAGAAAAGACTATGTTGAATATTGTGAAACTAAATTTACAAAACATGCAACAGCTGGCCTATATGAGTGCTTTTGATCAGAGATATTAGGATTTCAGGGTTTTTTAATGATTCTCTACTTAGAAATTCTGTAAAATAATATGATTCTAATCATTAGCCAAATATTTAGCGAATCCTGAATTTTATTGGCCAGATCTCAATTTTACTAGCATTTGGTTAATTAGAGAATGGGTAGGCCTGCCTCTGTCTTAGTCTTAACACTGTTTAACTGTTTCCCCATGTAGTTCATCTCAGAAATAAATTAGAATCTTTTCAAAATAAAATGTATTGTTGAATATTTTTAACATAATTGGATTGGAAGACATTGTTTCAATCCAATTATTTTTTAAATACTCTACAGAATATTTCATTCATCATGTTCAAAATTCTACTCAAACTAACATGTTTCTGGATTGTTTTTCAAAGGTTCTAACTAATATTTATGTACAGACACATGACAGGTGTGAACACAGGCTAACCCAATATTCATAACTATAATTTTAAAACTTGTCTTTTCAGTTAGCTCTTTTAAATTTAATTCCTAAGACAGTAAAACCTTTCATTAAAACCCTTCTCAAAATATATACCAGTGTTTCTTTTGGTTGTAATAAGTTCATTGTAACTATCAACTGTGAGAATTCCCACCAACGTTGTAGTGTAATTTGTGTCACTAAATCATCAACCTGACTCATTCAAGAAGGCCAAGGAGGATAACTCATGCATCACAAATTGCTAAATATAATGGTTTTTTAAGCCCTTTAAATCCTCAAATTTGGTCAAGAAAATTAAAGATTTTAGCCAACCTGGCCTGAAAAGCCAAGTGAGCTTATACCATGGCGACCGTCCGTCATCCGTCTCATCTGTCTGTCTGTCAACTTTTTATTTAATGTATTCTCAAGAGCCACTGGGACAATATCAATTATATTTGGCAGGAAACATCCCTAGGACATAGAGATTCGTTTATTCAAACGAAGCCGATCAGCCAATTTGACTGGCGGCCACCTTGAATTTTGGCTGATTTTTTGAAAAAATATTTTTTAAACTCTGAAAGCTGTTGGGAGATTGATTCAAAACTCATGAAATATCATCTAGGGCAAGTGTGAACCAAGTTTGTTCAAGGGCACTTGATTGGTCAAATAGTTTGGCGGCCATCTTGGGTGATTAGTTTTCACAAAAACAAGTTCTCCAGAACCACTGAACAGATCAGGCCGAAGTTTGGGAGATATGATTAGGGACTAAGGGGCCATTAAACTTTGTTCAAGTGAGTTGATTTATCAAAAAATATGGTCACAATGTAGCATGTTTGGTGGCCATATTGGATTTTCTTTTTTGATGGATGTTTTTAATACATGTCTTCTTTTCGAGAACAACTGGACTGATTTCAAGTCAGAAAGCAACCTTGAGGCACAAAGATCCAAGTTCGTTCAAATGAAACCGATTAGCAAATTTATTCTGTGGCCATCTTGGATTTTGGCAGATTTTTAGAAGAATCTTTAAAAATCATTTTCTCCAAAGCCGCTTGGGGGATTGATTCAATACTCATGAATTTCATCTAGAGCAAACCTGAACCAAGGTTGTTCAAGAGAACATGGTTGGCCCAATGCTTTGGTGGCTATCTTGGATGACTTAGTTTTCACAAAAAAGAGACGTCTTCTCCAGAAGCAATGAACGGATCAAGCCGAAATTGGGGAGATATCGTTAGGGACTAAGGGCCACTACAGGGTGTTCAAGGGAAGTTGATACATCCAAAAGCTATGGCCGCTATGGGCCAATCAGAATGCAGTGTGTTTCGTGGCCATATTGGATGTTTTACTTTGATGGATTTTGAAGCTGATATTGGTTTTCTATAGTTTTTTGCGCATTCTTGTTTCAGATTTGCCGTTTTCAAACTGTCAGATAAATGCTTTTGTGGCCATCGTGGATCCTTTTCCTGCCAAAATCTCCCATACTAAAGCAATAGTAAATTTAAAACGTCTTCTCAAGAACCACTTGGCTGATTTTAAGTATATTTGACAGAAAGAATCCTTAGGCATGTTAGGGCGTAGAGATACAGGTTTGGTCAACTGCAGCCCATCGGTCAATTTACCTGGCCATCATGGATTTTGGCCAATTTTTTTTAAGACCGTTAAGAATCTTCTTATACGAATTCACTTTTGGGGATAGGGCAACAGCTGAGCGAAGTTTATTCAAGCAACTTTATGGGCCTAGCGCTTTAGCAGCCATCTTGGATGACCTAGTTTTCATGAAAGCAACTTCCCCAGCACAGCTAAATGGATCTGGCCAAAATTTGGGAGATATGATTAGGGCCATTAAAGATTGTTCAAAGGAAGTTGATACATATTCTACTTATAGTTGATGGCCTTTCTAGTTGAAATGGTTATGTTCCAGGTGAGCGATACACGACCCTTGTTTATAGAAAATTTCAATTTGCAGACCAAGAGAAGATTATTTTTGAATATTTATCAATGGAATGACTGGCTCGATGCAGTGCTAAATTTTCAAAAAATAGTCTTGGTCTGCAAATGGGCAATTCTCGAGACCACTGCAGAAGCCATTTTTCGCTAGCTTTTGTGTTATAGTAAGGGTTCAGTTTTCATGCATATACATGTTTCTAACTGTCAAGGGGCATATTTGTCATTCAGAGTTACTTCCCTTCCTTGGTCACACTGAACATGGATTCACTATCTAAAATATGTACTGAATATTAAAATTCAATAGTCTATAGTTCAGTGTACTGAACCATTAACACTCTGATGTCAAAATTTTAAAATTAAATTAAAAGATGAGCTGGTGTTCATTTTTCAACAAATTTGGTGGCTGATGTTGCTGTCTGTGAGTCACTGACTGCTTTGCTGCATGCTGTGTCATGGGGAACATAGCTTTCCAGTACTTTGTAGATAAAAAGGCTACGTTTATACAATGCAATCTGCGTATCCTTGATGCCGTATAGCTGTAACAGCTGGGTAGCTCTAGATACACTCGATGCCTGTCTCCGCAAACACCTATACACTATCACTGGGCACTGATGGCCAGACAGCATAATTTCTAATGATGCACTATACAAGATGTATAATACATCGTCGCTGTCTATAAAAGCCACCCAGCAAAGATGGTCCATATTTGACCATGTGCTAAGGATGCCAGAAGAGACACCAGCACAGAGAGCCTTGGAATTCCCCCTACTCGGAGCTAGCAAATACAATGCCATGAGAGGACATCATTGCATAAATCTGCTAAGCGTGCTATGAGGTGACCTCAAGAAAGCAGGACACGGTACACTCAAGTCAGGAATGGACCTGAGGAAGCTAAGGATTTTGGCTGAGGACAAGACACAGTGAGCAAAAGCGAAGAAGGACTGATTGCGGCTGTAGGATGTTTCTACTACTACAGCCGCCGAATACAGTAATCATCAATACATACAGCTACATCATCCACCAAAATTGTTGAAAAATATACACCAGTTTCTTTGTGATTGAGACGGTAAAAAATAGAATAGTGACATCAGAGTGGTAAGGGTTAAAGTTATCATAGTTGTTATAACTAGTGCTGCCAAGAATCCCTCCATTTATGCGGCCAGACAATATAGCTAGACATACTCACAAAATCAAGGCTAATTGCCAACACGGGTCTATTTTAGCTATGCCCTGCCATTTTCTAGCTAAGCTCAGGCCACTTTTGTTTACATTTTGTAATCAATTTAAAACTTAATGGCACATGAATTCACAGAATCTTAAGTTTCATGGTAACTATACAGGCAAACTGTTGACTATTGCCATAGAGATGACTGCTGTGGAATGAAGGATTATTATAGCACTGGTTTATAAAGAAATTATAAAAGCTTCAAGTATGTATTTTAATAGTATGTTAACTATACCGGTAATCGTAATAAATTTTAAATTTGTATTAACTATTTAACGTCAGTGTCATAGCATCTATATTGTAGCATCGTATTAATATGTTCCATTCTATATACTTATAGATTGTATTGTACAATATTATGGTGATTATTTTGAGAACAATTTAACTGAATAACTCATTCCTGTTGCCAATATTTGAATTGTTCTGGAAAATATTCACCAGAATTTGTTCATATCTAGAGCTCCTTTGATTTATATATAACCAGGTTCCAGGGAATTAACCCTTCAGATCAAAACATTTTAACCCATTAACCCTCAAATTTGTTCAAGAAAATTAAAATTAAAATTTTCTCAAAGAGAATGTTCATTTGCAGACCAAGAGAAGATTATTTTTGAAAATTTATCACTGGAATGACTGGGTTGGTTATCAAGCCAGTCATTCCAGTAGTAAACTTTCAAAAATCGTCTTCTCTTGGTCTGCAAATGAACATTTCTCAAGATCACTGCAGAAACCGTTTTGTCTGATATGAGGGTCAAAGGGATAAATTAACATTTGAGGCAACCATGCAGGAAAACTATTGAATAATTGAAACTAATTTGACCGAAAGCTGTTGAACACTGCCTAATTTAGGCAGCAACCGCATCCAGTCAAATTAGTTTCAAAAGATTCAACAAAATATCTCGCATTATAAAAAGTTCTTTGATGCTTGTAGCATCATAATAGGGTTAATCCAAAATAAACATGTTGTAATTAACCGAATTACCTCGTCGTTTATTCGCTTACACAGTGAAACTGGGCAGACGGAAAAAGCGGCCAAAATCACTGCCCAAGGTAAGAGCTTGACCCCCTGTTATTATTGCTTGTCAGATGGGTAGCTAGTGGAGAATGGTATCGGAAAGTGGCTGGTAGATGGGAGCGTGTATTCGGCAGCATGTGTAATCTGCTTGTTTCTGTCATTTGCTTGTATATTGCTTGCTGACTTATATCTTATGTAGTTACACTTATTTTAACCATGCAGTTTTTTGTTTTATTGCTTTCAAATTTATTTAAACACGTTACTTAGGATGAACAGGTACCGGAAAACAGAAATTTCATGGACTAGTATTAATTATGGCATTATAACTAGTACTAATTATGGCGTTATAACGTATTAATTATGGCGTTATAACATATTAATTATGGCGTTATAACTAGTATTAATTATGGCGTTATAACTAGTATTAATTATGGCGTTATAACATATTAATTATGGCGTTATAACTAGTATTAATTATGGCGTTATAACTAGTATTAATTATGGCGTTATAACATATTAATTATGGCGTTATAACTAGTATTAATTATGGCGTTATAACTAGTATTAATTATGGCTTTATAGATGGTTTATGAATTTGATTATTTTGAACCAACAATATTTAAATATCAACAAATTCAGGACATCATTTTCGTCAGTTTGCAGGAGTTTCCAGAGATATATTGACATTCAGTAGCTCGTTAGAGGGATCCTATCTGTCACCCAAGTATCTGATGTGAAAAGCAATTATGTCACTATTTAGCTGAGATCACAATTAAAATCGTGTATTCACGAAAATTTAAAATTCTGTCACAAAATTTTACAAAATGTATGTCTTGTGTATTTATAAATTAATAAACATTCTGTTGAATATTTTGCAATTAATTTGGCAGCTGCTGCTCCTATAGGGAGACCCCAATCAAATTGATTGCAAAATATTCAACAGCTTCCCGGTATCGTTACCTTAAAATTGGGATTCTGGGAATTCATAGAAAATGTTCCAAATGATATACCTACGAATTTGTTTATTATTAAGCTATGTTCAACGTAGATACCGCTAAATTGATTCCAACATGCATAAAAAAGTGAGCAGAGCTTAATGAAAAATTGGCGGGCTATCGTTAAAACTGAATCACTCTATTCACACAAGATCCATTTTCGAAATGAGTTTTATCGTAACATACAGAGCGTATGTTTTACAAACCCAGTAAGGATACAATTTAGCCTCATGATTTGCTCACGGTATCATTACTCTGAAGCCCCCTCATAGTCCGTGACTGAAAATATGGACACATTAGTATTATTATGTTACTGTTATGGGTTAGTGTTGAACAATTTATCACCTCATTTCAGCTTTAACTACTGACAAAAGAATTATTTTCTGCATGACTGAATCACATTGCAATTTATACTGATTCACCTTACAGGTATAATATAAGCTCTCCTACTATGATCAATAAATGTCTGCTATGTCACTCAACTACTGATGTCATAATCAAATACATCACTTGTTAGCTAGATGTCGCGATCAAAATTACGTATCTCTGTCACAAAGGTAAAAAAGTCCATCGTAAATCTATACGAATTGTATATTTTTGGTAGATTTATAATTTACCATGCATTCTGTTGAATATTTTGAAACTAATTTGACTATGACCTGTAGTAGTATAGCCGGGATTAAAATGATACCACGTCCCCGAATAACGGGGAAAATAAAGATTCTCGCCTCCAGAGACCCGAACAATTTCGAGATAGGCTTTTTTAGGTGCCACACCTCGGCCACTACGAAAAAGTAGCATCTAAAAAAAATGCCGGCGAATTTCCATTTAGAGATAAGCAACCCCAGTGATATACCAGCTGATCGCCTTGGTCTGAACGTCCATTTAGAAATAAGCAACCACAGTGATATACCAGCTGATCGCCTTGGTCTGAGCATCCATTTAGAGACAAGCATACTCAGCGGTATACGAGCTGATCAAGCACGCATTACATGGTCTGAACGTCCATTTAGAGACTAGCATACTCAGCGGTATACGAGCTGATCAAGCACGCATTACAGGGTCTGAACGTCCATTTAGAGACTAGCATACTCAGCGGTATACGAGCTGATCAAGCACACATTACAGGGGCTGCCTGTCCATTTAGAGACAAGCATACTCAGTGGTATATGAGCTGATCAAGCACGCATTACATGGTCTGAACGTCCATTTAGAGACAAGCATACTCAGTGGTATACTAGCTGATCAAGCACGCATTACATGGTCTTAACGTCCATTTAGGGACAAGCATACTCAGCGGTATACGAGCTGATCAAGCACGCATTACAGGGTCTGAACGTCCATTTAGAGACTAGCATACTCAGCGGTATATGAGCTGATCAAGCACACATTACAGGGGCTGCCTGTCCATTTAGAGACAAGCATACTCAGTGGTATAGCACGCATTACATGGTCTGAACGCCCATTTAGAGACAAGCATACTCAGTGGTATACACCATGATTACTGTTGCACAGCTTCGCGCTATGGCAAGGCAATTTGGCCTTAGAGTAGCCTCTAAGGCCAAGAAAGCCGACCTGCTCCAGCTGATCGGACAGGCCCGTGCCGAGGAATTCATTGCTCGACTGAGCCGATCAGTGAAGACGGGACGGTTTCCCGCGGCCACCAGAGATGATCCTTTGAATCCCCACAAGAAAGCACAGCGGTGGCGGGAGCTTCATCAGTTGGATGAGGAGGTGACGGCTAGCTTACGAGCCAAAGCTGTAGCGACGCGGATGGCAGACCATCCACTGGAGCGCCTACCTGCCCTACGCAGGATCACTAAGCGAATGATGAGGGGGCCGAGGGCTGAACCCTTAGCTCGGAGCATGAGGCGAGAGGGTGAGCAGATTCTCAATGAGCGTCTGGGTGAGATGGAAGGGGAGGAGAGAGGAAGACGGACAGTACGCTGGACGTTCTTCCAAAGCCTCAATGGAGACATTACAGGGCAGATCATGGGTAAGATCCAGCAGACTGCCCGGAACGCCTTCTACCTCCGGTATACCCACACCTATCGCATCAAACACATCGAGGATGGTAGGGTGATGCTCTTCCACAAGAACGCTCCAGGGAGTCCGTGGCTGAACACGATAGGAGCAGCTCAGGACTGGGTGGCGGCAAGAGAGCAAGACCGCCTCGACCCCGACAACATCGACCGCCCCAACACCAAGTGGGCTTTCGCCCGATCAATCAACGTTGTGGTCAAGGCTGTCATCGACCACCAACCTTTGCTCGGGACAGGCCCGCTCCCAGTCTGGCTATGACAGAAGAAGAGTATGGCGGCACTTGACACCTACAAGGATAACATGTGTCTCTGGAGATGCCTAGCAGTGCATCAGGGGGCGAGGCCCGATAGAAGTACTGAGCCCGCGCGTGAGCTCGCGAGACAGTTCTATGACCTGGACGGGCCTGTGCCTGACGTGCCAAAAACCTCTCTGGATCAGTTGGATAAGGTAGAGTTCTTCGCGAAGATCGGGATTCGCGTGTATGAACCAACTGAAGAGGGCACCTGGCACCTGATCCGGCAAGCGGCCCACTACCACGACACTATGACCATCGGGGTGTACGATCACCACGCCTTCTATATAAAGAACATCTCCAAGCTGGCACATACACTAGTCTGCAGTCACTGCCAGCAGAGGTTTACACAGGCATGCCATCTTCAGCGTCATGCTGACCGTTGTACAGGTGGCAAAACAACCATAGAGTGCCCTGGGGAGAAGGTTGATGCACCGCAGTCTGCGCATGAGAAAGCCTTCTATCCACCCCAACCAGCCAGTTCAGCGGCTACTCGTTGGGTCACGTATGAGGCGAAAACCCAAAGTATCCACCTTCACCATGTAGAGTGTGGGCACGGTGGCGAGCGTTGGATCGAGGGGGCTCCCGTAGATGGTTATGATCCGACTACCAACACCGTTTACCAGTTCCATGGCTGTTTCTGGCATGGATGCCCTCAGCACCAGCAAGGTGAGGTGGCCGAACAAAAATCCTTCAAGACAGTCCGGAGAGAGGAGAAGCTGAGAGCAGCTGGATACACGCTTGTGGTACAGTGGGAGTGCGGGATAAAACGCTGCCCAAGCATCCCTAAACGAGTTCGGACCGTCTCATACCCGTACTTCATCGTCTATGACTTCGAGGCGCTCCTAGATGGCGTCAAGACTCATCCTACGGAGACTCTCACGATTGAGAGTAACCACATACCGATCTCTGTGTCAGTCGGCTGCTCCTTGGAAGGCTCCGCCAGTGAGCCCACTCACCTCTGCAATCCTGACCCAGAAGCTCTGATCAAGGCTTTCATGGAGGAGATTACCAGGCGAGCACACAGAATCCGTACAGAAGTCCGGGCACAGTTCATCCCTTCAGACATGGACAAGCTCCCAAAACGCCAGCAGCGACTGATTACCGAGTGGTGTGACCAAGTCCCGGTGCTGGGCTTCAACTCTGGCCATTATGACCTAAACCTGATCAAGAAGCACTTTGTGGATGAGCTGACCAACAGTACTGGCACAGTGAAAGTTGCCAAGCAAGCTAGTAAGACCATGTTCCTCATGACCCCCGAGCTTAGGTTTCTCGATGTGATTAACTACTTGGGGCCAGGAGTCTCCTACGAGGCATGGATCAAAGCCTATGGATGTACACAGCAGAAGAGCTGGCTCCCATATGAATGGTTCGACATCCCCGAGAAGCTTAATTACCCCGGACTCCCCGACTACCCAGCGTGGTGGTCCAAGCTCAAAGGTGGCTACCTCCTGGGGCTGTCGGAGTGGAAACAGTGCAAACAGACATTCAGAGACCATGGAATGCGGACGTTCGCCGACTGGTTGCGGTACTATAACAACCTGGATGTTAGCCCATTCATCGAAGCCCTCGAGCGGATGCGGGAGTTCTACACAGAACGAGAAATAGACATCCTCAAGGATGCTGTGTCTCTCCCAGGAGTGTCTCTGCAGTACCTTTTACGTGGAACCGCTCAGCACATGCCGGATGTTAGCCTCTACTCCCCGGGCAAGGAGGCCTACGATATGCTGAAGGACGAGCTTGTTGGAGGGCCCAGCATCGTGTTCACCAGATACCACGAGGCAGGTGTGACCCGCATCCGCCAGAGTGAGCGGGTCTGCCAACGTCTACTCGGCTATGACGCAAATGCTCTGTACTTGTCTACGATGGCTAAAGAGATGCCATGTGGTAAGGAGACAGTACGGCAGTGGTCCGGTGCTAGTGACGTAGCCAGATTTAAGAAGGATCTGCTGGCCGACAACTGGTTCGGTTTCGCCGAAGTGGACATAGAGGTTCCTAAGGCCCTGTGGGCGAAGTTCGAGGAAATGCCACCTCTCTTCTACAACAGAGAGATTCCGGCTGAGGCAGTATCTGTTGAGATGCTCACATACCTAGAGAAAACAGGTAGGAAACGTCCCACAACCAGTAAACTAGTTGGCGCCCTCTCGGCCAAGAGGAAGCTCTTGTATGCACCATCACTCAAGTGGTACCTCGCCCATGGGCTGGAGATTACAGCGGTCTACCGCACCATAGACTACAAGCCGCAGAGACCCTTTGAGTGGTTCGTGAACAATGTTACCGATGCTCGCCGTACAGGAGATGTTGATAAGAGCAAATCGCTCTTGGCAGATCTGTTCAAACTACTAGGCAACAGTGCCTATGGGAAGCTCATCGAGGCTCTAGAGCGCCACAGCAACACGACCTTCACCAAGGATGAACGAGTGGTAGATAGAGCCCTCCGCAGTGCATGGTTCGAGGATCTCGAGGAGATCGGCGAGTCCTACGAGATCCAGAGACGCAAGGCAAAAATCACCATTCGCCGGCCCTTCCAGGTGGGGATAGCCGTATACGAGCTCGCGAAGCTGCGGATGCTGGAGTTCTACTACGACTTCCTGGATCACTATGTGCCTCGTGACAGCTTCGAGTACCTCCAGATGGACACAGACTCTGCGTACATCGCAATAGCTGCCTCCAGCCTCGACAAAGTCATTCGCCCTGAGATGCGAGCAGAGTATGAGGCTCATAAGTGGGAGTGGCTAGCTTGGGACAAGTGGTCTGGACGGACTCCGGGACTGTTCAAGCTCGAGTTCGAAGGCAACCGTGGTATCGCTCTCTGTTCCAAGTGCTACTACGTGGAGAGCCCCGAGGGGAAGGTGAAATGCTCAGCCAAAGGTATGTCTAAACGCCAGAACGATGTCTCTTGGCAAATGTCCTTCAGTTCCCTAAACGGTAGCATGGACATAGCTACAAACCGAGGCCTACGCATGCGCCACCAGGGCATGGTGACGTATGAACAGGAAAAACTCGGGCTCTCAGCCTACTACGATAAGCGGCATGTGTTGCCAGATGGTGTCCATACCGAACCAATCTAGTACTATATCCCTCAGGCACCTGACGACGGTGGTAGCTGTGTGTCTGGAGGGACCACCTGAAGCTCCTCCCGAACAAACGGACGTTTGGGACAGCTCTCCGAGCGTGCCAGATAGTACAGCGTAGGCTGCCCCTCCATCTCGACATACCTGTCAAGTCCGTGGACATCTAGCGACCAGTTAGGATCTGTTGCACGTCGTCGCCCACCTTCCAACTCACCAGGTTCATACAGGTACCGAACCAGAGCATAAGATGGAAGGCACACCTGTTCCTTGTCCGCTCCTCCGGAAGGTTGGGCAACAGAGGATCATTGGATAGCCTCTACTGGCTTCTTACCAGTTAACCGAGTTACCTCAGTATTGGATCGCTCTACCACCCGGGGCAAACCTTTCACCCTGGACCTCTCTCCGGCCTGTGCCATTTCCTGGGCGTATTGGTGTGGGAACAGTCTCTCTGCCAGTGTCCGATTCCACTGCTCGACGATTGCCTGGGCACGGTGGTGACCAACTTCACCTCGTCTAATTGCCACACCATGTTTCCTCATGAGGGCCGCAGTCTCGCCTCTGAACTCCTTACCCTCATCCACCTGCAACAATTCTGGCCACTGGAGGGGATTTTCCGGATCCTCGTAGACACCCTGGAATGCCTGGGCCACCTGGCCAGCTGACTTGTCTGTGAGCGGTGCTGCAGCCTTGTACCTGCTGGCGACATCGACGATGGTGAGGACATACTTGTAGGTCTTGCGACCAACCGAGTCGTGTGGAAGGAATAGAACATCTGCCTGGTGAACTCTATTCGGGACAGTTTCATCGAAATGGGCATACCTGATGTGCCGTGGACGAGGTTTGTATATCTGCCACATCGCCTGGCGGCTGAGCCACTGGCTAATTGTCTCCAAGGTGAAGTTGTGGCCCTTGCGACGTACAGCTTCGAGTAGTTGGTGGGGCTCACGGTAATATCCACCAGGCTGATAGTAGAGTTCCTCAAGAAAGACCCCGGATTTCATCACTGATGTCCACTCCCGTCCTGTCATGCACGGTCTGGGTGAGGGTATCACTGACGTCCACTCCCGTCCTGTCACGCACAGCCTGGGCAAACTCTACACAGACGGCCGTTATGCATTCGACTATCACTGAAGACCTCCTCAAACACCACCGTACACTGGCGTCTAGTCTCTGCTGGATCTTTGCTGAGCGGTAGCTTATCGACTAATCCTCGGAAGTTAAGTGTCTTGACTAGGTCATACAGAGACGCCATCCTTATATAGTACGGCTTAAATGTTCGGCGGCCCAGATGGCCGCAAGTGCCATGGCAACATACGGTAGCCAAGGGCCTGCGACTCCGAAGAACGTACCTACTCCTGAGGCGATGGCTGGTATGGCTTCAGAAATCTTCTCCACACCCTGGAGAGCATTGTTGGCGATCTTGCGGACCGTCTCGCCCGCCTTCGTTGTGAACAGAGCGATCAGAGGCCCAACTGCTGCCAGCGGACCGATAGAACCTTTTACATAAGTGCGATAGATTCCTTTTGCTCTGTGTATTAGTTTGAGGGATTCAGGCTCATCACCCACGGTCTCCGCTACATCGTAGTCGTCTGCATCATAGTCCTTGACTGGATCTTCATAATCCTCCTCATCTATATCCTCGACTGGATCTTCATAAGCCTCTGGTTCATACATATCCGTATATAGTAGCTTTAAACTGTAGTCTATAGCATGGCCTCCGCAATCTTGAATGCGGGCGTGTTTGCCTTAGCGAACTGGGGACTCAGCTTCGCCGACAAGAAGGCGGCAGAGGTTGAGCGTGAGCGTCATAACCAGGCGATGGAGAAGCTGTCTATGGAGAAGTTTGAGTACAGCAAAGCACTCGAGCATATGCGCCAGAGGGAGGCACGCCGACGACAACTCCGAGCTCAGGCCAACCAGAGCCTCAAAGAGGCAGATGAGAGTCTCGATGAGTACTACGAGGCCGTATCTGAGCCAACGCTCGACTATGAAGCATCGACAGGTCAGAAGACAGCAGAGCTTATAGTAGTAGTGGCAGCTGCAGCGGTGACGACAGGGGTCGTGCTCTACGCACGCTCAAGCTGAATACCTGATGTGTTTGACACGCATACCTTAGCATAGCCAAAGTAAAGTACCGTCACACCTAATGAGCGAGTCCCAGCTATGAGGTTTCCGATGTTGAAGCTGAGCCGGTTGCCCTGATTAGGTGGGATGTTCCTGCCACCGACGTGGTGACTGCCCTTGAGTGCTGACTCGAGGTCGTCGCTTCCACTGGTTAGTCGCAGAAGTGCGTATGACTTAGTTTTCTGTCTGTAGAGTTGGCAGTCAGCCAGCTCGCGTACCTCACCAAGAACATTGGTCCCAGCAACCACAAGTTTGAAGTCGTCCAGCTTACCCACCTCCTGGATGGCTCCTCCCTTCTGAACCAGGACCGCAACAGCGACACAGTCCGATGCACCACGATGCAATGTCAGCTCTACCTCTTGGTTAGCTGTGGCTTGGACCTGCTGGTGTTCTCGCTCCACATGCACGATCCGCTGTTTGGATCCCGTTTGCTTCAGTTCCTGGTCATTCTCGTCATGCCAGACATGAAGTCTTGGAGCATTCATCGACACATCTGCGAGAGGCTCAGTGTACACCCAGAGGAACAACCTATCCTGCATGGCAGCTGGATTCACGTGTGTGTTCTCGAGGAGGGTGAAGAGTGGAACTGCCACAGGCTTCTCGACACCTACCAGTAGTTCAAATGCCGTGAACCCCTCACCCACAGCGTAGTACCCCTTTCCCTTCGCATAGAAGGTTGGGTCACGAGCCAGCGGACCTAGGACTCGGTACTCATCGTTCACATAGGTGGTGTCCACGGTGCTGTTGCTCTGTACGATCTCCCACCTGTTCAGAACCTGCGGGAGCTCTACCGTCTGTTCTGTTGTGCTCTGAAGCTTGAACTCGAGTGTCATGCTCTTGATCTCGTGGATCTGTGCCGAGATTGCAAAGTCAATGTACTTCCCAGCAGCGGACAACGGGTTATCATCGTGTATACTGGGTCGAATGACCGTCAGGCAGTCCTTCCGGGGATCAGTACAGTGCGATGTCGCGGGTTCAACGGCCCCATCTGGATGTTGCACATACTGCAGCATGTTTAAGGCCTGGGTATATAGAGGGGTTAAACGGCTGCCATGTTTGGTAAAGTTCTCCAGCAGATTATCTTTGGGCAGCAGGCCAAGTCGGCACGACAGCCGCGGCGTGCACTGTCCCACAGTGACAGGGTCCGAGGCCTGCTTCGTGACATCAACATTATCCATGAGCGAGTCAAGGTTACACCGCCGACGGATGCGGAGATACTGGCCGCCATAGAGGAAGGAGCGCCAGCTCGTAGTACAAAAGAACTCCTGACTCGGATACTCTACCGGAAGTTTGACAGCACCCAGGGCAGGACACTCGACCTACCTGTGGGCCAAACCAACAGTCCTGTTATTCTAGCTCTCCAAAAGGCGAGGGTCGACCCCAAATATCTACTAACGGTCGGGAAGTGGGCTGCTGTATTTAGCCTTCATAGCCAGGAAGAGCGAGAGATGCTGAACAGCCTCCAGTCTGGAGCAAATAACTACTTCAGGGAGGAGGTCAGTGCCGCTGTAGCGGAGAGCCATGACACCGGTCATGCAAAAGGTACTCAAGAGGGGTTCACTGTTGGCAGCAAGGAGGCTGTTGAGCATATCTTCAATGAAAGAGGGCGTAGGCGATTGGCCAAGAATCTGTCAGCATTTCTGAAATTCCCAGATAACTACCAGGACTACCTCATCAAAACGGCTCGCAAGTCAGATGCTCGTCGCGCATGGCAAAAGTGGGTCTTCCGTGAAAAGTTCCAGACGAAGAGAGTCCTACCATCTGACCCTCGGTGGATAGAGTTTCAGCGACAGGCTTCTGACGAAACTGACGAAGTTCCTCAAGCTTCTGACGAAGTTCCTCAAGCTTCTGACGAAGTTCCTCAAGCTTCTGACGAAGTTCCTCAAGCTTCTGACGAAGTTGCTCCAGGCTTCTGACGAAGTTCCTCAAGCTTCTGGCGAAGTTCCTCAAGCTTCTGACGAAGTTCCTCAAGCTTCTAACGAAGTTCCTCAAGCTTCTGACGAAGTTCTGCAAGCTTCTGACGAAGTTCTGCAAGCTTCTGACGAAGTTCCGCAAGCTTATGACGAAGTTCCTCAAGCTTCTGACGAAGTTCCTCAAGCTTCTGACGAAGTTCCGCAAGCTTCTGACGAAGTTCCTCAAGCTTCTGACGAAGTTCCTCAAGCTTCTGACGACGTAACGGACGAAGTAGCGGAGACCGCGCAGCCTGAACGAAAAAAAAAAAAGTTGGAGCGGAGACTGCCGCGGTCTCCGCTCAGTCTGTCAGCGATGACGCGTAGAGCAGGCTAGTTTCCTGGCTGGATTCAGCTTGTAGGTGAAGGTCTGCGCCTTTCCCAGAGAGGGCTTGAAGTGTGACAGCTCACCTGTCTCCTTGTTGCTGAAGATGAAGCGGTACAGCTCAGCTGCCCTCTGTACACCTGCGATAAAGCCCCCTTTGGGCTCCTTGACGGTTAGGCTGTCGTATATGGTCTCGAGCAGGGCACGTCCACACTTGGAGCTGAAGTATAGCAACCGGGCATTGTGGCGGATGTCTGGTGAGATCTCGCGGGTGTACTTCTGAAAGAGGATGAAGACAGTTATCTTTGTGTGCCGGATGCGCCTGGTGATGTTGCTGAGGTAGGTGACTGTCTTCTGGTCCATTGCAGGGTCATCGATAACTAGAACAAGTGGTTCTGTCAGTCGGGCTGCCAGCAGCTTCTCCATCAGGGCTTGCAGGTTTTGCGTCTTGGTGATTGGACCATTGTACCATTGATCATTACTGTCAACCGCCTCAGCAGCGGAGTCAGACACCAGAAGGATGTATTGAGAGTGTAGATGTTCGGCCAGGAGAGCCCGCAGCAAGATGTTTTCCCCGTGGCCTGACGGGGCAATGATCAGCACCACCTGGCCAGCATCGCCTGGCCTACTGTCGAATGGTACAGACATGTGTGCGAAGGATGGTTAGCACTTGGTCGGCGGTAGCCTCGTCTATATCTGGGAGACTAAACGGCAGTACTTCCTGCACCAGCTTTTGCGCCTGCTGTGTGGGTAGCGTTGTACCTCCGGCGGATACGAAGGCGATGGAGGCGTCAAGCATGAAATCCCAGCAGCAGCTGAGAAGATAGCGTAGAGGCCCTGTGTCAGCACCCACAGTGTCTAGCACATCCAGTATCTGTACGATACATGCACGGGAAGTCATGACTATTATGTGAGCTTAAACGGCAAACCAAAGAACCCTGACTTCTTCACCTCTGGTAGCTGGAGGCTGTCGGTAGCACCTTTTTTGCCATCGACCGTGATATTACTCAGGCCGATGGTGCCTACCCTGAGATTCTCTCCGTCTTGTTGCAAAAATGCTCCGCGGTTTCAGGAGATCCTTAACCAGGTCTTGTGCATAGGACTCAGCCATAACCTTGATGGCACCAGCCTCGTCGACTCCGAGCATACCTCGCATCGTTGCCCTGTCTTTGATGCCCATCCCCTTGTATACAGTCTTGGCCTTGTTAATGGCCGATTGTCCTACCGTATCAGTGTTCCCGACGAGATCTCGGGCTGGGATGGTACCTCGGATCTCCCGCGGGTCTCCCTTCTCATCGAAGTCTAGGAAGGAGATAGGGGCAACAGTGTCCTCTGAACCGAGGCGTGCCTCGCCCAAGTGAGCAAGATCGCCTAGCTCTTTGCTTTCTAGGTCTGTGAGTGACAGAGTCATAGTGCTATATGCACGGCTTAAACCCACTAGTCATACCCCCAGTGAAATAGTTGGGCATAGGAGGACCACGCAGTCGGCCAAGGGAATAGGTAGCAGTGCTCAGGGTACTGGCCCTCTCTGCAGGGGCACGCCTTGTGGGCGGTCCACCATTCCTGGGCATTGGCAATCCTCAGGCCGCATGCTCGACTATGGACTACACACCACCCTCCAGCCCGCCATGCCTCATATGCTGCAGGGGTCTCGTCATCCATCTCTCACTATTCAGAAGGGTTAAACATAGGCGACGATGATCTCGGCCATTGCACTCATTGCTAGCCCTAGAACCGCGGCCTCCATTAGTGTAACACGTTCACCCATGATCTTGGCGGCGGCAGTGTAGGCGGCACCACTGAGGGCGATCTTTGGGATGGGGTGAGTTATTCCGAGACAGTGGCCGGCCACCCCACTCACTACGGTAGCGAGGACAGCTGCAGTGGCGGCAGGAAGAACCTCATTTCCCCCTGTCATCTTCACCACAGCCACATTCGCCGCCACGTTACTGGCGACATGGACTGCCAGAGGTTTAGCCTGTGTCAGTAACTTCTGTGTCTTGGTTCGCAGCAGGTTCTCCACCTTCTGAAGACTCATCTGGCTCTCGGGCAGTTGCTTCACGATCTGTACCGTTGACGGCATTGTTTAAACCCTGAGTATACAACGCAGTTAAACGCCTGTGTTCCCTGTCGAGTGAGCTAATAAGATCTTCCCAGTCTGCATCTGCCAGGTGGCCGGGTTTGTACTCAGGAATATTCATCTCTCTATTGAGGCATCTTAAACATATCCGCGCTATGCGAGAAGTACTATGAGGTCTTCCAGAGGGAGCTGAAGGCCTACAAGAAGAAGACGCCAGATGAGCTCGCTCAGCTCTCTGGTGCTGAGCTGACAGAGGAGCTGACAGCTGTGAAGCTCTATCTAGGATTTGGAAAGGGGCAGATCTGCTTCCTCGAATATCTTATCATGGGTGGGAGTATCGTCGAGCAGCTCCTGCGAACTAAAGGTTTCTACAAGGATCGGGAGTATCTGTCAGATGTGTTCCAGCAGTTGCAGACCTCCATGGCCTCACCTAACTCAGAGCTGAACAAGGCTCTGCGATACTACAAGCTGGAAAAAGGATGCACTGCGGAACCCTCCAGCCCTTGGATGTGCATGTTGGCAGCGTGTATAGGGGCTGTAGGGCAGGCCAAGCTGGCTCAGTGTCTCACTGTGGTCCCAGCCGAGACGGCTGCTACTGACGAGAGTCAGGATAGTCTTATAGCTGATTTGCTAGCGGCGGAGTAGGCTGATCCCGAGCACCACGATAGTTAGGCCTGACACCACTCGTAGAGCTGCCACGGGAAGTGGTGTCGTGGCGACTGGCTGTAGTGGTGGTGTTGGCGCTGCCATGGGAAGCGCCGTGTCGACTGGCTGCAGTGTCGGAATGACTGTATGGCCCGTCTAGGTGTGTTGATATCCACGTTGAAACCGAAGTGGACACCGGGAGAACTCCCCTCGACTATCATGTTGTTATAGCCCCTGACTTGGAGGTCCTCGATGTTCACGATCATGTTGCTCGGAATCAACCGTAGGTGTGGTGAAAGAGCAAAGTCAAGTTTGCGATGGGCCTTCTGCAGCCCCTGCTGGAACTTAGCAATAAGACTGCTGGGATCTGCCACGATGATCATATCCTCAACGAGACTGATGAACATGGCCTGGACCTCTGCTCCGCTGACACCATCTATGGAATGACGCAGCTTGGTCTGCGCTGTAAGGAGGCAGTAGCACAGGGCTTCCAGGGACTGGTTGATCCGAACGATCCCTGCTGGTGTGAGGCCCGAGGTGGTGTGTGGGACAAAGTACTTCCACGCATCTGGGGAGTCCTGCCTGATTCCGGTGATGTGCATATTCTGCACTATCGCTCCAGGATCGGAGTCTGGATCGAACGAGAATGTCGCTGTCTTCCGACGGCCTACTCGTCGGGGTGTTCGATAGGGGAATCCTGAGTACTCACGTCCCGGGCCACCATACATAACCCCTAGACCGTGGTTGTCGCCGCCATGCCACCGATAGTCTGGGTGAGCTCTGAACTCTCTCTGTAGTCTGCTGGCCGCTGAGACGCTATGACTGTTGAGCTGTGGATCGAAGTCGTTTGTATCAGGGAGGCTTGCACCCAGCTCATGGAGGATTTGTCGCACAGTGAAGTACACGTGGAATCTGAGACAGCTGGCGATGAGCGCAGCTTCAGGAGTACCAGAATAGGAGTGAAGCATGGTGGAACTTACTCCACAGCCTGCCGTGGCACACCACACGGCAAAGTTCAGCTGCTGATTCCAGTATGAGAGGCTTGGAGCAGCCATCCAAGTATGAGCTTGCTTCGCATCCCTGATGGTGATGGGGCGGTTCGTCAGTGGTCGTGGGTTGACGGAGAAGCTGATTCGGGCCCGTCCATCCACTGTGATAGAGAAAGGTGTTAGCTCTGGTATATCATCAAGTAGGCCTCTGAAGCCAGTCAAGAGTGTACCCAGGAGGGGCGGTTGGCTCCGGTTGACTGTCATGAGGTCCCGTGGGAAGGCCATCTATACTGGTGTTCTTAAAGCTAACGCAGCACATTATTTGTAGTCGCCCCAGAGACCGGCGAGGTGACCTCGCCGTAACATCTCGTTTTTTAACTCCTCCATATCAACCCGCCCGCTGAGGTATTGCTGTCGCACTTTAGGTTTCTCAGTGCGGTACAGGGCTTGGACCTTCAATATATGGCGGTACTCCTCATCGGTGACCTGGCCATCCTCGAGAGCTTTGCTGACAGACTCGTCGATAGTCCGTAGCATACTCTGTGCTAGTGTCACATACTTAGCATGCTTCTCCAACCTCCTTGTGATCTGCCGCTGCCACACCCCCAAGCCCGTGGCCAAGACAGTGGTGGCTAGTGTCACGCCACCCAGAGGGATGGCGACGAGGGCACCCACCCCTGTAGCGAGAGTGGCCACAGCTGCCACACCAGCACTGGCTCCAATCACGCCCGCAGTAGTGGTTGTATGCGCGAGGACGTTGTAGGCTGTCTTATATCGACTGCGCGTTCTGCCGTACTTTTCTGCCTCATGGACGAGATTCTGCCTGATGGTATCTATCTGCTGGAGTCGCCAGCCGTGGATGGTACCGCCCTCGTCAGCAGTCAGGGAGGGGTATAGTTCTGGTTGCTTCCGCCACTCTGATTTTGCCATAGTATACCTGGGGCTTAAACCGGCATCACCTGCAGAATCTGCTTATGAGTCATAGAAGGGTTCATTTTGGAGAGCCTGGCAAACCCTGCCAGCTTTTTGGTCTTGAGACAGATGGCTCTTAGAACGTGGTCATCCAGCACTATGTCGGGTGCCAGTAGCGTTCTGAGACGTGACATCTGGAACTTCACCTTATCACCAAGATAGTAGGTCCGCCGCTGGATGGCTTTCTTGATCTTATACTTCCGCGCCATCTCCTCTTCCCACTGTATGACCTCTGGCTCATCCTCGTCCGTGAAGACACCTGGCTCATCGTCGTAGACATCTGGCCGATCGTCGTCTGTCAAGACTCCTGCATCCCGCTTACTCTCCTCCAGGAGGGCCTGCCAGTATCGGAAATTTCCCCTGTGCCTCCTTGCCCCGCGCATGTTCTGTTGATACCAGTTCTCCCGCTGTAGGCGCTCTCCTTCTTGTTGACAGATCTGTTGCTGTGCGAGCATCTGTTCGTTTTGTGCAGTGGTCATGAAGGGGCAACCCTCTTTCTTCAGCATCTCGGCAAAGGACAGATATTGCTGGTATGATATCATGTTGTCGTCAGGTCAATGAGTAATAAGAGTGTAAACTCTAAATGGGCGTCCGATACCCCATCCGTGCTGGCGTATATGTTAATGGAGGGCTTGTCAAACAGGTGATTTACAGGTGTGAACAGGCTAGGACTGATAGCTTTCCATAGGTTGCTGTTGGCACCTGGGAGATACTCTATCACATCCCGGCCGACTTCTACCAGTGAGCTGCTGTGTGCACGGCCCGGAGGTTGATGCAGCACATCGGCGTGTATGTATGTTGTGCCCCGCTGGGGCACCTCGAAGAGGACCCATTCTATACGGTACTGTACCCCCTGTCTCCCCTCTAGAGAGGGTGAGATTATGTTCTCACCACTGGAGAGCAGCAGTCGGACCATCGGCATGGTTATATGTCTCGTTTAAACCCCTTTATAGCGTGCTATGGAACCCATATTTGCTCACTCGACTGGCCTTGCTGACCTCGCAGATGTGTACGCAGTTGATGCCGCCAAGGTAGAAGAGAGTGATGGCAAGTCCTTCGCCCTACAGTACGAAGCAAGCTCAAAGGCATTCTCCCTCCACCCCATTGGGGGTGATGGGGTGGAGATGCTCACAGACCTCAAGGATGTGTCGAAAGGGCGCCTGGGTCGCGACATAGATGGCCACAAGATCGTGTTTCGGTACGATTTCCCGAAGAGGAAGTACGTCCTCGAGCCGTTGATTGAGCTCTCGGATACAGATGTGGTAGACCTCAACACCCTAAATAGCGACATCAGCTTTCACCTGGTCAAACCCTATTCGAGCGGTGCCCCGCCGTTGGTCCGTGATGGCCTGCTATTGACCCTGGCAAAAAACCTGCGGTTCATGTTTGAGAAGAAAGAAGTGTGGTACCGCGCCGGACCTGGGGGTAACTGGCAACCATGGTTGCCCCTATATAGGCCTCCCGCACTCATTGACATAGAGGTTACTACCCTCTCCACTGTTGTGAAAAGGGATGGGAAAGTTTGAAAGCTCTACAATCGGGGATCATCCTTCCTCACCTACATAGGTGAAGGTGTCTCCCTGACGAGGGTGGGTCACCGGATCGGGGTTACAGGTGGAAAGCTCCTGCTGCGTCGTCCATTCGATGGACCAGAAGAAGCTGTCCAGGAGGGCACCCTACGGGTCGATGGGGTGTCACATGTCTCCAAAGCCAAGGGTGCTGTTAAACTGCTTCAGCGAGTGGGACTCACTAGCCCGCAAACGACTCATATAGTCCTAGAGCTATGTTTCTTAGCCGGCGGCAGAGTGAAGCAGCTAGCCCCTGCCCCTGAGGGGATGAAGATCACTATCGATCCGGATGGAGCAGGGCTCGATCTGGCACAGATATTTCTCGAGGGGTTCACTCTGTTCAGTTTAACTCTTCATATATAGCCATGCTTCTCATCGTATTGCTCGTGCTGGCGTCTACAGCAGTGGCGCAGGGCGCTGATAAGACCTGCTTGATCAGCTCGTATACCGCTGAGTATGCTTGTCTCTAAATGGACGCCATGTAATGCGTGCATGATCAGCTCGTATACCGCTGAGTATGCTTGTCTGGACGTTCAGACCATGTAATGCGTGCTTGATCAGCTCGTATACCGAGTGGCCGAGGTGTGGCACCTAAAAAAGCCTATCTCGAAATTGTTCGGGTCTCTGGAGGCGAGAATCTTTATTTTCCCCGTTATTCGGGGACGTGGTATCATTTTAATCCCGGCTATACTACTCCTGTCGCTGCCACTCTAAGTCAAATTAGTTTTAAAATTCCCAACAGTTTACCTGTATAATTACCTAGAAATTGAGATTCTCTGAATTCAGGGTTTAAAGTACCGGTATATTATCTTAAAATGGGTGGGAATAATTATTAAAGCTTTAATAGTCTAGCCGGTCAAAAACCTGCCTCTGCAGTGGTCTTGAGGAATGTCCATTTGCAAGCCAAGAGAAGACTATTTTTGAAAATGTACCATTCGAATGCCTGGCTCGATAACTGAGCCAGTCATTCCAGTGGTAAATTTTCAAAAAATAGTTCTCTTGGCCTGCAAATGGACATTTACTAAGGAAATATCTGGATTTTCGTGATCAAATTTGACCATTAATCGATTGATTCAAAACATTTCCATTTTTCTGGGATGAATATATATCAATATCGCGATATTATATTTATAGATAGGTTGTTTATTATTTTCAACATAATTTGACTGGTTTCACATCAGTCTTAGTGAAGCGGCATAGCAACGGTGATAAAAAATTTGTGGGTCCTATTAAATACAGACACTTTTGCACAAGATATGAGATGCCTCTTGATTTTCTGTTCAATTTACCCAGGATGCAATGCTACCCAGCATACAATGACCCTGACTCCATAATCATTGTAATTGTTGGACACAATATTCGTTTAGTATATTGTCTGTACAGGCCATTATTTCTCAAACAAAAGGAACTCGCCTGCACATGCAAATGGCCATTTGTCAGCCAGCTCTGGAAGCAGAAGCGTACACATAGGAAGAACATTTGTATATACTTTGGCAATAATTTGCGCGAAAGTTGTTGCTATCAATGACAGCAACATTATTTACAAAGTATATAAAAAGCGTTCTCATATTTTCTCCTGGAAATTGACACAGTTGTGCTGAACAGTATTGAAATACAGGCTATAGAATGTACTGCCACAATGAGCATGTTTTCGCTTCCAAAGCTGGCTGACAAATGACGAATTGCATGTGCAGGCCGAGTCTTTTTTGTTTGGGTGAAATCCTGACCTGTACAGAGAATCGACTCAACGAATATGGCGTCCAATAGTTACAACAATTATGGAGTCAGCGCATTGCATGCTGGGTAGCATTGCACACTGGGTAGTATTGCATGCTGGGTAAATTGAACACAAATCAACAGGTATCTTATATCACATGCAAAAGCGTCTACTTAAGGGGGCATAAGAACTTTTATGTTAAAATTGTTCCAGAAAAGTTAAATATTCTCATAGAATATGTCCATTCACAGTTAAAAAGAATATTATTTTTGAAAATTTATGACTGGAATGACTGGTCATGGAGAGTCATTCCATTGATAAAATCTTTAAAATAGTCTTCTCCTGTACATTTCTCAAAATCAATGCAGAAGCTGTTTTTGGCTTTCTGCTTGACTGGTAAATTAAAAAATAATAAATGTCCATTTTCTATGAGAAAATTTTCTTGAAGAAATTAAAGTTTTAACATGTTAACAGTATTAATCTTCACCTGTCACATTCTTTCTTAATTACGTCACATTCACAGAATTTTAACTTTTTAACCCTATAATGGTCAAGCAACCAGCCAGAACCGGCCTTTGCAAAGGTCATGAGCAATGGTCATTTGAAGACCATGAGAAGACTATCGTTTTTAAAGATGTACCACCGCTGGAATGCCTTGTTCAATAACTGACCTAGTCATTCCAATGGTAAATTTAAAAAAAAATGTTTTCTCTGCATGCAAATGGACATTCATCTAAATGACAATTTTTCATTTTCGTGACCATTGGACGGTTAATGCTGAAATGAGCCAGAAACTACTACAATGAACCTTTCCAGTTTATCCAGACATCATATGACATCATGATCAACTACGCGGCATGTAGGATGATGTCATAATCAATTACAGCATGAAGGACTCGATTTAGTCTTTCTTAAACGCTTAATAGTCTGACAGGTTGTACAAATTGTATGTCTACTATTTACTAAAATATTCAACAACTAATCTGTAGAGTTTTCTGGAAACTGAGATTCATAGAGTGCAGTGATCGATTGATCCCAACATGAGTGAGGTGTGGATGGAGCTTAGATAGAGATGGGTGGGGCATAGCTAAAACTGGAACGGTCCATTGTCTTAAGATTAATGTCTTTCTCCTTCGATCAATACTCACCATTCTGTTACTTTCTGATACACAGCTGGCCTTGACAGCTGGTTCTAGGACTATAGACTTAGAAAGCTTTACCGACTCCTTGGAACCGGGTACTCGGCTCCCAACTGCCGAGTACCCGTCTACCATAGAGCTCATTCTTGTTTGCATAGCGACAAGAGGTGTCCACGCTTTTTGCAGGGAAAGATTTAAAGTTTTTGTGAAAAGAAATCTAAGTCTTATCTGTGAATTGATAGTTGTGCATTCTTGAAAGGATCTAACTGGATAAAATGGAGAATACCGCCAATGATGACCAGGTTGTATAATTCCTTATTATCCATAGTTAAAAGACTTAGGTCTCTAAATTTTGTTGTGTCGCATGTTCCAATTTCTGACCCCATAGAATCTGGGACGTGTGCTAACAACGAGATATGCCAGACGATCGCCTTCTTTAAACCCCAACAGGCGATCGGCAGATATGAAAATAGGTGTTTGCTACGGTATTCCTAACACGAATATTGGCTGACGTCGTTTTCCGTAAGGTCCGAGAGGGTGACGTCACACCCGTGATGCTCGGATGTTTATGTGAAGAAAATTTTTTCATTAATTCGCGCATCTTGTTCTGGGTGCTGCGTACTAAAAATGGTACCAGAAAACTTTGGAATGGTCAAGTTTACGTGTGATCACGATCGGTTTGCAATGATCGGTGGTGTCAAAATTCTTGAGAGATGCGTGGTCTGCGGTTTTACCATGTGCTAGAGCAGTTTGTTTACATTTTGTTGTTTCTTCACATATCGTGTCGGCTTTCGTTAGGAGTATAATTTATTTTGATTGGTAAATATACCCCGAATGCTATGCGATATGATTCCTGGAGCCGTGATACATCCTGGAGGATCAATTATGGGTGTATTTATGCCCGCTTCGTACTTGTCGTCATAATCAATGCGATCTTTGCTGTAGCGGTGCGGGAGGGATACAGTTAATTTATGGTCAATTTATTTGAAAATTAATTGTCTGCCTTCCATCCGTGTCTCGTTCCGCTTGCTTATTGTAGGTTTGTGCTTATTTTATAGGCCAAGCCAGCCCCGCCATCATGTGACGAGTGCCATAAGTTTGTACGCGTCGTGTTTAAGGACCATGTCTGTTTTAGGTGTACGCCCTGTAACCTTGATCATAGATGTAATGTGTGCGCAGTGTGATCCGTCGATATGATGATAAAGTTCCTTGGCCAGAAGGATGTGGCTGGGTCTGACGCGGGGTCAGGCGGTCCGAGGTTAAATCGTGGAGCATCCGGTTCGGCCGGTGGGGGGCGCTCCATGTCCCCAGCTGGAGATGGCACCGCCGGCGTGGTTCGGTCCGGCTATGCAGGGTTTTCTGCATAGCGTTCTGCCCACGCTGGTGTCGTCACTGCTACCGAAGGTTGGGGGGCAGTTTCTCCCCATGCCTGGTACGGACCCTGTCCTTGGACAGGGTTCTGGACTGGTTACCGAGGGGGCCGTCTCGTACGGCCCCCTGGCAGTCCCGTCTGGCTCCGGCGTGGCAGGTTCTGTCTCTCTGCGGCCACCTCTGGGTGGTCCAGTAGCGGTGGCCGGTCCGTCAGGTGTGGGAGCCGTCCGCCAGGACGGCTCCGCGGTTTCCTCGTCTGATGATGACTCTTTGGAGTCTGAAGACGAGGAGGCTGAGGAGGAGTTATTGATGCCACGGGTGGAGCATATGGAGGTCGATTCCGTCCTGGACGGAACCGTCCTCCATCTGTCTGGCTTGGCGCAAGCCAGGGCTGCGGCTCCGCCTGTGGTTAAGGCCAATCTGGTACCGGGCACCGGTTCCGTGTCGGTTGGTTTGGCACCAGCTGACACGGTGACCGGTGTTCCGGGCCGGGCGTGGTACTCACCTATCTCGCCCGGTCCGGCGGTCGGACGTGGGGTGCCGTTGGCGCCCGTGTCTGGCCACGGTTCCGCGTCCGCTACGGGTCCGTACTGTTTTCTGTGCAGACCTACCCCATGGACTGGTATGTTTCATGGGGTGGCAGCGGAACCGGGTGGTACAGGAGTGCCTGGTGTGTCAGCCATGGCTCCTTGCCGGGAGGCCGTGGCTGGCAGGCCCGTGAGCGTGTCAATGGGTGACATGTTTGCGGGTGTTTCCTCCTCGGAAATAGACTGGTCCGAGGCTCTGGCTTGGCTAGCCAGAGTGGACTCATCTGTGGTTTCGGCCATGGCCGAGGAGGAGGCGCCCCGTCCGTCGGTTGCATCGATTCGGACGGGGATCTTGCCCGCGGCCCGGATCCAGTCAATGGTTCTCTCTCTCTCTCTCTCTCTCTCTCTCTATCTCTCTCATTAAGAAAGCGGGGGGGGAGCGGACTGCGAGCCGGACAACCCCGTTAGACGTCGAGGCGTCTATGGTGGGTGGAAGGCTCATGCGTTTCGTCGAGGCCTGGCGAGGTGTGACGTCAGAGAGTCTGGTCCTGGGATAGTTATCCCAGGGTTACATGCCGGAGTGGTGGGACTTTCCGCCACAAAATCTGTCTTTGGCACCTGTCTGGACACCCGTACCAAGGGAGCCAGACAAGTTAGAAGCCGTTCAAAAGGAAGTGTCGGGTTTGCTTCTGAAGGGAGCAATAAAACCAGCAAACCGAAACACTCCAGGCTTCTATTCAAACATGTTCCTTGTCCCCAAGAGCACGGGGGGATGGAGACCCATACTCAATCTCAGGCCATTAAATTGGTTTATCCAGACGCCTCGTTTCCAGATGGAAACGCCGAGATCGGTAATGGCGGGATTGAGGAAGGGAATGTGGTGTGTGTCAATCGATCTGAAAGATGCATATTTCCACATTCCAATGAACCGGAGTTGGCACAGGTTTCTGAGATTTGCGTTTCAGAATCTCCCGTTTGGCCTGTCGACAGCACCGAGGGTTTTCACAAGAGTGGTTCTTGTGGTGACAGCTTTTCTCAGAAAAGAGAACGTGGCGCTACACACCTACATAGACGACTGGCTGCTCAAGGCAGACTCGGCAGCCAGGTTGAACGTGGATACTGCTCTGACTCTGAAGTTACTTTCAGATCTAGGCTGGATAGTCAACAAGGAGAAATCCGAGTTGACACCCACTCAACATTTCGTTTATTTGGGGATGCGATTCGATCTCGAGGAGGGCAGGGTTTACCCGTCAGAGCCCAGAGTGGTGTCTCTGTTAGCCATTCTCGAGAGTTTTCGATTGGGAAACCACATTCAGGCGAGGCGGTTTCTTCAGATGCTGGGCATGATGGTCTCCATGGAGCAAGTGATCCCGTTCGCTGCTCTAATGAGAAGACCTATCCAGTTGTGTCTGATGTCTCTGTGGAAACAGAGAACAGAACCCCTGTCAAAACTGGTGCCAGTTTTGGAGCCGATACTATCGCATCTTGTATGGTGGACACAGCATCAGAATCTCCTAGTAGGGGTTTCGCTGCACCTACCTCGCCCCCAGCTGTCCGTGTACACGGATGCGTCGCTGGAAGGGTGGGGTGCCTGCCTGGGAGAACACCAGGTCTCGGGCACATGGACTCTCCTGGAGTCAGCTGCATATCAATCTGTTGGAAATGATGGCAGTGGAACTGGCGTTGGAAGAGTTTCTTCCAAAGATCAGGGGCAAGGTGATATTGATACGGTCGGACAATTCGACGGTAGTATCATACATAAATCGCCAAGGCGGGACCAGGTCACCCACACTTTGTATCAAAGTGTGGCACTTGATTCAATGGTGCAGGAATTACTCGGTTGTTTTGAAAGCAGCTCACATTCCTGGCCGATTGAACATTCTGGTGGATGCTTTGTCTCGCGGACAGAGGATTCTGCCAACAGAATGGTCCCTCAACCCTCCAGTTCTACGAAGGATCTTCGAGCTTTGGGGCAAACCCAACGTGGACTTGTTCGCCACAAGGGAAAATGCTCAAATCATGACTTATGTCTCGCCGATTCCAGATCCAAATGCCGTCGATACAGACGCTCTGGCGATAAGCTGGAGGGGGGATGCACGCTTACGCGTACCCACGCACCATCCTTCTGCCGAAGGTATTGGTGAAGATCAGGGAGGAACCGTGTCTGGTCCTGCTAATAGTGCCGTATTGGCCAAGCAGGGTGTGGTTCACGGATCTGCTAGATCTGCTGGTGGAAAACCCAGTGCAGTCGCCATCTCATGAGAAGCTTTCTAAGTCTATAGTCCTGGAGCCAGCTGTCAAGGCCAGCTGTGTATCAGAAAGTAACAGAATGGTGAGTATTGTTAGATCTCGGAGAAAGGGAAATTGAAATCTCCTGCAATTTGCGGATAAAAGACACGGTAAAAAAATAACTGATACAGTCATGACTGGATCTGTAGCTGTGCCAGTCATTGATACAGTCATAAGGTTTCTAAAATATTCATCTTTTCTTCATATATATATTCTCTATGAGTAAAGTGATTATTAAATGATTTAAAGGATAACTATTCTGAACTCTTGATAGCTATTCATGTGATCTAATATGCCAGTCATAAACTATGCAGGTAATGTTAAGCTTTTCATCATACCGCTAAAGAAAGATATTCAGGCTTTAGTAGCTAAATGTTGCTACATTTCTACAGCCTATCATGGCTGTCATGATTAACTTTTCAACCAATCAGAAAAATCCTAGCGTGCCTGCCTCGGGAAATATCTCAGTCATAGGAGGTGCCAGCTATAGTTTGGCAGTGTGGTATAAAAGCAATCATACAGGTAAGAGGGTTGAATATTTTGAAACCAATTTGGCTGGAAGTTGACTTCCAGTCAAATTAGTTTCAAAATATTCAACAAGATAAATATCACATAATAAAGAATGTAATGCAATGACACTTACATGACATCACCCACTATCACTTGAGGAGACAAAATGGCGCTGATCACTGGTCAACATTTATGCGATATTACAAATCAGATAATTGTGATACAGAAACTGGAATGTGACAGAATATGAATGATATGGAATCTATAAACCATAATCTATTGGGGCAGTATAACATATGATATGAGATTAGCATCGCTTTAATTAAATTAATTTGTCGATAAATTTATTAAAGCATGATGTTAATGGGACTATTTTTCATCAAAGAAATAATTCCCTAAGACATTGCAAGTATGAAACAAAGCAATATCTACCACACACAAATTTTGGTATTTTGAATTAAAACTTTACAGAATGAAAGGTCTAATGTAGAGATATATTTCTAACTATCCTCCGCCCATTTCTAGCTAAGCTCCACCCACTGGAGGAATTCAGATTTAGCTATGCCCAGCCCACCCCTAGTAACGCTCCACCACACTTGACTTGAGTTAGGGTCAATCGATCACTGCACTCTTCGGAATCTTAATTTCCAGAAAACTATACAGGTAGCTGTTAAATATTGTGCGACTAATTTAACTGGGTATAGGCAGTAACAATGCCCAGTCAAATTATTTTCAAAATATTCAACAGTATGTTTATTAAATAGTAAAGATATACAATTTGTGCAACAGTGCTTAGTCTGTTGTCAACTATGTTTTCGTGACAAACTTAGTTACGTCATTCATGGCATAATTGATTATGACGTCATCCTACACATCATGTAGTTGATTATGACATCATCCTACACATCACATAGTTGATTATGACATACATTATAACATTGATGGATTGAAGGAAATTTAAATTTCCCTTTCTCCAAGTTCTAACAATACTCACCATTCTATTACTTCTGATATACAGCTGGCCCTGACAGCTGGCTCTAGGACTATAGACTTAGAAAGCTTTACCGACTCCTTGGAACCGGGTACTCGGCTCCCAACTGCCGAGTACCCGTCTATCATAGAGCTCATATTGTTTGCGTAGCCACCAAACAAGAGAAACCCATGGCTTGCCTCCGTGGGACTGGGAGGCTGGGTCCATAATAGAATGGTGAGTATTGTTAGATCTCGGAGAAAGGGAAATTTAAATTTCCTTCATTCTCCTTCGATCAATACTCACCATTCTATTACTTCTGATATACACCAGATTTGGTCAGTAACCTGGTGGGAAGGGGCAAGCCATAACTGCTACCTTTGCCCCTTGGAGAAAGAGCTAGACTTAAACTTGACTAAAGGAGACCTAATAGGACCATCAAGTTACTGGAACCGAATCACATTCACATCACTGCCCCCCCCCCCTTTTTTCTCCTAAGAAAAGGGAGAGAACTCACGAACATGTATCTCGCCTGAAACACAAATATGCCAAGAGGGTTAACTGCTCTTTGCATATACCAATGTATTAGCCTGGGAATGAGCATGAATATATGAGATGAATGAACATGATATATAGACATGATACAAAAAACTCTCAATCTTGAATTACATCATGATAAATGGATTCCAGACGTAGTGCCTCCAACCATTCACTTGTCCAGTCCGGCTATCAGTGACACAATCTGGTTGTCATCCTCTCGCTCGACCATGTCTGCTTCTTAATTCTTTCTTACAAAAGTCAAAAAAGGGAGAAGAGCAGTGTGGTCGCTTAACTATCATTTCAAAACAGCTAAAGCGAGTGGATAGGCTGAGTCTGACATATCCCTCATATAGTAATCCATGAATGAGGACTCACAGTGCCATTGTGCAACGGCCATGATGTCCTTTAATGGAACACCATTGTAAAGGGCGGTCGAGGCGGCTATTCCTCTAACATTGTGTGCCCTTGCACATTGCACCTGTTGCCCAGTATCCATCTCATGGGTAGTCGGAATGCATTTGACTACCCAACGAGAGATAGAATCCATAGATATGGCACCATATGGCTTCATATGGTAGATCCACAGATGTCTATCATTCGACCGTAACGAGTCTGTCCGTTTTCTGTACTTAGTCAAAGCACGGACCGAGCACCAGACACTGGCATCACGATTAAACCTTGTTAGTTTCGGTATAATGATCGGTTTGCCGGGATATCTCAAAGATTGATTCTTTGACATAAACTCTGCTCTTGGCAGAAGACGCAGACCCTCTCCGGAGACAATAAATCGGTCCCTCTCTGCTGAAAGCGCATGGATCTCACTGCGCCTTCTAGCTGATGAAGCTGCCAATAGAAAGACCGCCTTTAGAGTCAAATGCTTTAGACTAGCTTGGCCAGTACATTAAGCACTAAAGATAGACTCCAGGCTGGAATGACTACCGGTTGTCTCGGTCGGAGATTGCTCATTCCCTTCACCATCACATTTAACTGGGCCACCTCTGGACTATCCCTGTTGGCTATACAAGGGATAACTGATGCCAAAGCTGACTTGTATCCAGAAATTGTGATGGGAGCTAGTCCTGAAACGAACAGCTCACAGAGAAAGTCAATACCCTTTTCTTCACACCAGTCTGAAAATCTGTTAACCTTGTTGTTATATGACTTGAAGGTTGACCTCCTTCTCGCAGCTGCGATGAAATCGGCAGCTTGTCGAGAAAAGCCTTCCGACATGGAACGTTGTTTGATAACATCCACGCAGTCAATTTGAACATTTCGGGACGCTCGTGTAGGAAGCGTCCCTTGGCCTGGGAGATTATGTTCGGAATCTCGGGTAACTGCACTGGGTTTTCCACCAGCAGATCTAGAAGATCCGTGAACCACGCCCTGCTGGGCCAATACGGCGCTATTAGCAGGACCAGGCACGGTTCCTCCCTGATCTTCACCAATACCTTCAGCAGAAGAATGGTGAGTGGGTACGCATAAGCGTACATCCCTCTCCAGCTTATCGCCAGAGCGTTTGTATCGACGGCATTTGGATCTGGAATCGGCGAGACATAAGTCATGATTTGAGCATTTTTCCTTGTGGCGAACAAGTCCACGTTGGGTTTGCCCCAATGCTCGAAGATCCTTCGTAGAACTGGAGGGTTGAGGGACCATTCTGTTGGCAGAATTCTCTGTCTGAGAGACAAAGCATCCGCCAGAATGTTCAATCGCCCAGGAATGTGAGCTGCTTTCAAAACAACGAGTAATTCCTGCACCATTGAATCAAGTGCCACACTTTGATACACAGTGTGGGTGACTTGGTCCTGCCTTGGCGATTTATGTATGATACTACCGTCGAATTGTTCGACCGTATCAATATTACTTTGCCCCTGATCATTGGAAGAAATTCTTCCAATGCCAGTTCCACTGCCATCATTTCCAACAGATTTATATGCAGCTGGCTCTCCTGGAGAGTCCATGTACCCGAGACCTAGTGTTCTCCCAGGCAGGCCCCCACCCCTCCAGCGATGCATCCATGTACACGGACAGCTGGTGGTGGGGTAGGTGCAGCGAAACCCCTACTAGGAGATTCTGACGCTTTTTACACCATACAAGATGCAACATGATTGGCTCCAAAACTGGCACCAGTTTTGACAGGGGTTCTGTTCTCTGTTTCCACAGAGACATCAGATACAACTGGATAGGTCTATGCATTAGAGCAGCGTACGGGATCACCTGCTCCATGGAGACCATCAGGCCCAGCATCTGAAGAAACCGCCTCGCCTGAATGTGGTTTCCCAATTGAAAACTCTTGAGGATGGCTAACAGAGACACCACTCTGGGCTCTGACGGGTAAACCCTGCCCTCCTCGAGATCGAATCACATCCCTAAATAAACGAAATGTTGAGTGGGTGGCAACTCGGATTTCTCCTTGTTGACTATCCAGCCTAGATCTGAAAGTAACTTCAGAGTCAGAGCAGTATCCACTTCTAAGCTGGCTGATGTGTCTGCTTTGATCAGCCAATCGTCTATGTAGGTGTGTAGTGCCACGTTCTCTTTTCTGAGAAACGCTTTCACCGCAAGGACCACTCTTGTGAAAACCCTTGGAGCTGTCGACAGGCCGAATGGGAGGACTATAAACTCCCATACTTGATTCTGAGACGCAAATCTCAGAAACCTGTGACAACTCCTGTTCATTGGAATGTGGAAATATGCATCTTTCAGATCGATCAACACACGCCACATTCCCTTCCTCAATCCTGCCATTACCGACCTCGGAGTTTCCATCTGGAACTGAGGCGTATGGATAAACCAATTTAATGGCCTGAGATTGAGTACAGGTCTCCATCCCCCTGTGCTCTTGGGGACAAGGAACATATTTGAATAGAAGCCTGGAGTGTTCTGGTTTGCTGGTTTTATTGCTCCCTTCAGAAGCAAATCTGACACTTCGTTTTGAATGGCTTCTAACTTGTCTGGTTCCCTTGGTACGGGTGTCCAGACAGGTGCCAAAGACAGATTCTGTGGTGGAAAGTCCCACCACTCCGGCATGTATCCCTGGGATAACCATCCCAGGACCAGACTGTCTGACGTCACACCTCACCAAGCCTCGACGAAACGCATGAGCCTTCCACCCACTATAGACGACTCGACGCCTAATGTGGTTGTCCGGCTCGCGGTCCGCTCCCCCCCCCCTCTCTTAATGAGAGAGAGAGAGAACCATTTCGGTCTTGGCTCGGCTGGTCTAACTGGCACCGCTGTTCCTGTTGCACAGGTGCTGTCCAGGCGGATACGAAGGGAGCTCTCGTACCCTCAGGTACGATCCGCTCCCTTCTTTCCGCCCTTTGAGGACTTACCCTTCCCCTTCCCCTTGCCCTTCCCACCTCTCAGGTGATCAGGAGCAATATTGGGGAGGGTAGGAGCCTCCACAACCTTCCTGGCTTTGCCGGAGGCGGCTGAGAAAATCCAGACAAAGCAGCAGCCGCACTAGGCTTAGCTTTTGCCTTGCCTTTATGCTTCTTCTGCTTCTTGGAAGGTTGCATGGTCAGGGGCATCCCAAGAAGACGCTCCCTGATGGCCGTAGCCGGACGCATATGGTCAAGAACCATTTGCCTCCTGGACTACGTAACACACGCCTGCACCCTTGCCAGTGCGTCCATAGACAGCACCAGGCCGTCATTGACGCACGAAAGCGCCACAGGTGGCACAGGGTGGCCTGCCCCCGCTTCAGCCCACACCGACTGAAGAAGGCGATAAGAATGGTTGACAGCACTCATAGCTGCCCTCACACCCTCATCGCAAAGGGACAGGACTTCCTTGTGGTGTCCCTGGGATTTGTCCACCAGTGCCGGGGCGGGGCCACCCACTCCAGCACTCTGGACACCCAGAACCCATCGGCCATTCTCGGTAACCGATGGTGCAACACCATACCTGTCGTATTCCCCCCGTGGAATACGACACCTCGCCCGCACCTCCCTGGAGGCCGCAGGGAGCTGGCTCTTGGTCATGAGTTGCTTACTATAAATAGCCTCTAGCAACTCAATAAACCGTGGGCTGCGGGCAAGATCCCCGTCCTGATCGATGCCACCGATGGACGGGGCGCATCCTCCTCGGCCGTTGTCAAAGCCACAGATGGGTTTACCCTGGGTAACCAAGCCAGAGCCTCAGACCAGTCTATTTCCGAGGAGGACACACCCGTGAACACGGCACCCGTTGACATGTTCACGGACCTACCAGCCACGGCCTCCCGGCTAGGAGCCGCGGCTGACACGCCAGGAACTCCGGTACCATACGGTTCTGCCGCCACCCCATGGAACACACCAGTCCATGGAGTAGGCCCGCACGGAAAACCGTGCAGACCCGTAGCAGTCACGGAACCGTGGCCAGCCACGGGCGCCAACGGCACCCCATGTCTGACCGCCGGACCAGGCAAGATAGGTGAGTACCACGCCTGGCCCGGCACACCCGTCACCATGTCAGTTGGTGTCAAACATATTCTCCACCCATGGCATCACGGGGCCGCAGCAACCTGTCCTCCTCGGCCTCCTCATCTTCAGACTCCGAAGAATCGTCACTAGAAGAGGAAACCGTGGAGCCGTCCTGGCGGATGGCTCCCATGCCTGACGGACCGGCCACTGCTACTGGACCACCCGGAGGTGGCCGCAGAGAGACAGAACCCATCAGGCCGGAGCCCGACGGGACTGCCAGGGGGCCATACGAGACGGCTCCCTTGGAGACCAGTCCAGAACCCTGTCCATGGACAGGGTCTGAACCAAGCATGGCGAGAGACTGCCCTACATCTTTCAGCAGCAGGGATGACACCAGCATGGGCAGAACGCTATGCAGAAAGCCCTGCATAGCTGGACCAAACCATGCCGGCGGTGCCATCTCCGCCACCTCCAGCTGTAGACGTGGAGCGCCCCCAAGGGCCGAAACGGACGCTCCACAATTTAATTTCGGTCCGCCTGACCCCGCGTCATACCCAGCCAAGTCCTTCTGGGCAAGGAACTTCATCATCATATCAACGGACCACACTGCACATATATTACACCTATTATCAAGGTTACATAACGTACACCGAAAGCAGACATGGTCCTTAAACAGGACCCGGACGAACTTGTGGCACTCGTCACATGATGGTGGGTCTGGCTTGGCCTATAAATAAGCACAAACCTACATACAATAAGCAAGTGGAACGAGGCAAAGATGGAAGGCAGACAATTAATTTTCAAATATATTGACCATAAATTAACTGTAACCCTCCCGCACTCCACCCCGCAACGTTACAGCAAAGATCGCATTGATTATGACGACAAGAACGATGTGGGCATTAATACACCCATAAACTGATCCTCAAGGATGTATCACGGAACCAGGAATCATATCGCATAGCATTCGGGGTATATTTACCAATAAATATAAATTATACTCCTAACGAAAGCCAAAACGATATGTGAAGAAACAACGAAATGTAACAAACTGCTGTAGCACACGGTAAACCCGCAGACCACACATCTTAATCAAGGATTTTGAAACCACCGATCATTGCAAACAGATCGTGATAACACGCAAAACTTGAAAATTCCAAAGTTTTCTGGTACCATTTTAGTACACAGCACCTAGAATAAGATGTGCGAATTAATGAAAAATTTTCTTCACATAAACATCCGAGCAACACAGGTGTGACGTCACCTGCTCGGATCTTACGGAGAACGACGTTAGCCGATATTCGTGTTAAAAATACTGTAGCAAACACCTATTTTCATATCTGCCGATTGCCTGTTGGGGTTTTAAAGAAGGCGATCATCCGGCATATTTCGTTGTTAACACACGTCCCAGATTCTTAGGGGTTAGAAATTGGAACACGCGACACAGACAAAATTTTAGAGACCTAAGTCTTTTAACTATGGAATAATAAGGAGATATACAACCTGGTTATCCTCGTTGGTATCCATATTAATCCAAATATCCTTGTAGAAACGCACTAGCTATCACAATTATTCACAGTAAAAAGACTTAGATTAACTCTTAAGATCTTTCCAACTGCAAAAAGCATGTATTTCTCTTGTTGCTATGCAAACAAGAATGAGCTCTGTGGTAGACGGGTACTCAGCAGTTGGGAGCCGAGTACCCGGTTCCAAGGAGTCGGTCAAGCTTACTAAGTCTATAGTCCTAGAGCCAGCTGTCAGGGCCAGCTGTATATCAGAAGTAATAGAATGGTGAGTATTGATCGCTGGAGAAAAACTGAATCATCCCTTGTACACAATCAATTTTAACGCTTTGAATCAATAAACTCGTTCTTGGATTTTAGAAGTAATTAAAAAAAATGTCATTCCTAAAGCCATTATATGATTGATGTGAATCATAATTTAGGAAACTAGTTGAATCAGGGTTGTAAATGAAAACCGGATTGTTTGATTAGTTTGGTGGTCTGATCTCGGTCCCTAATCTAGACTTCATGAAAAAGGCTTAGAACTATTCCCAAACTACTGAACAGATCGAGCAGAGATTCGCGAAATATGATATGACATCATATGATTGATGGATAAACTGGAATCCTCTGGCAACTGTCAGGATTTGTCAAGAAAATTAACAATTTTCCCCTTAGTAAGTATCCCATGCAAAGTGAAGACTTAAATTTTGCCATTTGAATGACTAGCTCTGTTACCGACCCAGTCATGCCAGCGGTTATAAACATTATTTGTCAAGATTTTTCCAGATTTTTTCTGATAACGCCCAAAGCTGTGGAATCCTAGCTGTACAATGCCTCTCCTTGTGTTAAAGTTTGATCCAAATCAGATCATTTCTGAGATATCCATAGATCCAGAATTTGATCCAATCTGGATTCGGGCTATTTAATCTGGATCATGGTCAACATCTGGAAATCCTCTTACACGGCAAGTTCCTTCGATGTGTTAAAATTTGAGCTAAGTAGTTTTTTAGATGGATCCTGGAATAAGATTTTGTGACTGACTGACTAATGGACTATAACTAAGGGACATTGTGGGTTAGTGAGCTCCTGCCCACAGCTTAAAATTATCTTCTTGGCCTGTTAACGTACATACTAGATAAGTTGATAGAACTTGTGCCCAATCCTGTTGTATTATTAGTACAATAAAATATGCTTAATAAAATGTACGTTCCTCAGGATCACTGCAAAGGCTGGCTTGACCATTGATTTCTTTTATTAGACTGGCATAGTTGAAAATTTACCAAAATACATCTTCGACATCTACAGATGTTTTTGTACAAATAGTTACCTCCCCTGACCCTTATAAGTACTAAGAAGTTAATCCTTTCGTGACTCAGACGTCTGAGGCCCGAAGATGGTATATTTAATGTTAAAAATATGAATATATGATACAGACATGTGTATACAGTATGTACAATTGCGCGTGTACATAGCGTATGAGGAGGAATTAACATGTGCCATGCATGTATTACTTCCAATACTACCGATGATATCAAACAAATGCTTGGAGTGCCAACTCTTTAATGCGCAAATTCGGTGAAGAAAATTTTCTCATAGAAAATGTCCATTTGTAGACTAAAAGAAGACTATTTTAGAAAGTTTTACCACTGGGATAACTGGCTCAGTTAAAATATTTTTTGCTTTGTATGCAAATAATCTATCTCAACACCTGCAGAAGAAATTTTTGCCAGCTTGAGAATTGAAGGGTTAATTCTGTTTTCTATGCAACGATTCATATATATTTGGCTGCTGCATTCACCATACATACATCAAATGCTGTCTATATCACATGAGCCCCCCCCCCCCACCCCATTCTTCCCACACAGCATGGCATTATGCCATTCTGGAAATATCATCAGCCACATGGTGTTAGTGAATTGTCTAGCGCCGTCGTAGAATATTATACATTTGTTTAGATTATTGGAAGTTAGACGTAAGTGCCCATGACACCGATGATGTAATAGAGGGATCCATTTCTATCTAGATAGGCCCCGCCTATTTCTTACTATTTCCCACCCATTTTTAGCTACACCCCACCAACTTTTTTAAATTTCAATTTAAGATTTTGAAACCTGACTTCCTAAAACCTGAATTTCATGGTAAACTATACAGGTAATCTGTTGTATATTTTGAAATTAATTTAACTAGGGACTATATCTAATTTGCTGCAAATGGACATTTTTTATGGGAAAATTTCTTGAACAAATGTGAAGGTTAACCCTTTAACACTCATATCAGCATATCAGCCAAAAATGGCTTCTGCAGTGGTCTTGAGAAATGTCCATTTGCAGACCAAGAGAAGACTATTTTTTGAAAATTTACCACTGGAATGATTGGCTCGATAACCGAGCCAGTCATTCCAGTGGCAAAATTTTCAAAAATAGTCTTCTCTTGGTCTGCAAATGGACACTTATCAAGACAACTGCAGAAGCCATTTTTGGCTGATATGAGTGTTAAAGGGTTAAATGGTTAAATGGTTAAGCCTACAATACCAGCATACATCCAGTTTAATTTAGTGTATATGAAAAACTTTTGAAACGAGTAAGCTATTGTGACTGACTAACTAACTATTTGTCGTTTATTGAACCGCTACCGGCAGCTAAAAAAAATGCACAATTTTAACCCTTTAACACTCGAATTTGTTCAAGAAAATTTCAAGTTTCTCGAATAAAATGTCCATTTGCAGACCAAGAGAAGGTTATTTTTGAAAATTTACCAGTGGAATAAGTGGCTCGTCACTTGGCTGGTAAATGGGATTTTCTCATGACCACTGCAGGAGCCATTTTTTTTGCGAGTCTTCAAACCATTAATCGGTTAAAAACAAGGCTACAGTAAACAGTTTTGAAAAACTCTAAGGCGTACCGAATGATAAGGATTTGGCTAGCAAAACTTTTTGAGAATTTACCACCTGAATGATTGGCTCGAATACCGGGCCGGTCATTCCAGTGTTAAAGTCTTCTTGGCCCTGTGAATGGTCATTCAATAAACAAACTTTTGATTTTCTTGACCAAATTTAGCCATTAAAGGGTTAAGCCGTATACGTCCATGAGGTTGGTTTCTGGAGGATAAGTGTAGAATAATTTGCTACTTCGTTTTATGTGGCAATGGACCTTTCAAGTTTTAGCTATGCCCCGCCCATCTCTATCTAAAGTCCACCCACATCTCGTTCATGTTGAGTTCGATCGATCTCTGAACTCCCTGACTATCAATTTCCTGGAAACTGTAAAGGTAAGCTGTTGAATATTTTGAAACTAATTTTGACTGGGTGCTGTTGCAGCAAAAGCACCCAGTCAAATTAGTTTCAAAATATTCAACAGCATCTTTCTTAGATAGCAAAAACATACAATTCTGACTATGACATCAGCATACATGTCACGTAGTTTATTATGACATCATATGATTGAGTGAGGAAATGGATTCATGAATTGACAAGGCCTTTCACTTGTGCTTGCTTTGCACCTAAATCTGTCCATTTTCATCTCATACTTATCTCCTCTCAAGAAGTTAACTCTTTAAATCTTAAAATTTGTTCAAGATAATTTTATCATAGAAAATATCCATTTGCAGCCCAAGAGGAGATTATTTTTTATAATTTATCACTGAAATGACTCGGTTCTGGCTCGATAACCGAGCCAGTCATTCTAGAGGTAAATTGTCAAAAAATAGTTTCTTGGTTTGCAAATAGACGTTTCTCAAGACCACTGCAGAATACGTTTTTTACAATCTTGCATCTTAAAGGTTTAAAATTTATCAAATATTTGTGTTTTTCTGTGCATATTTCTAGAAATCATGTAATTCATAAAATTACGAATGAATCAAAATGCTTTAAAAGTTTTTAATTTATTTTTCAGGCGACATAAAACGTCTTCTTGGACTTGAGAAATGAGCATGCTAGACTGAGTCGCGAAGAGAAGGTACCTGATTGTTTTCTGGGAGGTAACAAGATTAGACTGATTTTACCCACAGGTTTTAACATGGAAACATATTTACTGTCATCTGTATTGAGTAAGTGATAGACCGTATTTTCGAAATGCTTCACATACAAGGCGTCAAGCAACTATAATCCAATGTCATTGCTCCGGTAATTGTTGTAAAAGGAATACTTAACTCACCATAAATCAGGTTACCATTTCTGGTGTCTTTAGTTGAATGTGTTACTTGGTTTCTGTCTGGTTAGCATGTGCTTACCCTGGCTTAGATAAGACAGAGTACCACAGGTATGAACCAGGTTAGTGAATTTGCTGTGTTGATAAATCGTAAAGAAGCACACTCGTTATTCAGGTGATAGACATTCATGGCTGCCATATATAAATGATGCATGAGATTTTCAAATTTCTCTCCTGTCGTTGACCGTTTAATTCGGGGTACTTTAAAATTCTTATTCAATAAATTTTCATAATAAAATGTCCATGTGCAGAACAGAAGACTATTTTTGAAAATTTACTACTGTAATGACTGGCGCGGTTATCGAGCCAGTCATTCCAGTGATGAATTTTCAAAAATAGTCTTCTTCTGCAAATGGACATTTCCTTAGACCACTGCAGAAGCCGATTTTGGCCGGCTTGATCATTCAGTGGTCAAGATTTGTTAAGAATGCCAAAACTTTTGCTCTGGAAATGTCCAGTTGGAGGACAAGAGAAAATAGGTTTTTTTTATACCTATCACCTTTTATTTATCGAGACAGTCATTCCAGTGGTAATTTTTCAAAAATAGTAATCTCTTCGTCTGCAAATGGGAATTTCTCAATATCACTGCAGATGCTGGTTTTGGTCACCTTGATATAAATGTGTTTTAGTAGGTAAATTTCTCTATCCTCTGAAATCGGCCATATTTAATTTCCAACCAATCTGAAAAACTATTACTTGTGTGTCTGTACATATAGATTCACTCGGATAAGCTCAATCGAGATTGACAATGATGCGTAAAAGTACGCTTAAGAGTACAGGTAAACTGTCAAATATTTTGAAATTAATTTATCTGGAAATTATTGCTGCTTACGGTAAAGAAAGTTAAATTAGTTCCAAACTATTGAGCTGGAGGGTTAATAACCCATTGCAAATTATTGTATGTGACCCTACATGACATCACATACTATACCTTTAAGGGACCAAATGGTGGCACCCATAAGGCAACATATACAGGAACATGATTTGAGATGAGTTGAGTATTCCTTTAATTACATGATCAAGTTTATGTTATATGAGATTGAGAGGAGTTTAAGTACTTTTAGTGATTTTTCGAACTACAGACATATGTATCTCAACAACAGTAATTACTGTTGATATGGTGCTGCTGAAATTTTGAAAACAATTTGACTAGAAGTTGCTGCTGGCAAAATCATTCAGTCACAGAATGCTCTCAAGATAACCAGAAAGGATTTTCACCATGTCGATTATTAGAGAACAATTTTCAGTCAACAGTATTGTTTATACAAAAAATGCTAGTGTTTGTTTTGAAGGCAATTCACCTGAAGAATTATTACAGCCTAATGCAGCAACAGTTTCAAGTCAAATAGTTTTAATAATATGTCTATGAGGTTTTCATACTTCACTCCTAGTTGAACCAAACCTCTCTTAGTTCATTATGAGATGAATATAATTATTTTTGGATGAATTGGCTATTATCTAGCACTTTAGTGGTAGAATTTGGTCAAGAAAATTAAAATATTTATTTACCGTTATTACATGTTCATTTACAGGCTAAGAGAAGAGTATTTTTGAAATTTTTACCTCTGGAATGACTGGCTTGGTTATCGAATCAGGCATTCCTGTGGTAAATTTTCAAAAAAGCATCTTGGGCTACAAATGGGCATTAATCACAAAAAAGCTTTCTTGGATGGCTTGACCATGAGAGGGTTAACCCTTTAATACTCATATCAGCCAAAAACAGCTTCTGAAGTTGTCTTGAGAAATGTCCATTTGCAGACCAAGAAAAGACTATTTTTGAAAGTTTATCACTGGAATGACTGGCTCGATAACCGAGCCGGTCATTTCGGTGGTAAATTTTCAAAAATAGTCTGCTCTTGGTCTGCAAATAAACATTTTCTATGAGAAAATTGAAATTTTCATGAACAAATTCGAGAGATGAAGGGTTAATAAGTATATAAACTGTTGTCAGAAGAGATATTAACAAGAAAGATTAATAATATTTTTGATAAGTCAGTGAATGGTTTATTTATGTAAATGGTTCTATCAGTAGTTTGTATTCAGTATTTTTGGCTGGATGTAAACATTAACTCTTTCATTCCTGCAACCCCAGTATGTCAATTTCAATGAAACCGTACAGAGATACTACTGGATATTTTGAAAATAATTTGACTAGAACAGCTTTCAGTCTAGTTATTTTCAAAATATTCAATTATAAAATATTTTTATCAGAGTGACCTTGCTGAATTTTGTTTGCAATAGCGGTCAAGAGTGGTCAAGAAAATTGAAATTTTTGCTTGGTAAAATGTCCTTTCTCAGGCCAAGAAAGGAAAATCTTTGAAGATGTATCACTTGAATGTGGAGTAGTAAAACTTCAAAAATTGGCGCTCTCTTGGCTTGTAAATGGACTTTTCTCAAGACCACTGGCAAAGACATATTTTTTTGCTGCCTCGACTATTAAAGGGTTAAAACACACCTGAGACACAAGTCTTCGAATATTTTAGCAATGCAATTAATTTTTAAAACTATTCAATTATTCATTCCCCTATATCGACCATATCAGAAATTAAGAAATAGGATTTAAGTAACACCAGTATTAACTATTTTTACAGTGCCAGTAAAATTTTAACTTCAGATTTCAGCAGAGAATGTGTTAACATTATTTTCAACCGGAAACAGTTACAAGAATTATGTATAAAAAGCTCAAGGGAGATAATTGTGTGTGGTTTTTGCTTGTGTTGCTAAGAGGTAATTGCTTTTTAGCCGTTCATATGGAAAGGGAAATAATTTTATGTGTATGATGTATTTATTACGATCAAGGCAGATAACTATGCATGTTTTGCAGGTGTTGATGTTTGTGCGTAGATAAGTGTGTAACATACAATTCCATGTTTTTGTATAAGCCTTTTTTGTTTACATTTTAGCTTTATAATGTGTGTAAAGTTTTTAAATGTAAATCAAAAAGGGACTGTTTTAAAATAAAATCTATATCAGATTTACATTTTCATTTCTGATTCAGTTTTTAATTTTAAATATCTAAAGCAGAACCGTTGAATTCATCTGATTTAAATCTTTCGTTTGTTTTAAACACGTAAAACTGAATAAAGTGAATCTTGTTAGCTGAGTGAAAGTATAAAAACTACTTCTCAATTATCACATTAAGAACTATTACTCATATCTTGGAATACTTGAGAAGTATTTGTTTTTAAATTTAAGAGTAAGTTTTAAAACTTATCAATATACAATCAAACCTGTCTTAGACGATTGTCAAATAAACATGGTTCCAAACGACTCATTTATTAGGTGGTCCTTTCAGCAGGTGGCTTGTAAACTCTTTAATGGTCAAATTGGGTCAAGACAATCTAAGTCTTTGTTTATTGAATGTCGACTTGCAGGCCAATAGAAAAAAAAATTTTGAAAAATTAGCGCTGAAAAATTACAATGGAATGTATTATGGGTCAGTTATTGAGCCAATTGATTCCAGTGGTAAATTTTCAGCGTCTTCTACTGACCTTCAACTGGACATCAAGACCACTGCAAATGCTGAATTTGGGTAGCGTGGTATTTTGGCCCCCTCATAAACAACCGTCGTCAATTTGGCCCCAAATAGTCAGGTATCTCTATAGACAGGTTTGTCTGTATTAACCTAACCTTGTGCCTTCCATGAAGTGCCTTCTTTAGATTTTGTATTTATTTTTCGAATCATGTTTGCTTCCAATATTTTATATATTTGGTGAACATGCTGATAGTTGTGAGATGAATATTTGTTTAATGACCATGGTAGCTCTCTCCAGTCACTTATTGGTCAGTTATTTGCTGGCCGTCAGCCTATGGCCATCATTTGTGGAGCTTTGTTCATCTATTGTGGTGTACAGTTACTGTATGCACCAGGCCTGATTGTACCATATCCCCAGATTTACTAGAGATCAGATCAGATATTTATGCTATATGCATATTGTCCTTCTATAATTGCGTCTGCGCAAGGCTGGTGACAATTAGTTTAGGATAAAGGATATATATGACTGAGCTTAATGTACATTTTATGATGGTTGTTGTCCTCATTGTGTGGAGACACCACCACAACCAATGCCATAAGGACATTAACCGTTTAACCTTCGAATTTGTTCAAGAAAATGTCCATTTGCAGACCATGAGAAGACTATTTTTGACAATTTACCCCTGGAAGGACTGGCTCGGTTATCGAGCCAGTCATTCCAGTGGTAAATTTACAGAAATATTCTCTGGGTCTGCAAGTGGGCATTTCTCAAGACAACTGCAGAAACCATTTTTGGCTGATATGAGAGTTAAAGAGTTAACTCAATATGACCGGCTAATGATTATAATTTTATAAGCCATTAATTTTAAAGATTGGTCAAGACAATCAGCTTTGTTTTTTGGTCAAATGACCATTCTCTGGTCAAGAGAAGACTATTTTTGATACTTTCCCACTGAAATGACTGGCTCAGTTATCGAGCCAGCCATTTCAGTGATACGTTTTCAATAATAGTCTTCTCTTGGTCTGAAAATGGACATTTCTCAAGACCACTGTAGAGACCAGTTTTGCCCGGCTTGACAATTAATGTCTTGCTTTTATATTTTATTTTCATTTATCGTATTAAAAGTCGGACTATTTCTGTAATATTGATAAACAATATAAATAGTCGGCAAAAAAGCACTGGCTTGCAAGGGACTGCTGACTCAGCGTCAGTAGTTCAGACAAAGTGCCCTGGCATGCAGGAGAATGGTCCCTGTGATTGAGAACCGTGTCCAACACAATTTACCATTTTGTTTTGCCGTGAGCCAAACTTTATTTATCTAGATTTGGAAAAGATATGGTGATAAAATTTTAATTTCACTTGTTATGAGTGAGTTGTGTTTGTCAGTATATATAAAGCTTTGTCTTTAGTTGTGATAAATTAAGAGAGTATATCGGGTTGGTGAACGATGTTGTATACTTAGGCGTTTTTTATTACATGACCCGATCAAACTGTGGGTCTTACTTATGTAGATTTATGTTCACTTTATTACACTTGTATAGGCATATGAGGTATTACAGTTGACAATATATTTCACGACAGTAGATTTTATATACATAATTATTATCATTATAAATTTATCGACAAAGTGCAATTCGTACGCTCGAAAGTAGCACAAGAAGAAAGGTCGAAATATTCAACAGCTATTAGATTGTGACTCAAGTCGTAAACGTGAAAAAGGTAAAACCGAATTGAAAGTCAAATTAGTTTCAGAATACCAAACATTTATTAAATTGATTTATCAATAATATACATTTCGTATACACGAAGGTGGTATAAGGAGAATTGAGCATTTTCTCCAGTTAATTGTCAGAACGGGGTGTGGTAGCTCTGTGGTTTGCCTATAGGCATTCTTACCCAGCGATCCCGGTTCGTGTCTCCACTTCTCGTTGCTTCACCACCTGCAAGTATAACTGGGTACTCATGTAACAATTGGAGAAGTCACGCATAATAGACTGGACTTAAAAACACAACCTTGAACTCTTTAATGACTAAATTTCTTCGAATAATTAAAATATTTACTTATTTAATGGCCATTTGCATTCCAAGAGAAGACTATTTTTGAAATTTTACCGCTGAAATGACTGGCTCGGTAACTGAGCCAGTCATTTCAGTGGTAAAATTTCAAAAATAGTGTTCTCCTGGCCTGTAAATGGACATTACTCAAAACCACGACAGAGGCTCGTCGTGGCCGGCTTCGTCGTGATAGAGTTAATGTCTAAATTTGGTCAGGAAAATCCAAATGTTTCCTTACTGAATGTCCATTGGCAGGCCAAGTGAAGACTATTTTTGAAAATTTACCACATGAATGACTGGCTCATTTATCAAGAAATTAATGACTCAAAAAGTAGAAATTTATTTTAAATTTTCCACAACCCTCACTCTTTGAACCCTGAAATCCTGGAAACGTCAATTTCAAAACAGCCAATAATATGGACAAACGAGCCATTGAATTTTTAAAAACTAAATTTGATTAGATGCTGTTGCTGCCATATGCAGCAACAAGCTCCCAGTCAAATTAGTTTCAAAGAATATTTTTTACATTGCATGGTTTTTCGTACTTGGTATTTTGTTTTCAGTGGGTTAAGTCTCTATACAGTTCAGCTTAGAAAATCTTAGTTTTATCAGATTTTTTATATCAATGTTATAATATTTAATATATTTTATGAAATCTAAGTTTTAATTTGTTTACTTAAATACCTAATGTGAAATAACAAAGTACGTATTGATGAACTGATAATAATTGTAATTATATAAATACGCAAAACTTACAAAAACTCAGATTGTCTTTTATATTATGGCATATTTTGTCATGCAAATTAAAATGTATTAAATAAATTAGCTTTCCCAAACCAGAAATCCCAGTTTCTAAAATTACAAATAGAAGTTGTTCCTGACTTTAAACAGCAAATTAGTTTTAAAATATTCAACTTCAGTAAGAATACAATGATTTTGTCGCCTATGTTCAGAATTTCTTTTTAAAAAGTGGATAAAATATTGACTTATGTTTGTCTGTATCTTGTATTTATTATTATTCTAGTGTTTGTGTATTTTTGTAGACCTTCTCGATTTGTATTAATTAATTATGAATATTTAACCCTTTCAGGGATGAATTCCATATATCTCAGTTTCAAGGGAAATTGTCAAATATTGTTTTAATTAATTTGATTGGAAGACGTTGCTGCCTAAGGCAGCAACATCTTCCAGTCAAATTAATTTGAAAATACTCCACAGAATAAGTGTTATATCGTAAAGAATATACATTTTCCGGGATTTGTTAAAGATGGTTAACGATTAATCTCAATAGTGTAAAAACTGTGCAATGTGACCACTTTGTGGAGCACTGATACCCTCTATAGTCTTTTAACACTTTAGCCCATTAAGCTTCAATCCAGGCAAAATCTGCTTCTGCAGTAGTCTCGAGAAATCTCCATTTGCAGATCAAGAGAAGTCTATTTTTTTAAATTTAATTGCCACTTGAATGACTGGCTTCATATATGAGCCAGTTATTCCAGTGGTAAATTTTCAACTATAACCTTCCCTTTGTCTGCATACAAATGGGTATTTTCTGTGAGAAAACTGAAATTTTTCTTGAACACATTTGAAGGTTAAACGGTTAATTGTAGAGATTTGTTATGAAAATTTAAATTTCAGCCTAGTGAAAGTCCATTTGGAGGGCAAGGGAAGACTAGTTTTGAAAATTGTGCCACTGGAATGACTGGTTTGGTTCTCGAGCCAGTCAGTCCAGTGGTCAAATTTCAGATTTTGTATTTTCTGAGCCTGCAAATGGATGTACCACTGCAGAGGCCAGTGTGGCCGGCTTCACCATGAAATAGTTAAGAATCATGTTCTAAATTAGCAGTCATCCTATTTTCTGATTGATTCACTTAGATAAAGAAATGGCACCTTATAAGAATAACAGCGACTAAAATTTTGAGTTTGAAAAATATTATCGGACATCCTGTATATTACAATTTTACTGAGATTAGATTTGTATTTTGATTAATTTCTTTACCAAACTTAAAATTAAGCTGTATAATTTTAAAAAGTATTATTTTATATGTTTAAATTTTTTTCCATTATTATTTTTTTATGTTTACTAAATTAATTATATTATTTATGATGTACTTTCATTAACATCTTAATTTCTCACCTATATTGCTACCTAGGTTGTGTATTAGAGTGGAGGATTAAAAATTGAAAGTGAATGCTAATTATTCCATTTATTATAATACAGGTAGATCATGTTTTAGGCTTGTGCAAATACGTGATTAAATCGAAAATCAGGATTATTTCTTAAATCGTGAGATTATATGATTAAAAGTTATATAATCGAATAATCGTGAATAATTTCTACTGCATAAAATATGTAAAATTATATCTTTTAATTGCTTTTTAATGAGATTGGTCATGAAAATTTACATTTTGCTCAAGGAATAAATGTCCATTTGCAGGCCAACAAATGACAATTTTTTTAAAATGTATCACTGGAATGACTGGCTCGAGAATCGACCCAGTCATCTCGAGCCAGTCATTCCAGTGATACATTTTTTAAAATAACTCTTGGCCTACAAGTGGACTTTATAAACACCATTTCAACTTTCGTCATTGATATATACGTTTGGTTAATTTTACCCAAGCTGATTAATCGAGTAATCATGATCATTCTTAAATAATCAATCGCGATCACACAAAGCAATAATCGCGCAAGCCTTTCATGTTTATTTGTTTCTATGATCAACTTCCAGAATATTTGATATAAAATCTCACAAACTACGGGTCCAATTTGGCTCAAATTTTAACAACACAGCGCAAGCTGTTACCTTGAAATCCGATAATCCAAGGCAGATTCTCATAATTTTGGTCGCGATATGAAAATCTAATGAGATTTTAAAATTTGATAAAAATGGAAGGGTGGGGGGGGGGTATCTTCAATCTCTGATTGCTCTTTTTTAATAATGATTTTTATTTTATTTTATTTTAAAAGAACTGATTTTAACATACCAGTAACCTAATTTTTGTTCTACACTTAATACTAGCAGCATAATATACCCTACTGTTTTTCAACAAATCTTGAGCATAATTGTTTTAAAAAATTTTGTATTTGTGTTTTTTTATTTATTGCCATTTCTCTTTGGTACTGTGTATGAAATTAGAATATTTAATATAAAGTAATTGAAATTGTTTGTAATTTTACGAGCATGTCTTTTTAAAATGTCAGTGTAACATACATGAATTGTAGCTAAGGTACCAACCTTTCTTAACCCTTTTAACCATTGAATTTATTCAAGAAAATTTCTGGTTTTTCATAAAATGTCCATTTGCAGACCAAGAAAAGACTGTTTTTGAAAATTTCCCACTGGAATGACTGGCTCGGTTATCAAGCCAGTCATTCCAGTGCTAAATTTTCAAAAATAGTCTTCTCTTGGTCTGCAAATGGACATTTCTCAAGACCACTACAGAAGCCATTTTTGGCTGATATGAGTGTTATAGGGTTAAAGTCTATATGGGAACACAATTTTATGAGCCATGTATACAATATAGTTAAAATACAATCAAAATACGTCTTGCACATATAAATAGAGCAAGCATGGGTTAAGAAGTAAGCGAGAAATGCAAATTTGAAAATACGCAAACTGGGAATTCTGATTTCAACTTTTTCAATTCCATCAATCGATAAGCTACCTATATCTGTCACTGGAGTTATGGCTAGCATAGCCCTGCCTAGGTATTACTATTAAACGAGGCAGATATCGAAAGCAGTGTCACAGAAATTACTGTTAGTACACACGATATTTGTAATTGGTTTTTAGTACAGTTTTTCCTGCTGAATAATACGCTCGTACCTGATTATTTTGTATTAAACAGACCAATCTGCTCCAAATTCGTTATCGATGAGGTGTGTGTAAAATCTTGCAAATTTCGCTCATTTTCATTGAAACTATGGTGGAACGGAGATAAATCTGTTCTTATAAGTATCATGTGAGCAAATAAATTAGCGTGATTACATCCCATACAGGTGCTACATTTTGAGTTGAATAACGGTGGTGAAATGATACATTTGCTTCAGACAGCTGTATGGCCACAGAGTTGTGTCCTATCTAGGCAGGATTAAAGATTATTCATATTTGATTGTTATTTGCTTTTATTATCCTGTAGGGATTTAGGAGTCCAATGTAGGTCAGTTTACCTTGTGACTCAATCCCATTGTGAATGATTGACAATAAAATATGTATAAAACAAATAAAGGTGCTACGATATCATTGAATAAATACAGTATTAAATACATTTATTTTAACCCTTTAACCCTTGAATTTATTCAAGAAAATTTCAATTTTCTCATAGAAAATTTCCATTTGCAGACCAAGAGAAGACAATTTTTGAAAATTTACCACTGGAATGACTGGCTCAGTTATCGAGCCAGTCATTCCAGTTGTAGATTTTCAAAAATAGTCTTCTTTTGGTCTGCAAATGGACATTTCTCAAGACCAGTGCCGAAGCCGTTTTTGGATGATATGAGTATTAAAGGGTTAATAAACTTGTGCAATGTAACAGATTATTATTATTATTATTATTATTATTATTATTATTATTATTTTAATTTTTACAATATTTTTTTTAATTATTATTTTTGTTTTAAATTATTATTATTATTATTATTATTATTATTATTATTATTATTATTATTAATACTAAAAGTAATAATACAATGTTTAGTAAATTCAACAAAACCGTATTCATATTTTGATATACAAAATGCTTTCTATATATAGTATGTATCCGAGTATCAGTATTGTACAGAAAAATCAATATAGTTATATTTATACAGTATTATTGGTGTTTATATATTGTCAAAAATGTGCGATAAATTGTGCTTAGACAATCTTGTGCTTATATTGGGATTCTGAGTATCCAAACTGCGTGTGTTTGGTCCAAAAATCAGGTTTTTGTACAATCAGATCCAACTAAAAGTGCTTATTTTGAAAACATTGATACTGAAATGTGTTTCTGTAACTTTGTAGCAGTAGTACCTTTCAGTACCAGCATTTCCAAGCTAAAGATAATTATGGTGTTATGAAGATCAATAAATCATATACATTTTCATGAGCCCTTTACCTCTTACTGACCATATACAACAATTTCTTTTTTAGGTAAGGAATATTCTGTTGAATATTTCGAAACTAATTTGACTGGGAACTGTTGCTGCATATGGCAGCAACATCTCTCAGTCAATTTAGTTTCAAAGTATTCAACTGCTTCCCCATATAGCTGTCTTTAAATTGAATCACTGGAATTTCAAAGATTAAAGGCTTTTAAATCTAAGTTTCAATTAACAAAGCCTAGTTAATATATCTGTATTATTATTGTTAAAACTCAAATCAAATCTGATCTGGTAATATTCAATTTCATTCTGTTTTTGTTTTCTGAATAAGTAGAGAATATTGTATATTAACTACGCAATTAAAAATATATAATGTTTAAAATCCGTCCTCTCTACCCCTCACCCACTCCCTTCATACTTTCTACTATTTTGTGCAATAGGCCACTGAGATTATATATATTATATATATATGTACTTCAAGAAGTCCTTAATACTACAAACCGACAACCCCCCAAATGACTAATGTAGACGACAATGGTCATCATGATGGGCTTTATAATGCATGATATTAACCCTTTAACCCTCATATCAGGCAAAAACATCTTCTGCAGTGATCTTAAGAAATGTCCATTTGCAGACCAAGAGAAGACTATTTTTGGAAATTTGCCACTGGAATGACTGGCTCGGTTGTAACAGAGCCAGTCATTCCAGTGATAAATCTTCAAAAATAATCTTCTCTTGGTCTGCAAATGGACATTTTCTATGGGATTAATTTAAAAACTTTGAAAAAGATTTAAGGTTTAACACAGATGATTGGTAAACGCGCAAATTTGTGGAAATCATGCAAGAATTGATGGATGAATGATGAAAGTAAAACAGCCAGCACTCATCTCTTCTTCGACCCATTATTATGAGCAATCTGAGTCCCGCGGTATCAGCGTAACAGGCTGTAAGCTCAATAACATATAACTGGCCGCCTCTTATATAACACTAGCATATGTTTGATTTATAAATCGATTTATGAAGTGTTGTGGCCCGCAATTTTATCATTCTCATAAGTTTATGATTTTGGAAATTGTTATCCGTTAGGATGCATCTGATATTCTGAACTATTCTACCAAATAAATACACTAAATCTGCCTGACAGTCTCCAGGCAGGTGAGGCTTATTGTGACATGTATATGACAAAGTTTTAGGAGCAAAGAAACTCCTATTATTCAATGTGCCGTCACATGATATATTGTAACTTTTTCAATAATAAATCCTGGAAAAGGTATATTCTTTTACGATATAAAACTTATACTGTTGAATATTTTGAAATTTTGGCAGCAATGGCTTCCATTCAAATTAATTTCAAAATATTCAACAGTTTTCTTGTATGGTTGCCTTGGAAATTAGATATGGGGAATTCATCTTTGAAAGGGTCAAATCTGCCTTACAGTCTCCTGGTACACTACGCCTATTATGACAAGATTGCATGAGCACAAAAACACTCATGATTCAATGCGCAGCCAGGAGACAAAGCCGTTAGACAGATTGGTCGATGGTGGAATGCGCAAAGGCAAGTGACCAATGCCGTCTACATTAGCTTATATGGGTGTTGCTGACTTACAGTATTATTGATGTCTAATACTATTCAATTTAATATGTAGAAATTTACTATGGTGCTAATTATTTTATTTACTGTATACAGTTGTATTGTTTTACTGTAAGCTTATGTGGCAATGCTATTAATATTACTATAATTATATATAAATATAATTATATATTGTACAGGTTGTTTAAAAATTAATAATAAAAAAACACCGCTGGACCGCGATCACCTGTAACTTTGACAAGTAAAAATAATAGATTTTTACCAAAACTATGCATGTACTTGCATATTTTGTTTTCTATTTTCACCCTTACACACACACACCCCCCCCCACCCAACCCCCACTACCCCTCCTCACCTGGCTGTCTAGTATTCTATTATTCATGTGTGACAGTGATAGACTGATTGATTGCATGTATGGACTCACAGGGCTTTGTTTCTGAGGCGAGCTATCACTCTCGCTCGCATAGCTCGCCTAACTTTTCATCACAGGGGTGCAATTATTCACTCACCTCAAATCTTAAAAATGAAATTAAAATTTTAATATTTTTATCTAAACATAATGTTATTAAACCCTTTAAGTCATATCAGCCAAAAATGGCTTCTGCAGTGATCTTGAGAAATGTCCATTTGCAGACCAAGAGAAGATTGTTTTTGAGAATTTACCACTGGAATGACTGGCTCGAGTGGTAAATTTTCAAAAATAGTGTTCTCTTGGTCTGCAAATGGACATTTTAGATAAGAAAATTTAAATTTTCTTGAACAAAAATGGAGGGTTAAAAGGTTAATAGATTTTCACATTTTCATTCTGCAAGCAGCAAGAGGAGCGATCACTCGCCTAATATTGATCATAGAGAGAAACCTATAGCTCACCACATATTTCTAGAAATGAAGCCCTGGATTCATCATTGTGTGCCAGTTACTCTTCTGGTTAATAAAGTAAATAAACAGCTTGGTGATGGTCTTGTAGCCAGTGCTATTGATACTATGATCACTAATTTCTGTCACGGGTTACACTTGCATGCACGCATGCACGCACGCACACAAACACCACCACCCATCCTCTCACTCTCTGAAGGTTTGTGATCATCGCCCTTGTTGTAGTCATGACACCACGGCCGGGTGATGTGACAGGAGACGTGGCTAGAGCCAGATAGGGTGGTGCCATAAGAATACATCATTTGGTCAGTCATCAGTATGATCCCATGTCTCCATCACAAGAAGGTAGGCTTTCTCGTTGGAGTCATGAGACTAGCCAGTCTTTCCTTAGATTATGACATATGCAGTTATTGGTTTGGGTCCATCCAATATGGGTCACTCATGTGCCAGCTTATCAGTGATATTACAGATATATCTCCATGTTTCACATCCAGATTCTGGAGCTCTTCATCTGGCTCATCCAGAGGTAGGTTGGCTGCGAGTTTAAGGTAATTAAATGACAAGCATATGATGATGATGAGTAACTGTGTTCTGCAGCTGAAGAAGTAAAACCCTCTCAGCTGCTATCAGTCTTTCTACAACCTTCTCCACTGTATTGTCCAATGTAAGCATCCTAAGATTTTTTAACCACTCTCAATTTTAGTGATCCTAGATTACATTCTTTGAGGTCTGATTCCAAAACACTTAGCAAGTTGATGCATATACTCTGCAAAATGAGTGGTTTGCATTCTGATGTAGAAGCCAGTTCTTCCCTAGGCTATGCTGTAGAAAAATGTCTAGTGCCCACAATAGCTGATGTTAGCCCAAGATGCCTAAGATGTTGCAGATTTACGATGTATGAATTATACTGGAGTGTCCTGATATCATATATGCCTGAGTGTGGAGCTTTTGAGCTAGTCCTAACTATATCCAACATATGCCATAGTAATGGAAATGTAAACAACATTAATGTATCCACAAGCTTGTCTATTGTGCCTTTGGATACTGGCACAGGTGACTATGATAACATCGTTTAGTCACTTAGATCACCACCCTAAAATAATTTACCATCCTATCAGATTATGTCTCTCAAAACTGTAACACAACAAATTCATAGCACAAAAGACTAACTGACTGGCTTTGTCATATCGCCAGGCTATTCTATTGCACCTTTGTATAGTTTCCAATAGTTTCCCAAGGTCGTATCCACAGATGTCAGATTGATAAACTTAAACGGTGTGGCTAGTTGAAAGCACCTACAGTAAACAAGGATAATATTCGTAGTAAGACAGAAATTATAAGTTGCGGTCCTAAGACTGGTAAGGTACCTATTAGTCATCAGTACCATATACGGAAATGAGAATTAAATGTGCAATAGTATAGTTAATTGAGTACCTAATAGTCATTGGTATGGAACAGGCTACTATGCTACTGAAATTGAGGCGCTAACGTATTCATAGCGTGAGTCGACACATTCTCTGAAGCTGGAAAAATTTCTGCATGCAGATTTCCGCAGCTGATCTCTGCAAGGTGATGCTTCCAGACAGGGTAGCCACGGTACACACTCAGGACAGTGAAACAGAGCAGTGAAGAAATGTCTATTAGATAGTCTTTGTAGCTAGTGTACAATTTATACGGAATCAAGAATGTTATCCATCCAGCGACGGGAGTAATAAAGTTGAAGTTTGCCCATTAACAGAGAGGGCTGTATATAATATTAAGCAGTTACATAAACTGGCACACGGTGCGGGATGCGTTGCATAGCTCTTGCGGCACACCCAGTAAAGTTCCACCAGACTGTGGTCAAAAAGTTAATTAAACACACACGACATGCAGTGCGGAAATTGAAGTCCACTTTTCAGCGTTGTTGGCAGATCTGGCGAGTCATCCACCAAGAATCACTGTAAGCTCTACATTCCATAGAATCACATCCCAGGCGCGCTCTAGGAAAGGCTCCCTTAGGGAAGTCCGGATGCGGAAGGTATAACTTTAAGTCTAGTTTATTGGCATCCAGGGTGTCCAAAAACTGATGGAAGCCGAGGACGTCCTACCACCGCAGATGTGCTGGGATCCGTAAGACACCAATTGATGTGAGAATCACTGTGGGTCAGCAGTTACATCTGTCCTCCTGATGGTTCAGAGGTCCTGCGCGGCCAGCTTCCACACCGGCGATGCTCCTGATTCTCAATTTTCACCCCTTTTATAATCTCCGGGACAACAGCACTGAGGGCCTCAGCCAATCAGTGGCCGAGCACTAGCCAATCAGCGTGCAGCTAGATCAGTGATGTATTTATCACGTGCACAAAACATTCTAGATCTATTTATGGATACACGCGATTACGACATCAAAGCAATATTTTGAAGATAATTTAAGGGGATTTTCTCGGATAACTGAGCCATTTCTGGCCCGATTTTAAAATGGTTAACAGTTCTAGAAAGCACGTTTTATTCTGGTCGTGATCGGTAGCCATTCTTAAGTTTGGCCATCGTGTTATTGAAATTGATACGTAATTCTTAGTTTGACGTGAGTTGATGCCTTCTCAGGAAGCTGGAAAGTTCCCGCAAACAGGATTCCCGCAAACAGGATTCCCGCAAGCAGCTTATGATGGGAGCGGTTCGAACTCAGGACTGTAAGCACAATATAGAATGTCTAACGAGTAGTCAGTAAGAGATACAATAGCATTACTGCTGTGAAGAAAGTTCCCGTACACCGATGGTACTGATGGAAGTTAACAACAACCCAATCACAAGCGGGGGTAGTTAGATGCAGATGAAGATACAAAACAAAGCTTAACGGTGCTGGGTATGTCAGCCAGCTCTGAAGATGCACTGGGCAAAGTTTACTTGCTGCGGTCGAAAGTTAGAAGAACCTGCACAACATTAGTGTGGGAACGGCTGAAATACCACTTTTTGGCGTGGCTGGCAGATCCGGCGAGTCATCCACCAAAGAACATCACTGCCTCTACATCTGTAGAATCACATATTCAGGCCATAAAGGCCTCACCGCAAGTTCGTGTTCCGAAGTAGCTCTTGATATATTCGTGAACAATAACTAGAAAGTTCCATATTGCTCCCGCAACTAAGGGGAGTTACCAAATTGTTTTAGTGCGGTGGGTTGTGTAACTGCTGGCTACAGAAGAAAAACCGGCAGAAAGCGAAGTGATCTGTGCCTTGTCATGCTGATAGTAGCTGTCACAGGTCCAACCTGTTCGGCCCCTGGCCGAGGATGCTCTCGATCTCTGGATCGTGTCTTCTTTTATACTACTCGTGACGTCACAGGCGCAAGCTCCAACCAATCATCGGCCGAGCAACAGCCAATAAGCGCGTAGCTAATAATAGCACAGTCGAATGTTCTAGAACATTCTAGAAGTTCTGCGTCCATGCGGTTATGACGTTACAGCAATATTTTGAAGATAATCAAAAGAGGTTTTCCGTAGATAACTCAGCCATTTCTTAATCGATTTTGAAATGGTTTACAGATTTGAAATTTGAATTCTGGTCTTGATTAATGCCAGATTCGCCGAACAAGTAATTAAGAAAGATTACATGGTACCATCTCGGTACACTAAAAGCGTCATCCCATCTTGGTCGTAAACTACGTGCTCTGTCAAAATAGCATCTAAGCGTGCGCATGCGCACTATACGCTTTAACGGACTTAATCATTTTTACAACGCGATCTCTCATAGGCCCATATACACTTATGGCTCTACCCAGGGGGGAGTGTTCAGGGAACGAATCCAAGATGGGTGGCGCGTACCCAGGTTAGCTGGTATGGCCGGTACCCGCACGGTCGATCCGAAGTACACCACCCCCCCCCCCCCTCATAGTTTGACATCCATGGCAAACGATCGCGCATGGCAGATCGATGCATGGACATACGCTAGGCGGGAATTATCCTGGGACTTCCCGGGTAGGCACGTTGCCGGAGAGGTGTAGTGACGCAATAGACGCGTATTCAAGAAACAGAGCACATAGAGGTGCCAAAGAGGAGAGGGGAGGCATACTTTTAGTTTTCAATTGTTTTTCAACTTTATTTAGTAAATGATCCTAAACAATAGCTCGCATGGGTGTTCTCTTTGGGTGCGGATAATTATTATCTCCGCAGAGAACATCCAAGCTCCAACGTACCACAATTTAAGTTTTAAATATATAATAATATAATATATATATATATATATATATATATATATATATATATATATATATATATATATATATGTATACATAAAATATAAGATCCATGTAACATACCCTTACGGGGTATTTAGTAAATTACGTCCAAATTACTTGCACACCCCGGGTAAATAAAGGGGTACGCAACATGTATCTCTTATTAAAAATATATTTGCGGCCCGTTATAGCCGGTCCACAATGGCCAGCTCTCGCTGTCGTGATGACTACCGATATTGGCTGACTGGCTAGAACTGCTTCAGACACTACGTGTGCGGGTGTAGTAGCTGTAGTTGGATGGCTGGTTACTGATGCGGGTGCTGCCAGACTGGATTCTGCGGAAGTCTCGCTTCTTACTCTGCTTCAGGACCAGTGTAGATGTAGTGACTGGTAGTGGCGTCGCGCTCCCTGATGTGGCTGCAGGCAGGATTTCACGTCTCGCTGTCGGTATGTTGCTCATGGTAGCCATGGGAGGACGATGGCTAACGGGATATCTACAAGTAGTGTTCTTCATGCGGGCCAACCCGGTCGGGAGAACTTTGACCGGAAACCGAGATTCGAAATGTGTGGCTAAAACGGCACAATCCTCGTTTTCTTCCCCGGGAACTAATGTCACTTCTAACACACGGTGACGATAACGGAGCGCATGGGTCACTCCATAGCGAGTAGCGGTGTAGAGATACTGACACGTCACGCAGAAGGCTGACTGGAGGAGATGATCCTTGTTAACAAGTGTGCGGGCGGATTTTCTCGTAAACGTTCTGGTACAGGGTTCTCCGCTAGCTAATAACGAGCTGCACGGGAATCTTTTTGGAACTGGTACCGAATCTTCTTCAGACGAATCCGATAATGCTAGATCTTCAAGGAGTGACATCTTGTTCCTGCATGGTAGGTGGCTGCGGGAACCTTATTCAAAACCTAATGCCCTATCTCTTCATTGCATTTAACTTTCCAGGCCAAGTATAATAATGAACTAATAATAAAACAGCAGAATTTCGTTTTCGACATGAAAGAAGCCTAACGCTATCTGTTCTTCCCTGGTGTCGAGTTTTGACGGGAAGATAAATTTCAGAGCGCGCTACATCCTTTTATACTATTTGGTGACGTCATAGGCGGCGGATGACCACACCTGGAAGTTTTAACAGGTGATTCGGTCAGCCCTATATGGAAGGTTTCCTCTTTCCTACTCTAGACGTCTAGGGAGTAATTCTTCCCGTATAAAGGGAGTACTTTTAATTATAGGAGGAATGGCTTGTTAACTTTGTCCCAATTTCGCGCATTCGACAGCCTCCGATCAACATGAAAATGTGGTACTACTTTTTCTTTGAGGAGCCTCACCTTTTAATTAGCGTGAGGCGGTTTTTCAGATTGGATGCTTATAAACTTGCCTGTTTTAATTTTAGGATGGAGCACCCGATGGGGGTGTGTGGGGGCCTGATGACGTCAGCGGCAATTACCCTGACTCACCCTCGCCGCTCCATCACACTGTGGTAGTCGCGTCTTTGGGCAGCTCTTGTGTTGTAAGCGTTTGATCCAATTTACTGGAAATAGCAGTAAATGTCACGTGGCCCTTAAAAGCACGTGGGTGATCGGAAACACATGTGCTATTTATGGCAATAGCCAAAATACTGTTGCTGAGGTGTAGGCTGTTGTAGATGCGAGATATGGAAAGATATATATATGTTATATCATGAATCTTTATAATTTAATGTCCCTTATTTGCGCGAGTTCTTGGACATGCGTCTTGTATATATCTGTAATAGGTAGTTCTCAGCCTGTGTTGATTATGGACTGGAACGCAGCGAAGAAAATGTTTGAAATTCTCTTTTGTAATTATATTGTTAGATTTTTTATGGCGCTTTACCGGCCCGTGCGCTAATGATTTGTAGCACGGTAGAGCAGTTGTGTTCTTAATCAAAAATTTAACAGTAAAGTTGTAAGTAATTTGATGTGTGGTTTAAACAGATCTATTCAGGCGGCAGAACAACGTTACTGATCCCGACAAGATAGCTGTGTTTTCTGAGCGGAAGGGCTTGCCAAGAATTCCCCTCAATGGGTAGAACTAGCTCCGTCCCGGCCTAGACCAGACACATTAATACCATTTAATAATGGTTAAATTACAGTACAACTCGGAAGTGGGTGCTACAGTTATTACAATTTACAATACCGTCGTTCGGAGATTGCGAATACAGTCAACCTGAGTGTCTATGTTTCTGACATGTTGGTGATTTGAATCTGATATGCGTGGCTGGTTATCTGTGGATGATACTTGCGCTGTGGTGAAGGTGACGTTTTTATGACCGCCAGGTGCGGGAGTGGGGGGGGGGGGAGGCGGCGTGATTGTCAACTTTATCGAACCTTGAGGGTATTTCACTCTGTAATGGCCGAGCCCGTGGGCAGGACAGAGTTACTTTAGAGCACAGTTGACCTATCGGATGCTGTCGTAACTTTGATCAATCCATTATCGAATTCAACTTTTCGGTAGTAAAATCGTACTCGTGACTGACGACAATGCGGGCATCTTGCTGTCTTAATAATATGGACTGTTATTATGTGTATATGAAGTATGTAGATTTTGGCTGTTTCCGTATGATGTCAGGGAAAATGGAGGGGTAGGAACGTTGGACAAACGTTCCTCCCGTGACGTGTACTCTAGATGGCTGTAGTGCATTCCTTATATCCATATGATCAGTTCTCCCATAACTGGATAAGAAGGTGTGTGCGGGAGATTTGTCGGCTGTTGTCTGTTGATGATAATGTTGTTGTCGGGATGTCCGCGCTGCTGTATGATGCCGATGTTATAAACGAAGTGGGCGCATTCTAGTTTTCCATGCTGGTGAATGCCAAGTCTGCTGTTATTGCGGGAGGTGGGGGTTTGCGGGAGATATTATTTCTCCCCCAACTTTTGCGGGTGGAACTGTTGCGGGAATTTTTGTGTCTCTATCGGGAATTAATTAATACCGGAAGGTCCTGCTAAATGATGTTGTTGCCGATGTTGAATGGCTCTGTTATGCTGAGTATAACCGAGTAGGTATGTGATGTACACGCAATGACGAATTGACGTATCCAGCCTTGAGGGCAGGTGTGCACTGTCTGTGATAACGTTCTGTCTATGGTGTGATATCCTGACTGCTCACGGGGGAGTATGGTAGGCCAAATGGATGGGGTGACCTTTGGACAGGGGGATGTGGTCATCTCCCATTACACGACGGTTGGTGTCTTGTCGTAGTTTTTAGACACCAGGAAAATTCGAGCCGAGAGTCTGCTGAACAGGCTGCTTCCCTGCCCACCACGGGAGGTAATATTGGTCAGTGCGGTGAGGGATGCCACCTCCTCTGTTGCAGCAGTCTCTCTCATATCTGAAGATTGACGGCCAACAGACAACGAGTGGAGTGTGAAATGGATTGGGCAGGTGATGTCTGAACTGGGTGTATAGATGAGGGATGCGAATTAGAGTGATGGCGGGGGTGGGACTCTGGGAGAGGGTGTCCCTTGGAGGGAGCATGGTTTCACGTTTTTGGGAATTGGTCGGGTACACCTTGTTGTACGGTTTTGCGGTTCTAAACACACCAAGGCTTCATCCAGCCTCTTCACTTCCATGCTATTCACCATATGTCGCACATATTGGGTCAGCCTCAGCTTCCGCTTGTGGTAACCCTATGATGGGGGGGGGGGGGGGGAGGGGGCTTTATAGCATGAATTTGGTGGGAGTGGAAAGAGATTGGAGGAACAACTTTTCCATCCGGTCCCTTGGACAAAACAAACACAAAATTCTTCAGATACGACTTCCCAGATCGAGTAGACTCGCGCTGAGGAGGGAGAGGGCGAGTATGTATCTCGTTATTGTCGTCAGCGTTAGCCCCTTGTTCACCCACGTTCCGGCTTGGTAGAAGTGGGGATGAACTGGCACCGTGGTGCTCTGCGCTAACCGTGGGAATACTAATTTCTGTAGAAATATCTGTCTGAGTACCGGTGTCACGAGAAACGCCCAGTCCGAGCTCTGGTGCTGTGTCGTCACTGACACAAGGTTTAAGCTGATCGAAGTGGATGACTGAGGTCAGGCCATCCGAAGCACGGATATGGTAGGTCACGTCCGACGTCTTACCTACTACCACATAGGGGCCTCTCCACTGGTAACTGAGTTTACTTGGCACGTTTGCAGATCGTCGGGAATCATGTACCCAAACCATCCTTCCTGCTTCATACGGATCTCCATGCATCCTCTGGTCATGCCATGTCTTTTGCCGCCGGTGTGCAGTGGATAATGTTTCTCTCACTAACTCGTGGGCTTGTTCTATCCTCTGCCGCAAGAGTTCAACATAGAGAGATGGTGAATTTTTCTCCCCTGTTATCCGAGGCATGGCCAGATCCAGGGGTAAGGCTAATTCACGGCCTAACATTAACTGAGCAGGGGTATAACCCATGCTGGAATGTACTGAGGTACGGTAGGCCATGAGCACATATGGGAGCCTAAGGTCCCAATCTCTACAATCCGGGCGTGTTTCCTTTGTAAGCATCTCCGGTGCACGTCTGTTGTTTGGTGGTGTGCGATTTTCTCCGGATTTCACTCTGCGCACCTCAATTCGGGGAACTTCGGAGATGGCTGTGTTGACTGTGTCATGGTGGCGGCCTCTTCGTGTTCAGCTTCTGCTCCATCTCTGCTGAGGGCGTCGGCATTCCCATGCAATTTGCCGGGACAGTGAACAATGTTAAAGTTATAGGCCTGCAGGGATTCCTGCCATCTCGCTACCTGGCCCTCCAGATTTTTTAAGTTCCTGAGCCACCGTAGTGAGGCATGGTCTGTACAGAGTGCAAAAGGGCGCCCGTACAGAAAGTGTTCATAGTACCTGACGAAATGGACCGCCGCCAATAGTTCTCGCTTGGTGGTTGCATATCTTCTCTCCATTTTATTCCGAGTACGTGAACCATAACCCAATACCTGCTCTGTTCCGTCTTCAGTGACCTGAGATAGAACCACGCCAATAGTGAAAGCTGATGCATCAGTGTCTAAGATGAAATCGAGGTTTGGATTAGGGTGAGCAAGAATCGGAGCGGTCGTCAAGAGTTCCTTGAGTGCCCTGAAGGAGCCTTCACACTCACTCGTCTACTCAAATGGTCGATCTTTCTTGGTGATCTTGTAGAGGGGGTGAAGCAATCTCGCTGAAATGTCGGATGTAACAGCGATAGTACTGGCATAGGCCAAGAAAACTTTGTGTCTCTGTAACTGAAGAGGGCAGTTGCCACTCTGCTACTGCCTTAGTTTTTGATGGCTGAGTAGCCACTCCATCACCGGATATGACGTGTCCCAGGAACTCAACGCTCTGTCTAAAGAGATGACATTTCTTCGGTTTGAGTTTCAAATTGGCCGTGCAGAATCTTGAAAGCATGGTGTCCAAATATATTACGGTTTGCTCAAACGTGTGTCCAAAGACTATTACGTCATCGATGTAACAGAGACAGACTTCCCATTGCAGGGTGGATGATACCCGCACAATGAGTCATTCAAAAGTTCCGGGAGCATTACACAACCCGTAGGGCATCCTGCGGAATTGGAAAAGGCCATCCCTACAAACGAATGCGGTCTTTTCCATGTCAGCTTCATCTATGGCTACTTGCCAGTAACCGCTAGCTCTGGACAAGGAATCCAAGGCCTGGTCTATCTGGGGTAACGGATAGGCATCCTTAACACTAAGATCATTAAGGCAGCGGTAGTCAATAAAAAAACTGCATGGTTCCATCCTTTTTGCCGGCTAGCACTATAGGGCTAGCCCATGGAGATGCTGAGGATTCAATAATACCAGTCCGCAACATGTCGTTCACTTGTTGGTGTGCTTCCGCTTCCTTATGAATGGGTAAACGTTGTACCGGTTGTCGTATGGGGCGATTATTGCCTGTGTTGATGGAGTGTCGTACGAGATGATTTTCCCTGAGATCCATGTCTCCGGAGGAAAAACTATCACGATATTTATGTAGTAGTTTCCGAATCTCTCGTTTCTGTGATTGCTGTAATCCAACTGTGGCACGTAGATACAAATCATGTAAATGTTCGGGTAAATCATCAGTCATCTGCGCTGGTGTGTCAGCAAGTGCAGGTAATTCCAATGAGATTATGTCCACTAAATGGCTGCAGCGTACTCCGGGTTCCAGAGTGATGGGATCTGCGGTACCATTAAACACCCTTAAAGGTATTTGTTCCTTATTAGTAGTGTCTACTATTATGCAGGGACTTGCGCATTTTGAGGTGATCATATAATCAGGATCAGGTTCCAGCATGGCGATGTGTGTGTTGCTTCCTAACTGTGGTGCGGTGGCCCATAAGATTTGTTCCTGTCCCGGCTCAACTGTGGCGTAACTTGATAATATTACCGCACACGTATCGTATAATGATGATGCTGGTCCGAGAGGTATTCGTCAGCCGTGTATGTTGAGTTCCTGTTGTCTGCAGTGTATGATGGCTTCGCTGGCACTGAGGAAATCAGAGCCAAGTAGGGCATCGCTATGAATATAGAGGTAATGACAACTCGCTGAATGAATTGCATCTCGTCTATTTGGATAACTATATTGACTACACCGGCTACGGGCACATCTTCTCCCGTAGCTGTCTGTAGGTAAATGTTTGTAGGCTTAAGGGGATGCTTCTTATGAGGTGGGATGCTCTCATATAAGCGCTGGTTAAATACTGTGATAGAAGCACCAGTGTCGACAGTGGCACTGGTGGAAATGCCACTAAACAGACAGGCACATTTGTATATTACTTTGCGATGTACCTACGGAAGAGTTTCTAATGATGATGTCCACGATAATGGCGTCGGAGCAGCATCACTCATGTATTCCGACTGTTTCCATATAGCTTCGTGTAATGTTGTGGATGGCTGAGTGAGTGATGAAAGGGCCAGTTCGCCATCGCCGCTGTTGTGAAGGCTGCGGTGAAGGCGGGGCTGGGGGTAGCAATGGTGGTGGCATTGTTGCGGTCTCTGTGTAGGCTGTATTGGTGTAGACAGCGGTGCGCACGGGATGACGGATAAGCTCCACCTGTACAAGCCATTTCTTGCAATGCTTCATGGGATACAACACCACCGCTGACTGATGATTTACCCAAACATCTACACGATTTATATCTGCATGCCACTGTTGGATTACTGCAATCACAAAAACGAGAAATTCGGAAATTATTACATAAATATCGCGATAGTTTTTCCTCCGGAGATATGGATCTCGGAGAGACTCATCTCGTACAACACTCCATCGATACAGGCAATAATCGCCCCATACGACAACCGGTATGACGTCTTTCCATCCATAATGAAGCAGAAGCACACCAACGAGTAAATGACATGTTGCGAACGGGTATTATCGAACCCTCAGCTTCTCCATGGGCTAGCCCTATAGTGCTAGCAGGCAAAAAGGACGGAACCTTGAGGTTTTGTATAGACTACTGCCGCCTTAATGATCTTAGCATTAAAGACGCTTATCAGTTACCATGGATAGATCAGGCCTTGGATTCTTTGTCCAGAGCCAAGTGGTATTGTACCCTTGATTTAGCTAGCTGTTACTGGCAAGTAGCCATGGATGAAGCTGATATGGAAAAGACAGCATTCGTTTGTAGGGACGGTCTTTTCCAATTCCGCAAAATGCCCTACGGGTTGTACAACGCTCCCGGAACTTTTGAACGACTCATTGAGCAGGTATTAACCACACTGCAATGGGAAATCTGTCTCTGTTACATCGATGATGTAATAGTTTTTGGACCAACGTTTGAGCAAACCTTAAACAATTTGGACACCGTGCTGTCCCGCTTCCGCACAACCAATTTGAAACTCAAACTGAAGAACCAGATCACCGAGAAAGACCGACCCTTTGAGTGGACGAGTGAGTGTTAAGGCTCCTTCAAGGCACTCAAGGAACTCTTGACGACCGCCCCGATTCTTGCTCACCCTAATCCAAACCTCAATTTCATCTTAGACACTGATGCGTCAGCTTTCGCTATCGGCGCAGTTCTATCGAAGGTCACCGAAGATGGAACAGAGCAGGTGTTGGGTTATGGTTCATGTACTCTGAATAAAATGGAGAAAAGACACACAACCACCAAGCGAGAATTATTGGCGGCGGTTCATTTCATCAAATATTATAAACACTTCCTGTACGGGTGCCCTTTTACACTCCGTACAGACCATGCCTTACTACGGTGGCTCAGGAACTTAAAAAATCCGGAGGGCCAGGTAGCGAGATGGCAGGAATCCCTGCAGGCCTATAATTTTAACGTTGTTTACCATCCCGGCAAATTGCATGGAAATGCCGACGCCCTTAGCAGAATCGGCGTGGAGGCTGAACATGAAGAGGCCGACACCATGACACAGACAGCACAGCCATCTCCAGAGTTCCCCAAATTGAAGTGCACAGAGTGGAATCCGGAGAACATCGCACACCACCAAACAACAGACGTGAAGACACGAAATATATACATGTGGATTCAGGAGGGGGTACGTCCTCCTAAGGAATCGGTGACACCTTTATCCCCCATGGCTAAATATTATCACCAACTGTTCGAAGAATGTCAATTAATAAATAACGTTCTGTACATTAATGACCGTTTGGTAGTTCCGGAAAGTTATCGGGAACTTATATTGAAACAACTACATGATAACGCCGGACATTTGGCTGTGGAAAGGACTGTTGCCAATATCAAACTGAGATTCCACTGGATCGGGATTCGTGATAGTGTCAAGGCATGGGTTGACAAATGTATCCCGTGCCAAAGACGCGCTGTTGGCCAACACTATATCGCACCATCGCAGATTAAGATTGTTGGTGCACTGTGGGAGCAAGTGGCTATTGACGTGCTTGGACCCTTGAATACGATGGATGATGGAAATAAATACATCCTCGTATTACAAGATTATTTTATGAAGTGGGTAGAAGCATTTGCTTTGCCAGACCAAGAGACATCCACCGTAGTGGAGGTCTTGGCCAGCAATGTGTTCTGCCGCTTTGGTATGCCTTATGAACTGCACTCTGATCAAGCAAGTAATTTTGAGAGCCGGCTCATATTAGTGCTCTGCAAATTATTCCATATCGTCAAAACAAGGACAACTCTGTACCACACCCCGGAGCGACGGGATGGTAGAGAGATTCAACAGAACTCTCGCGGAGATGCTTACCAAGCAAACATGCCGTGATTGTAGAGATTGGGATCTATGGCTCCCGTATGTGCTCATGGCTTACCGCACTTTGGAACATTCCAGCACAGGCTACACCCCTGCTCGGATAATGTTAGGCCATGAATTAGCCTTACCCCTGGACCTGGCCATGCCATGGATACCAGGGGATAAAAATTCACCATCTCTCTATGTCGAACTCTTGCGGCAAAGGATAGAACAAGGCCATGAGCTAGTGAGAGAAACACTATCCACTGCACACTGGCGGCAAAAGACATGGCGCGACTAGAAAGTGCATGGAGATCCATATGAAGCAGGAAGAATGGTTTGGGTACACGATTCACGATGGTCTGCAAACATGCCAAGTAAACTGAGTTACCAGTGGAAAGGCCCTGGCGGTGGTAAAATGATACCACCTCCCTCAACTGGCCGCCGTTCGGTGATCTGTGGCCCCCACCGCCCTCTCAATCCCTGGGGGCATAGGTTGTTGAGAGGGAGGTAGTAGTATCACACTACTTGAACGCCCATTTAGAGCCAAGGTCTTGACGTGATGTCACGCAGTAACGACGGGTAAAGAGTAATACTGTCATGAAATGACATTAATAAATAAATAAATCCCCTGTTTAAGACTATATGCTCGGCCTCAATGTGGCACAGGTGTGTAACCCACTGGGTGTCAATCCAGACATTTGGAGGGGCTAACCAGAGCATTATGCACAACACTAATGAAATGAAATGAATAAATAAATAAATAAAACAAAAACTAAAAAAACCTATAAAACTCCCGCGCCACCTACTCGGGAGAACCCCCGCTTATTATTGCCGGCCCTCTCTGGCCGGCCTCTCTCTCTCTCTCTCTCTCTCTCTCTCTATCTCTGCGGGGTTTTTTCAGTTGTTCTCAGTTTCTCCGTACCACCATCTTTTTACTTGACTTTATACATTCGAGATTTGAACCATGGTTTTTTGTTTAGAATTCAGCGCTGTTATCAATTGAGCCAACAGAGAACCGATAATTAGATTACAAATAATGATACTAATTGTTGTGCAACTTGTGGATAACTCGGCCAATTCAGGCCCGATTTTAAAATGGTAAACAGTTTTGAAATTCTCGCTGCATTACGGTCCTGATCGCTACCAAGAACGACGAGAATAAAGTGAATTCTCGGTACAATATAAGCATACACTCTCTCACACATAGTCTCCGTCGGTATCACACCGACACGACAGTCCACCCCACGGGTACTGATCGCCTTGTGATCACCACACATAATAGGTCTGAACGTCCATTTAGAGACAGTCATCCACAGGGACATACCCCATCCATGATTACTGTTGCACAGCTTCGCGAGGATGCAAAGCGATTCGGCCTTAGAGTAGCCTCTAAGGCCAAGAAAGCCGACCTGCTCAAGATGATCGGACAGGCCCGTGCTGAGGAGTCGCAGAAGCGTCTCTTCCGAGCAATGAAGACGGAAAGGTTTCCAGTGGTTACCAAAGACAATCCTTTGAATCCCCACAAGAAAGCGCAGCGACTCCATAAGCTTCGTCAGGCGGACAAGGAGGTGACTGATAGCTTGCGAGCCAAGACTGTAGCGAGGCGGATGGTGGACCATCCACTGGAGTGCTTACCTCCCCTATGCAGGATCGCTAAGCGAATGATGAGGGGGCCGAGGTCTGATCCCTTAGCCCAGAGCATGAGGCGAGAAGCCGAACACATTCTCGACCACCGTCTCGGCGAAAGGGAGACAGAGGATAGAGGACGCCGGTCAGTATGCTGGACATTCTTCAGAGGTCTAGAAGGAGACCTCACAGGCCAGATCATGCAAAAGATCCAGCAGACTGTCCAGAATGCCTTCTACCTTCGCTACACCCATACCTATCGCATCCGTCACATCGAAGACGGTAGGGTGATGCTCTTCCACAAGAATGCTCCAGGGAGCCCGTGGCTGAACACGATAGGAGCAGCTCAGGACTCGGTGGCAGCAAGAGAGCAAGCCCGCCTCGACACAGACAATATCGATTGACCCAACACCTAGTGGGCTTTCATTCGATCAGTCAACGATGAGATCAGGGCTGTCATCTACTGCCAACCTCTGCTTGGGACAGGCCCCCTCCCAGACTGGCTATGACAGAAGAAGAGTATGACTGCCCTCGACACCTACAGGGACAACATGTGTCTCTGGAGATGTCTAGCAGTCCACCGAGGAGCGAGAGCTGATAGAAGTACAACTCCTGCATGAGAGCGTGCCACACAGTTCTACGGCAAAACAGTACCTGATGTCCGCAAGACCTCACTGGATCAGCTGGACAAGGTAGAGTTATTAGCCAAGATCGGGATTCGTGTGTATGAACCAACCGAAGAGGGCACCTGGCACTTGATCAGCCAAGCGGCTCACTACCGTGACACATGACCATCGGAGTGTGGGACCACCACGCCTTCTACATCAAGAACATCTCCAAGCTGGCACATACACTAGTCTGCAGTCACTGTCAGCAGAGGTTTACACAGGCATGCAGTCCTCAATGCCACTCTGATCACTGTACAGGCGGCAAAACAAAAATCGAGAAGGTTGAGGCACCACAGTCTGCGTATGAGAAAGCCTTCTATCTGCCCCAACCATCCAGTTCAGCGGCTACTCGTTGGGTCGAGTATGAGTCAAGAAACAGAGATGTACACATACACCATGTAGAGTGTGGGCACGGTGGTGAGTGTTGGATCGAGGGTGCTCCCGTAGATGGTTATGATCCGACCACCAACACCGTTTACCAGTTCCATGGCTGTCACTGGCACAGGTGTCCACAGCACCAGCGAGGTGAGGATGCCGAACAAAGATACCGCAAGACAGTCCTGAGAGAGGAGAAGCCGAGAGCATCTGGATGCACGCTTATGGTACAGTGGGAGTGCTGTATAAAACGCTGTCCAAGCGTCCCTAAACGAGTTCGGACTGTCCCATACCCACACTTCATAGTTTACGACTTCGAAGCACTCCTAGATGGTATCAAGACTCATCCTACGGAGACTCTCACGATCGAGAGTACTCACATACCTATCTCTGTGTCAGTTGGCCGCTCCTTAGAGGGCACCAAGAGTGAGCCCACTCACCTCTGCAATCCTGGCCACAAAGAACTGATCAGAGAGTTCATGCTGGTGATCCAATGGCGAGCATCTCTAATCCGGAAAAGGGTTAGGGCACAGTACATACCGACAGACCTGGACACGCTCCCAAAGCGACAGCAGCGACTGATTAACGAGTGGTGTGACCAAGTGCCTGTACTGGGGTTCAACTCTGGGCGGTATGACCTGAACCTCATCAAGGAGTACTTTGTCGATGAGCTGACTGACAGTACAGGTACAGTGAAAGACGCCAAGAAGGCTAGTCAGACCATGTTCCTCATAACACCTGAGCTACGGTTTCTCGATGTTCTGAACTACCTCGGCCCAGGAGTCTCGTACAAGGTATTGGTCAAAGCTTACGGGTGTACACATCAGAAGAGCTGGCTCCCGTATGAATGGTTTGATACACATGAGAAGCTCAACTATCCAGGGCTTCCGGGCTACTCAGCATGGACATCTAAGCTCAAGGGTGTCTATCTCTTGACGCGAACAGAGTGGGAACAATCTAACCAGACATTCAGCGAGCACGGAATGTGGACATTCGCTGACTGGCTGCGATACTACAACAACCCGGACATCAGTCCATTCATCGAAGCCCTAGAGCGGATGCGGGAGTTCTACACAGAATGAGAAATAGATATCCTCAAAGACACGGTGTCTCTCCAAGGTGTGTCACTGCAGTACCTCCTACGTGGAACCGCTCAGCACATGCCGGATGTTAGCCTCTACTCTCCGGGCAAGGAGGCCTATGAGATGCAGAAGGACGTGGTTGTTAGAGGGCCCAGCATCGTGTTCACCAGATACCACGAGGCAGGTGTGACACGCATCCGCCAGAGTGAGCATGTCTGCCAACGTCTACTCGGCTACGACGCAAATGCTCTGTACCTGTCAACAGTGGATATAGAGGTGCCTAAGTCTCTGTGGGCAAAGTTCGAGGAAATTCCCCCGCTCTTCTATAACCACGAGATCCCAGTAGAGGCTGTCTCTTCTGAGATGCAGGCATATCTAGAGCATACAGGGAGGAAGCGACCCACCACCCAGAAGCTGGTCAGCGCCCTCTCTGGTAAGAAGTGGCTGCTGTATGCACCGACACTCAAGTGGTATATAACCCATGGCCTGGAGATCACTGCTGTATACCGCACCATAGACTATGAGGCCAAGCGCCCATTCGAGTGGTTCGTGGAGAATGTTACGGAGACCCGCCGCTCAGGAGATGTAGATAAGAGCAAAGCGCTCTTGGCAGATCTCTTCAAACTCCTCAGCAACAGTGACTATGGGAAGCTCATCGAGGCCCTAGAACGCCATAGCAACACCAGCTTCACGAACGATGAACGCGTTGTAGACAAGGCCCTACATAGTGCATGGTTCGAAGATCTTGAGGAGATCAGTGAGTCATACGAGCTCCAGAGTCGCAAGCCGAGAATCACTATTCGAAGGCCCTTCCAGGTGGGGATAGCCGTTTATGAGCTCGTGAAGCTGCGAATGTTGGAGTTCTACTATGACTTCCTCGATCGCTACGTAGCTCGTGACAGCTTTGAGTACCTGCAGATGGACACTGACTCCGCATATATCGCTATGGCAGGCTCCAACCTCGACGACGTCATTCGCCATGAGATGCGAGCAGAGTACCAGGCTCATAAACGGGACTGGCTAGCTTGGGACAAATGGTCTGGACGGACTCCAGGACTGTTCAAGCTCGAGTTCGAAGGCTCTCATGGCATCGCTCTCTGCTCCAAATGCTATTACGTGGAGAGCGCAGCTGCAAGTAAGTGCTCGGCTAAGGGAATGTCAAAGCGGCAGAATGAGGTCTCTTGGCAGAGGTTCTACAGCGCCCTACATGGCGGAGTGGACAGAGCTAAAACCCGAGGCCTACGCATGCACAATCAGGGTATGGTGACGTATGCGCTGAAAAAACTCGGACTCTCTGCTTACTATGATAAGCGCCATGTGCTGCCAGATGGGGTCCATACTGAGCCCATCGAGTATCATGTTAGCACCCTATGGGGTGGTAGCTGTGTGTCCTCAGGAACTAGCTGAAGCTCTTCTACGACAAATGGTCGCTTAGGCACTCCGTGCTGGCGTGCCAGGTAGTACAGTGTAGGCCGCCCCTCCGCCTCCACATACCTGTCAAGCCTGTGAACATCTATCGACCAGTTAGGATCTGTTGCACGACGTCGACCACCTTCCAGCTCACCAGGCTCATACAAGTACCGAACCAGACCATCAGGTGGTAGGCACTCCTCTTCCTTGTTCGCTCCTCTAGAGCTGTGACCAGCAGAGTGTCTGATGGCCTCCACTGGCTTCTTCCCGATTAGCCTGGTAACCTCGGCATTGGATCTCTCCACCACAGCAGGCAGCCCTCTCACCCATACTCTAGAACATTCACTCGGTGCAGCCATTTCCTGGGCGTATTCGTGTGGGAGCAGTCTCTCTGCCAGTGTCTGATTCCACCGCTCAACAATAGCCTGGGCACGGTGATGCCCTAGCTCGCCCCGCCTAACTGCCACACCATGTTTCCGCATGAGGGCTGCAGTCTCCCCTCTGAAATCCTTACCCTCATCCACCTGCAACAATTCCGGCCACTGGAGGGGATTTTCCGAAGCCTCGTAGACACCCTGGAATGCCTGGGCCACCTGGCCAGCTGACTTGTCTGTGAGGGGTACTGCAGCCTTGTACCTGCTGGCGACATCGACGATGATGAGGGCATACTTGTAGGTCTTACGACCAACCGGGTCGTGTGGAAGGAATAGAACATCTGCCTGGTGAACTCTGTTTGGGACAGTTTCCTCGAAATGGGCATGCCTGATATGACGTGGACGAGGTCTGTATATCTGCCACATCGCCTGGTGGCTGAGCCACTGGCTAACTGTCTCCAATGTGAAGTTGTGGCCCTTGCGACGTGCAGCCTCGAGTAATTGAGGGGGATCATGGTAATATCCACCGGGCTGATGGTAGAGTTCCTCAAGAAAGATGGTTGATAAACTCCCGGATTTCATCACTGACATCCACTCCCGTCCTGTCATGCATGGCCTGGCTGAACTCTAAACAGAGGACCAGACGGCCATCATTCATTCGACCATCACTGAAGACCTCCTCAAACACCTCCATACACTGGCGTCTAATCTCTGCTGGATTCTCGAGCATGAGCGTGATAATCAGGCGATGGAGAAGCTGTCTAAGGAGAAGTTTGAGTACAGCAAAGCCCTCGAGCATATGCGCCAGAGGGAGGCACGCCAACGCCAACTCCGAGCTCAGGCCAACGAGAGCCTCAAAGAGGCAGATGAGAGTCTCAATGAGTACAACGAGTCTATAAAGATATCTGAGCCAACGCTCGACTATGAAGCATCGACAGGTCATAAGACACCAGAGCTTATAGTAGTGGTGGCAGCTGCAGCGGTGATGACAGGAGTCATGCTCTACGCATGCTCAAGCTGAATACCTGATGTGTTCGACATGTATACCTTAGCATAGCCAAAGTAAAGTACCGTCACACCTAATGAGCAAGTCCCAGCTATGAGGTTTCCGATGTTGAAGCTGAGCTGGTTGCCCTGATTAGGTGGGATGTTCCTGCCCCCGATGTGGTGACGGCCCTCGCGTGCCGACTCGAGGTCGTCGCTTCCACTGGTTAGGCGCAGAAGGGCATATGACTTAGTTTTCTGTATGTAGAGTTGGCAGTCAGCCAGCTCACGTACCTCACCAGGAACATTGGTCCCAGCAACCACAAGCTTGAAGGCGTCTAGCTTATCCACTTGCTGGATGGATCCTCCCTTCTGAACCAGGACCACAACAGCGACACAGTCTGATGCACCATGATGCAATGTCAGCTCTGCCCGTTGGTTAGCTGTGGCTTGGACCTGCTGGTGTTCTCGCTCCACATGCATGATCCGCTGTTTGGAACCCGTTTGCTTCAGTTCCTGGTCATTCTCGTCATGCCAGACATGAAGTCTTGGAGCATTCATCATCGCATCTGCGAGCTGCTCAGTGTACACCCGGAGGAACAGCCTATCCTGCATGGATTCACGTGTGTGTTCTCGAGGAGGGTTAAGAGAGAAACTGCCACAGGCCACTTGACACCTGCCCATAGTTCAAATTCCGTGAACCCGTCATTGCACCCCACAGCATAGTACCCATTTGCCTTCGCATAGAAGGTTTTGTCCATGAGCCAGCGGACCTAGGACTCGGTACTCATCGTTCACATAGGTGGTGTCCACGTTGCTGTTGCTCTGCACGATCTCCCACCTGTTCAGAACCTGTGGGAGCTCTACCATCTGTTCTATTGTGCTATGAAGCTTGAACTCGAGTGTCATGATCTTGATCTCGTGGAGCTGTGCCGAGATTGCAAAGTCAATTTACTTCCCAGCAGTGGACAATAGCTTCTCATCATGTATACTGGGTTGAATGACCATCAGGCAGTCCTTCCGAGGATCAGTGCGGTGTGATGTCGCAGGTTCAATGGCCCCATCTGGATGTTGCCCATACTGCAGCATGTTTACGGTCTGGGTATATAGAGGGGTTAAATGGCTGCCATGTTTGGTAAAGTCCTCCAGCAGATTGTCGATAGCCAGCAGGACAAGTCGGCACGACAGCCACTGCATGCACTGTCCCACTGTGACAGGGTCCGAGGCCTGCTTCATGACATCAACATTATCCATGAGCGAGCCACGGTCACACCTCCGTCTGATGCAGAGATAATGGCCACAAGATCGTGTTTTGGTACGATTTCCCGAAGAGGAAGTACATCCTTGAGCCGTTGATTGAGCTCTCGGATACAGAAGTGGCAGACATCAACACCCTAAATAGCGACCTCAGCTTTCATCTGGTCAAACCCTATTCGAGCGGTGCCCCGCCGATGGCCCGTGATGGCCTGCTATTGACCATGGCAAAAAACCTGCAGTTCATATTTGAGAAGAATGAAGTGTGGTACCGCACTGGACCTGGGGGTGACAGGCAAACATGGCTGCCCCATTATAGGCCTCCCGCACTCATTAACATAGAGGTTACTCCCCTCTCCACTGTTGTGAAAAGGATGGGGCAGTTCGAAAGCTCTACAATCGGGGCTCATCCTTCCTCACCTACATAGGTGAAGGTGTCTCCCTGACGAGAGTGGGTCACCGGATCCGGGTTACAGGTGGAAAGCTCCTGCTGCTGCGTCCATTCGATGGACCAGAAGAAGCTGTTAGCCTCCAGGAGGCCACCCTACGGGTAGATGGGGTGTCACATGTCTACAAAGTCAAGGGTGCTGTTAAACTGCTTCAGCGAGTCGAACTCACTAGCCCGTAAACGACTCATATAGTCCTAGAGCTACGTTTCTTAACCAGCAGCAGAGTGAAACAGCTAGCCCCTGCCCCTGAGGGGATGATGATCACTATCGATCTGGATGGAACAGGGCTCGATCTGGCACAGATATTTCTCGAGGGGTTCACTCTGTTCAGTTTAACTCTTCATATATAGCCATGATTCCCATCATACTGCTCCTGCTGGCATCTACAGCAGTGGTACAGGGCGCTGAGACTGCCATGATATTGGATGCCAACTGGGCCCACTTCCGGGATGACCCCCAGTACAACCTTGGATCGACCACTTGCGGAGAAACATTTATGACCGCTTTCACCCACGTAAAGAGATTGAGTCTGTCTGCCACTTCTATGGGGTGGAGAGGGTAGGCCGTGGTTGTCTGCTGGAGACCCCTGTTCAGCACCAGATTATCTGCATAACATGTGAACATGCCACAGTCTGTCATGGTTCACATGCTAATCACTCTAGCCTCGTCCCAGGTGAGCTTTGTCAAGGTAGCTGGAAGCCCCTATGGGTGGTCCCATCATGCCGATGCGATGCTGGCAGAGACTACGTGTTTGTCTGAGCGTACACAGAATAGAGAGAGGCCGGCCACTGGCCGGTATCCTGAGGAGGTTCTTCCGGACAGGTGGAGTCCAGCGATGTCCGGGAGAAATGATCACATGTCTCAAATTCCTATGCCCCGGGGATTGAGAGGGTGGTGGGGCCGTGGATCGCCGAACGGCGGCCAGTTGAGGGAGGTGGTATCAATTTACTACCGTCCCTACTACTGCCCCAATGTGGTAGTAGGTAAGATGTCGGACGTGACCTACCGCATCCGTGCTTCGGATGGCCTGACCTCAGTCATCCACTTCGATCGACTTAAACTGTGTGTCAGTGACGACCCAGCACCAGAGCTCGGACTGGACATTTCTCATGACACCGGTACCCCGACAGACATTTCTACGGAAATTAGTATTCCCATGGTTAGCGCAGAGGGCTGCGTTGCCAGTTCAGCCCCAGTTCTACCAAGCCAGAACATGGATGAACAAGCGGCTAATGCTGACGACGATGACGAGATACGTCCTCGTCCTCTCCCTCCTCAGCGTGGGTCTACTAGATCTGGGAAGTCGTATCTGAAGAATTTTGTGTTGTTTTGTCCAAGGGACCGGATGGAAAAGTCGTTCCTCTGATCTCTTCCCACTCCCACCCACTTCATGCTATGCCCCCCTCCCCCATCATAGGGTTACCAAAAGCAGAAGCTGAGGCTGACCCAAGCCATGCTTCATGTGGGGTGGAACATGTGGTGAATAGCATGGAAGTGAAGAGGCTGGATGAAGCCTTGGCATGTCTAGAATGGCAGAACCGTACAACAAGGTGTACCTGACCAATTCCCAAAATCGCGAAACCACAATCCCCCCAAGGGACGACCAAGAGGGATAGGCTCCTCCAAGGTTGTCCCTAACAGGGGACAGTGGGCCCGCGAGGGTCCGGGGACACGTAAAGCAATGGATTATAGTGCAGATGAGATACTGAAGGCCTCCGTGTCTAACGAAGGATGAATTAACATCTTACTGTGGTACCGTCTAGTTGACGCATTGTTCGGGCTGCTGAACTTGGTAATAGTAAGTGGACAATGCATGGTACGTGGATGACAGTCCACACCCAGAGCAATCCAAACCTCTGGCAGAATGATGGCGGTCACTGGAGGTGCCCTGCAGGCAAGGCCGGGGAAAACGGTCAAAGTTTGTATACTGTTGGCTGATAGATACGGATCAGACCGTCGGTTGCCCCTGAGCGTGAGCTCAGATGGTGATCACTATCGACTGGGTCGCCGGCTGGTCGTCTTGATCATGTCAGTTCTTCAACCCGTTTCTGGTTATGAGTGGTCAAGATGGCTCATTGTACAGTCAGGCCATGGCAAGCATTCGTATTGTGACTCATGTCTCCTGTGATCAGAGGTCATGAAAAGTGATTCTTTGGGAAGCAGGAGGGTATGTATGTGAGACGGTGTAACCTGTCACTTGCCGGATGAGTGGAGCAGTCTGGCGCCCAGGTACCCATGGGGTGGATGATCTGTCTGATCCGCACAGGGCCTCTCAGCTAAAATGATGTCAAAGTACGATCTACGTGAAGGCCTTAGTAGCGATGCGTCTAGCAGACATCACCTCCGTGGTACGGTCTATGCGGGGTTATGGCCCCATGCCAAGATGACCCTATTGGCGCCTAGTACTGTATTCGCTCGGCTCGGGAGTCGTCAGTGTGCATCTTGACTCTGTCCCTGATTATGGCCCCATAACTTGGACAGGTCTTTATCTCAGGCATGTACGGAAAGGCACCTAGCCTAGGCTGCATCCTGTGTGGGGAACTGGGTGTCCGTCCAGCGTGGCGGGGACAGGGACACACACCGTGAAGGCCAAAGGGTGCAAGTGGCCCTCTCCGAAAGTCCCACCCACGCCACCACTCCAATTCGCGTCACTTATCTACACACCAAGTTCGGACATCACCAGCCCAGTCCAGTTCACACTCCACCCGTCATCGGTTGACCGTCAATCTTCAGGTATGAGAGAGACTGCTGTAACAGAGGAGGTGGCATTCCACACTGCACCGACCAACATTACCCCCTTCCCCCCCCCCCCCCCCCCGTCATGGACAGGGAAGCAGCCTGTTCAGCAGACTCTCGGCTCAAATTTTCCCGGTGTCTAAAAACTACGACAGGACACCAACCGTTGTGTAATGGGAGATGACCACACACCCCTATCCAAAGGCCTCGCCATAAAATAGGCCTACCATACTCCCACATGAGCAGTCAGAACAGCACACAACAGACCGAACGTCAACACTTACAAAGAGCACACCTGCCTTCAGGACTGGATATGTCAATTCATCATTGCGCCTTCATCATAGACTTGCTCAGTTATACTCAGCATAACGGAGACATTCAACATCATTTAGCAGCACCTACCAGTCTTAATTAATTACCAATAAAGACATAAATGTTCCAGCAACAAATTCCTCCCGCACAGAACTGCGGGAGGAATAATACCTCCAGTAGACTATATCTCCCGTAAATAACAACAGACCTGGCATTCACCAGCAAATCTCCTGCACACACCTTCTTATCCAGTTATGGGAGAACTGATCATATGGATATCAGGAATGCACTACAGCCATCTACAGTACACATCATGGGAGAGACGCTTGTCCAGCGTCCTCCCCTACCCCTCTCTCCCAATGTTGTACAGAAACAGCTAAACTACATACTTCATCTACACATAATACCAGTCAATATTATTAAGAGAGCAAGATGCCCGCATTGTCGTCAGTCACGAGTAGGATTTTGCTACCGAAAAGTTGAATTCGACAATGGTTTGATCAAAGTTACGACAGCATCCAACAGGTCATCTTCACTCTAAAGTAACTCTGTCCTGCCCACAGGCTCAGCCATTACAGAGTGAAATACCCTCAGGGTTCGATAAAGTTGACATTCACGCCGCCTCTCGCTCCCACCTCCCACACCCGGCGGCCATATACGTGTCATCCTCACCACAGTGCAAGTACCATCTGCAGAGAACCAGTCACGCATAACAGATTCAAATCACCAACATGACAGAAACAGAGACACTCAGGTTGACTGTATTCACAATCTCCGAACGATGGCATTGTAATCGTAAAAATTGTGGCACACATGTTTGCGAGTTGTACTGTAATTTAGCCATTACTAAAAATGATACAAATGTGTTTGGTCTAAGCCGGGACGGAGCTAGTTCTACCCATCGAGGAGAATGCTTGGCCAGCCCTCCCGCTTGGAAAACGCAGCTATCCTGACGGGATCAGTAACGTTGATCTACCGCATGAATAGAACTGTTTAAACCACTCATAAAAATTACTTGCAAATTTACTGTTAACGTTTTGATTAAGAGCACAACTGTTCTACCATGCTACAAATCATTAGCGCACGGGCCGGTAAAGCGGCATCAAAAATTATGCAGTAAAATCACAGAGAATTTCAAAAATTCTCTCCCGTGCATTCCAGTCTATAATCAACACGGACTGAGAACTACCTCTTACAGACACTTACCAAGACGCATGTTAAAGAACTCGCGCAAATACGGGACATTATAAAGATCTTGATGTAACATATATATTTTTATCTCTCGCCTTTGCAACAGACTACATCTCAGCAACAGCATTTTGACTGTCGCCATAGACAGCATACACAGTTCCGATCAACCACGTGCTTTTTAGAGCCACGTGACATTTACTACTATTTACAGTGAGTTGGATCAAATGCTTTGAACAAAAGAGCCGCCCAAAGATGCGACTACCACAGCGTGATGGAGGAGTGGCGAGGGTGAGTCCGGGGGATTACAGCTGACGTCACCTGGCTCCCACGCACCCCATCATGCGCTCCAGCCTAAAATTCGAATGAGCAAGTTTATATAGCAGCCAACCTGGAAAACCGCCTCACGCTAATTAAAAGGTGAGGTGCCGCAAGGACAAAGTAGTACCGCGTTTCTATGTTGATCGGAGGCTGTTAAATGTGTGAAATAAAGACAAGTTTAATGAGCCATTCTTCCTATAGTTACAACTACTCCCCTCATATGGGAGGAATTACTCCTAAGACGTCCAGGCGAAAAGCAAGGAAATATTCACATAAGGATGCCCGAATCACCTGTAATACTTTTTAGGTGTGGTCATCCGCCACCCTTGACGTCACCAAATAGTATAAAAGTAGGAAGCGCGCTCTGAAACTTTGTCTTCCCGTCAAAACTCGACACTAGGGAAGAACATAGCATTAGGCTTCTTTCGTGTCACAAACTAAATTCTGCTGTTTTTCTTATTATTATTTTGTTATTATATTTGGCCTGAAAAGTTATAAACCATGAAGAGATTGGGCATTAGGTTTTGAATAAAGTTCCTGCAACTAACTACCATGTGGGAACGAGATGTCACTTCTTGAAGATCTCGCATTGTCGGATTCTGAAGAAGAAGAATCGGTGCCAGTTCCGAAGCAGTTCCCGTGTAGCTCATTGTTGACTAACGGAGAGCCATGTACCAGAACTTTCACTAGGAAATCCGACCGCACCCTTCATATTAATAAGGATTATCTCTTTCAATCAGCCTTTTGTGTGATGTGCCAGTACCTCTACACCGCTACTCGCTACAGGATCACTCACACGCTTCGGCATCATCATCGTGTGTTAGAAGTGACGTTAGTTCCTGGGGAAGAGAATGAGGGTCGTGCCGTTCTAGCCACGCGCTTCGAATCTTGGCTCCGGGTCAAGGTTCTACCGACCGAGAAAATGGCCCACACGAAAAACACCATGCGTAGATATCCCGTTGGACATCGTCTTCCTGCGGCTACAGCAAGTAACGTACCAACAGCCAGACGTGCAATTCTGCCCCCAGTCGCGTCTGGAAATGTTACGCCGGTACCTATCACTTCATCCACACTGGTCCTGAAGCAAAGTAGGAAGCAGAAATCCACACGTAAAATCCAGTTACTAGCCAGTCAGCTACGGTTACCACACCCTCCACCGTAGAAGCACAGACAGCGACAGCCAGTCAGCCAATCTCAGTGGTGACTATGACACCTGCGGGGATAGAAATTTCCAGTTATCTACAGTCTCCATCTCCACCGGAGCTTACCATACACGAAGGACCAGGTCTATCGCAGCCTGTGACAATCAGCATAACTACGACCCGTGTTATTCAGCATCAGCCTCCTCGCCTTTCTGACCCAGCAATCGGGAAGGGAACCAGGCCAGAACGTCCATACGTGGGAAAGAAACGGATCGCCCACACACAGGATATCCATCCCGTACCGAACATTACTGCTAGTCATCTGCTAAAGTACGCTAAGTTCCGAAAGATGTCGTCGCCTGCCATATCCGTTCCCGCACCATGTCTACAGCCGACGGTACAGCTTCCCGCCTTCACCATGGCAACTACAGCCACCACCATGCCAGCTCCAGCCTGCATCATCACGTCAGCTCCCGTCACCACTGCATCAGCAACATTGGCAACTACTAGTACCGCCACTGCTACACGGACGGATATCCTTGAACCAGCGGTAACTATGAGGGACATCATGGATGCCCATATTTCCTCCACCATCACTTCTGATGTTTCGGACAGTGCCAATAATAATAATGATGAGAGCATTTCAGCAATGACAGTGCATTCACCGCGACCTACCACCGTTAGTCGCGGTACCCAAACTTGATGGGGAAATTTCGCTGCTGAGGCGTAATCATGTGTAATCCAGCAGAAATGTTAATAGGCGATTCATGGAAATGTGTTAATTATTAGTTTATTTTTTACATACTTTTCTTCTTATTATATATGTTAGATCAATTGAATCCCATCCCTAGGATGACTACGGTTATCCTACACAGCTGCACACTTTAAGTGTCTGGTTGTGTCTCATACAAAATGAGCACAGCGGACTCTAATCTTGTAAGGATATCATGTGCGACATAAAGAATACAACCTCCCGCAGTGCAATAATGTCACAATCCCGTCATGCAGTCTCAGCTGCGCTGAGGCTGCCTGATAAACCAGTTTTAAGTTATTATTATATATCTTATTTTCTTATTAATTTTCTTCCTGTCTTATATGTCAGGACAGATATGGGGTCAGCGAAAGCTGCCCATTGCGGACCCGCAAGGGCGGGCCGCAAATAGATATGTTAGATATATATAATAATAATACTTGGTGATACGTGTTGCATGCCCCTTTATTCACCCGGGGTACGCAAGTAATTCGGTGTGATTAATAAAAACATACCTCATAAGGGTATGTTACATAAGTAATATTTATATACCTTGTCTTTTTGTTATTATATTTTTATATATATTTATAAACTTAAATTGTGGTACGTTGGAGCTTGGGTGTTCTTTGCGGAGATTATGATTATCCGCACTAACGGGAACACCCATGCGAGCTATTGTTTAGGATCATATACTAAATAATGTTATAGCACGCACCGTAATATTAATAATAAAAAGAACACAAAAAAAAGGCCTGAAAAAATAATTCCAGGTCAAAAATTGAAAAATTAAATTATGCCTCCCCTCCTCTTGGCACCCCTATGTGCTCTGTCTCTTGAATACACGTCTATGCATCACTACTCCTCTCCGACCATGCACCCACCCGGGAGGTCTATGATTCCCGCCTAGCATACATCCATGCGTCGATCTGCCTTGCGCGATCGTTTGCCATGGATGTAAAACTAGGAGGGGGTGGTGTAGTTCGGATCGACCGGTCGAGTACCAGCCGTACCAGCTAAGCTGGGTATGCGCCGCCCGTCTAGGATTCGTTTTCTGAACACGCCCCTCAGGGTAGAGCTATAAGCGTATATAGGCCTATGGGAGAGAGAGCGTGTCGAAAAACGACTAAGTTCGTTAAAACACATTATGCGCATGCGCGTGCCAGGACGCTTGTTTCTATGGAACACGTAGTTGTGACCTAGATAGGATGCTGCTTACAGTGTACAGAGCTGGTACTCTGTAATTCTTATTGATTGTCTGTTACAGTTAAATCTGGCATTAATCAAGACCAGAATTCGACGGGCTTTCTAAATCTGTAAACCATTTCAAAATGGCTTGACCCAGGAAAACTCTTCTTGATTATCTTCAAAATATTGCCTTGACGTCATAACCACGTGGACATAAAGCTTCTAGAATGTTCTAGAACGTTCGGCGACGCTATTATTAGCTGTGTGCTGATTGGCTGTTGCACGAACGATGATTGGATGAAGCCTGCGCCTGTGACGTCATGGAGAGTATAAAAGGAGAAGCGATCCAGTGATCGAGAGCATCCTTGGCCAGGGGCGGAACAGGTTGGAGCTGTACAAACTATTATCAAGCGCGACACGAATCTTTCTTCACTATGAGTCAGGTTTTTATCCCGTAGTGTGCAGTTTCCAACCCACCGCACTAACACAATTTTGTAACTCCCCATCTGCGGGAGTAATTTGGAACTTTCGATAACTGTTCACGAATACTACATCTACATTCGGAACACAAACTTGCAGTGAGGCCTTTGCGGCCTGAATATGTGAGTCTACAGATGTAGAGGCAGGATGTTCTTTGATGGATGACTCGCCGGATCTGCCGGCCATGCCTAAATGTGGTATTTCAATCGCCGCCGCACACATCATGTTGGTTCTTTCGACATTCGACTGCAGCAAGTAAACTCTGCCCAGTGGGTGTTCAGAGCTGGTTGACGTACCCAGCACCATGAAGCTTTGTTTTGTATCTTCATTTGCCTCTGACAACCCCCCGGCTTGTGACGGGTTGTTTACACCTTCCATCCGTGCCATCGGTGTATGGGAACTGTCTTCACTACATAGTACTATCGTAACTTTTACTGACTGCTCGTTAGACATTCTATTAGGCCTACAGTACTAAGCGATGCACTCCCACCATGAGTGTTCTTGCGGAACTCTTGTTTGCAGAAAACAGCTAGCGTGAATCAACGTGGGGAACTTTTCAGCTTCCGGAGAGCGCATCATCTCACGTCGACTACAGATCTACGTCTCAATTTCAGTAACACTTGGGAATGACTACCGAGGATTCAAGTAACTATACTTCACCGTTTAATTATTTCTCTATATAGGTTTTGTTAATTATCTCGTATCCGTACTAATGGTTCCGATGACTAAAAGACTATATACATATCTTAATCATTGCCACCGTATTGTTTGTTCTGGTTAGATTACGTATGTATATGGCCAGTGGCCATCCGTTAAACTGTTTTGCTTAAGTTATAGAAAATATAGGAATGCAGTGCACGTAGGAAACACTATACAGCAACACTTATATATGCAGCACCTTCTCCCGCCACCAACAATTTTTCACTGAGGTCGCTGTCCATGCTATAACTCTGTTTATCCTGGCATGCTACTGACTAAATCTTTTCTATTCAGCTCGATAGGATAGATTCAAAATGATTAGAGACACTTTCTTCATTACATACTGTGTAATATATTCTCCTCTTCCGGCAGTGCGATAATCTAGCCCCGCACTCCGGTAAGACTCATAACTCCAAGATTTTGTCTCTCTTCATATTCCTCTTAGCCTTGTGGCTTCTTAATTGGCTGATCCGACTGGGAAACTATTGGGGTTTCCGAGTGGTGATGGCTAGGGTGTGGTATCACATACACATTCCCGTGTAACTTCGGATACTTAGTAGATAGTACTTTAAGCCAATGTAGGAAAGCACTGCGAAAACACATGTATTAATTATTATCTTATTTACTGACAACCCTCCCGCACCGCAGTGCAAAGCTGACAACTTGTATATAAACCTAACGACAGGTTAAACGATTAGTTGCATAGGACCCGGTGACGGGCGAGATACGTATTCTCACTGAATTCTGTTAACAAGTCTGGGCATGATATTTAAATCTGCCACGCCCTTATGGGAAGGACATTTACGGTGTGCATTCGTCTCTCTTACCCCACCATAACGATAGGAGATATGGCCTAATAATGCTTCTGTGAAATGTAAACCATGTCTTGTAATGTTTCATGTGGTTGCAAAGCGGAATGTCCGGATTCTCACCCAGTTCGGAGATCCCGCTAAGTAACATGCAAGAGCGCTGTCTACATGTATTGATGTCCTCGGGCATCTGTTCTCCATGACAGCCGTGTCTAATAGCTAGGTAGATATCGGCCAGTTGCGGCCTAAACTAATTCTTGTTCTGAAAACAACTAAACAAGTGATTAAGCAAAGCAGAAGGCCTGCAGAAATAAAGAGGCAACAACTAATTCAGCATATTAGCAATCACATAAGATGGTAACAAAGGAATCAATCGGGAATCTTCCGTTCCGTCTTCACGTAAAACAGTGCGCACCCCTATAGACATAATCTCACTAGGTATGGTCTTTTCTTTCTACAGCATTTTTGTTTTTTAATATTAGAGTGGGACCATTTTTGCCTGCTATTCCTCTCCCGCTTTAGGCCATGGCGACACCTTTCCGAGACAGAGGCCCACGCAAGGCACTTGCCTCTCGCAAGGGTTCAGCGACGATGGTCCACGCCAGGATAATACTCCTCACCCAAACTAGCACTAGGAGTAGTGCCCGCGTGAGGCACATCACATCGTCGGAGATAGCCTTCTTCCTTTCAGCTTAGAGGTATAATAACTTATATTAAGTTAAAAAGCTATGTCTCATGTACGGGGGCCTCCCTTGCGGGGATACCTCTGTGGACCTACGAGTCTGTGTGGTACCTCCGGGAGCCCATGTTTAAAAGTTCATCTACCTGCCTCTATGTCTTGTATTTTCGTATGCCCTTACAGTAGTTTTATCAAGCCTATTTTTAATTAGTTAGGTAAACACATTGTATAGACATATATTTTTAGGTCACCAAATCAAATCTTGTAAGTCCATAGATCACGAAATTGCAATGGACAGGCATACTGGTGACACAAACTCTTGGGATGAGACCATTGTGTTCAATGTTCGCGACAATGGTCGCACGGCCCCACCTGAACGATTGAGTTCCACCGGCCTTAGGAGCCAGTTTTTGTTTCCCGCAGGTCAGTCTCGTTCAAGGTCTGTCACGCCGACACCAGATGCTAACCAGCGTCGTCACTCGTTGTGCACTTACGGCGCGGCGAGTCGACATGAACATCGGAATGGCCCGACACTAGCCGGTGAGCTACAAGACACTGGTTACTTTTCACAAAAGCATTTTAGGCAACTGATCTATCGTTATGGTGGGGGTACGAGAGACGAATACCCACCATAAATGTCCTTCCCGTGAGGGCGTGGCAGATCTAAATAGCATGCCCAGACATTTTTATGGAATTCGGTGGGGATACGCATCTCGCCCGTCACCGGGTCCTATGAAACTAACCGTTTAACCTGTCGTTAGGTTTAAATACAAGTTGCCCAGTTTTGCACTGTGGTGCGGGAGGATTATTCAGCAAATAAAATAATAACTAAGATATGTTTTCGCAGTGCTTTCCTACATTGGCAAAAGTGCTAACTACTAAGTATCTGAAGATAAGGAGGGAATGTATGTGACACCACACCCTGGCCATCACCGCTCGGAAACCCCAACAGTTTCCCATGGTCGGATCAGCCCATCGTGCGGATAGGGACATCCAAACAATTAAGAAGCCACCAGGCTGAGTGGAACATGAAGAGAGACAAAATCTTGGAGTTATGAGTCTTGCCGGAGGGCGGGGCTAAGTTATCGCAACTACCGGAAGAGAAGAGTATTCTACAGATTTCCTAATGAAGAAATCATCTCTAATCATATTAAACCTATCCTATCGAGCTGAATAGAAAGGGTTTTAGTCGGTAGCATGCCAGGCTAAACAGAGTTATAGCACGGACAGTGACCTCAGTGAAAAATTGTTGTTGGCGGGAGAAAGTGCTGCATATATAAATGTTGCTGTAAAGTGTTTCCTACGTGCACTGCAGTCCTAAATTTTCTACAAATAAACAAAACATATGAACTGATGGCTACTGGCCATATAAATAAACTAACCAGAACAATCAATACAGTATCAAATGATCAGAATTATATATCTTTAGTATAGGTTAACGAACCTACTACGGTGCGGTTGGTAAAAACACCTTACAGAAAATGAGAATAACTATAAACATATACAGAAATTATAACTAGTGGTCCTAAGACCGTTACGGCACGTTTTAGTCATCGGGACCCTTTATACAGATACGATATAATTAGAAGAGTACATTTAACAGAATAATTATAAGTGTAGTCACTTGAATACTTGGTAGCCATTCTTAAGTTTGACTATCGTGTTACTGAAATTGATGTGTCATTCTTAGTTTGACGTGAGTTGATGCATTCTCAGGAAGCTGGAAAGTTCCCGCAGGTTGGTTCCCGCAAACAGGATTCCCGCAAGCATCCTATGACAGGAGTGGATCGAACTCAGGACAGTAAGTACAATATAGAATGTCTAACGAGTAGTCAGCAAGAGATGCAATAGCTTTACTGCTGTGAAGAAAGTTCCCGTACACCGATGATACGGATGGAAGTTGATAACAACCCGATCACAAGCGGTGGTTGTTGGATGCAGATGAAGATACAAAACAAAGCTTAACAGTGCTGGGTATGTCAGCCAGCTCTGAAGATGCACCAGGCAAAGTTTACTTGCTGCGGTCGAAAGTTAGAAGAACCTGCATGACATCAGTGCGGGGACGGTTGAAATACCACTTTTTGGCGTAGTCAGCAGATCCGGCGAGTCATCCATCAAAGAACATCGCTGCCTCTACATCTGTAGAATCACATATTCAGGCCATAAAGGCCTCACCGCAAGTTCGTGTTCCGAAGTAGCTCTTGATATATTCGTGAACAATAACTAGAAAGTTCCATATTGCTCCCGCAAGTAAAGGGAATTACAAAATTTCTTTAGTGCGGTAAGTTGGATACGGCTAATTACGGGAGACAAACCGACTGAAAGCGAAGTGATCTGTGCCTTGTCGATCGTAGCTGGTATAGGTCCAACCTATTCAGCCCCTGGCCGAGGATGCTCTCGATCTCTGGATCGCGTCTCCTTTTATACTACTCGTAGAATTTTGAAGATAATCAAGAAGGGATTTCTGTGGATAAATCAGCCATTTCTTAACGGATTTTAAAATGGTTTACAGATTTGGAAAGCCCGTCGAATTCTGGTCTTGATTACTGCCAGATTCGGCGGGAACAGGTAATTAAAACGGATTACAAGGTACCATCTCGGTACACTAAAAGCGTCATCCCATCTTGGTCATGAACTACGTGCTCCATCAAAAATAGCATCTAAGCATGTGCATGCGCACTATGCGCTTTAACAAACTTAGTCGCTTTTACAACGCGATCTCTCTCATAGGCCCATATATGCTTATGGCTCTACCCAGGGGTGTGTGTTCAGGGAACGAGTCCAGGATGGGCGGCGCATACCCAGCTTGGCTGGTACGGCCGGTACCCACGTGGTCGATCCGAACTACACCAAGCGCCATGTGCTGGCAGATGGTGTCCATACCGAGCCCATCGAGTATCATGTTAGCACCCTATGGGGTGGTAGCTGTGTGTCTTCAGGGACTAGCTGAAGCTCTTCTATGACAAATGGTCGCCTTGGCACTCCGTGCTGGCGTGCCAGGTAGTACAGTGTAGGACGCCCCTCCACCTCCGCATACCTGTCAAGCCTGTGAACATCTATCGACCAGTTAGAATCTGTTGCACGCCATCGACCACCTTCCAGCTCACCAGTCTCATACAGGTACCGAACCAGAGAATCAGGTGGTAGGCACTCCTCTCCCTTGTTCACTCCTCTAGAGCTGTGACCAGCAGAGTGTCTGATAGCCTCTACCGGCATCTTTGCGATTAGCCTAGTAACCTCGGCATTGGATCTCTCCACCACAGCAGGCAGCCCTCTAACCCATACTCTAGATCACATGGCGCGGCCATTACCTGGACGTATTGGTGTGGGAATAGTCTCTCTGTCAGTGTCCAATTCCACTGCTCAACGATAGCCTGGGCACGGTGATGCCCTACCTCGCCTCGCCTAACTGCGACACTGTGTTTCCGCATGAGGGCTGCAGTCTCCTGAACTCCTTACCCTCATCCACCTGTAACAATTCCGGCCTCGTAGACACTCTGGAATGCCTGGGCCACCGGGCCAGCTGACTTGTCTGTGAGCGGTACTGCCGCCTTGTACCTGCTGGCGACATCGACGATGGTGAGGGCATACTTGTGGAAGGAATAGAACATCTGTCTGGTGAACTCTGTTCGGGAGAGTTTCCTCGAAATGGGCATGCCTGATGTGCCATGGACGAGGTCTGTACATCTGCCACATCGCCTGATGGCTGAGCCACTGGCTAACTGTCTCCAATGTGAAGTTGTGGCCCTTGCGATGTGCAGCCTCGAGTAGTTGCGGGGGCTCATGGTAATATCCACCAGGCTGATAGTAGAGTTCCTCAAGAAAGATGGTTGATAAACTCCCGGATTTCATCACTGACGTCCACTCCCGTCCTGTCATGCATGGCCTGGGTGAACTATAAACAGAGGAACAGATGGCCATCATTCATTCGACAATCACTGAAGACCTCCTCAAATACCTCCGTACACTGGCATCTAATCTCTGCTGGCTCCTCACTGAATGGTAGTTTATCGATCAACCCTCAGAAGTTAAGGGCCTGCGACTCCGAAGAACGTACCTACCCCTGAGGCGATGGCTGGTATGGCTTCAGAAATCTTCTCCACCCCATGGAGAGCATTGTTGGCGATCTTGTGGACCATCTCACCTGCCTTCGTTGTGAACAGAGCCATCAGAGCCCCAACTGCTGCCAGCGGACCGATAGAACCTTTTACGTAAGTGCGATAGATTCCTTTCGATCTGTGTACTAGCTAGCGGGATTCAGTCTCTACATCACCACACTCACCCGTGGTCTCCGTTACATCGTAGTCGTCTGCATCATAATCATCCTCCTAATCATAGGCCTCCTCATGGTCCTCGTCATCTATATCCGTGACTGGATTAGCCTTTGGTTCATACATCGCTCTGGGGATCCGTCGCTGGGGCAGTTATATGGTAGGTTTAAACTGTAGTCTATAGCATGGCCTCCGCAATCTTGAATGTGGGCGTGTTTTCCTTAGCGAACTGGGGACTCAGCTTCACTGACAAGAAGGTGGCAGAGGTCGAGTGTGAGCATCATAACCAGGCGATGGAGAAGCTGTCTAAGGAGAAGTTTGAGTACAGCAAAGCACTCGAGTACATGCGCCAGAGGAAGGCTCACCGACGACAACTCCGTGCTCAGGCCAACCAGAGAATCAAAGAGGCAGATGAGAGTCTCGATGAGTACTACGAGGCTGTAAAGATATCTGAGCCAACGCTCGACTATGAAGCATCGACAGGTCAGAAGACAGCAGAGCTTATAGTGGTGGTGGCAGTTGCAGCGGTGACGACAGGAGTCATGCTCTACGCACACTCAAGCTGAACACCTGATGTGTTCAACACGCATACCTTAGCATAGCCAAAGTAAAGTACCGTCACACCTAATGAGCGAGTCCCAGCTATGAGGTTTCCGATGTTGAAGCTGAGCCGGTTTCCCTGATTAGGTGGGATGTCCCTACCCCCGAGGTTGTGATGGTCCTCGAGTGCTGACTCGATGTCGTCGCTTCCACTGGTTAGGCGCAGAAGTGCATATGACTTAGGTTTCTGTCTGTAGAGTTGGCAATCAGCCAGCTCGCATACCTCACCAAGAACATTGGTCCCAGCAATCACAAACTTGAAGTCGTCTAGCTTATCCAGCTGCTGGATGGCTCTTCCCTTCTGAACCAGGACCGCAACAGCGACACAGTCCGATGCACCACGATGCAATGTCAGCTCTACCCATTGGTTAGCTGTGGCTTGGACCTGCTGGTGTTCTCGCTCCACATGCATGATCCGCTGTTTGGAACCTGTTTGCTTCAGCTCCTGGTCATTCTCGTCATGCCAAACATGAAGTCTTTGAGCATTCATCGTCGCATCTGCGAGCTGCCCAGTGTACACCCGGAGGAACAGCCTATCCTGCATGGCAGCCTGATTCACGTGTGTGTACTCGAGGAGGGTTAAGAGTGGAACTGCCACAGGCTTCTCGACACCTGCCCGTAGTTCGAATTCCATGAACCCCTCAATGCACCCCACAGCATAGTACCCCTTTCCCTTCGCATAGACAGTTGGGCCATGAGCCAGCGGACCTAGGACTCGGTACTCATCGTTCACATAGGTGGTGTCCACCTGTTTAGAACCTGCGGGAGCTCTACCGTCTGTTCTATTGTGCTCTGAATCTTGAACTCGAGTGTCATGCTCTTGATCTCGTGGATCTGTGCCGAGATTGCAAAGTCAATGTACTTCCCAGCAGTGGACAATGGGTTCTCATCGTGTATACTGGATCGACTGGCCATCAGGCAGTCCTTCCGAGGATTAGTGCGGTGCGATGTCGCGGATTCAATGGCCCCATCTAGATGTTGCACATACTGCAGCATGTTTACGGTCTGGGTATATAGAGGGGTTAAACGGCTGCCATGTTTGGTAAAGTTCTCCAGCAGATTGTCTATAGGCAGCAGGACAAGACAGCACGACAGTCAGCCACAGCGTGTACTGTCCCACTGTGACAGGGTCCGAGGACTGATTCGTGACATCAACATTATCCACGAGCGAGCCAAGGTCACACCTCCATCTGATGCGGAGATACTGGCCGCCATAGAGGAAGGAGCGCCAGCTCATAGTACCAAATAACTCCTGACTTGGATACTCTACCGGAAGTTTGACAGCACCCAGGGTAGGACACTCGACCTACCTCATGTGGCCCAAACCAACAGTCCTGTTATTCTAGCTCTCCAAAGGGCGAGGGTCGACCCCAAAGATCTACTAAAGGTGGCGAAGTGGGCTGCCGTATTTAGCCTCCATAACCAGGAAGAGCGAGATATGCTGGATAGCCTCCAGTCTGGAGCAAATAACTACTTCAAGGAGGAGGCCAGTGACGCTGTAGCAGAGAGCCATGAAACCGGTCATGCAGAAGTTACTCAGGAGGCTGTTGAGCACATCTTCAATGAAAGAGGTCGCAGAAGATTGGCCAGTAATCTGCCAGCATTTCTGAAATTCCCAGATAACTACCAGGACTACCTCATCAAATCCGCTCGCAAATCAGATGCTCGTCACGCATGGACAAAGTGGATCTTCAGTGAGAAGTTCGATAAGAAGAGAGTCCTAGACACGGATCAATGGGTAGAGTTTCGGCGACAGTACGGATTTGATGAAGCTGCCGAAGTAGCAGCGGAGACCACTGATGAAGGTCCTGAAGCAACAGAGACCGAGGACAAAGTAACGGAGACCGCGGACGAAGTAGCGGAGACCGCACAGCCTTCTGATGAATGAAAAAAAGTTGGAGCGGAGACCGCTGATGATGCATAGAGCAGGCTAGTTTCCTGGCTGGATACAGCTTGTGGGTGACGGTCTGCGCCTTTTCCAGAGATGGCTTGAGGTGTGACAGCTCACCTGTCTCCTTGTTGCTGAAGATAAAGCGGTACAGCTCAGCTGCCCTCTGTACACCTGCGATAAAGTTCCCTTTGGTCTCCTTGAGTAAGGCTGTCGTATATGGTCTAGAGCAGGGCACATCCACACTTGGAGCTGAAGTAAAGCAACTGGGCATTGTGGCGGATGTGTGGTGAGATCTTGCGGATGTACTTTGTGTGCCAGATGTGCCTGGTGATGTTGCTGAGGTAGGTGACTGTCTTCTGGTCCATTGCAGTGTAATCGATAACTAGAACAAGTGGTTCTGTCAGTTGTTCTACCAGCAGCTTCTCCATCAGTGCTTGCAGGTTCTGCGTCTTGGTGATTGGGCCATTGTACCATTGATCATTACTGTCAACCGCCTCAGCGGCGGAGTCAGACACCAGAAGGATGTATTGAGCATGTAGATGTTCGGCCAGGAGAGCCCGCAGCAAGATGTTTTTCCCGTGTCCTGATGGGGAAATGATCAGCACCACCTGGCCAGCATCGGCCGGCCTACTGTCGAATGGTACAGACATGCATGCGGAGGTTGGTTAGCACTTGGTCGGCGTTAGCCTCGTCCATATCTGGGAGACTAAACGGCAGTACTTCCTGCACCAGTTCTTTCGCCTGCAGAGTCATACCCCCAGTGAAATATTTGGGCATAGGAGGACCACGCAGTCAGCCACGGGAATAGGTAGCAGTGCTCAGGGTACTGGCCCTCTCTGCAGGGGCATGCCTTGTGGGTGGTCCACCATTCACGGGCATTGGCGATTCTCAGTCCGCGTGCTCGACTATGGGGTACACACCGCCCTCCAGCATGCCATGCCTCATATGCTGCAGGGGTCTCGTGATCCATCTCTCACTATTCAGAGGGGTTAAATGTAGGCGACGATGATCTCAGCCATTGTACTCGTTGCTAGCCCTAGAACCGCGGCCTTCATTAGTGTGACACGTTTACCCATGATCTTGGCAGTGACAGTGTAGGAGGCACCATGGAGGGCGATCTTTGGGATGGGGTGAGTTATTCCGAGACAGTGCCCAGCCACCCCCTCACCACTGTGGCGAGGACAGCCGCAGTGGCAGCAGGATGAGCCTCATTTCCCCATGTCATCTTCAACACAGCCACATTCGCCACCACGTTACTGGCGACATGGACTGCCAGAGGTTTTGCTTTGGTCAGTAACTTCTGTGTCTTGGTTCGCAGCAGGTTCTCCACCTTCTGAAGACTCGCCTGGCTCTCGGGCAGTTGCTTCACGATCTGTACCATTGACATCATTGTTTAAGCACCGAGTATACAACGTGGTTAAACATCTGCGTCCCCTGTCGAGAGAGCTAATAAGATCTTCCCAGTCTGCATCTGCCAGGTGGCCGGGTTGGTACTCAGGAATATTCATCTCTCTATTCAGACATCTTAAACATGCCCGGGCTCACGCTATGTGAGAAGTACTATGATGTCTTCTGGAGGGAGTTGAAGGACTACAAGAAGAAGACACCAGATGACCTCGCTCAGCTCTCCGGTGCTGAGCTGACAGAGGAGCTGACAGCTGTGAAACTCTATCTAGGATTTGGCAAGGGACAGATCTGCTTCCTCGAATACCTTATCATGGGCAAGAGGATCGTCGAGCAGCTCCTGTGAGCTAAAGGTTTCTACAAGGATCGGGAGTATCTGTCAGATGTGTTCCAGCAGTTGCAGACCACCATGGCCTCACCGGACTCAAAGCTGAACAAGGCTCTGCGATACTACAAGCTGGAAAAAGGATGCGCTGCCGTACTCTCCAGCACTTGGATGTGCATGTTGGCAGAGGGATAGGGGCTGTAGGGCATGCCAAGCTGGTTCAGTGTCTCACTGTGGTCCCCACTGCTGCTGTACAGAGTCAGGATAGTCTTATAGTTGATTTGCTAGTGGCGGAGTAGGCTGATCCCGAGCCCCACGATATCTAGGCCTGACACCACACGTAGAGCTACCACGGAAAGCGGTGTCGTGTCGACTGGCTGCAGTGTCTGGGCGCCTGGAGCTGCCGTGTCGACTGGCTGCAGTGTCAGGGTCGGAACGACTGTATGGCTCATACTATGTGTGGGTGCGTTGATGGCAGTGTTGAAGCCAAAGTGGACACTGGGGAACTCCCCTCGACTATCATGTTGCCATAGCCCCTGACTTGTGGGTCCTCGATGTTCACGATCATGTTGCTCGGAATCAACCGTAGATGTGGCGAAATAGCAAAGTCAAGTTTGCGAGGGGCCTTCCGCAACCCCTGCTGGAACTTAGCAATAAGACTACTGGGGTCTGCCACGATGATCATATCCTCAACGAGACTGATGAACATGGCCTGGACCTCTGCTCCGCTGACACCATCTATGGAATGCCGCAGCTCGGTCTGTGCCATAAGGAGGCCGTAGCACAGAGCTTCCAGGGGCTGGTTGATCCAAACGATCCCTGCTGGTGTGAGGCCTGAGGTGGTGTGTGGGACAAAGTACTTCCACATATCTGGATAGTCCTGCCGCAAGCCAGTGATGTGCATATTCTGCACCAGCACTCCAGGGTCAGAGTCTGGATCGAACGAAAATGTCACTGTCTTCCGATGGCCTACTCGTCGGGGGTGGGGGTCGATAGGGGAATCCTGAGTAGTCACATCTCAGGTCACCGTACATAACCCCTAGACCGCCGTTGTCACCATCATGCCACCGATAGTCTGGGTGAGCGCTGAACTCAATCTGTAGTCTGCTGGCCGCAGAGACGCTATGCCTGTTGAGCTGTGGGTCGAAGGTGTTTGTATCAGGGAGGCTTGCACCCAGCTCATGGAGGATTCGTCGCACTGTGAAGTACACGTGGAATCTGAGACAGCTGGCGATGAGCACAGCTTCAGGAGTACCAGAATAGGAGTGAAGTAGGGTGAACTTACTCCACATCCTGCCATGGCACACCACACCGCAAAGTTCAGCTGCTGATTCCAGTATGAGAGGCTTGGAGCAGCCATCCAAGTATGAGCTTGCTTCGCATCTTTGATGGTGATGGGGTGGTTGGTCAGTGGTCGTGGGTTGATGGAGAAGCTGGTTTGGTACAGTCCATCCACTGTGATGGAGAACGGTGTTAGCTCTGGTATATCATCCAGTAGACCTCTCAGGCCAGTCAAGGGTGTACCGAGGAGGGGCGGTTGGCTCCGGATGACTGTCGTGAGGTTCAGTGGTAAGGCCATTTATACAGGTGTTCTTAAAGCTACCATACAGGCAGCACACTATTTGTAGTCGTCTCGACTCCAGAGACCAGTGAGGCGAACTCGCCGTAACATCTCGTTTTTTAACTTCTCCATATCAACCCGCCAACTGGAGCCTTTGATGTATTGCTGTCACACTTTAGGTTTCTCCGTGTGGTACAGGGCTTGGACCTTCAATATATCGTGGCACTCTTCATTGGTGACCTGGCCATCCTCGAGAGCTTTGCTGACAGACTCATCGATAGACTGTAACATACTCTGTGCCAGTGCCACGTACTTAGCATGCTTCTCCAGCCTCCTTGTGATCTGCCGCTGCACCACCCCAAGCCCGTGGCCAAGACAGTGGTGGCTAGTGTCACGCCACCCAGCAGGATGGCGAGGATGGCCCCCACCCTGTAGCGAGAGTGGCCACAGCTGACACCCCTGCACAGGCCCCAATCACACCCGCTGCAGTGGTTGTACGCGCCTGCGCATTCTTCTGTACTTTTCGGCCTCATGGCCGAGATTCTATCTGATTGTATCTAACTGCTGGAGTTGCCAGCCGTGGATGGTACCGCCCTAATCAGCCGTAGGGAGGGTATATTTCTGGTTGCTTCCGCCACTCTGATTTTGCCATAGTATACCTGGAGATTAAACCTGCATCACCTGCAGAATCTGCTCATGAGTCCTAGAAGGGTACATTTTGGAGAGCCTGGTGAACCGCGCCAGCTTGCTGGTGTCAAGACAGACATCTCTTAGACAGAGGTCATCCAGCACTATGTCGGGTGCCAGTAGCTTTCTGAGACGTGACATCTGGAACTTCACCTTATGATCAAGATAGTAGGTCCGCCGCTGGATGCCTTTCTTGGTCTTACACTTCTGCGCCATCTCCTCTTCCCACTGTATGACATCTGGCTCATCCGTGTCTGTGAAGACACCTGGCTCATCATCGTATGTGAAGACATCTGGCTCATCGTCGTATGTGAAGACATCATCCCGCTTACTCTCTGGCTCATCCTTGTCCGCGGTCTCTGCTGCATCATCCGCACTCTCCGCTACATCTGGCTCATCATCCCGCTTACTCTCCTCCAGGAGTGCTTGCCAGTATCGGGTACCTTCACTGTTCCTTCACCTCCTTGCAATGCTCACGTTCTGTTGATACCAGCTCTCCCACTGTAGTCGCTCTCCTTCTTGTTGCAGTGCGAGCTAGGGTTGCGCGATTTTTGCTTTGAAACATTGCGATTGATTTTATAAAAAAAATCACGATTTTTGATTAAATCATAGGTCCAAATTACCAAAAGTATAAACCGGGGGTATCATGACAAGTCACCAAAACTGGGACTTGGAATTTCCAGAAAAAGTTAAAATGATTAAAAAAAATAGCACGAAATTAGAACACAATTTCATGCGACAAATTCTTATCATCCTACATCTATGCTTAATGTATACCTTATATCCATCATCGCGGGAGTAAAATTATTAATTGGGACTGCTTAAATATTGCGTATAGTTTAATAAACATTGTTTATTTCATCAAAATTTGACACAAAATGTCGTTGAGTAAAAATATAAATCCCGCTTCCGCTTATAGCCTCCCTTTGTAGGGCGAGTTTAAGTCATTACCCGAGTAGACGCTAATATTAGTACCCCAGGAGATACTGCGCAATCCATATACATGGGGCGGTAGCTTTGAGTAGCAATGATAGTAATGGTGTAAACTCATCTTATAGTGCAGTTTATAGTTGCTTTCAGAATGTACGATTTACATCTAAGAGTAATCAACAGAAGCGCACAGTTCAAAATACAACAATCTGGAATGCTGTTGCATTATTTTCTTTAATTAGGCATGATAACTGAATCAAAAGGGGAAAATTAGTACACAGCCTGAAATTGCTAGACAAACTAAAAAGAATTTTGTTGAGTGAGTATTGCCTAACACTAAGTATATACTTGGTATTTCATGACAGACTCGGGGTCTGCAGTGAAAGAAAGAAAATTATATGGCGCTTCAACGAAGTAACTAGCTGGTTTTCTCAATGACAAAGATGTTACCTCGCTATTGTTAGCTGGTTTATGAGCGCTTTGTGTTTTGATTAAGACTTAGTGAACCCATGGGTGAAGCGATAAAGAAAAAATACAATGGATACATGTGTGAATGGATTATAACTCCATTCTTTTACTGCTGAATGATGAGTTTTAAGATCTTATAGTCTGCTCAATTTTTTCACGAATTTTTTTTTTAATTACATCGTAGATTTTCGATTAAATCCCGAAATCGTGCAAGCCTAGTGTGAGAATCTGTTCGTTTAAGGCCTTTATCTGTGCAGGGGTCATGAAGGGGCAACCCTGTAGCTGGATCTTCATCATCTCGGCAAAGGTCAGATATTCCTGTGTTGTCATCAGGTCAATGAGTAATAAGAGTGTAAACTCTAAATGGGCATCCGATATCCCATCCGTGCTGGTATATATGTTAATGGAGGGGCTGTCAAACAGGTGATTTACAGGTGCGAACAGGCTAGGACTAATAGCTTTCCATAGGTTTCTGTTGGCACCTGGGAGATACTCTATCACGTCCAGGCCAACTTCTACCAGTGAGCTGCAGTCTGCACTGCATGGAGGTTGATGTAGCACATCGGCATGTATGTATGTTGTGCCCCACTGGGGCACCTCGAAGAGGACCCATTCTACACGTTAGTGTACCACCCGTCTCCCCTCTAGAGAGGGTGAGATTACGTTCTCACCACCGGAGAGCAGCAGTCGGACAATCGGCATGGTTATATGTCTTGTTTAAACCCCTCCTATAGCGTGCTATCGAAACCATATTTGCTCACACAACTGGGCTTGCTTCTTCTTCTTCTTCTTTTCGATCGCTGGTATCACACTTGGAGAGCCGTTCTCAAGATGAAATCTGTGGTTTTCTGCAGTTCTTCCACAGGCCCATACAGCTTTTCAAGAAAGGATGTTGACAAAGGCCAGATCTCTTCTCTCAGCAGCTGATACGTACTGCAACATTGAAGTATGTGCTCTCTGTGGTCTGTTCTGCTTCTCCACAAGGGCAAGCGGGCGATGTCGTAAGGTGGAACCGCCTGTACATGTGTTGGTTTAGTCTGTTATGTCCAGTTCTGAGACGAAAAATGGTCACTTGCTCTGGCCTCGAGAGATGATGGTAGGCATCTTCTGATTGAGGTGTTCTATAGAGTGACTTGATGATAGTCTTCATCTCTGTATGTGTAACCATGTTTTCTGTCTGATTCTCTTCTGCACCCACCTTTGCCATCTTGTCTGCATCCTCATTTCCGTGGACTCCACAGTGTGAGAGGATCCACTGCAATGCTATCCGAAAGCATATGATGGTTTGTAGTGCTTCTTCAAGTTGTGGCAGCTTACCTTTGGTGATAGCCTCAAGGACGGTGCGGGCATCAGATAAAAAGACAATCTGTGCAATAGGGTCTGCTGTTCTGCTGATGGTATTAGCTGCATGGACCAGTGCTTCGACTTCAGCTCTGTAGTTCGTGCAGTCTTTGCCAGTCGGTATTGCAGCTGACTCATGTTGTCCGTTTGGATACTGTATGTGCAGTCCGGCACCTCCGCTCCTGATTGCATCTTTGGCTAATCCATCTGTGTAGATCTTTATCCATGTCTCCTGAGGGTACATTTCTTCCAGCATGGCTAGGGTCAGAGCCTTCTTGCTCACATCACTGTGTTTATCTTTGGTTGTGAGATGAGGTACTGTGGTGTGAATAGCTATGCTCTCCAGTTTGTTTTCCCAGGGTGGAGGATCAAGGGTGTGGTTTGGGTCTTCTATTTGTGCTGGCAACATTTCTTGGTGTTTCCTTTGAAGTGCTTTTGTCTCTTTCACAAAACTTGATCTTTTAAGTCTTCCTGATGACAGCTGTGCTTGCCTGATCTTCATCGGGTGGTTGTTGAACAACTTGAACTTTGCAGCTTGGATCAGTGCTTTGCATTTCCTTCCTTTACTAAGTGGGGGGGGGGGGGAATGCCTGCTGTCTGCTCCATTTTTTCTATTGGTGTTGATCTCATTCCACCAGTGATGATGCGCAGTGCCTGGTTTTGTACTCTGTCGAGGTTCTGTTGATGAGATTTAGCTGCTGTCATCCATGAGCTGGATCCATACTCAAGGTGTGGTCGTACGGCACCTAGGTAGATGGTTTTGAGGATCATTTCATTGGCACCCCACTTTGTTCCTGCCAGCTTCCTCATGATGTTTAGCTTTCTTCGGGCCTTTGCCTCTGCATTCTGGATGTGCTCCTTCCATGTTAATCTTCTGTCATAGGTGACTCCAAGGTACGTATGTCTGCTGGTCCTCGTACTCGAGTGGAGTATCGCCCAGTGTCAGATTGCCAACCTTGGTTTTGGTGGACAGTGAGAATAGCATAGCTGATGATTTTTCTTTGTTGATGGTAATACACCAGCGATTGGCCCAAGCTGTAATTCTGTCCAAGGCGAGCTGCATTCTGTACGTGGCAGTCGTTGTGTACTCCTCGGTGCACCAGAGTACGAGGTCATCTGCATAGAGGGCTGCTTGGAGCCCATTGGGAAGCACTGCTACAATATCATTAATGAACAGCATGAACAGAGTTGGTGATAATACTCCTCCTTGTGGTACCCCTTGTCTCAGCAATACATTCTGTCCAGATTGTCCATGGGCTTGCTGACATGGCAGATGTGTACGCAGTTGATGCTGCCAAGGTAGAAGAGAGCGATGGCAAGTCATTCACCCTACAGTACGAAGCAAACTCAACAGCATTCTCCCTCAACCCCATTGGTGGTGATGGGGTGGAGCTGCTCACAGACGTCAAGGATGTGTCGAAGGAGCGCCTGGGTCACAACATAGATGGCCACAAGATCGTGTTTCGGTACGATTTCCCGAAGAGGAAGTACATCCTCGAGCCGTTGATTGAGCTCTCGGATACAGAGGTGGCAGACATCAACACCCTAAATAACGACCTCAGCTTTCATCTGGTCAAACCCTATTCGAGCGGTGCCCCGCCGATGGCCCATGATGGCCTGCTATTGACCCTGGCAAAAAACCTGCAGTTCATATTTGAGAAGAATGAAGTGTGGTACCGTGTTGGACCTGGGGGTGACTGGCAAACATGGTTGCCCCTATATAGGCCTCCCGCAGTCATTGACATAGAGGTTACTCCCCTATCCACTGTTGTGAAAAAGGATGGGACAGTTCGAAAGCTCTACGATCGGGGCTCATCCTTCCTCACCTACATAGGTGAAGGTGTCTCCCTGACGAGGGTGGGTCACCAGATCGGGGTTACATGTGGAAAGCTCCTGCTGCGTCGTCCATTCGATGCATCAGAAGAAGCTGTTAGCCTCCAGGAGGGCACCCTATGGGTAGATCGTGTGTCACATGTCTCCAAAGTCACGGGTGCTGTTAAACTGCTTCAGCGAGTCGGAGTCACTAGCCCACAAACAACTCATATAGTCCTTGAGCTACGTTACTTAGCCGGTGGCAGAGTGAAGTAGCTAGCCCCTGACCCTTAGGGGATGAAGATCACTATCGATCCGGATGGAACATGGCGTGATCTGTCACAGATATTTCTCGAGGGGTTCACTCTGTTCAGTTTAACTCTTCATATATAGCCATGATTCTCACCATACTGCTCGTGCTGGCGTCTACAGCAGTGCCACATGGCACTGAGACTGCAATGATATTGGATGCCAAGTGGGCCCACTTCCGGGATGACCCCAAGTACAATCCTTGGGTCGACCCCTTTCGGAGAAACATTTACGACCGCTTTCACCCACATGAAGAGATCAAGTCTGTCTGCCACTTCTGTGGGGTGGAGAAGGTAGGCCGTGGTTGCCTGCTGGAGACCCCTGCTCAGCACCAGATTCTCTGCGTAACATGTGAAAATGCCAGAGTCCGACGTGGTTCACATGCTAATCACTTTAGCCTCCTCCCAGATGAGCGTTGTCAAGGTAGATGGACTCCCCTATGGGTGGTCTCATCATGCCAATGCGACTCTGGCAGAGACTACGTGTTTGTCTGACCCTACACAGAATAGAGAGAGAGAGAGGCCGGCCCTGTGGTTGATGGCGATCAGTGGTGTATATCACTGTGGAGGCGTGTCTCTAAATGGGCGTTCAGACCCTGGTAGTAGTAGTGTGATACTACCTCCCTGGCAGCTGTTCGGCGATCCATGGTGGCCCCCGCAACCTATGCCCCAGGGATTGAGAGGGTGGTGGTATCATTTGCCTAGTAGTAGTATTAGAATTAAAATGATACAACTGTAGTTCGGATCGACTGGTCGGATACGGCCATACCAGCTAAGCTGGGTACGCACCGCCCATCATGGATTCGTTTCCAAGACGCTGTTTATATGGAGCGCGTAGTTACGACCTAGATAGGATGGCGCTTTTAGTGTACCGAGATGGTACCCTGTAATCCTTAGTGATTGCCTGTTCCCGTTAAATCTGGCATTACTCAAGACTAGAATTCAACTGGCCTTTCAAATCTGTAAACCATTTCAAAATCGGTTGAGAAATGGCTGAGTTATCCATGGAAAACTCTTCATGATTATATTAAAAATATTGCCATGACGTCGTAACCATGTGGACGCAAAACTTCTAGAATGTTCTAGAACGTTCGACTGCGCTATTATTAGCTGCGCGCTGATTGGCTGTTGCTCGAATGATGATTGGATGGAGCCTGCGCCTGTGACGTCACGAGGAGTATAAAAGGAGAAGTGATCCAGTGATCGAGAGCATCCTCGGCCAGGGGAATAACAGGTTGGACCTGTACTAGCTACGATCGACAGATATTACGCATATGACTTCAGTTTCCATTGCATTCCCGTAGCTACCAGTAGCCAACCCACCGCAGTAAAAACAATTTTGTAAACTCCCTACTTACGGGAGTAATTTGGAACTACTGATAATTGTTCACGAATACTAACATCTACATTCGGAACACAAATTTGTGGTGAGGCCTTTATGGCCTGAATATGTGAGTCTACAGATGTAGAGGCAGGATGTTCTTTGATGGATGACTCGCCGGATCTGCCGGCCACGCCTAAAAGTGGTATTTTAATCGCCGCCGCATTGATCGTGTAGGTTCTTTCTACTTTCGACCGCAGCAAGTAAACTCTGCCCGGTGCATCTTCAGAGCTGGCTGACGCACCCAGCACCGTGAAGCTTTGTTTTGTATCTTCGTTTGCCTCTGACAACCCCCGCTAGTGATGGGTTGTTTACACCTTCCATCCATGCCATCGATGTATGGGAACTTTCTTCACCACGTAGTACTATCATATCTTTTACTGGCTGCTCGTTAGACATTCTATTAGGCCTACAGTGCTGAGCGATGTATCCCTCCCGCCATGAGTGTTCTTACGCAAGTCTTGTTTGCGGAAAACAGCTAACGGGAACCAACCTGTGGGAACTTTCCAGCTTCCGGAGAGTGCATCATCTCACGTCGACTGCGGATTGATGTCTCAATTTCAGTAACACGGTAGCTTAACTTAGGAATGACTACCAAGTATTCAAGTAACTATACTTCACAGTTTAATTATTTCTCTATATAGGTTTTGTTAATTATATTGTATCCGCAAGAACGGTCCCGATGACTAAAAGGAACCGTAACGGTCTTAGGACCAATAGTTATAATTTCTGTCTTTGTTGATAATTATTCTCATTTTCCTCAATGTGTTGCTAACCGCACTATTGTAGGTTCGTTAACCTGGACTGATATATGTATATATCTTAATCATTTGATACCGTATTGTTTGTTCTGGTTAGATTATGTATATTTATGGCCAGTGGCCATCTGTTCATATGTTTTGTTTATTCATAGAACATATAGGACTGCAGTGCACGTAGGAAACACTATACAGCAACATTTTTATATGCAACACTTTCTCCCGCCACCAACACTTTTTCACTGAGGTCGCTGTCCATGCTACAACTCTGTTTAGCCAGGCATGCTACTGACTAAACCTTTTCTATTCAGCTCAATAGGATAGGCTCGAAATGATTAGAGACACTTTCTTCATTACATACTGTGTAATATATTCTTCTCTTCCGGTAGTGCGATTATCTAGCCCCGCACTCCGGTAAGACTCATAAGTAAGATTTTGTCTCTCTTCGTGCTCCACTCAGCCTTGTGGCTTCTTAATTGTTTGGATGTCCCCATCCGTACCATGGGCTGATCTGACTCTGGGAAACTATTGGGCTTTCCGAGCAGTGATGGCCAGGGTGTGGTGTCACACACATTCCCGTATATCTTTGGATACTTAGTAGTTAGCACTTTAAGCCAATGTAGGAAAGCACAGCGAAAACATATGTATTAATTATTATTTTATTTTCTGACAAGCCTCCCACACCACAGTGCAAAACTTGCAACTTGTATATAAACCTAATGAAAGGTAAAACGGATAGACCCGGTGACGGGCGAGATATGCATTCCCACCGAATTCCGTTAAAATGTCTGGGCATGATATTTAGATCTGCCACGCCCCTGCGGGAAGGACATTTACAGTGGGTATTCGTCTCTGTCACCCCCACCATAACGATAAGAGAAATGGTCTAATAATGCTTTCGTGAAATGTATCCCATGTCTTGTAATGTTTTATGTGGATGCGGGGCGGGATGTTCGGATTCTTAGCCAATTCGGAGATCTTGCTATGTAACATGTATGAGTGCTGTCTCTGGTAATTGATGTCTTGGGGCATCTGTTCTCCATGACAGCCATGTCTAAAAGCTAGGTAGATATCAGCCAGTTGCGGCCTAAAATAATTCTTGTTCTGCAAAGGAATTAAGCAGAGCATCATCACTCGTCGTGCACTTGCGGCGTGCCAAGTCAACATACTACACTGGAACGTCCCGACACTACCCAGCGAGCTACAAGTGGTGCCTGATGTGGAGCCCGAAGAACATCAATAGTAACTCGCAACGAACTCACGCCCACACCATATAGTGAGCTTAGTTCAATACCATCTCCATTTAGCGAGGATTCCCTCGATCAAGAGGTAGCCTCATACGACGGATTCTCAGCACACATGCTCATCGACTATGCCAGCAATTCAGCGGAATCAACAACTTCGCACTATAACCGGTTTTTGCCTGTTAGCGATGGCACCTTTCGGGATGCCTCACAGGCAGGAATGGAGTTCAGAACCATATCGGACATCCGCGACAGGCCAACACCAACAGGGCTGAATCGTGGACGACTCCGACAAAGACCCGATTACAGGCATATTTACAGCCCTTCAGACTACTATCGTTCACCGTCTCATCTATGGAAACTGTATGGCCGGGTGATAATCCACAACATAGATAACCTCCCGCCCCGCCCCCTTCTAGCGAAACACGGTACTCAAAGGGATTACCGTGGCAATATCGGGAGGAATCGGCACCACTGTTTCGCTGGTATAACAGTCATGCAACACATCACGACTGTCAGCCCACTGCACCACCACCATATGAGGAACAACAGTCCTCTCCTCGGGAGGAACGACCACGCAATCTTCACAGCAATCCGCCTCCCGTTCATAGACCCATGCCGGTCTATGGCTCTACAAACGGGGCGGACTCATTAAATTTGTGTACGCGTGTCCTAGCTCCTCGGCAATGGCATCGACGGGAAACACCGACACTGTCACAACCTGCACTGCGACCAACCTCAGTACAGTCAACAACTTCCCAGATACCACACCACCCGGATTTCAGCCATTGCATTCTTCCCACGCTCTTGGCCGAGTCATCCTCCCTCACGAATTTAGTGGAGAGAATGACTGGTCCAATTATAATGTACAGTTCGAGATCATAAGTCGGACTAACCACTGGGACGATCAACAAATGGGTGAATATCTCACCGCAAAACTTTCCGGAAAAGCCCTCCAAGTTCTTGCAGATCTGGGAACGGATTACACTCCCACCTACACACAGTTGGAACGAGCACTGATGGAGCGATTTGGTGACACATCCCTCAGAGAAACCAGTCATCTTCAACTTAAAAGTCTCCAACTACGTGCGGGAGAAACACTTCTTGAGTTAGCTAGCCGAATTAGGAGGCTAGTCACCCACACCTATCCGAGCACCAATATGGAGGACGTGATTCATTTGCATCAGGACACCTTCATTGATGCATTAAGCGGTGAACCTGCCCTGAAAGAAAAACTGTTTCTCTGCGACCATGGGAGTTTGGCCCAATTAACGGCAACCGCGGTTCGCATTGAGAACTTTCTGCACCGGGAAAAGAATAACCGATGCCAACTCCATCCTATCAACGAGATAGAGGGTGCAGCTATCGCACTGCCCGCTAGTGCTCCCCCCCCCCCCCCCAGATCATCGACACCAACCAAACAGACACCACCACCACCGGATATGCAGAATCCCAATCAGAATCAAGCACCTGGAGGAAGGGCCGTGCCCATAGAGGAGGGTACAACGGAGACCCCGGGCGCTGGAACCAGCGAAACAACAACAACAACGGCAACATGAGAGAGTGGATAGAAGAGATTAACAAACATGGACAGTAAACACCACCAGCAACGCACTGCCACCGAACACCTGTTTCGGATGCGGTCAGCCAGGACATTGGAGGGAGCGGTGTCCTAACTGACCTCCCTCTACAATGCCTGCTCCAAACCATAGCATGCCGCAAAGGAGAGAAATAGTCAAACTCCTAAGGGTACCGAATCACAATGAGCCACTTCGGTGCCCGTATCCGTCTCCCGGCTCAACTGCAGTTTTCACGCAACAACGTTCAGTGGCCACCCATCATCCACAGAAAGCAACTTACATACCGACACCAAAAAGCATGGCTTCACATATGTCAGTGCCTACGTTGCCTCCCACATCCGCAGCAAGGACATCCCCTTCTTTTTCTGCACACGACAAGCCTTCTTTCCTATGTAAAACGGCAGGAGTAGGTTGTAGCACCTCCGTTGAAACAATGTTTTTGAAAGCACCATGTCCCGCCACCATGACACTAGATTCTCGGTGCCCTTTGGTGATATGTAGAACACCACCCCATCCAGCAGCATCTTCCGCATCCACAGACAGTAGCGATTTGGGAGAGACAATTCACTCCGCCTCATGGATCCACAAGCGCCAACATAAACGAAGGAACGCACGTCCTTGGCGTCATCATTGTTTCTTCTGCGCTTCACCGAAGCATCCTATGAAGCATTGCAGGAAATGGCTTGCACAGGTAGAGTTTATCCTTCATTCCATACGCGCCACTGTATACACTAATACCGTCAATACCGAAACGGCAACAACACCACCACCATGTTACCCCCAGCTCCGTCTTCACCGCAGTCTTCACACCAGCAGAGACGACGAACTGGCCCTTTCCTCACTCAGCCATCCACAACCTTACAATAAGCAAGACGGAAACAGTCGGAATATATAATGAGTGATGCTGTTCCAATGCCATTATCATGGACCGCATCATGGGAAACTCTTCCGCAGGTACATCGCAAAGTAATATACAAATGTACCTGTCTGTTTAGTGGCGTTTCCACCAGTGCCACCGTCGACACTGGTGCTTCTATCACAATATTTAACCAGCGCTTATATGAGAGCATCCCACCTCATAAGAAGCCTCCGCTTAAGTCTACAAATATTTATCTACAGACGGCTACAGGAGCAGATGTACCCGTAGCCGGTGTGGTTAATTTAGTTACCCAAATAGAGGAAATGCAATTCATTCAGAGAGTTGTCATAGCCTCTATCTATAACGATGCCCTACTTGGCTCTGATTTCATCAGTGCCAGCGAAGCCATCATACACTGCAGACAACAGGAACTCAACATACACAGCCGACGAATACCTCTCAGACCAGCATCGTCATTATACGATACGTGTGCAGTAATATTATCAAGTACCACCACAGTTGAGCCGGGACAGGAACACATCTTATGGGCCACCGCACCAGAGTTAGGAAGCAACACACACATCGCCATGCTGGAACCCGACCGTGATTATATGATCGCCTCACAATGCGCAAATCCCCGTATAATAGTGGACACTACTAATAAGAAAAAAACACCTTTTAGAGTGTTTAATGGTACCGCAGATCCCATCACTCTGGAACCCGGAGTATGCTGCGGCCATTTAGTGGCCATAATCTCATTGAAATCACCTGCACTTTCTGACACAACACCGCAAATGACTGATGATTTACCCAAACATTTACAAGATTTGTATCTACGTGCCACCATTGGATTACTGCAATCACAAAAACGAGAAATTCGGAAACTACTACATAAATATCGCGATAGTTTTTCCTCCAGAGATATGTATCCTGTGCCAAAGACACGCTGTTGGCCAACACCATATCGCACCATCACAAATTAAGATTGTTGGTGCACCGTGGGAGCGAGTGGCTATCGACGTGCTCGGACCCATGAATACAACGGATGACGGAAATAAATACATCCTCGTATTACAAGATTATTTTACGAAGTGGGTAGAAGCATTTGCTTTGCCGGACTAAGAGGCATCCACCATAGTGGAGGTCTTGGCCAGCAATGTGTTCTGCCGCTTTGATATGCCTTATGAGTTGCACTGTGATCAAGGAAGTAATTTTGAGAGCCGGCTCATATCAGAGCTCTGCAAATTGTTCCATATCATCAAAACAAGGACAACTCCATACCACCCCCGGAGTGACGGGATGGTAGAGAGATTCAACAGAACTCTCGCAGAGATGTTTATCAAGGAAACACGCCTTGATTGTAGATTGGGACCCATGGCTCCCATATGTACTTATGACTTACTGCACTTCAGAACATTCCAGCATGGGCTACACCACTGCTCGGTTAATGTTAGGCCGTGAATTAGCCTTACCCCTGGATCTGGCTATGCCACGAATACTAGGGGAGAAAAATTCACCATCTCTCTATGTTGAAATCTTGCGGCAAAGGATAGAACAAGCCCATGAGTTAGTGAGAGAAACCCCATCCACTGCACACTGGCGGCAAAAGACATGGCACAACCGGAAAGTGCATGGAGATCCATATGAAGCAGGAAGAATGGTATGGGTACACGATTCACGACGGTCTGCAAACGTGCCAAGTAAACTGAGTTACCAGTGGAAAGGCCCCTAGTAGGTAAGACGTCAGATGTGACCTACCGTATCCATGCTCCGATGGCCTGACCTCAGTCATCCACTTCGATCGACTTAAACTGTGTGTCAGTGACGACTCAGCACCAGAGCTCGGACTGGGCGTTTATCATGACACCGGTACCCAGACAGATATTTCAATGGAAATTAGTATTCCCCCAGTTAGTGCAGAGCAATGCGGTGCTAGTTCAGCCCCGCTTCTACCAAGCCAGAATGTTGGTGAACAAGCAGCTAACGATGATGACGATAACGAGATACGTACTCGCCCTCTCCCTCCTCAGCGCGTGTCTATTCGATCTGGGAAGTCGTATCTGAAGAATTTCGTGTTTGTTTTGTTGAAGGGACAGGATGGAAAAGTTGTTCCTCCGATCTCTTCCCATTCACACCCACTGCATGTTATGACCCCATCATAGAGTTACCACAAGCGGAAGCTGAGGCTGACCCAAGCCATACTTCCTGTAGGGTGGAACATATGGTGAATAGCATGGAAGTGAGGAGGCCGGATGGAGCCTTAGCATGTCTAGAACCGCTGAACCGTACAACAAGGTGTACCTGACCACCTCCCTAAAGCGCCAGACCAATTCCCAACCAAGCGGGACCCATATCCGTCGTCGCACCACCACCCCAAACTCCAACTGGCGTCCCTCATCTATACACCAAGTTCGGACATCACCAGCCCAGTCCATTTCACACTCCACTCGTCGTCTGTTGACCGTCAATCTTCAGATATGAGAGAGACTGCTATAACAGAGGAGGAGGCATCCCGCACTGCACCGACCAATATTACACCCCCCCCCCCCGCGGTGGGCAGGGAAGCAGACTGTTCAGCAGACTCTCGGCTCAAATTTTCCCGGTGTCTAAAAGTTATGACAGGACACCAACCATCATGTAACGTGAGATGACCATATCCCCCTATCTAAAGGCCACCTTAGCCAATTGGCATACCATGCTTCCCCATGAGCAGTCAGAACATCACACAACAGACAGAACGTCACTACCTACAAGAACACACCTGCCTTCAAGACTGGATGCGTGAATTCATCATTGCGTGTACATCACATCCTTGATCGGTTATACTCAGCATAATGGAGACATTCAACATCGGCAACAACAGCATTTAGCAGCACCTACCAGTCTTAATTAATTACCGGTAGAGACATAAATATTCCCGCAACAAATTCCTCCCGCACAAAACTAATGTGTTAGATCTAGGCCGGGACGGAGCTAGTTCTACCCATTGAGGAAAATGCTTGGCCAGCCCTCCCGCTCGGAAAACACAGCTATCTTGACGGGATCAGTACCGTTTATCTACCGCATGAATAGATCTGTTTAAACCACGCATCAAAGTTACTTACAACTTTACTGTTAAATTTTTGATTAAAAACAACTGCTCTACCATGCCACAAATCATTAGCGCACGGGCCGGTAAAGCGGCATAAAAAATCTGACAATAAAATTACAGAGAATTTCAGAAATTCTCTTCCTTGCGTTCCAGTTTATAATCGACACGGGCTGAGAACTACCTATTACAGACACCTACCAAGACGTTAAAGAACTCACGCAAATACGGGACATTATAAAGATTTTGATGTAACATATATATATTTCTATCTCTCGCTTCTGCAACAGACTACACCTCAGCAACAGAATTTTGGCCATCGCCATAAACAGCATATACGTTTCCGATCAACCATGTGCTTTTTAGAGCCACGTGACATTTACTGCTATTTCCAGTTAGTTGGATCAAACGCTTTAAACAAAAGAGCCGCCCAGAGACGCGACTACCACAGCGTGATGGAGGAGTGGCGAGGGTGAGTCCGGGAGATTACCGCTGACATCACCTGGCTCCCACACACCCCATCGGGTGCTCCAGCCTAAAATTTAAATAGGCAAGTTTATAAGCATCCAACCTGGGGAACCGCCTCACGCTAATTAAAAGGTGAGGCTCCGCAAAGAAAAAGTAGTACCACGTTTTTATGTTGATCGGAGGCTGTTAAATGTGCGAAATAAAGACAAGTTTAACGAGCCATTCTTACTATAATTAAAAGTACTCCCTTTATATGGGAGGAATTAATCCTATGACGTCCAGGCTGGAAAACGAGGAAACATTCACATAAGAATGACCGAATCACCTGTTAAAACCTTTAGGTGTGGTCATCCGCCGCCTGTGACGTCACTAAATAGTATAAAAGGAGGACGCTCACTCTGAAACTTTGTCTTCCCATCAAAACTCAACACCAGAGAAGAACATAGCATTAGGCTTCTTTCGTGTCGCAAACCAAATTCTGCTGTTTTTCTTCTTATTATTTCATTATTATATTTGGCCTGGAAAGTTATAAACCATGAAGCGATAGGGCATTAGGTTTTGAATAAAGTTCCCGCAACTAACTACCATGCAGGAACAAGATGTCACTCCTTGAAGATTAAGCGTTGTCAGATTCATCTGAAGAAGAATCAGTACCAGTTCCAAAGCCGTTCCCGTGTAACTCGTTATTAGCTAGCGGAGAGCTATGTACCAGAACTTTCACTAGAAAATCTGACCGCACCCTTCATATTAATAAGGATCATCTTTTCCAGACAGATTTCTGTGTGACGTGCCAGTATCTCTACACCGCTACTCGCTACAGGGTGACACACACGCTCCGTTATCATCATTGTGTGTTGGAAGTGACGTAAGTTCCTGGGGAAGAGAACGAGGATCGTGCCGTTTTAGCCACCCATTTCGAGTCTCGGCTCCCGGTCAAAGTTCTCCCGACCGAGAAAATGGCCCACACGAAGAACACTACTCATAGATATCCCGTTAGCCATCGTCTTCCCGCGGCTACCGTAAGCAACGTACAGTCAGTCAGATGTGAAATCCTGCCTGCAGCTGCATCTGGAAGTGTTACGCCGGTACCAATTACTTCATCCACACCAGTCCTGAAGTAGAGTAAGAAGCGAAAATCTCCCGCAGAATCCAGTTCGGCAGCACCCGCATCGTTTATTAGCCATCCGGCTACGGTCACTACACCCGCCACCATAGTATCTGAAACAGTGCTAGCCAGTCAACCGATTTCAGTGGTAATTACGACTCATGCAGAAATAGACATTCCAAGTTACCTGCAGTCTCCATCTCCACCCGAACTTACCACAGACGAAGAACTAGGACTGGTGCAGCCTATGACAATTAGTGTAACTCCGACCCGTGTTATTCAGCATCCGCCTCCTCGCCTTTCTGACCCCGCAATCAGAAAGGAAATCACGCCGGAACGTCCATACGCGGGAAAGAGATGGATTGCCCACACACAGTATATCCAGCCCATGCCTAACATCACCGCAAGTCATCTACTAAAGTGTGCTAAGTTTCGGAAGATGTCGTCTCCTGCCGTATCCGCTCCCACACCACGACTTCAGCCTATAGTACAGCTCGCTGCCATCACAACAACAGCTACGGCGACCACCACGACAGCTACCACAGCCACCACGACAGCTACCATCACCACAGCATCAGCGACATTGGCAACCACTAGTAACGCCGCTGCTATATGGACGAATATATTGGAACCAGCAGTAACTGTGAGAGACATTATGGACGCAAATATTACCGCCACCATTACTTCGGATGTTTCAGACAGTGCCAATAATAGTGAAAGCATCTCAGCAATGACAGTGCATCCACCGCGACCCACCACCATCAGACGCAGGACCCAAACTCAATGGAGAAATTTCGTTGCAGAGGTGTGATTATATGTAATTCAGCAGAAATATCAATAGGCGATTCGTGGAAATGTATTAATTATTACTTTATTTTTTAAATACTTTTCTTATTATTATATATGTTAGATCAATAATTGAATCCCGTCCTTAGGATGACTACGGTTATCCGACACAGCCGCACACTTCAGTGCCCGGTTGTGTCTCACACGAAATGAGCACTGCGGACTCTGATGTTGTAAGAACGTCATGTGCGACGTAAAGAATACAACATCCCGCAGTGCAATAACGTCACAATCCCGCCGTGCAGTCTCAGCTACGCTGAGGCTGCCCGATAGACCAATTTTTAAGTTATTACTATTATATATCTTGTTTTTCTTATTATTTTTCTTCTTGGCTCAGACGTCAGGACGGATATGGGGCCAGCGAGAGCTGCCCGTTGCGGACCCGCAATAACAGGCCACAAAAAGATATTTTATATATTGATAATACTAAGTGATACGTATTGCATACCCATTTATTTACCCGGGGTGCGCAAGTAATTCGGTGTGATTTACTAAATAAATACCTCGTAAGGGTATGTTACATGGTCTATATATACCTTGTCTTTTTCTTATTATATTTTTATATATTTAAAAACTTAAATTGTGGTACGTTGGAGCTTGGGTGTTCTCTGCGGAGATCATGATTATCCGCACTCGGAGAGAACACCCATGCGAGCTATTGTTTAGAATCATATACTAAATAAAGTTATAGCACGCACCGTAATATTAGTAATAAAACAAAACAAAAAAAAGAAAGGCCTGGAAAATAATTCCAAGTCAAAATTGAAAACTAAAAGTATGACTCCACCCCCCCCCCCCCCCCCCCCTCCTCTTGGCACTATGTGCTCTCTCTCTCTTGAATACGCGTCTAATGCGTCACAACTGCTTTCCGCCTACGCGCCTACCCGGGAAGTCTATAGTTCCCGCCTAGTGTACAGCTGTGCGTCACAAACTAGGAGGTTGTGGTGTAGTTCGGATCGACTTGTCAGATACGGCCGTACCAGCTAAGCTGGGTACGCGCCGCCCGTCCTGGATTCGTTTCCTGAACACACCCCTCTGGGTAGAGCCATATATGGGCCTTTGGGAGAGATAGCGTTAAATGCGCATGCGCATGCCAAGACGCTGTTTATATGGAGCATGTACTTATGACCTAGATAGGATGGCACTTTTAGTGTACCGAGATGGTACCCTGTAATCCTTATTGATTGCCTGCTCCCGTTAAATCTGGCATTAATCAAGACCAGAATTCAACGGGATTTTCAAATCTGTAAACCATTTCAAAATCGGTTGAGAAATGGCTGAGTTATCCAGGGAAAACTCTTCTTGATTATCTTCAAAATGTTGCCGCGACGTCATAACCACGTGGACGCAAAACCTCTAGAATGTTCTAGAACGTTTGACTGCGCTATTATTAGCTGTGTGCTGATTGGCTGTTGCTCGAACGATGATTGGATGGAGCCTGCGCCAGTGACGTCACGAGGAGTATAAAAGGATAAGTGATCCAGTGAATGAGAGCATCCTCGGCCAGGGGCCGAACAGGTTGGACCTGTACTAGCTACGATCGACAGATATTACGCATATGACTTCAGTTTCAGTCGCATTCCCGTAGCTACCAGTAGCCAACCCACTGCAGTAAAAACAATTTTGTAAACTCCCTACTTATGGGAGTAATTTGGAACTTCTGATAATTGTTCACGAATACTAACATCTACATTCGGAACACAAACTTGCGGTGAGGCCTTTACGGCCTGAATATGTGATTCTACAAATGTAGAGGCAGGATGTTTTTCGATGGATGACTTGCTGGATCTGCCAGCCACGCCTAAAAGTGGTATTTCAATCACCGCCGCATTGATCGTGTAGGTTCTTTCTACTTTCGACCGCAGCAAGTAAACTCTGCCCGGTGCATCTTCAGAGCTGGCTGATGCACCCAGCACCGTGAAGCTTTGTTTTGTATCTTCGTTTGCCTCTGACAACCCCCGCTAGTGATGGGTTGTTTACACCTTCCATCCATGCCATCGATGTATGGGAACTTTCTTCACCACGTAGTACTATCATATCTTTTACTGGCTGCTCGTTAGACATTCTATTAGGCCTACAGTGCTGAGCGATGTATCCCTCCTGCCATGAGTGTTCTTACGCAAGTCTTGTTTGCGGAAAACAGCTTATGGGAACTGACATGCGAGAACTTTCCAGCTTCTGGAGAGAGCATCATCTCACGTTGACTGCGGATTGACGTCTCAATTTCAGTAACACGGTAGCCTAACGTAATTGTACTTCACAGTTTAATTATTTCTCTATATAGGTTTAGTTAATTATATCGTATCCATAAAACGGTCCCGATGACTAAAAGGAACCGTAACGGTCTTAGGACCAATAATTATAATTTCTGTCTTTGTTGATAATTATTCTCATTTTCCTCAATGTGTTGCTAACCGCACTATAGTAGGTTCGTTAACCTGTACTGATATATATATATATATATATATATATATATATATATATATATATATATATATATATATATATATATATATATATATATATATATATATATATATATATATATATATATATACACCTGTGCAAAAGTTAAGCACCACCCTATTTTTACGCACATGCGAGGGTATATTCATGTGCTATGAAGAAAGCAATAGCATAAACATTTATGTACCCATCCATCTTAGTGCAAGAGGTAATAATGCAACTAGAGGAATGCTGATTATGATGGTGGGGAAACACTGTATGTTTTTGTTTGAACTTGAAAACGAGGCCTGCATATGGTTACGTTGACACAACTGACAACTATTGCCCTACAGTTGACACACGTGGCTAGATTGCCATTAATGGTGTTTGAAAACGAAGTTTAACATCTGTGCACGAGTTTGAGACTGTCATTATCAATACCGGGTATATCCACCTTGTGCCTGGATGACGGCCTGGACACGACATCTCATGCTGGTCACCAACCGACTGATACGCCATTGTGGTATTCGTTGCCATTCAAGATGGAGTGCGTCTGTTAATTCCTGTAGGTTCTGCACAGGAGGATCCCTCCTTCTCACCATGTTTCCCAGAATGTCCCAGATATGCTCAATAGGGTTCATGTCAGGGCTCCTTGCTGGCCATGGTAGGGTTTCGATGGCATTCTGGCGGAGGTATTCATGCACAGCTCTAGCACGATGTGGTCGGGCGTTGTCATCCATGAATATAGGGTGGGTTCCAGGTGCATGATTTACAAAATGAGGGACCACAACTCTATCCAGTATGGAATCTTGATATCTTTGTCCATTTAGTGTTCCAGGTACAGTCAACAGATCCAGCTTACTATCAAATGAGATGCACCCCCATATCATAACGGAACCTCCACCAAATGGAACTTCTTCCATGATGTTACGTTGGTCGTACGCCGTGCGTCTGGACCTCCATACACGAGTTCGACCATCTGTGGCATGAAGCAGGAACCGACTTTCATCGGACCAGTGTACCCGTCTCCAGGATCTCATGTTCCAGTGTCTTCTTTCGTTGCACCACCTCAGACGCTCCTCTTTGTGGTGTGCAGTGAGGAGAGGACGTCTGACAGGCCTCCTAGCTTTCATGCCAGCAGCATACAGTCTCCTTTTGACGGTAGACATTGACACTCTATTGCGCGTTTCCCATTGCTGGCTGAGCACTCTGCTGTTGGTGAATGGAGATCTCCTAACAAGGCGTACTAGGGCTCGATCATCACGGGCAGTAGTCTTCTTCGGTCTTCCAGATCTAGGCCTGTCCTTCACCTCGTTAGTTTGCCCATGTTTTGCAATCAAACGACTGATTACAGTATGGTTAATGTTCAGCTGTCTGCCAATCTCTCTGCATGACATACCAGTGGTATGCATGCCTATGATTTGCCATTTCACACGATCACTTAACCTTCGTCTTGCCATAGCGGTTCACAATCAAGAGCTAATTCTTTCTGTACAAATAAACCACGGTCATGAACACAAAATTCCTACAAATAAACCACGGTCATGAACACAAAATTCCTAATCTTGTCGCCTAAATCTGTATGTAATGTTCTACACCTCAAACTGGACTTTTACATAACTGAACACGTGTGCTGTTTCCCGCCACGCACGGACATCAAGCGGCGTGAAGTCATGCATGCATGTGCATTTCGTACTTGGAATTATGTCAGCTAATGCGGGGGGACAAAAAGTATGGCAGCCTAGTTGTACCATCATGTTTCTACGTTCTGTTGTTTTTGCTGGTGCTTAACTTTTGCACAGGTGTATCTTAATCATTTGATACCGTATTGTTTGTTCTGGTTAGCTTATGTATATATATGTTTTGTTTATTCATAGAAAATATAGGACTGCTGTGCACATTAGGAAACACTATCCAGCAACATTTTTATATGCAACACTTTCTCCCGCCACCAACAATTTCTCACTGAGGTCGCTGTCCATGCTACAACTCTGTTTAGCCAGGCATGCTACTGACTAAACCTTTTCTATTCAGCTCAATAGGATAGGCTCGAAGTGATTAGAGACACTTTCTTCATTACATACTGTGTAAAATATTCTTCTCTTCCGGTAGTGTGATAATCTAGCCCCGCACTCCGGTAAGACTCATAAGTAAGATTTTGTCTCTCTTCGTGCTCCACTCAGCCTTTTGGCTTCTTAATTGTTTGGATGTCCCCATCCGCACCATGGGCTGATCCGACTCTGGGAAACTATTGGGGTTTCCGAGCGGTGATGGCCAGGGTGTGGTGTCACACACATTCCCGCGTATCTTTGAATACTTAGTAGTTAGCACTTTAAGCCAATGTAGGAAAGCACTGCAAAAACACATGTATTAATTATTATTTTATTTACTGACAATCCTCCTGCACCGCAGTGCAAATCTGGCAACTTGTATATAAGCCTAATGACAGATAAAACGGTTAGTTCCATAGGACCCGGTGACGGGCGAGATACGCATTCCCACCGAATTCCATTAAAATATCTGGGCCTGATATTGAGATCTGCCACGCCCTTGCTGGAAGGACCTTTACGGTGGGTATTCGTCTATCTCACCCCCACCATAACGATAAGAGAAATGGTCTAATAATGCTTTTGTGAAATGTAACCCATGTCTTGTAATGTTTTATGTGGTTGCGTGGCGGGATGTCCGGATTCTTATCCAGTTCGGAGATCTTGCTACGTAACATGTATGAGCACTGTCTCTAGTAATCGATGTCTTGGGGCATCTGTTCTCCATGACAGCCATGTCTAAAAGCTAAGTAGATATCAGCCAGTTGCAGCCTAAAATAATTCTTGTTCTGCAAACAACTAAAAGGAATTAAGCAAAGCAGAAGGCCCGCAGAAATAAAGCAGCAACTACTAATACAGCAAACCGAGAATTACATAAGATGGTGACAAGGGAATCCATCAGGAACCCCCGTCCCATCTTCACGTAAAACAGTACGCACCCCTATAGTCATAATCTCACTTGGTATGGTCTTGTCTTTCTAAAGCATTTTTGATTGGAATAGTAGAGTAAGTCCATTTTTGTCTACTATTCTTCTCCCGCTTTAAGCAGTGGCGACACCTTCCCGAGACGGAGGCTTTCGCAAGGCACTTGCCTCTCGCAAGGATTCAGCGACGATGGTCCACGCCAGGATAATACTCCTCACCCAAAACTTGCACTAGGAGTAGTGCCTGCGTGAGGCACGTCACTTTTCGCCCGAGATAACCTTCTTCCTTTCAGCTTAGAGGTATAATAACTTATATTAAGTTAAATAGTTACGTCTCGTGTACGGGAGCCTCCCTTGCGGGGATACCTCTACGGACCTACGAGTCTGTGTGGTACCTCCGGGTGCCCCATGTTTAAAGGTTCATCTACCTGTCTCTATGTCTCATATTTTCGTATGCTCTTACTGTAATGTTATCTAGCATATTTATAATTGTTTATGTAAACTCATTGTATAGACTTATATTTTTATGTCACCAGATCTCCTAACAAGGCGTACTAGGGCTCGATCATCACGGGCAGTAGTCTTCTTCGGTCTTCCAGATCTAGGCCTGTCCTTCACCTCGTTAGTTTGCCCATGGTTTGCAATCAAACGACTGATTACAGTATGGTTAATGTTCAGCTGTCTGCCAATCTCTCTGCATGACATACCAGTGGTATGCATGCCTATGATTTGCCATAGCGGTTCACAATCAAGAGCTAATTCTCTCTGTACAAATAAACCACGGTCATGAACACAAAATTCCTAATCTTGTCGCCTAAATCTGTATGTAATGTTCTACACCTCAAACTGGACTTTTACATAACTGAACACGTGTGCTGTTTCCCGCCACGCACGGACATCAAGCGGCGTGAAGTCATGCATGCATGTGCATTTCGTACTTGGAATTATGTCAGCTAACGCGGGGACAAAAAGTATGGCAGCCTAGTTGTACCATCATGTTTCTACGTTCTATTGTTTTTGCTGGTGCTTAACTTTTGCACAGGTGTATATCTTGTTGAAAGGGTTCGGAACCGGACAATGGTCTGGCTTCATATATCTTGTTGAAAGGGTTAGAAACTGGACAATGGTTTGACTTCATTTATCTTGTTGAAAGGGTTAGAAACTGGACAATAGTCTGAGAAACTAAGACCTCCGCTTTAACAAAGTGTCTTACGAGGTTCAAACAGTTATTTTATGATTCATGATTCAACATTATTTATTCCTATAATACATACTTACACAATGATAAGGCATATAACATTGTAACGATGTAGACTAAAACAGGTATGAAAAATATCCAAACCAATATCAATATGTCATACAAGAAAGAATGGAAATGTATACATTTAATACGAATTGTCAAAGGTGAATTACTAGGCCTACACTCAATCACGTAATCAGGCCATCTACACCAGCCCACACAAACATATTTTCTGATTGTCTGCTCTAGGCGGGTGAGGAGAGAGAGAGAGAGAGAGAGAGAGAGAGAGAGAGAGAGAGAGAGAGAGGAGAGGGAGAGGGAGAGGGAGAGGGAGGGAGGGAGGGAGGGAGAGAGAGAGAGAGAGAGAGAGAGAGAGAGAGAGAGAGATTGTTTTACCGTAATTCCGGGGACATTTTCACGTCTAGACCCTACTCTCTGGGGACATGCTCGGATTGTGGGGATAATGCCCTGTCCACACAATTACGGTCGCTCAAATGATCGGCAAAAGTGTGAAACGTCCAAAAAATATATTTAGAATTTGTGTCCCCACGATTCATGTTTTTCAATTTTTTTTACGTTTTTTCATTTCTCTCACCTTCTCTCACATTGAAATGTCCCCACAAAATTATCTCACACTCTCATGTAAAAAATATATTGCGCGAGGCATACGAACACGTGATGTGATAAACACTCACGTGCACAGACTAGGCGGCGGTGTAATCTCCCATCCACATACTGCTGCTAATGCATGAACTGCCAACCAAAGAGTATGTCCCCACACTGTTTCTCACATTTGTGGGGTCTCTCTCACTAGGTCCCCGCTCTGTGTGGGGACCGTCCCCACAGTGTTCTCTCACTTTTTTTAGTTAATGGTAATAATCGCTATCCATCTTAGACGTATGTTTTATTTTGCCAACGCACACAGAAACACGAAGGAAATGAAAATCAAAAAATGAGAGAAAAAAGTGATGTCCCCACAGTTACGGTAAAACCGTCCAGAGAGAGAGAGAGAGAGAGAGAGAGAGAGAGAGAGAGAGAGAGAGAGAGAGAGAGAGAGAGAGAGAGAGAGAGAGAGGGAGAGAGGGAGAGAGAGAGGGGGAGAGGGGGAGAGGGAGGGAGGGAGGGGAGGGAGGGAGGGAGAGAGAGAGAGAGAGAGAGAGAGAGAGAGAGAGAGAGAGAGAGAGAGAGAGAGAGAGAGAGAGTCTGAATGCATAGAATATGTTGTCAAGTAATTTGTATATAATAAGCAAGGTAAAGAAAATTGAATCTGTCTCATACGCTACGTGTTTTCATAAAATGACGTCATTTTCAGGAGTTTCATCGTACAGTATTTGTCCGGCAACTGCAAAAATCTCTCTTGGACCGATTAAAAAATGAGCCTATCTTGCCGCTGTAGTTGCCTTTGATGCATTGTCGTTGCCTTTGCCGCATTGTCGTTTCCCCCATTGCCATTGCCTTGGCTGTGTTGTCGCCGCCGCATTGCCATTGCCTTTTCCGCGCTGTCGCCGCCGCATTGCCGTTGCCTTTGCCACGTTGTCGCCGCCGCATTGCTGTTGCCTTTGCCACGTTGTCGTTGTCGCATTCTCGTTGCCTTTGCCGCGTTGTCGCCGCTGCATTGCCGTTGCCTTTGCCGCGGTGTCGCCGCTGCATTGCCGTTGCCTTTGCCACGTTGTCGCCGCCGCATTGCTGTTGCCTTTGCCACGTTGTCGTTGTCGCATTCTCGTTGCCTTTGCCGCGGTGTCGCCGCTGCATTGCCGTTGCCTTTGCTGCGTTGTCATTGGAGCATTACCATTGCCTTTGCCGCGTTGTCGTCGCCGGATTGCCGTTGCCGGGAAAATGCATGAATGTGTACTAAGCTTAGGCAACAGTATGCGATTAGGCGTGCGTGTGTCACTGTATCATCATGCCGTGTTATAGTAAGTGGATAGTTGTCATTGACACCACTCTGATGTCAAAATTTTGAATTTTCACAGTTAAATTAACAGATAATCATTCTGGAGTTCATTTATCAACAAATTTGGTGAAAGCTGTTGCTGTCGTACACAGCAACATCGTCCACCAAAAATTGCTGGGAAATGTACACTAGTTTCTTTGCTATTGACTCAGTAAAAGATAAAATATTGACACGTGAGTTGCCAGCAGTAACAAATACCGCCACAATGCATAATACTCTTAATAGCAGTAGTTCATATAGCCTCCATTGAAGCGAAGGGAATTATCATCCGGGTTACCCGTGATTGTTCAAATTGACTTAATAATGGTAACTATCATGATAACAGCAAAGACGTCCGTAACCCTAACCCTAACCCTAACCCAAAGCACATGTCTCTGAATAAGGTGACATGAAGAAATCCCGCGAAAACATGCTTGCAATAAACACCTGTAATCTAGATATATATCCAGGTGAGACGTCTAATAACAGAGATACACAATATAGCTTGCGTGTCTGCGGAAGACATTGTTTGCCATCTAAGTTTAATTCCATCAAAGCGTGTTAAATTTACACAGCATGCAATACTAACCAGCGTGTATGAATCGTTGTAGTAATTGGACGCCATATTCTTTGCATCTATTGTCTGTAAAAGTCGGGAATTTTCAAAGAAAGGTCTCCACCTGCAAATTGTTATTTCCCCGACGAAACGCAATTTACTTCAATTTCAATCCAACATATACGAAAGCTCTAGAAGAGTTTGAGCTGATGCCGTTCTGGCCTTAGATAGCAACAGCTTCCAGGTATTTTAATTTCAAAATATTCGACATCATACAATGTTGTCATATCGGGTCTGTATAACATAGAGTTAGCATATATAATGGAGGGATCCGACCTAACACTCAAGTATCCGACATAATAATCATACGCATCTCAAGTTAGCTGATGTCACTCTCTTAATTTCACGTAGGCTACCTGGCTTCGTCATGAACATCCAATCGTTCGTCAAGTGTATGAATTGTATATATGTGTGACCCACCTACTAGACTGTTAAATATTGTAAAAGTAATTTGACTGGGCAGACTCAAGTCAAATTAGTTTCAAAATATTCACAGCTTACCTGTAGTTACCTTGAAAATTAGACTCTGGGAATTCAGGTTTAAAAGCGATTCCAATAAGCGTAAATAACAACAGCTTTCAGCAACATTGTTTTCAAAATAGACATCCTTGAAGCGTTTTCAATAACGCTAATGGAGATTTTTTCCGCACTTGGGTTGATGACTGTCTGTGGGGGCGTGTGCGTATGCTAATTTTGCAACGTTATTAGTTTAAACGTTATTTCCAAGACAGACACGTGGTTGACCGTACGCCGGCCCGGCGGAAGAAATATATCAACAACACAACACGGGGACAAATTTGTCCTTTTATCCAGCACATAATTGTTTACTTTTACAGCATATAATCATTGCCGTGCACGTGTAGTTTCCGAAATATTCATAGTAAGCATCGTAGGAGGGCTCCATCTAAAAATAGAGGCGTGATTTCGTGTCTTTATCATGCCGAATCTCGAATGTACGACTCTAAGTTGGATTACCGCGAGTCCAATATTGAATACCCGCCACGGCCGCGAGTCCACCCACGAGTCCTAACTGACTTCCACGAGTTGGACTTCCGCGAGCCGGACTAGGTATGATCATATTATTCCACATTTAAATAAAAAACTTAGCGGATTTTCTTCTCTATTTGGATAACACGCGTATGCATAGTTAGGAGCACCGGCATTCAATTTAGAAGAGATTCAGGATTATTTATTCAGTAGCAAAATATATATAAGTCATGGATTCAACTAGGTTGTCCCAACTAGGATGTCCGCCGAAGGCAATGCCTATTGTATTGGCGGACACCTTACACATATATACATACATCTATATAAATAAATAAAACAGGACAGTTACATTAGATTTCCACGTTCTATTCAATTCAATTTTTATTTTATAGTAGCATTTCACATTTATATTACAAAGGACAGGTAGTCCATCAAAGGCAAAGCCTATGTGGTGATGGGCCCCTAACATATATTAGACAAAGAAACATTACAACATTAAATTACTGTACATATTACAAATAACAACATTACAACACTACACGTAACACACATAAAAACATAATTAAGTTACAAGTAGTTAATTTTTTTTCCACTTGCACCCACAGTATATATGCATTATTTTCAAATGTTTAACTTCTAGAAGATCTGCAGTTCTAAGTTGCTGGAGGTAATTGAAAGAGGGGTGGGGAGGTGTGGGGGTTGTGGGGTGGGGTGGGGGTGGGGAGGGGCGTTCATCGAGCTTAAAACAGGAATCATGTGATGTATTATTATTATTATTATTATTATTATTATTATTATTATTATTATTATTATTATTATTATTATTATTGATTTATTATTATTGATACTAATACTGTGTATGATGAGCCATAATGTATGATGAGCCATATGGTGGTATGCTCTTCCTAAAATTAATGAGATTGGTAAATCCATCAACTTCCACAGCCATACTCCCTCCTCATGTGTACTTCTAAAGGGGTCTACCTACGTGTGATTAACGCTTTCCCTGATGAGTATCCTATATCTCGATTAAGTCCAGAGGAAACAATTTATGACAACTGTTGAATATTTTGAAATTATTCTGACTGGAAGCTGACAGACGAGAACATTAAATTACATTAAATTACATGTTTCAAAGGATCCAACTATTGCACATTACAAATATAAATATATAAATAATAGATGGCGTTGGTTACTATAAAAATACACAGACATACATATTTCCATTTACATCCACAGCATAATAATGCAGCTAACAATATGATTCCAGTTAGACCAAATTCAAAACATCCAACAGAACTAGATGTGTATCATAAGCAATGAACTGTAGCACAGATCGACCGGACGGATACGAACCGTCCCAGCTAGGCTGGGTACGGGACGACCGCTCCGGGTACGTTCCAAGCAAACCCCCCCCCCCCCCCCGAGTAGAATAGTACGCATGTATAAAGCCCTATGAGAGAGGTTTCGCTAAATGGCTACGTCATTAAGCATGTGTAGCGAACATGCGCGCGCGTCAGAGCTTCCCTGACAACATGTGTCAGTATTTGGAGAATATATGCTTATAGTGTACCGAGTTGGTACTAGTGATTTCTTCAAATCACACTATTCTCGTCGTTCCTGGTGCCAATCGGGACCAAAACGAAACGAGGATTTCAGAACTTTTTACCTTTTTAAAATCGGACCAGAAATCGCCAAGTTATCGTCAAATGGCTCGCTTAAATTATCTTCAAAATATTGCTTTGATCGTGTGTATGCATTAAATGAAAGAGGAATGTGCTGTTCACGTGATAGCCACGTCACAACTTCCAGCTGCACGGTGATTGGCTACTGCTTGCCGACTGATTGGTTGGAGCGTCCTGCCTCTGACGTCACGAGTAGTATAAAATGAGCCAGAAATCGAGAATCAAGAGCACTTCGGCGTGGAAGCCGACACAGTCAGCAAGACTGCTGGACCAGCGCAGTGCAAGACGCGGGGGAACTGCTAACTGACTGTGGTACCTACACCACAGAAGTGACATTTGGAATTGAGATCTCCTGCACCGGTGAGCAGTCTTGGATATCCGCAATAGAATTTTGGAAGCTCCCGGACAGACATCCGGGGGAAAAATAAATTAATATAAGAGCTGGAACTTTCACAGAGGAGTTTCATGTGGATGGGCCTTGCATGCCCGATGTAATTCTACAGGATGTAGAGCTAAGGTGATTCTTGATGGATAACTCACCAGATCTTCCGGACCACGCTGAAGTGTTATCAAACTTCCACACAGCATGTCGCATGTGTTAATTAACTTTTAGACCACAGTCTGGTGGAACTCTGCTCAGTGCGTCAGAGCTATGCGGCGTATACCGCACCGTGTACCCAGTTTAATGTACATGCATATTTAATTACAACTATAGCCCTCCCTCTTAATGGGCAACTTTCAAACTACCATCGCCGGAAGGAAACTTTATAGCAAACTGTGTAAATTATGTATCAGTTATCCTGACTGTCTAGTGGACATCTTCCTATAACTGTTCTTCTTCTCCGTCTTGAGAGTGAGCCGCAGCAACACTCTGCTTGCGGAAATCTTCCCTGCATTCGGGATCGGGCCATCTCACGCTACTCACCTATAGCGTATCAATTTCCATGATTTATGAACTCTTACTGTACCGATGACCAATAAGTACTCAAGTAACTATACTATTGTGCATTTCATTGTTTCCGTAAAAGGTACTGATGACTAATATGTACCTACCTGGTCTTTCCGACGGCATTTTTATACTTTCTCTTTCTTACTGTATATATTATCTTTATTTCTGTGTGCTTACAACTATCAAGCACCGTAAGGTCTTATGACGTGATATACTGTCAGCAATGTATTAGTTAGTTATGGATATGGCAAGTAGCCATTCTAGTTATTATGTTTTGTTTATGAAAACTCTAGGATGCAGTACGCTAGATAATACTATACAGCAACATTATATCCGCATCAGTATATCCCCCCAGCATCGATTTTATACTGAGGTCACTGATCATGCTCACCATGCTCGAACCTGACATGTGACAAACTAAACCTGGCTATTCTAGCTTGATAGGATAGGTTTAAAGTAGTTAGGGACAATCTCTCCATAAGAGACACATTGTGTGCACCTCTTTTCCGGTTGTAGTGGATATGTAACACCACGCACTGGCTAGATTGTGTAAAATTGGCCAATTACCTTAGGGCCTCTTATTAATATCGAGTAATTGTCTCTTTCTGCGCTCCTCTAGCCCCATGGCTTAATAATTGTCTGAACTCCTAGTCGACACGTTGGCAGGATCCGACTCTGGGAAACTATTGGGGATTCCGAGTGGTGATAATTAAAGTGTCGGTTTACATACACTTCTCCCTGTATCTTTGGATACCAGTTAGTTTAGATTCCCCCACCAACGAAGGAAGCACTGCGAAAGGAAATTATATATTATGTAACACCGGCATGCAGTGCAGCTCTGGGCATTCTGGAACATAACCCTAATGACAGGTGAAATGTTAATTCCGCAACACACTCGTGATGGACGAGACACAGATCTTCATCCAACTCTTCCAGTGACTGGGTGGGGTCTTAGAACCCACCACGCCCTCACGAGAAGGTCACTAATGATCTGTCTCTTAACCCCACCCCCTCCCCCACATAAATGATATTGCGCTTTCTAAATCACTTATGTGAACTGTAACTTGTCCTGGTGATGTTATATGTGGTTGCGGGATGATGGTGACTGGATTGTCGTATGATTTGGGAGCTATTGCTCCATTACAATGTCCGCACGCTGTCTTTCTGAGGAAGATGCTATGCGGGGCGACCTTCGGGAAGCCAGGCATCTTCGCCTGTTATACATGTGTCTAAAGATAGGTAGGATTCCCTGCCATTTGCGGTCAATGCTTGGAAACGTATCTAATAACTAAATGGTAGGTTAGAATGTGGCAGAAGGCCCGCATAAATAAAGCGGCAACTACCAATACAGTATCTTTGGACATACATAAGACGGCGACCTATGAATTCTTCAGAAATCATCCGACCCGTCTTCATGTAAGCCAGTGTGCATCACATTAATTATGGCTTCACTAGGATTCACCGGCACTTAGCTTTTTGTTTGAACAAAAGCGTGCCCTTTTTGCCAGCTCTTTTCCTTCACTTCGGCGTTGAAGACATTTTCCTGTGACGGAGGCCGCGCGAGGCACTTTCCTCTCACAACTGTAGTGACCCAAGCCTATTTTATCCTATATATGGCCAAGGTGCCAGATGAATGGACAGATTGACAGTGATTGATGTAAGCCTATGCGCTCCAAGGCATGAGTGTCAGACAGATAACTGCTCTATTGATAAACTGAGTAATTGATTGACTGAGTAATTGTGACGTAACCTGGTGTGACACCAAGCCCATATGCTCCAAGGCAAGAGTGGCAGATGATTAACTGCTCTATTGATTGACTGAGTAATTGATTGACTGAGTAATTGTGACGTAACCTGCTCTGACACAAGCCTATATGCTCCAAGGCAAGAGTGGCAGATGGTTAACTGCTCTATTGATTGAAGGCGTAATTGTGATGTAACCTGGCCTGACACCAAGCCCATACGCTCCAAGGCAAGAGTGACAGACGGTTAACTGCTCTATTGATTGACTGGGTAATTGACTGCCTGTCTGCACCTTTCCAGTTTCTAACACTAAATTATCGCCGCCTCGTTGTGTTCAATACGACGATCATACACTCCCAGGTTCTCCAAGATTGTGAATTAAAGGGAGACTCAGAGGCGCTTAGTGCCCCTAAGCCTTGATGAATAAATACAACTTTATTTCAAATAACGCTTGATTTATTGATGAAATGATCGGTGATTAAAATGTACAAGGATGCCTTTATATTGCGCAATCCATTACTGCGTCCGTAATAACACCTCCCATAATCCCAATACGGCAAAATGTGGAATTCCCGTTCATATACAAACAATGAGAACTTCACTGTTTCCGTAAATACGGTAAGCGGGAATCCCCGTAATGATCACAACAATCTATGACGTAATACACTTTGTACTCCAAGGGATTCCCTTAAAATATCAACGGGAGAAGGCTTGTAGTTTCTAATGATGACTTAAACATCCCTCTTATTTCCTGATAGCTTAGTATTATTGATTCCACTCATAGAAATCTACTCCACTTAATAACCTGACCGAATACAGTCGCCTAGCTGTTGCCGAACACCGAGTACGGTAGAATATTTGACAGCAGACAACCTGACATCGACTGAGCTACCGAGCGAATGTAAATAAACGACCGAGTCCGGTAATCCTGATTGTTGTTGATTGATGAGTTCACTACCGAATCCGGGGACCAAAATATTCATTCAAAATAGACCAAAGGATATGATAATCAGCTCGGTAAAATCCAACCGAAGCCGAGGACCGGATGATTTTATATCATACCTTTCTAATATCAAAAATTTCAAGAGTTTCCGAGTTCGGCTGAAGACCAATAATGTAGCAAGAAAAGGGTTTTCCGAATCCGAGTCCCCGCTGCAGCTGGGCGGTATTGATATTTATATGACGGTACCGGTACCATGAAAAAATACCGTCATCTGAGCTTGAGGCATGCCACGAAATTAGGAAAAAAAATTCCATTTCCTTTTGACTGCCGTCTCCAATCAACGGTAAATATAGGTAAAATAAATAAATCGGCTTCCTGATTTAGAGAAGAAAAACATGGCTATTGTGACTGTTTAGTTTCACGATTTTATTAGGTCACTATTTTTATTGACGTAATATCATTCACGGGGAATATCGGTCAAAGGGTGTGGTCGACTCGCTAACTATTACCCGCTGTTTGAGACATTGGGGTGTTTGCCCTGTGGGTGGGGCTTAGAATACACCGTATTCTCTGCGTGTCGTACGAGGCGACTAAAGGAGGTAAGGGTGAGGTAACCCTGACAGAAACCTCGAGTGCTGAAGATGGAGGTTCCAGGCCGCACAGCGCACTCTAATAAACCAAGGATCCACGCACTTAATGCTTATGATCATGTCGATAGTCACTTACAGGACTGGCGGTATGATCAGCGAACGAAAAGAAGAAGAAGACATTGGGGTGCACTATTTTCAATCTGGATTGTTCTTGCTATTAATGCGTGCGACCAGCAAACGGTAAATTCTATTTTGGCAGTCGAGCGCTTTGATAAACATGGTCCAGACAAAATCAGCGAGTATTTAATGGGGTGAGTGTTGTACTCTTTTATTTCTGTTGGAGTCTTATATTCTGTTACTCGCGAAAACAGGCCTATACACATACATATAACACGACATTGAATATAGCCGATTCCAAAGCTTCTGATAATTACCGAGTACCCGATGTGCAGACTCGTTACTCGCCATGCTTCATGTGAACAATGCGTGTAAAAAGCTATTTCCTAATGAAATGACACTTGGAGATCGAATCAACCGAAATGGTGCTCGCCCTGTGAGGATCCGCCAGGCAGGTGCAGGGCCGAGCTCCAGGCCTTGAAGGAGGCCACCCTCAGCTACAGGAGGTCCCATCAACTCGTCTTGTGGAGCCAGGGGACGAGGATAGAGAGCTACTGGCCAACCAAAAGAGAAGACCAAACCCAAAGAGAACCCCAGTATCAACATCATGCACTGGAACGCAGAAGGGGTTACCAACAAGAAATCAGAGCTCGAACAGTTCCTGTACGAAAACAACATTGATATCTGCTGCATCCAAGAGACACACCTGCAAGAAGGAAAACCATTTAAGATCAGAGGTTACCAGATTTTCCGGTGTGATCGAAGAGGAAGAAAGAAAGGCGGGGTGATCACCTTGGTCTGAAACAGCGGGAAAGCCAGCCAGATCAAAACCTTTATGGAAGAGGCAGAATATACCAAGATCAAGGTAACAACCAGCAACTCTGTGATTGACATTGCCAATTATTACTGCCCTAATAACAAGAATCTCTCACATGACACAATCCAGGTCCCGGACTGCTACTTCCTCGTTGCGGGAGACTTTAATAGCCAGTCCCAGAGCTGGGGATACAGAACACTTGATAAACGGGGAGAATACATTGAAGCATGGCAAGATGAAAAGCACCTTTTACTTGTCAATGATCCCACAGATCAGCCTAACTTCTACTCGCGCCGGTGGCACTCGACAACAACGCCGGACTTGGCATTTTGTACAGAAGACATTCACAGAAACCTCAGTAGAGTGGTCAGATCGCAGTTAGGAGGAAGCGACCACAGCCCAGTCCTACTCTCTCTTTCTGGAAGTATTTCGACAAGTTCACCTCAACATCCAAGGTAGAACTACAAAAAGGCAAATTGGAGTCTGTTCGGCGTTTGTTCCAATGAGCTTACCCAAAATATAGCAGTAGAATGGAGAAACATCAACAATGTGGTCAAGGATTTAATTCAAGTATCCTCAAGGCTGCCAACAAAGCGATTCCGCGATGGTTCAGGAAAAACTACCGCCCCTACTGGACAACAGAACTGCAAGCAGCACATGATAAACTAGACAAGGCCAGAGAAGATGCAGAGGGTAATCCCTGTCATCAAAACCACTTCACGCTACAACAAACTAAAGCCAGGTATCTAAAGACCAAGCTGGAGGCCAAAAGAAGAAGCTGGAGGGAAAAGATGGCAGGGTTTAATTTAGAGAGAGACACCACAAAACTATGGAGACTGACTAAAGCACTGAATGATGAGTGTCGGGGGAGAGAAGATTACTCTTGAAGAAGATGGACAAATACTGACAGGAAAGATGGCTGCAGATGCCTTTGTGAAGGCATATGCAAAAGAAAGCAACATTTCTATACCACGAATGCGTAAAAAAAAAGGTTAGAAAAGAGCAAAAGGAAAGAACAGACACCAACACTCACGATGCAATGAAAGTTGACATTAGTTTAGCAGAACTGAAGAAGGCTATCCGCCAATTGAAGAAGTAGAAATCTCCCGGGCCAGATGGCATTACGAATGAAATGATCCAACACCTTGGTAATGCATCTCTCCGCAAGTTGCTAGACATCTTTAATCTCAGTTGGACCAATGGAGAGGTTCCTCAGTGCTGGAAGGAAGACAGAATGACTCTCATTCTGAAAAAAGGAAGAACAAGACGAAAGTGCTGAGCTACCGTTCTATCAGTCTTACAAACTGCATATGCAAGACCATGGAGCGCATCATCAACAAGCGGTTGCAGTGGTACCTGGAGTCGGAGAACATTATAGTTTCAGAGCAGGCCGGCTTCAGAAGATACAGGAGCACAGAAGATCAAACAACACATCTTGCACAGGTCATAGAGGACACTATTCAAGCCAAGAAGGTGATTCTAGCTGCCTTTATCGATCTGCAGAAGGCATTTGACAAGGTGTGGAAGGATGGTCTCCTCGTGAAGCACCGGCGGACAGGCATAGGTGGCAACATGTTCCGATGGACCAAGTCATACCTACACAATCGCAGAGCTAGGGCGCTGGTGGATGGACACTGGACAGAATGTATTGCTGAGACAAGGGGTGCCACAAGGCGGAGTATTATCACCGACTCTGTTCATACTGTTCATTAATGACATTGTAGCAGAGCTGCCCAATGGGATCCAAGCAGCCCTCTACGCAGATGACCTCGTACTCTGGTGCACCGAGGAGTACACAACGACTGCCACATACAGAATGCAGCTCGCCTTGGACAGAATTACAGCTTGGGCCAATCGCTGGTGTATTACCATCAACAAAGAAAAATCATCAGCCATGCTATTCTCACTGTCGACCAAAACCAAGGTTGGCAATCTGACACTGGGTGGTACTCCACTCGAGTACGAGGACCAGCAGACATACCTGGGAGTCACCTATGACAGAAGATTAACATGGAAGGAGCACATCCAGAACGCAGAGGGAAAGGCCAGAAGAAAGCTAAACATCATGAGGAAGCTGGCAGGAACAAAGTGGGGTGGCAATGAAAGGATCCTCAAGACCATCTACCTAGGTGCCGTACGACCACACCTTGAGTATGGATCCAGCTCATGGATGACAGCAGCTAAATCTCATCAACAGAACCTCGACAGAGTACAAAACCAGGCACTGCGCATCATCACTGGTGGAATGAGATCAACACCAATAGAAAAAATGGAGCAGACAGCTGGCATCTCCCCCCCACCCACACTTAGCAAAGGAAGGGAATGCAAAGCACTGATCCAGGCTTCAAAGTTCAAATCGTTCAACAACCACCCGATGAAGATCAGGCAAGCACAGCTGTCATCAGGAAGGCTTAAAAGATCAAGTTTTGTGAAAGTGACAAAAACACTTCAAAGAAAACACCAAGAAATGTGGCCAACACAAATAGAAGACCCAAACCACACCCTTGATCCTCCACCCTGGGAAAACAAACTAGAGAGCATAGCTATTCGCACCACAGTACCTCATCTCACAACCAAAGATGAGCATAGTGATGTGAGCAAGAAGGCCCTGACCCTAGCCATGCTGGAAGAAATGTACCCTCAGGAGACATGGATAAGGATCTACACAGATGGATTAGCCAAAGATGCAATTAGGAGCGGAGGTGCCGGACTATACATACAGTATCCAAACGGACAGCATGAGTCAGCTGCAATACCGACAGGCAAACACTGCACAAACTACAGAGCTGAAGTCGAAGCACTGGATCATGCAGCTAATACCATCAGCAGAACAGCAGCCCCTATTACACAGATTGTCTTTTTATCTGATGCCCGCTCTGTCCTTGAGGCTATCACCAAAGGTAAGCTGCCACAACTTGAAGAAGCACTACAAACCATCAAATGCTTTCGGATAGCATTGCAGTGGATCCCCTCACACTGTGGAGTCCAAGGAAATGAGGAAGCAGACAAGATGGCAAAGGTGGGTGCAGAAGAGAATCAGACAGAAAACATGGTTACCCATACAGAGATGAAGACTATCATCAAGTCACTCTATAGAATACCTCAATCAGAAGATGCCTACCATCATCTCTCGAGGCCAGAGCAAGTGAACTGGACACAACAGACTAAACCAACACATGTACAGGCGGTTCCACCTTACGACATTGCCAGCTTGTCCTTGTGGAGAAGCAGAACAGACCACAGAGCACATACTTCAATGTTGCAGTACGTATCAGCTGCTGAGAGAAGAGATCTGGCCTTTGTCAACCTCTTTTCTTGAAAAGCTGTATGGACCTGTGGAAGAACTGCAGAAAACCACAGATTTCATCTTGAGAACGGCCCTCCAAGTGTGATACCAGCGATCGAAAAGGAGAAGAAGAAGCTATTTCTGCGAACTTCCGACGTGTAGCCAGTTGAAAAATGAATTACAAAAACTAAAACACTATAATTTTTAGGTGTCTTTACTTAAACTGGATTTAATCCTTAAAGAAATTTCTTAAAACAATCCAGAAAAATAGAAAATAATGAGCAACGCTGCTCATTGTTATTAATTAGCACGTGATCAAAACGGCGCTAGCAAATACTACGTTTTAGTGAATTTTCATTGATAAATTCAGCATAGTAATGTATTTTCCCCACGGTCTAGTTCATGAACAACCAATCAGATACGTCTTTGCACGCAGCATATTTGTCAATGCATATATGCAGTTTGTATGTTATTTTGTTATTCTAGCGCATTTGTTCGGTGACAAAATGCTTGGAGTAATAAATTACAAATAATAGAAACGGGAATAGGGAATATATTATAGTGTAATTACTACCGGCGGACGGCCAGAGAATGAGTTTAGATGTTTTAAATAAAGCAATTTTACTGTGAGACTTTCAAGACATACGTTTGACATACAATTCTGCCTGTCATTATTTTGTAATTGACGTCTTGATGTTTGTTTTTACAACGACCCTTTCACCTCAACTCGGCCAATATTTAGGGATGCCTGTATTTTTGGCACTATTAGCACTTATTTACCGTTGGTCAGGTCAGATTTTATGAATATATTTCTCAAATATTGCTCAAACATTATGGACGGTATTCACGGTATTTGGAAATGTCAACGGTCACGGTATCGGTTCGCGGTATACTGCAGTCCTCATGGTACTACCGTCAGACCGCCCAGCTCTAGTCCCCGCCAACAGGTTACCCGCTTGTATGTATAGTAAATCTGAAGACTGGGTCCCGCTCACCTAAAATAACTATGGAACCGAACAGAGACGGGAACCAGACTAAAATATGACGCAATATCCAGCTTGTACCAAAGTTTGACAATTACCGATAACATGTGTTAAATTTCAATGGATTGTGACGAATTAAACTTGTGACATAAGTTTTCTATACAAAATAAATGAGTTCTGAGTAGACTGCGATGGCAATGGAAATATAAACGGATTTAAATTGTGATGCTAACTTGTAGATGCATCGCGAAATACATCTATCCATGTGAGTTATCTATTTTCGTGATAATTATACATTTTGACAAAAATACATGTCCACTCGAACATTATTAAAAGTAATGGTAAGAGACTAAATGCCATACTAAAATAACCACCAAATTTCGTTCACATCAAATTTGCTACATTCTCCCCACCTTAAACTTATTCACGTCCTCGTGAATCTCTATTATCAGAACAATCTGCATATTTGATGAATCATCCGACGAACCATCCCTGCAGCCTAGACAGCAAAGCATGACTCCGAAAGATGTTTCCCCAAATACACAGATCTGTTTAATGATTCTGGAACAGATTGGTCCAGAAGGTTGCAAACTACATGGATAACTAATTTCATCAAACTGATCAGAACTTGACTCCACCTTCTGAATATTTCATGAACGCTTTGACTGAACACCACTGCAGCACGAGGCACCAGTAACTTTCAGTCAACTTGCCCATGATGCACTGATCTGGAGGACTCAAATCTCATGAAATGAATATAATTATTCACAATTGATGAAATCAATTATTACGATCTCCATTCATACACTCAAATCTATCATGATAACTGAACATTTTGTTTAGTATCTCTGCTTAAATGGTAAAATCCCCTGTAGAAAAATTCACTCACTCCATATATACATATAGCTCACATCTGAATATTTTATGAGTCATTTGCTTGAAACCCATTGTTGTCTTTAGCCCGAATTGGACTTCCAGCAAAGAACTCCAGAATAAACAGAAAACGTTTCTCAAACTATACATTTAGAATATACATGCATACATATTATGGTTTATAAGAGTGCTTCTGAAACTGAGTGCCTGACAAAAGTAAGTCTGGAAGGAGTGACCAATTCCCACCAGTCCTCACTGTTGTTAGTACTCAGCCATTGACATTAAAACATCACATTGTGAAGAATCATGATGTTCTAATGTCAACGTAAACAGAAGCAAGAAGGCAAAAAATCTTATCTCAACCTAATCATTCATCTGAACGAATTACACTAATATACTGATAGAAAGAATATGCTTCTGAAACTGAGTGCCTGGCAAGAGTAAGTCGGTAAGGAGTGACCAATTCCCACCAGTCCTCACTGTTGTCAGTACTCAGCCATTGACATTAACCCATCACATTGTGAAGAATCATGATGTTCCAATGTCAACGTAAACAGAGGCAAGGAGGCACACAATAGAAAGCAACTTACAATAATAAATATGGTATAATGGCAAACAGGAAGAATATGTTTCTGAAACTGAGTGCCTGACAATAGTGAGTCGGAAAGGAGTGATGAAGTCCCACCATTCATCACTGTTGTCAGTATTCAGCCATTGACATTAAAACATCACATTGTGAAGAATCATGATGCTCCAATGTCAATGTAAACAGAAACATGTTAACACACGATCCGAACCGAAACACATTATTCCTCAGAAGGCATGAACATCGGCTGGGTCGGCGATGGCATCTGTATCTTGCCCTCATTAGAAAGAGGGAGTAATTGAACCACTGAGAGTCGGCTCCCCCTTTTGGTGGTGGTAAGGGCTCAATGAAGTCAGGAAGTTGGATAGAATGACTGGCTGCTGGCGTCACCTCTTTCTCATTCTCAGCCAGATGAACCTCCAGACGCATGACCTTTGATTCGGCTTCCTTCAGCCGCCTTTCTCATTCTTGAGTGTGATCCGTCTCGATTTTTTTCAAAGATGCCTTCACCTGCTTCTCCCGATTCAACCAGAGCTGTTTTTGGCTCCGGGCTTCTAGGATAATCGAAACTAGTCCAGCGCGATCCTAAGGGAGCTGACACTGGGGCCAGCTCATGCACCAAACGCTTTGGAATTTCTGGTTTTGATACACTTGCATTTGCTGATGTTTTGAGAACTGGCTTAGGGGCGACATCAACAAGAGTACTACTCTTCCTCTTCTTCTCCACGTGTTCTTGTGTGGACGAATCCGATCTGCTGGCTTTAACATTGGAGCCGGAGCATCACGGAACAATAAACTGAACAAATGAGGTAAACCTTTGTGATGGAGTTCAATCACGATTCCGGAGGGCGGCTCCAAACCATTCGAACTGACAAACTGCTTGTTCTGGAACACGTCTTTTGGGAGACACGAGGTGGTTGCCCACTTACGAACAGATTCTTTTGTGTGGAAGAATTCAGGGTGTTTACGAAGAAGGTGGCCCTCCATGCCATAGACCCGTTTTGCCAGAAGGCAATCCCGGCGACCCACAGGGCAACTGTACTGGAGGCACATCTCCTGATATACCTCCCTCCAGTGACGCAAGAACAACGAAGGTTGTTGTTAGAATGCCTTCTGGCGGCACTCCCTGACAAGGCACACAGTCTGTTTTCCTTGGATCTCCCAGGCATGCTTCAGACCTGGAATTATCATTTTTCACGACACTAATGGTACGCACTTGGGTGACAACTCCCCTGGCTCCAGGTCCGGCTTCTTAATGGTGGATTGCATGGATTTCTCTATTCCCTCATGATCACTGATGGGTGAACCATCCAGTAAGCTTAAAACATCATCCAATGGGCTTAGTGGAGGTGGCACAATGGATTCTCTCGCAATCTGCTTCAGTAATGACTCAAAATCATCCATTCTGCGAACACATAAATCATAAATCATAAATAACATGCAAGAATCCAGCATGTTGATACTTAAATCATAATCCAATAAATACATATCCACCTTCTTACCAGAAAATACATAAGCAGTTCTGCTAATTCATCCCACCAATCAGTTCCTTGGTGGTTCGTCACACAGGTATGGCTTGAGATAATCAAGATGAACAACTTTGACCCCTCCATCCGCAACCTAATTTTCCCTGGGCTTTAAGTAGACTCCATACCCAAACCCGTTGTCCATGTGTGTATGTACTGAAACTAGCAAATTTGTCATAGTTCCGTTTTTGTCATTGAGCACTAGATTTTAACACGCTTTGCGCAAATTTATGCGTTGCGACTAAAGTGTTCCGAATCCATTCCACATACTCCACAGGGCACATAGGAGTTCCGCCATTATCAATTGGCGTTCCTACCATCAAGTCAACTGGTAACATTATTTCTCTACCATAAGTCATTAAATTAGGAGAGCATCCTGTGCATTCCTGCACTGATGATCTGTACGCCTTCATTACATATGGAAGATGTTGATCTCAGTCATCCTGAGTTTCTGCAACAAACTTCTTTAACATTTGTTTTACAGTTCGATTTAGCCGCTCTACTAATCCATCGGATTGTGGTCTATATGGAGTCGTCCGAGTTTTATGAATTCTCAGAAGTCGGCACAGTTCACTTAGAAGATTTGATTCAAATTCCCATCCCTGATCCGTGTGCAATTGTAGTGGTGTTCCTTTGTGGCATATCCACTCTGTCATGAGTTTGTCTGCTACCGTCTGTGCAGTGTGGTCTGGTAAGGCATATGCCTCTGCATATTTGGTGAAATAATCCGCCACAACTAAAATGTAACTATTTCCAAATTCTGTTTCGGGTAGAGGTCGCATAACATCGCAGGCAATTCGTTCATCAGGTGCTCCCACTGGGTCCTGTTTAAGCAAGGCTTTCCTCGGGCGCAATCTAGACTTATGACGAGCACAAGTGTGGCATCGCGAACACCACCGAATTACATCCTTCTTGTATCCTGGCCAGTAGAATCTTTGTTTCACTGCATCCAGAGTTTTCTTAATGCCTAGGTGGCCTGCGGTTCGTTGATTGTGTAGCTGATCCAACAGATGTTTTCTTATGTCTGTGGGTGCAACGAGTTGTTTCACTATTCTATTCTGAGGGTTTGGTTTGTATCTATACAGTAGTCCATCCACAAGTTCCAGGCTGTTCCATTGTGATCGCAAAGTCTTAACCTTCATGTTTTCTGAAGATACAATACTCCAGCAAGGACATTGCTCACTTTCTTCTTTCCAAACTATGATCTTGTTGATAGATGGGTCAGCTTTCTGCAATTGCAATAATTGTTCAACCGTCCACCCCCTCTATCCAACAGTAATACATAGCAGCACACACATAGTCCGTAATCAAGTTTTCTCGGGTTCCGGCCATTTCTATAATGTCCTCAGGCGAATCCTCCTTAATATTTTCAGTTAAGTCCAGAATCGTCTCTTCTTGAACCTGTACAACTTGAAACTGATGATCATCAAAGCAATCCTGACAATCAGCATGCTTACAGTGTCTCGGCAATCGAGTCTGTCTGCATTCCCATGGGAAGTTCCACTTCGGTGTTGGATCTCAAAATCATAAGTCCCTAAAACGGACAACCAACGAGCCAGCATTCCTTCTGGTTCCTTAAAATTCATCAACCATGTTAGCGATACATGGTCCGTCCATACCAGAAAGTGAGTTCCATACAAATAATGCCTAAAATATCTGATAAACAGCACAACCGCTAACAGTTCCCTCATCGTGGTGCAATACCTCCGTTGAGATTTTGACAATGTCCGACTAGCGTATGCAATCACTCGTTCATGGCCATCCTGAACTTGCGATAGAACAGTGCCTACTCCAGTGGCGCTAGCATCCGTATCCAAAATAAACGTTCCATTAATTGTAGGATAAGCTAGGACCGGAGATGTGATAAGTTTTTCCTTTAATAGCTCAAACGCTATTTCACACTCATTTGTCCATATAAACTTGCTTGCTTTTCTAGTCGATCCATGTAAGGGTGATGCAATAGTAGCGAACCCATCAACATATTCCCTATAGTATGAACACAAACCAAGAAATTGCCTCACTTCCTTCACCATTCTGGGCGTAGGCCAATCCTTTACATCTTCCACTTTAGCTGGGTCACAACGCATTCCATCACGAGATACCACATGTCCGAGAAACTTTACAGAGGTTTGAAACAATTCACACTTTGAAGGTTTATATTTAGGGTAAGCATCACAGAAACGTTTGAAGATGAGTACTAAATTGTCTAATGTCTCTAAAAATGTTTTTCCAAAAACTATAACATCATCAATATAAACAAGACACTTTTCCCACTGCGGACCCTGTAATACCAATTCCATGAGTCGTTCGAATGTGGCTGGGGCATTCGAAAGACCGAATGGCATACCACGAAAGGAAAATAAACCTTTCCTGGTGGCGAATGCAGTTTTTTGTTTGCTGTCTTCATCCATTTCCACCTGCCAGTATCCTGAAGCAAGGTCCAGTGTACAAAACCATTGAGATCCTGATAGAGATTCCATACAATCATCAATACGAGGAAGGGGATACGCATCCTTGCGTGTCAGGAAATTTAATTTCCTATAATCTATGCAGAAGCGTTTGGTTCCATCCTTCTTTTGAACAAGTACAACAGGTGCAGCCCAAGGACTATTTGATGGCTCAATTATTCCCTTCTTGAGCATTTCGTCTATTTCTTTATTGGCTTCCTCGCGCTGATGAATTGATAAACGACGAGGCGGAAGTTTGACTGGTTTTGCATTTCCGGTATCAATCGAATGCTTAATAATGCTAGGTCTTCCAAGGTCATCCTTAGATTTGTGAAAAACATCCTGATACTCCAGTAAGACACCTCTAAGTTCCTGCTGTTCCATTGTAGTATGATCGGAAGCAGATATGACCAATTTCTCCAAATGTTCCGGCAGACTAACATATTCAGGATTTCCAGTGTCAGCTACTGACATACAAGTCGCGTGAGTAATGATTACTGGTTCCAATGTTGCTACGACCTCTCCACTAGCTATCTTTACATCAGTATTTCCACATCTGCAGAGGAACACCTGAAACCTGAGACCCATTAATTATTGATCGAATGATCAATAATCCTGATCAGGTTTCTAAGTACTCTCTATAGGGTTCCACAAGTAGAGTATGTTTCATATCCCTGAAATTGGTTCCATTTATTTTTCCAAGCACAATCATCTCTTGGTGTGGTGGAATTATAACCATTTCCTCCATTGTGACTTCGAAACATCTAGCATCCGGTAATTTACAGTGAAGTGTCACAGAATTTCCACCGTTGTGAATATATCCATTAGGTATATCGAGAACGCAATCATATTTCTCTAAAAAGTCTATAGTCAAAATGGCAGAACTCGTTCCCAGCGAAACTACTTTCACTGGCTGCAAAAACAGCTAACCATCTATTTTAATCTCCAATTCTGCCTCACCGAACACACTCATTTCTTCTCCACTAGCGGTCTAGTCACTTTTGCTGAGAGTAGGCTTCTGATCTTCTGGCAAATGCTGATAAACTGAATAATTTATGAGAGTATATGTAGATCCGGTACCCACAAGCCACTCAATCACATTTTTATTTATTTCTGCTGACACATACCAACAAGAACTATTAACAGATTCGATGGTTCTATCATGAAAGTTGATATCCTGAGCTGACCTTTGGGTCACAAAGCCAGCCTGTTCTAGTTTAAACGATTTGAACTTGATCGGTCAACATTTCTATTATACAGTCCATCATTCGCGTTTCGAACATTATTCGGCACCTGATTCGCTTTCTTCCAGCAGAATCGCTGCACATGACCACACCCTTTGCAGTAATAACATTGCAGTTGACTGCCTTCATCCGGTTTGGATCTTGATACCGAGTTTTCCGGTGGTTCCAGACATTTTTTATTGTTATTCATCTCCTCTCTCATAGCTTTAATGTCTGCATTTGTCTTTTCAAGAGCCACAGACAACTGTTCTAAAAGGACATTGCTAGGTTGCGCCTGCTTGGTTCCCTGTGTCCATTTGTTTTCTAAGGCACACACTTCCCCAAAATCTGCAATGACTGGTTTTTTATTCATTGGTTTCCCTCTTATGATCGGATCAAATGATTCGTACTCCACTGCAAGTGCGATTGCATCATGTAACGTTGTAGTGCGTACAAATTGCACATGTTTCCTACACTCTAGGTTTCCAAGGCCGTTAATAAATTGGTCTACCACTAATTGATCCAGTGTATCTGATGATATTCGGGAAAATGCCTACTGGCTAACCGTCTTAAACTATATCCATATTGCATAGCGCTTTCATTTGGTCATCAAACGTGATTTCTGAACTCCATTCTACACATAGCCTCTCGCTCAGCAGGATTGTATCTTCTAGACAAATCAGTGACTAACTGATCATAGGTCGGTTCTGTTCCAGGTGGCAGATCTCCCAACACTTTTCTGGCTGCTCCAGTTTAAACTCATGGCCAACTGCATAGCTTTCTCTTGGTTTGTCCATGCATTCCAGTCAGCAACAGTTTCAAAGTGTTTATAATAATCCGGCCAGTCAATAGATTCACCGTCAAAATGGTCTGGATCCTTAGCTTTCCGACTTGATCTGATTGGTGATCTCCATTTAGCTTCTGGTGAAAACATGTGTATATGTGGGCTCTGCTGTGGACGTCTTACTGGTGATGGCTGATAGAAATCTGGATAAGAGCCCATATTCGCTCTCCTGTCATGATGAGTGCTAGGTCGCAGATAATCTTGAGGTTCCTGATTTCCAATTCCAGGTGCATACGGATAACCTGCCATGGGATGGTTATTCCTGTTTACCTGGGTCAAATTTTTGCCATGGTCCATGGGATCACACCTGTCATAGAAATTCCCATTTGGTTGAAACCACTTATTCCCATTGTCCATATAAGGCAATCCATGAGGCATAGATGCATTGTCTCCCCTATCCATGGGGTCTGCGTTGTAGTGTTCAAACGCGTAATTTATTTCACTATTAAAGTCATGATCCTCTGTGGGTCCTGAATGGATATGGGCCGCCATACCATCCTCTGTAACTAAGTCCACATTAAGAATTGAGTCACGTCTGTCATTCCCTAATCCCTGAGTGTGACTAGAAAAGTCGCCCACAAGCTCAATGTCCCCTTGTGGTGTGTTTGTTGTCTCCATGTTTGTAGGTGTTGATTTCCTACTCCACCCAAAAGGTGAACTGGACAGCCATCCAGATACGGTCTCCCTTAAAACCATTGTCAACGGTCTATTAGGTTCCATTTTATTCACTTATTTAACCCTTATGTTTCCACAATCCTGGTTACGGCACCAAAAATTAATAATATTTTGTGTGTGTTATGGGTATAATTGGTTTATATTAAGCTATTCAAGTAGCCTCATTGCGATGCTCACTTGCGGTGATACCGCTGCGGATTTACGAATCTGTGTGGTACCTTCGGCGAGCCCACTTAGAAATGTACTGTATTATTGTTGCTCATTTACTAGCAAACGGGTACCATTGTTTGTGTAGTCTTTACTTTTAATTATTATCATTATGTCCAGACTTTTAAATTAGTTGATGGACCGACATACCAATCACACGAACAGTTGGGACGAGACCGTGAGGTTCAATCTCAGCGGCAATGGTCGCACAGCCCCACTGGAACGTGATCATTCCACCGGCTCTAGAAGCTGGTTTTTGTACCTTCCGGAGATCGAGTCACGATACAAGATCCGTAACCCCGAGAACCATAGCTAACCAGCCCTTCTGTGCATGCTGGACATGCAGTGCAACATAATGGGCCAGCGTGCACCACCACGAGCTACAAGTGGTGCCAGATGTTGGGCTCGAACAAGAAGCGAACCCAGGCCAACACTCAACACACGCACGTTTCAGTCGCCTTCATCAGACAGTCAGCTCTCCCTAGATTTGGAAGTAGCATCATATGATGCACGCATGCTCACCGAAGAACCTGCACTGCCTTTACACAAATTTTCGCCGATTAGCGAGGGGACATTCCGTGATGCCTTGCAGGCGGGGATTCAATATATAACCTTGTCAGATATTCGAAATAGGCACCCACCATCTATGCCGGATCGGGGTCGACCACGACACAGACCCCTACAGGGGCATACCTATCCTTCACAACCATTATGTTCGCCAACGTCATCACAGAGTGACCAATTGCCGGAACCTTATGTACCATAGCCCGCATCTCCACCGGTACATACGTCGTCACTGTATTATCCATCAATACCATGATACGAGCCGGGAGATGCAGCACCTTCCTTCCAACAATACACCAGGGGCCATTTTCACAAAGGCGCATAGGTACAATATTGGACATAAATATGGCGTAAGTACGGTAGGGGGCGTAAATCGGATTTCAGGAAAAGCGTGTAACTTGTGCGGGGTCATAAATATGGTCGTAATTTACGTGTGCTAAGACCCACGTGGAAGTTAGAAGAAAATGTTTAACTCAAGAACATCACGTTCAGAATCTCGTTTTCCAGCGTACATGGCGAGTATTCACGAGAGGCTAATTAGGACACCATTAGGTCAGGCACACATTTTAAAACATTTATCTAGATATGTTAATTCATATCTATATCTTTTGTGCACTTCGCAACTGCACACATTTTCCAGAATGCATTTGTATCGACACAAACAGATCATCACTTAAAAGTTTGCATAATGTCATATGCCTGTATGTTGAACAGCGTTTGTCAATGTGTTTGTATCATCACATACTCTGTATTAGTGTTGGGAATTGGTACTATTTTTGTGATCGATGATTGGTTTTATATACTAACCAATGATCAAATAATGATTGATGATAACAGGTTCTCACTATTTTACCCATTTTGAATGCAGTAATTATAGCGTGTTCAAGGATGATTACCCCTTTCAAATTAAGTCGCACGCATGACAGATTCTTAATAATTTAGGAAATAATCTGTTGGGTATTTTGAAACTGGTTTGACTGGAGGCTGTTGCTGCCTTAGGCAGCAATGGCTTCCAGTCGGGTAAGTTGCAAAAATATTCATACTACTAAAATAACATACTATTTCAGTGCTGAAAGAATTAATGTCTTAGACACCAAACGTCCCACATATGCTTCTGTGAAACGTAATGTCATATGCCTGTATGTTGAACAGCGTTTGTCAATGTGTTTGTATCATTATGTACTCTGTATTATTGTTGGGAATTTGTACTATTTTTGTGCTCGATGATTGGTTTTATATACTAACCAATGATCAAATAGTGATTGATGATAACAGGTTCTCATGTGTTACCTATTTTGAATGTAAGGATAATTACCCCTTTCAAATCAAGTCGCAGGTATGATAGATTCTTAATAATTTAAGAAATAATCTGTTGGGTATTTTTGAAACTGATTTGAATGGAAGCTGTTGCAGCAACCGCTTCGAGTCAGGTAGGTTTCAAAATATTCAACACGTTATTGGTATGCAGTACCAGATATCAATCAGAGGTCTTCTCAACCTCCTAAAACTTGTCATAGAATGCAATAATTTCGAGTTTAATGGCGAACATTACCTACAAGTTGGAGGCACCTTTGCATGCATCTTTATGGCGGATCTAGAAGAAAAACTCCTACAAGCGGCTCCCCACAAGCCAGCCTTCTATGTCAGATACATAGATGACATATTCATGTTTTGGGAACATGGCAAACCCGCCCTAGATGAATTTGTCACATACATGAATGCAGAGCACCATAGCATCAAATTCACAATGGAGTCTTCAAAAACACATGTTTCTTTCCTTGACACCATGGTCAAACAAACAGAAGAACATGACATCATTTTCGACCTCTACACAAAACCAAGACACCCACCGCTACCCCCACTACGATTCAGCACACCCCTCCTCCTGCAAGGATTCGTCCCCATATGGACAATTCCTCAGGTTGAGATGCATCTGTAGTCAAATACAAGACTACGACAAAAATAGTATCATTCTACAAGGATACTTTGAAGCAAGGGGTTACCATACCAAAATTCTCAACGACTCCAGGGCAAAAGCCAGATCAAAGGACAGACACAGCATCCTCCACCCACCACCAAAGACAACGGCCACAAACACTCTACAGATGCCCATTTTCGTCTGCGAGTTCACACGAACTGGCATTTTTCTGAAGAAAACCATCAAGAAGTTCTGGCCAATTCTGGAAGCTTTCCCAGAGCCGCCTTTCTTCGTTTATAGAAGAAACAAAACAATCAAAGATATGATTGTCAGGGCTAAACTTGCATCAGAAAACACCCCCACACAACACAGAAACCCTCTAAAAGCATGCACCACCAAGAACTGTAACCTCTGCAAATGGATGCAAAAAACCCAGATTCTTCTCTAGCTCACACACAGGCCTAACATACAGATCCAAGATCATAGGCAACTGCTAGACGAGGAACATCGTCTACCTACTAACTTGCAACAAATGTAAGAAACAGGATGTAGGAGAAACTCTATGCACCTTCAAAATCAGAATCCAAGAACATCTGAGATCGATATCAAACCTCCACAGGAATGAACGATACGACACACCCGTATCCAGACATTTCAATAAACATGGACATTCTAAAACTGACATGCAGTTTATAATTATCCAGGTACTCTCATCAGACCCAGACAATGAAAACTCCACCCCATGGAGAAAACAGGAATGTCATTGGATACACCAGCTCCACACAATGGAGCCTATGGGCATAAACCAAGCCGGATAAGGGACGCTTCTCCCCTGGACCAACATGCCCACCACGGACGGACACGGCCAGTATGTCGTTATTAAACAAAAATTGAAATTAATATACTATTTCAGTGCTGAAATCTGTCTATGGTCATGTCATGTCTATTACTAGCTAAACTTCTCCTACTTTGGAGTTTGTGTATGTGGTAGAATCGATCTGTACGCATTGTGTAATCTGCTGGTATACTATGAACCCTGAATTAACAGAACCCCAAACATGGCACTAGGTCTCAATCAAGCTAGTATCAATGTTTTTCTTTTTTCTGTGTCTTCCTAAAAACGTAACAATATTCTACATGACTGCATTCCAATTGCTAGTTTATGCCTGACCTGTTGATGCCACCAAACACTTTTAATAATTCACCCACAATTCTTATTTATTGCTATTTGACACGTGACCCATCTCATCCAGTGTATCCACCGGTCAGATGGGGTTATATATAATTAAATCACGATAATACCCAATATAACAGCCAAATAGAGAAATCGATTCAGTCCTCCAAATGACCCCAATAACCCCCCTCTCGTCAGTAGTTCCCTTGCCTTATTTCCTCCCAGTCCATATTCCCACTAACCATGCCCACTAAATTTCCTTGCTCATCCCGTAGGAAACCTTGTCATAATAATCAGAGAGCACTACTATGTGACTTATGTAGCACATGGATTCATTTAAGTTACTCCAAACTAACAACAACTGACTATCGCAACCTCGAAGCTGACGACACCTGCTGGTGGTGTACCAACTGCAACAAGACTTCACACTGGCAGTTCTAACTCCATACTATGACCCTACTACCACTGAGGCCACTGACGACAAGAAACCCACTCTAAACCCATTCGAATTAATCATATCCCAATTTAACCATGCTGACACTAGAAATGATCTAAATATATCTGCACCAACCTGTGAATACATCCTCCCAAAACATTCAATGACAACTTAATAGGAAACAAAAAACACATTGCCGTCTCACTTCTATTTATCAACATTCAATCTCCCATGGGGAACATTGACAAGTTACAGCGTTTCCTAGATATGAGTGCACATGAATTTGGAATTATTGGAATTACAGAGACATTTATACACGCAAATTCAACTACTAACCTTATTAATATAAAGAACTACACATTTGTTGAAAAGCCCAAAACCACCGGCAGGGGAGGTGGTGTAGGCATGTATGTTAAAGAAAATATCCAATTCATTGAGCGAGATGACCTTTCTAATGTTGAAGAACATATTCAAACAATGTTTATAGAAATTCAAACACCGAAAGGAAAAAGCTAAATTGTAGGTACAATTTATAAATCACCTAAAGGCGATAAGGAATGTCTTATTGAACTATTAGAAAAAACTTTGGAAGCTATTCAAAAGGAAAACAAAACTGTCTACCTCATGGGTGACTACAATATTGACCTGATTAGGTAAACTTGCTTTCATACACAAGACTTTATAAACTTACTAAATGCTCATTCATTCTACCCAACCATTACAAAACCGACTAGAATAGGTGATGTTTCGGCCACAATTATTGATAATATATTCAGCAATAACATTAATTTCAGTAATAAATCAGAGGTAGGAATTCTCGATACTGACACATCAGACCACCTACAAATTTTTCTCGAAAGACAGCTGAACTGCACAAAGCCATTCAAATATGAAAAAATTAAATGCAGAGAAATAAATCAGGTCAATATTGAACAATTTAAAAAACACATGTCTGAGGTAGATTGGCATGCAGTCACAGACATACAGTGCTGCGAAAATGCCTACACCAAGTTCCACGAAACTTGCACGCACATCTTCAGCTTTCCCATGAAAGAAAAGTAGAAATTTAAACACAACCCGATTAAATCATGGATAGCAACTGGACTGATAGCTGCCTGTCATAAAAAAACATTAACTTTATTTGACATTTGTCAAATGTCAAGCAAAGCATAATGAACTGAAATTCAAGAAATACAGAAACAAGTTGGACCAAATAATCAAAACATCAAAAAAACCTTACTACCATAACAAATTTGAACTATGCAAGAACGACATAAATGACCCATGGAAAATAATTAAATCACTTTTGAATAAAAAAAATAACCGCAAAGCGCAACAAATACAATTTCTTTATAATAACAAAATAATAACCAATGAAATTAGAAATTGCAACAGGATTCAATGATTATTTTGTTAATATAGGTCCAACACTTTCAGATAAAATCAAATCAACATCCCCTAATAAATATAGTGATTATCTCACAGGCGACTATCAATCCTCTTTTTTCGCTAACCCCATCACAAATGAAGAAATTTTTAGCATTCTTAACAAACTAAACCCTGCAAAAAGTGCTGGCTTGGATGGTTTCAAGTGGAGTATTTTCAAACACTGCACGCTAGCGCTACTAATACCCCTTAACCACATCTGTAACTTATCTTTCACTCAACGCATGTTTCCATCAAAATTAAAAGCAGCACGAGTAACACCTATATACAAAAGCAAAGGATTCATCTAACTTCACAAACTATAGACCTGTCTCAATACTTCCACTTTTCTCCAAATTAATGGAGCGACTTATGTACAATCGGCTTATCAGCTACTTAGATAAAAAAAGTCAATCCTCTATACATCACAATACGGATTCCGTTAAAAACATTCAACAATGTTAGCAATAATTGAAATGACAGAAAAAATAATAGACTCAATTGAAAAGAAAAAGCACATAATAGGCATTCTTTTTACCTTTCAAAAGCTTTCGACACTATCAATCATAAAACCTTACTAGAAAAACTTGCCTATTACGGAATCCGAGGAAGTGCACTCATCTGGTTTGAAAGCTATCGAAGTGACAACGCAATGTGTGCAATTCAATGCAATTTGCTCTGAAAACAGGAAACTAACTTGCGGTGTCCCTCAGGGGTCCATCCTTTGCCCTCTGCTGTTCATCTTGTATATGAACGATCTGCCTAACATATGCAAACACATGCCACTAATACTATTTGATGATGACACCAATGCCTTTTGCCCTGACGAAGACATAGTTACATTATATAAAAATGTAAACAAGGAAATGGAAGAAATTACTAACTGATTTTCATTAAATAAATTATCACTAAATGTGGATAAAACAAACTATGTTATTTTCAAAATCTAGAGAATTAATAAATAAAGAGGTTCCAAAACTGTACATTAGCAATAAGAAAATTGAAGCGGTCCCTTATGCAAAGTTCCTAGAAGTATATTTAGATAAAAACTTGACCTGGGCCAAACAAATTGAAACAGTTACTGCAAAAGTAGCAAGAGGAATAGGTGCCATCCAAAAACTAAAACCATATATGGCACATGACACAGTTAAAACACTGTACAGCACCTTGATCCTCCCGCACCTCACTTACTGCAATGCTGTTTGGACTAACACCTACAAAAACAAAATATCCAAAATTCAGTCTCCAGAAAGAGAGCATCAAACTATTTTCTAGGCCAGCATTGGGCCAAAACATGTTCAAAGCAGAAATATTACTTAAACTCAACGACATAGGAAAAGCTCAAATGCTAACTATTGTCAAAGACTACCACCACAACACTTTACCCAAATCTATAGCCCCCTTGTTTATAAACAATATTAACATCCACCAACATAACACTAGAAGCAGACACAAACTACATGAACAATACACACGGACAGACATTGGAAAACACCAAATATCATTTGTAGTTACTAGGTTATGGAACAAAACAAAACAGGAAACACGTGAGAAAATTCTATCAACAAAATTGTGCAAGAAAACAATAAAAAAACTACTTGATTAACACATACTAGTACTATCTTATTCATGCGGTACAGCTCAAAAGTGGCCCGACTCGTCTACAAAACAAGGTAAAAATTGCTGTTTTATACTCGTGCATAATTTGATCCTAAGACATTGCTGTCTAATGACAGCGATGTCTCTCGGTCCAAATATGTTTATAGTATTTGACAGAAAATGCGTTCTACTTTCTATATAACATGCTTCTTTTCTTGTTTTGAAAAACTATTGACTTACTACTACTACTACTACTACTACTACTACTACTACTACTACTACTACTACTACTACTACTACTACTACTACTACTGCTGATGCTACTTCTGCTGCTACTACTGCTACTACTACTACTACATGTAACTATGTTAAGATAACAGCAGGAGGGCATTGTTATAGTTTCTTGCGGATTTTCAAAATTTGTTATATTTTCTAATGCGCATTTCCAAATTTGCTTCAAACAGGTATTTGGTAGATCTTAACGAAAATTGGAAACCAAACTCAAACCAAAAAATTATTTTCAAAATTTTCATTTTCATGTGATACATCAAGTTCAAGTTCAAAGTTGCTTTATTTCATGGTTTTTTCTATACAATCAATACAATCTAAACAGGCAGTCCATCAAAGGCATGGCCTATTGAGTGATGGACTCCTTACACACATTACACCATTTATACATTGACATATATATACGACACACAAGACAGTGGCACAGTGACAAAATGGTGAAAAGCTACCTTGATATGAAAGTCCAGGACTATTTTGGTTTGTTTTGTGGAGTTCGGACATAAACTTTGATATATATATATCATATATACAAGTATTTAATACATATATGTCTTCCATTAGGCAGTGGGTGGGTAGGGCTGACCCTTCTTTGATGTTTACATAGATATATGCCACTATGTGCACAAACATAAAACACACGGCATTCAAACACATATTTATGGCATTAGTATTTAAATACACTCATACATATTTGCTTAACTTGACTTAATTAAACATATATTATACATATACTCCCTAATTACATCATTATCTCATTTTATTTAAATTTAGTTTGGAGTGGTTTATTATTATATAGGACTTTTGTATGCTACTGAGGGTGGGGGGGGGGGGCAGGGAAGAGCTCATCACTGTAATATAAAGTTGAGATGGTTAGAGTTTGTTAAGAATCAATAGATGCGTTGATCGTTTGTGGGTTATTTAGGTGTAGTAGTAGTGAAAGTAAACTGTGAAGTATGTTTGTGTTTAGACTTCTTACTTCAATTATTAGGTTAGGTTAGTTTATCTATAGTGGTTGTGGTGGTGGTGGAATGTCATTAGGCTTGTATTATTATTAATTAGCAGAGAATCTGTGACCATTAGGTATAAATATATTAATTTAGTATTTGTCGATCATAGATTCCCTGGCAATCTTCTTAAAGGATTTCAGGTTTAATATGCTATCGCGTATTTTTGTACTGGTGCTGTTCCATAGTTTTGTGGCTGCTATTGTAATTCGTCGTTTTCCTATTTCTGTTCGTGTAAATTGAGTGTGTAAATTGTGTTTTGTCCTAGTGTTGTGTTTGTGGATGTCTGTGCTTAGTGTGAAATTGGAGGCTATGGATTGTGGTAATGTATTGTGGTGAAACTCCTTTACAATGGTATACATCTGTAGTTTGCCTATGTCCTTTAGTTTTAATAGCTTTTCTGACTTGAATATATTCTGGCCCTTTGCTGGTTTAGAAAAGAGTTTTAGTGCCTTTTTCTGTAGACTTTGTAGTTTTGTTAGGTTGCTTTTTTGTGTATTCGTCCAGATAGCGTTACAGTAGGTGAGATGCGGAAGAACAAGGGTGCAGTAGAGTTTTAATTGTAGCTGGTGTCATGTAAGGTTTTAGTCTTTGTATGACACCTATGCCTCTTGCCACCTTTGCTGCTCCCATCTCGATTTGTTTAGCCCAGGTCAAATGTTTATCCAAATATACTCCCAAGAATTTGGCAAATAGGGCCTCCTCAATTTCTTTTTTGTTTATGTAGATTTTTGGAATTTCATCTTTTTTTAGTTTGAGGTTTGTAAATAACATATAATTTGTTTTGTCAACATTCAGCGATAATTTGTTTATTGAAAACCAGTCAGTAATTTCTTCCATTTCCTTATTTGTTTTTCTGTATAAGGTGTCTATGTTGTCATCGCAGCAAAAAGCATTTGTGTCATCAGCGAACAGTATTAGTGACGTGTGCTTGCATATGTTAGGTAGATCATTCATGTAAAGAAGAAACAGCAATGGGCCAAGAATAGATCCCTGAGGAACACCACAAGTTAATTGCCTGTTTTCAGAGCATATTTCATTATATTGTACGCATTGTGTTCTTTTACTTAGGTAGTTCTGGAACCAGGTGAGTGCACTGCCTCTTATACCATAATAGGCAAGTTTTTCTAGTAAGATCTGGTGGTTGATAGTGTCGAAAGCTTTTGAAAGGTCCAAGAAGATGCCTATTATACTTTGGGTTTTTTCCAGTGATTCAATAATTTTTTCTGTCATTTCGGCTATTGCATGCATTGTTGAATGTTTCTCACGAAATCCATATTGCGATTTGTATAAAATTGACTTTTTGTCCAGGTAATTTGTCAGTCGATTGTACATAAGGCGCTCTAGTAACTTGGAGAAAAGTGGAAGTATGGAGACTGGTCTATAGTTTGAGAAGTTAGTAGAATCCTTGGCTTTATAAATTGGTGTAACACGTGCTATTTTTAGTTTTGATGGGAAAATGCCTTGTGCTAGGGATAAGTTGCAAATGTGACTAAGTGGGATAAGGATATCCATAACACAGGTTTTATAAATGCGCCACTTAAAACCATCGATTCCGGCACTTTTGGCTGGGTGGAGTTTGTTTAGAACGTTAAAGATCTCTTCAGTGCTAGTAGGGTTAACGAAGCTTGATGATTGATAGCTGCCTGTAAGGTAATCAGAAAATTTGTTCTCGGATGTTGATTGAATTTTGTTCGAAAGTTCTGGTCCTATATTTACGAAATAATCATTGAATCCATTGGCAATTTCGAATTTATCGGTAATGACCTTATTCTTGTGAAGAAATTGTGTCTGTTGTGCCGTATTGGTCTTGTTTAAAAGTGATTTAATGGTTTTCCATGTCTCTTTTATGTCATTTTTGGACTGTTCAAATTTCTTGTGATAATATGTTTTCTTAGCTGTTTTTATTATTTGATCTAATTTATTTCTATATTTTTTAAACTGAATTTCATTGTAATTAGTTTGACACTTGATAAATGTTAAGTAGAGCTGATGTTTTGTATGACAGGCAGCTATTAATCCACTTGTAAGCCACGGTTTAGTTGGGTTATGCTTATATTTTTTACTTTCTTTCATTGGAAAGCTTTGTTCAAAAATAGTCGTGCAGATGTCATGAAATTTGTTGTAGGCATGCTCACAAGACTGAATGTCTGTTACTATGCTCCAATCGACCTCTGACATAGATCTTTTGAATGTTTCAATGTTGACCTGACAGTAATCTCTGCATTTAAATTTTTCCTGTTCGAATTGTTTCTGGTATGTTTGTTGTTTTTCTAGGAGAAATATAGGTAAATGATCTGAGATATCAGTTACAAAAATTCCGACATGAGTTTTACTGATATTGCGATTAATATTATTGCAGAATATGTTGTCAATGATGGTCGCCGTAGATTCTGTTATGGTAGGGGCTATCTCTGAATACAAAAATATAGTTTGTGGTGTTCCCCAAGGTTCAGTTCTTGGGCCCCTGCTGTTTCTCCTATATATGAATGACATACCCAAAGTCTGCAAACATCTCTCACTAATAATTTTTGCAGATGACACAAATGCTTTCTGCAGCCACAAGGATATAGAAATTCTATACAAAAATGTCAATAATGAAATGGCAAAATTAATAGACTGGTTTAAAGTAAACAAATTGTCCTTAAATGTATCAAAAACTAATTATATACTATTCACAAAATCTAAGAAACTCAAAGAAATAGCTCTCCCAAACCTCTATATCGACAACCAGATAATTCAAGAAGCACAATATGCTAAGTTTTTAGGAGTATATCTGGACAAAAATTTAACATGGGAGAAGCATATTGAAATTATTACTACCAGGGTAGCAAAAAGCATTGGCATCATTCGCAGACTGAAACCCTATCTAACACCTAATATTATTAAAACCCTGTACTGCACAATTATACTTCCTCACATCACCTACTGCAATGCTATCTGGACTAATACATCTCAAGCTAGACTAAAAAAACTAAAATCTCTGCAAAAGCAATCTATTAAACTATTTTCACAAACAGCAGGTGGCCAGGATATCTTTAAATCAGAAAAGGTCTTAAAACTTGAGGACATAGGAGGGCTCCAACTATACACAATCTTAAGGGACTTCCACAATGGCAACTTACCCTCATCCTTATCTAACATTTTTATGCTCAATACACAATTGCATCCTCACAACACAAGAACAAGAGATAACCTCCATTCAACACACCACCAAACAAAAGCAGCACAACAAAAACCCTCATACAAAGCAATTCAGTTATGGAATAATACAGACACAAGCACACGCACAGACATCATAAAGCTACAGTACTTTAAGCAGAATATCAAAAAGAAGATTATAGAAACCTACTAGACTCTGGAAAACACACACCATCATGGCATGCTATTCTCATACTTGCACCCAGTCACCAGAACAAATAATAATAATAATAATAATAATATTAATAATAAGAAGAATATCTGTCATAATGGTAACTACCAAACAACTAACTCTACCATCACAGCCTAAAAATACTTTGTCATTGATAATAAGAATATGTAATATAGAATTATTAACTTAAGCAAGATAAGCACACATCCCTCTGTCATGTCTTTCCCTGTAAAAATGTAAATTGTCATACGTCTATTAACTGTTGGACTGCTGGAAGCGGACAATAACTCCAATTGGCAATGACTCTGGATTGGCTGAGTATTCTAGAAAAATTTGACTGAAAGTTGCTTGTGGCTTAGCCACCGACAACGTTTGGTCAAATTGTTTTAGAGGTACTCAGCATACCCTGAGTTAGGCTCCATGGAAAATGTAGACTGCAGAGGCTTGGCAGCGAGACAGTTAACTATATGTATATATAGGACTATAACATGTTAACCGTATGTATTCAGTATTCTCATGTCCTATACTGTTGTTGTTATATGTTATATGTAGGGGTCCACCGCCACATAGGCTCTGCCTTTGGTGGACTACCTGTTGTGAAACTGTAAATGTATATTCTATATCAAAATAAATAATCTTGAACTTGAACTTGAACTTGAACTTATTCTAGTTGGTTTAGTTATTGTCGGATAGTAAAAGTAGGTATTTAATAAGTTAATGAAGTCTTTGGTATGACAACATTTCTGTTGCTGCAGATCAATATTGAAATCACCCATAAGGTAGGCTGTTTTATTTTCCTTTTGTATTGTATCCAGAATTCTGCTCAAAGCTTCAATGAATTGTTTGTTGTCACTGTCAGGAGGCCTGTAGATTGTGCCAACAATTTTATTTCTACCTTTTTGAATCGGAATTTCGATAAATATTGTTTCAATGCATTCTTCCATTATGGAAAAGTTTTCACGCAAAATGAATTGAATGTTGTCTTTTATGTACATGCCTACACCACCTCCACCATCCTTGTTAATTATGTCAGATCTGTGCTTTTCGATAAATGTATAGTTATTCTTGTTAACTAGAGTAGTAGGTGAGTTTACTTTTAGCCAAGTCTCTGTAATTCCAATAATTCCAAACTCGTGTGCACTCATATCTAGGAAATTATTTAACTTGTCATTGTTCTTCAGTATCGATCGAGTGTTTGCGTGCATGAGTGAGAGTGCAATGCTTTCTTTACTGTTTGTTATAAAATCATTAAATTGGCTTAGAAGCGTATAGTTACAAGTTTGTGGAGGTATGGATAAGTCAGTTCTAGCATCTTTTGAGTTGATGTCTCTATACGTGTGGGTGTTAAGTTTGAAGGGATTTAGAATTAGGTCTTGTATGTGCTCTATGTAGTTATATTCAACATGTGGATTCATGATTGCAAGTGTGTAGTCAGCATCATCATTAATGTGATTGAAAGGGAATACAGATTTGTTGCAGTTTAGACACCACCATGGCTGGTCATCTAACTCAAGATGGAGATAATCAGAAGCAGTGAGTTTAGAACATCTTAAGTGAACCCACTCCGAACACAAGTCGCATAATAAGGCTTTTTGATTAGTTCTAACAGGTCTCTTACAGGATGAGCAGGGGAATTTGGTTGGCATGGTAAGGATAGAAGAAAAAAGCCGAAACAACTATAGTCGGAAAGAGTTTAGGGGAGGAAGATGCCAGAGATACTTTCCTTGTCTTGGCAAGATTATACACGGCTTAGTTTCAATCAGGCAAAGATATTCTACGTTGCTGTTACATGTACACAACTGAAAATTGAAATGATGAGGGCTGATCATTGGTTGGGATGGGTAATGATAATTAACCCTTTAAGCCATGAATTTGTTCAAGAGAATCCAAATTACTACAGAAGCTGCTGGTATGGGTGTCAAAGGGTTAATAATAATGACGAATGCTAATAATAGTGGTCTATGGTCATCTTAAAGTATCCATTAGTAGTCCGGTGGAGGTCATCTCTGAAAATCAGCAACTGAAACAGCTGAATCAACTAGTCGAGCCAGCGGCGGATTACCAGGAATAGCCTTCATGAACCCATGAACCTATTATTAATAGCTGGCTTAGATTATTTACCATTTACAGCCCAGTGAAAGGCATTTGGGAGGCCAATAGAAGACTATTTTCGGAATTGTAACACTGGAATGCCTGGCTCGATTCTCGGGCAAGTCATTCCAGTGATACATCCAAAAAACCAACAACCCCAGTTTAAGCCTTAAATATTCTAGAATTTTTTTCTCATTTTTGGCATAGCCAGTTAATATCATACATGAATTACATGACACATAGAATTTCCAAATTGACATTGCTTTTCAAATATTATGTTAAGCCTTAAATATTCTAGAATTTTTTTTTCATTTTTGGCATAGCCAGTTAATATCATATAATTGAACTGAAATTTGTAGGCCAATCACTTTATTAAAGAATGATCGATATAGGCCTACATCTTTATTTCAAAATAACATGAAATTATATTTCACAGCGTCACAACAGTAGGCCCAGTCTTTGCCATGGCGCTTGACTGTCATCGCAGCACCTGGCTCTTAGCTCGTTTTGCTCTTAGAGTCGGCATGGCTGAAAAAACAAACATTATAAAATTCGTCATTCACCAGCAATTAGTTGTAATTAGGTATGGATTTCAATCTATCAGAGTCGATATAACAGAAATATATACTATTACTATATAATACACACGTATAGATTACAGATTGTAACGCGGACCGACCGGACGGGTACTGACCATCCTAGCGAAACTGGGTACGGAACGGCCACTCCGGATTCGCCCCCCCCACCCTACATTCGCTAGTGGGCAGCCCGATCGGGGCCCGCTCAGAAGTGTCACTGGGTTTGGTGCGGGCCCCGATTGGGCTAGCCCAAATGTCGGCTATTATGTGGGCCCCACTCGGGCTATGAGTGGGCCCCACTCGGGCCCCAATTGGGCTAGTAGAGGGTCCCTATTGGCTCGATAAATTAGTAGCACCGATTGGGCTGCCCAATCGGGACCCAATTGGGCTGCCCAATCGGGACCCACTCAAATGTGTCACTGGGTTTGCTCGAGACTCCAATGGAACTTTCAAGATTTAGCTATGCCCCGCCCCTCCCTAGTTAATCTCCAACTACGCTACACCCAGGTTGGGATCGATCGATCGATCACCCTATCTATTAATTTCCAGAAAACTATAAGGTAAGTTGTTGAATATTTTGAAACTAATTTGACTGGGTGCTGTTGCTGTCAAAATATTCAACAGAATGTTCCCAGATAGCAAGCAAACGTTGGCTCAATGTTGTACGCCAACGTAATTTTGTTCATCGAGCCAATGTAGGGCCAACATTGAGCTAATGAGCAAAGTTACATTGGCCCACCAACAGAGAGCCAACATTGGTAAGATCCCTAAGCTACAAGACTTTGTGGGAAGCATTTACCCGCAATGCCCATTGGCTGACAAACATGGTCCGCAGCAGATTTTGCTTCTCTACTTACAGTCTCGATCTACATGTATGTATTGACATTGAACCTGTTTCCTTGATAACGCAGGAGCCAAGCTTGAAAGCAATCATACAATAGTCGTTGAATAATTTAAAAGTTATTCGAGTAATGCAGCAATAGCTTCCACTAAAATTACTTTCAAAATAGTCAACAGGAATCATCTATGATTGCTTTGAAATAAGATAAAATTAAAATACATCTGTTTATTATATTTATAACAATGTGTTCACCCTTTCCTTTGGTGAGATAAGAGTGAGACTTGGAGATTTCAGCGTTAGATGAGTTTAGGTTAATCTCTTTGGTGAATCGTAATGAAAGCAATGCTGGATGGACACTTTCTTTATATACGGTAATACACCTACATGTATGTGATGATCAATAGGGACAAGCAGTGGATATTTCAGTAGCAAAGAGTGGACTGAGCAAGAAAAGGTCAAAGGCCACCGATCTTCAATTTCTCTCTTGAAGTTGTTGTCTCATTCCAATATGCTGAAATTTGATCATTTGGTGTGCTGATGTCTTGTGTTAAGGTTCCTTTATTTCAAGAAAGTCTTTGCTCAAGCGGGCCAGTATTACACTCATGACAAATGGATGATATCATTTTGGTTAGGCTGTCTAGCTAGGATAAGGTGGTTACAATGTAACTTAGGTAGGATAGAGGTATCATGTCAGGAGTTTCATACGCTAGTTATGCAATCAAAATATTAAAAACTCAGAAAATCCATGATGGCTGCTGTAAAAGACTTGACCAATCAAATTTCTGTATACAAGTTCGGAAGCCTACATGTACCACCATATGGTGCTTCCAGCCAAGTGGTTGAAATCCACTAAGTGATAAATGACTTTTAAAGCAGCTAAAGTTGACAGAGGACATGCAAACAACAGATGGATGAACAGAAAGATGATGGGTGGACAATGGGTCAATGATGGATGATCGCCATGCCATAAGATCACTGAGCTAACAATCTTAATTCCAAGCATTATGGTGACACAATTTGTGTTATTTCAGAAACTATTATGCAGATGATATCACGATGAATGGTAATCGACTAGGGATCTACAGCCATACAGAGAATCCTCATCATTGTACAGGTGAATACAACTGAGTGGAGAAAACAAGTTATTTGTATTTAAAGTTTTTACAGGTTTAACCTTAGCGATATAAGAAAGGCTGAGGGAATGCTAATGAAGGCAACATAATATTCAAACAAAATTGTAATTATTAAATAAGACCCTTTAATGTGTACTTGTTAATGAAATTGTTATAGTAGAATACATCTAAAAGTTCTTAAAATTATACATTGTAAGCATATATCTTGTTTGGGAATGAATTTAGTATGACGTCTTCAGGCACCAAACGATTCTAGGCGTTTTGAAGCCATTCCCCAAAAAGCTCCTGGATTTATGATTCTGTTGTATTCTTCTGGTTCCTACATTTGTACGCACAAAACCTGTGAAATAGAAAATAACTCATTTTACATCTATTCATACACTGTACACCTCAGAAATAAGTTAAAATGCTTACAAAACAAAAACATGTTAGTCTAATAGTCATATTAGTTAGAATAATTCTGAATACGATGTAAGAAATGTTCTATCGACTATTTTGAACATAATTGAATTGGATGTCTTCCAATCCAATTATGTTCAAAATATTCAACAGTACGTTTGTTTTTGTTTTGGAAATATGGTACAGTTACTTCTAAGATGTACTGTACCATATATCACTCATCAACATGTACTTTGCATACAGATATGACAGACACGTACAGGTATGCGGGAGCATCCAGGCATTTGGGCCCCACAATGCAGCAGCAGCACTGCTGTTATGGCAGCAGTGGGGAGAGAGTGGAGGATGACGGAGGAGGAGCAGCATCAGGGAGTGGTGTATGAGGGGGTAGAGGATTTATCATGTCCATTTCCTTTACAGGCGTTATAATGTCATAACTAGGACGTGCATTGCATTGTGGTTAATCAGTTCCTCTTGATTCAAGCATGCGTATAAGTGCAACTTTCGCACTCAGAAAATTTGCGAGATTACGCTCACTATATTTTTAGATATGGAGACCGGTATCCAGTTAATTTAGAGACCGGTATCTAGTCAATTTACTCAGAAGAAAATGCTCCTCCTAGTTACGATGTCATAACTTCCATGAAGGAAAAGGACAAGATAAAGCCTCTACCGATGAGGGGGAAGGAGGAGCAGCAGCAGGACATGGTGGCGGATGAGCGAGGAGCAGCAGGGAGTGGAGGATGAGGGAGGAGGAGCACCAGCAACAGGGAGTGGAGGAGGGGCAAGCAGCAATAGCCGCTGGGACTGGAGGATGAGGGAGGAGCATCAGCACCAAGAATTGGAGGATGAGGGAAGAGGAGCGGCAGCAGGGACTGGATGATGAGGGAGGAGCAGCAACAGCGAGTGGAGAATGAGGGAGGAGGTGGAGGATGAGGGTGAAGCAGCAGGGGTGGAGGATGAAGGAGGACAAGCAGCAGGATGTGGATGATGAGGCAGCAGCAGGGAGTGGAGGATGAGGTTGGGGCAGTAGCAGGGAGTGGAGTATGAGGGATGAGCAGCAGGGAGTGGCGGGTGAGGAATGAGCAGCATCACGGAGTGGAGGATGAGGGAGGAGCAGCAGCAGGGAGAGGAGGATGAGGGAGGCGCAGCAGCAGCAGGGAGTGGAAGATGAGGGAGGAACAGCAGGGAGTGGAAGATAAGGGTTGAGGAGCAGCAGCAGCAGCAGGGAGTGGAGGACGAGGGAGGACCGGCAGCAGGGAGTGAAGGATGGGGGAGGAGCAGCAGCAGCAGGGAGTGGAGGATGAGGGAGACCAGCAGGGAGTGGAAGATGAGGGAGGAACAGCAGGGAGTGGAAGATAAGGGTTGAGGAGCAGCAGCAGCAGGGAGTGGAGGACGAGGGAGGACCGGTAGCAGGGAGTGAAGGATGAGGGAGGAGCAGCAGCAGCAGGGAGTGGAGGATGAGGGAGAGCAGCAGGGAGTGGAGGATGAGGGATGAGCAACAGCAGAAGCAGGGAGTGGAGGATGAGGGAGGAACAGCAGTGAGCAGAGGATGAGGGAGGAGCAGCAGTAGGGAGTGGTAGATGGGGTATGAGGAGCAGCAACAGCAGCAAAGGAGTGGAGGATGAGGGAGGAGCAGCAGCAGGGAGTGGTGTATGAGGGATGAGCAGCAGGGAGTGGCGAATGAGGAATGAGCAGCAGCAGGGAGTGGAGGATGAGGGAGGAATAGCAGGAAGTGGAGGATGAGGGATGAGGAGCACGCTGCTTCCTAACATTATAGGTAACAATATATCAAAGCTTAGTTCTAATAGGATTAATGAGCAGAGGTCAAATAGCAATGTCAGAATGACTTTTGACCTAGTGACCGCCCTATCAGCACACATCTTCCTAATAGTATAGGGGAGCATGTGTCCAAGTTTAGTTCTGGTAGTATGCAGCAATTCTCATATATAAATGTAAATAATTTCCTAAGCGCAACAACAGGTCAAATAGCAAGGTCAGAATGACGGTGACCTTTGACCTAGTGACCTTACTGTCAGCACACATTTTTTCTTATGGTATAGGGAACCATGTGTCCAAGCTTAGTTCTGGTCGTATGAGCAATTCTGAAATATAAATTTGGCATTTTATGATTCAAAGCTGACACAAAAACTTAACGTTGACGCTGCCGCTGTCGCTCTCGAAAAAGTCATACCTATGTGTCGCTTCCTGCTTCGCAGATGATACAAAAATTCATGCTGACTTAACAGGACTAGAAATTACCCATTGATCCTGTAATCCATAGGCCTTTTTCGCATACGTATCAGTAACGGATCACTGTTTCAGTGGTCCAGTAGTTTTAAGACAATTCAAACTTATTTACTGCTTACTTCATCAACCAGCTCATACAGCTGTTGAAATCTTTTGTTTTTAACCCTTTAATGGTCAAGTCGACCAAAATGGCCTCTACAGTGATCTTGAGAAATGTCCATTTGCAGGCTAAGACTATTTTTGAAAATGTACCGCTGGAATGACTAGCTCGATAAATGAGCCACTCATTCAAATGGCAATTTAAAAAAATAAACTTCTCTTGGCCTGCAAATGGACATCAACTAAACACATATTTTGAGTTCCTGACCACTAAATGATTAATTATCCTCATAATATGGTGTAAATGATGCATTCAGAACATTTGATTAATTTTATTTTCTGAATGGTTTATTTCCTCTGAACTGTACACAGTTATAGAGATACAATATATTATTATTATTATTATTATTATTATTATTATTATTATTATAAGAACTGCACAGAACTACAGTACGGCTCAGTACAAAATTCCAGGGATCTGTGAAGTTTGTGGTGTACTGATCGGTATGGATTACCGTTAAAAATGGTTTTTTTTATTTCTAGCCCTGCTTAGGCATTATTTCTACTGAGGCACACACACATGCATGCATGCATGCGCGCACACACATGCACGCGCACACACATGCGCGTGCACACACACACACACACACACACACACACACTGTAATACATTGTATGTGTTGCAAACTATGCAAATGTCATCTGTTATACAACTTAATTTACACGTTAAGACTCATGGACGCGAAATCGCATTTGTCTCCTTCGCCTCACAAGTTGAACACCAGTAGAACTGCATTTGTCCAAGGACGCGTCGAACCAGCTTTTCAAGGTTTCTTCTCCCAATTAAGCCAGGTGATTGCTCTAGAAAGATAAATTCAAGGCACCATTGCATACATGTATCTAGTGTTTTATAGAGTGAAATAAAGCTAACAAATCTCTCTCTTTTGAAAAATGATACCACGGTACTCCTAGTATACTAACATATATTAAACCAATTGGCTGATTTTTATTAAATTTGGCAGTTGGTTCCACCAATGTGGTTGAAAATTTTATTGTAGCCAAAAAGTCGATTGCATAAACACATCGACCAACAAGGCCGATTTAAGCTGCTGCGACACTGAATGCCGTGGCATGTGGCACTTATACCTAAGGGTCACAGTGGACTGCTTACCGCCTTTGATCAGCTCATTAATGGCCAAACTACCTATATACGTAGTCCTCTTCAGGAATATGTCATTATTGAAAGTCTATTTGCGTGTTGAGATTATGCTTGTAAATTATCACTGCAATGACTGGCTCTCCAAACAAGTCAGTCATTCCAGTGATAAATGTTCAAAAACTTGTCTTGCCTTTGCTGCAAATGGACATTCAGCAATGACAGATTTTAATTTTTCTTAGCCAATCTCGACCATCAAGGGGTGAATCACTAATGCCTGCTGTTGATCTGTCCAGGACAAAGGCCAAATAGGAATTTTCGTCAATTAACAGTTCAGGTGCCTAACTTGAAAATGGATTTACTCAGCATCAAGGACATCAGAAAAATGATAATGCTGTCTATAATCGATATTAGGTTGGCTGAGGTGCTGGCAAACCATATTCCTGGTCACTTTGTCGATGTCTGGTATATTGGGATAGATGTAAATAGATGGACTCTGTCGACGAATGAAACTGGTTGACAATAAGTCTCCTTCGACTTAAGTTACATGTCCGAGAAACCTACGATGACGCCCCTGGGATTTCTATTTGACAATGACAAATTCACAAGTAGTAACATTCTGATCTACAGACAGAAAAGAAGAGTCATTGAAAGTGGTAGGAACTGTGGAATGAGGTGTGGGCCTGGTCTGGACACACATGACTTCTTCTATGGTACAAACTGAATGTGTTTCGCTTAATTGTGCATTGGGTGTATGTTTTGGTGATGACCATCATGCTAGTCAAAGCCTTGATACTATGGATACCAAGTGTTCCTTTGTCTTGCAGAAGGTCATCCCATAACTCTTCCAATTTCATTTCCTTTGTATGATTATCTATGGCCTTGGAAGTAATCATTATTATCTTTATTCTCGGGCAGGCCTTTGCTGCTTCCTCGGTAAAAGTAGTTGCATTTGACACCACCTCTTTCCTTGTGAGAATAGCAGTGGCCACAACCCTCTTCACAGTCCTTCCTACACCATCAACAGCCCCTTTGCCATACGATATTGCGAAATAGTTCCACCGAATTTGAATGCCATAGTTGATGTTTTATGTATTTAGAATAGAGAAAGTGTACTTGTTTTTAAACTGCGACCCTGGTCCGTCACTAAAGATCTTGAATCGCCTACTATGTAATTTTAAATGTGTGACGGGTGTTACAAATATTTTATAATTTAATAACAACAACAACAATAATATTAATAATAATAATAATAATAATAACAATATTAAATAATAATAATTATTATTATTATTGTTGCTATTACTATTATTATTGAATTATAAGATATGTGTAACACCCGTCACAAAATGCGTGACGGGTGTTACAAGTTTATAAAATGGCATGGAAATTTTTTGTGGCAGAATCTTCTAGGTAATGGCCCAGTATTGATTTGGTATAGATGTCTATCTAGAGGATTCAAGAGCTTTTTACAATTCTCCAAGTCATTAGACAATTATTCAAACTTTTTGCAAAAAATATGACTGGTGTTACATTAATAAATTCTTTCGAACCCATGATTAAATTTCAAAAAATTGCAAAATGTCTTTCAGTGATTATGTTTTAATCCAAAATAATATATTGTTAATTGATAAACACTCGCTATAACAATATTGAACCACTCTCCTGGTGATATCTAATATGTATTTATTAATGTTTTAAATAACCCAAAGACAATACTAAAATAATAAACACGTTGACACCTACAAACCCCTGAAGAATAAGATTTTTTTTAATGGAGGTAACAAATTACAAGATATAACTATTGATGATTAAAATAGACATAAAAACAAATTCAAATAGACAACAAAATTGATTATTAGGGCAATTATAATTTTTACAGTTCATGTCCCTCTTTTCATGGAATTGCCCATATTCAGATTTCAAAGTGTAAACAGTGAGCAGACCTTAGCTAGAAATAGCTGGTGCATTGCTACATGTGCATATGGATACCCCTATTTTAAAACATTAAAGAAAATATCTCTGACATAAGAAGTGATCTGTTGTATCAAAGCTGCAGTGTATGTAGTGTTGAACGACATGTGTGAGCTATACTCGCACCATTGATTTCTCAGGGCGAGCTTGAATGTGTGTAAAACATGTCTTACATGTATCAATTGGTAGTTAGACTGGGACTGAGGTACCGGTAACTCATCGATGGCGGCAGAACACCAATCCCGTGCTAATACTGTCAATGTCGACAGTCCACATATTGTCTTTAACACATGAAAGCATTCCGATCGATACACCACCTACAACAGAATAGGATTACAAGTTATATATGCATTATTTTTTATGAACAACCAATAAAAATTCTACATAGAATTGAGTTGACCACCATAAGATCGCTCTAGCTAAATTTTTATTAAAATCTTTAGTTTAGATAGGGCTTCCACTAGTGGAGCTCCGGGAGTACTATATTCCCAAATCTTATGTTTGTACTCCCAAAACAAAGACCTTGGACGTCCCTTTTTTCTGTCCTTGACACCACTGAATGCCTGGTTTTAAAGGGGGTACTCAGCGGTATTCTTAAAATAGCTAATATTTATTTTATTATTCTATTTATTAATTAAAACGGTAATATTTTCCAATTTAAACAATAGGCTCAAGGGCCTTAACGCTCAGCTGGGCGATCAGCATTTGAACCATTAGCATTTGAACTTTAAATTCAGCAGCAACAAGACAATAAATACATGTACAAAATTCGGAATTCAGTACACACAATATTTAGTGGAAAATTAATGATGACCGATGACCACACAATCATATTGAACCTTAGGTTCCATCCTCCCTATAAAAAATCCAATATGGCCATCAAATCCTAAATTTGGATTGGTCCATGACAACCACGTTTTATCAAGGATCAAGTTCTCTTCAACAAATTTTAATCACCAATAGTTATTGATGAAATTAAATCTAATGAGTTGCCTGATCGGTACAGCAGTTCCTGAGATGTCATTTTGGATAACAAGATGGCCACTGGAACAAGCGGTTCATGAGGAGTATCGTTCTTTTAATTTCTTTTTCTTTTATAATTCAAGATGGCCACCAAACAAATAGACCAATCAAAATTATGTGTACATGATCTGAAAGCACACTACTCTATGGTCCTTACAGCTGAGTTCGCTTGAAATTGTTCAGGCGTTTAATGAGTAGCATTTTAACTGTTTTCTGACGAGAAATTCAAGATGGGCGCCGAAAAAATAAACCAATCAAAATTCTGTATACATGCTCTGAAGCACACTAGAGTCCTTCTAACAGAGTTTGCTCGAAATCATTCCAGTGTCACTGTTTAATGAGTAGGCTCTTAACTGATTTTCAGAAATTTTCAGATGAAAATCCAAGATGGCTGCCATAATAGTGACCAATCGGTTTTCTCGTTAGAAGTGTTGAAGCCTACTATGATAGAATTAGTCCACCCAAGTTTCGTTGAAGTTGGGCCATTTATATTGGAGCAGCATTTTAAATGATTTCCGGAAAATCCAAGATGGCCGTCTGACAATCCGAACAATCAATATTCTGAAAAGAAATCCTACCACCATAGTAGCCTTCCAACGAAAATGCTTGAGATTGCCCAAACAGTTAACGAGGAGTAGAATTTTAACTGATTTCCCACCATTTTCCAGAAAATTCAAGACGGTCACCAAAAGAATAGACCAATCAATATTCTGTATACAGGTTCTGAAGCATATCAAGCTAGGGGCCTCCCAACCAAACAGGGCTTCTACTAATTTCTAAACACAGGAAATCCTGGACTTCCAGTGTAGTAGTTTTGGGAGTCCAAGCATGGAACTCTAAAATGGTTCCCATACATTAAACTTGCTTAAAATCATAGTTTTAGTAATATCAGGGCCAGAAAAAGAGGATGTCAAGGACATCATTGGTCTTTGTTTTTGGAGTCCAAACGTGAACTGTGGGAGTATAGATTGGAAGCTCCACAATCAAGTTTGCTTGAAATCGACCAAGTGGTTAATGCGTACTAGCTTTTAACTGATTTCCAGAAATTTTCAGAAAATCCAAGATGGCGCCAGAAAAATTGACCAATCAAAATTCTGTATTCAAGTTCTGAATCCTTCTAGCCCAGTATCCTTCCCGCCAAGTCTGGTTGAAATTGTCCAAACAGTTAATGAAGACATGTTTGGGAAAATTCTAGCTGGTCGACGAAAAAGTAGACCAATCAAAATTCTGTATACAAGTTCTGAAGCATACCACTCTAGAGTCCTCCCAAAAGAGCTTGCTCGAAATCATCCAAGTGGTTAATGAGGAATAGTATGCTTTTAAGTGATTTTCAGAAAAGCCAAGATGGCCACCGGAAATATTGACCACTCAGAATTCTCATTAGAAGTGTTGAAGCCTACTAGTATAGACTGAGTCTACCCAAGTTTTGTTGACGTCGGGCCATTTATATTGGTTGAAATCGGTTAAAGCATAAATGAGATGCGATTTGATGAACGGCGGACGGCTGTCATGACATAAGTTCACCGGGCCAGGTGAGCTAATTAATAATTAACCTAAATAACAGAAAAAATGTGATAAAACAGCAATCATTATCTGCACATAAAAAAAAATAACAATGACTGTTGTTGACATGTACATCAGTACGAGGGAAGTCGAACCTTTTGCGGGTTTTTTTCGTATACTATTAGCGGCTCGCTAGGCTAGCGTATTTGCTTATACATAATGTAATATTTCTGATTTTGGTTGCGTCCAAATTTTTGTTTTTAAAATTTTCAAAAGAAGTTACGTGCCAGAATATTCTCCTAATTCACAGCAGCATTTGAATATCTAAAGAAATTCCGAAATAGTTTTGTAAACTATTTCAGAATTTCTTTTTTCCTAGATCCTGACCACTTGCAATTTTCATAGTGCTGTCAACATACATGCCCATATTTGCTGAATTTCTACTGATATTCTGAGCTAACAGAAACTTTCATTTTTTCAAAAAAAATTCAGGATCCTAAACAAGTAAACAATTGAATTCAGTGGTAAATCTTTCAATATTCACTGTTTGCCTCCTAAGCTTTATTGTTTTTCGTGACGCTGTACAAAGCTGCTTTTGCGACTTCATCAAAGTAGCAGCAGGCTTATTTTTTCTACAATCTTTCATAGCCGTAGGAACAGGGTTGGGGAGGAGGTAAGGGGGCAATATCACCCCTAAGTTTTTCTTCTCTGATAGTATATCCCCATAGTGCCCACTCCCACTACATTTTGGCCCAACCCATAGTTTAGGCGACCCACCCACCCCAAACTATATTCCTACACCCCCTGTCTTTCAGATGCGACATTAAACCGATTACTTAGCCAATCATTCCAGTGATAAATTTTCAAAAAGTCCTCTTGGCCTGCAAATGGATATTCAATAAGAAAATATTTAGATTTTCTTTACCAAATCTAGTCATTAAAGTGGTAAAGGGATAGGGGAAGATGAGAAATGGAAGTCTCAAGGATGTGGGATGGAAACGTATGTATTATGTATTTAAGTGCAAATGTCATTTTAAGAGGTACACCACAATTGTGCCCCCAAATAATAATAATACATTCAATTTCTTAACAGGCAGTTCACTGATCAATCCCCGTACCATCAGTCTGTCCAAATATCTGGCACAGGGATGGGTAGAATCAGAGTAAACTCGGACTATCTGCGGTATTGTCAAGATTTGTTAGAATTAAAATATAATTTGCTTGGTGATTGTCCATTCTCGACATTTGTTTGACAAGAAGGTTATTATTGAAGATTTGCTACTGATCGGTGGTCGGTGATGGTATCATGTGTAAGTGAATGTGAGCGATAGTAATTATGACTGTTTGTGACAATGAGCGCTGGTGACGGTGAAGGTGAGTGACAGCGATGGTGTCTTGAGTAAAGCTAACAACGTTGACAATAGTGCTGAGTGATGATGCGTGGTGATGACTGTGACAGTGTGGTTGTGAGTGAGTGTGAGAGGGCGAGTGAGTGAGTGAGTGAGTGAGTGCATGCACGAGCAAGTGAGCTTTGGTGGGTGAACGAATGAACGAGAAGTGAGTGAGTGACATCACTCAGTCGTTGACTCGGAGGATGCATGGGTGAGTAGATTGGTAGGTATCCCTGCAGTGTGTGGGTGGATGAGTGAATTTACAAGTCACTGGCTGGGTGTATGTGGTAGTTGGAAGGTGTCACTAAGTGGGTGTGTGAGGCTAGTAGAAATTGACAAGGGATCTATAGTAATAATAATCCAACCGATTCAAACAAGTATTTAAATTAACTAAAATCTCATATCTTGGTAGTTTTATTAATAGCGCAATCACATCAATCAATTTCGACTTCTAGGCTACAAAAAATTAATACTGAAATCGAGAACAGGCGTTTTGTTTGCTCGATGGTACCCTGATAACACAGGCTACTGGGCTATTACAAGACCAATTAAGGGGTCCAGACAATTTTACATGGGCCCAATTTTATCATTATGATGCCTCGACACACATGTTCCAACATTTAGAAATACTTCTAAGACAATCTAAAAAGCATTGTTTTCAATCTTAACCATTTCAATGACATATCCCTGAAAGAGCAAATTCTTTACACTGTTTAGTATTCTCTGTTGAATATTTTGAAATTAATATGAGTGGAAGCCATTGCTGCCTTATTTCCAGTCATATTAAATTCAAAATATTCAACATCGTTCTCGTTTAATTGCCCCGAGATTGAGATACATGGAATTCATCGGTTAAAAGTCAGGGGTTAATAATATTGGCTCAACCTGCAATAGACTCATCACCTATATAAAATAATTTTATGTTCGCAATCTTAAAATATGAATTGAAAAAGTTAGGTCGCCAGCTAGGTTAGTGAGTTTGAAATTTTGGTAGGCCCGCCTAAAATCTAGGAGCCACAGGATACGGAGCCCATGCTAATCTTCAACACTGCATAGTATGCAACGGAGTAAGTGCTGTATTGCAGCATTTTTTTATGGCTAAAGGTAGGTCATGCTGACCTACTTCTGATGCATGACATACTTTCAGAGTAGTGGAAGTGCCAAGAGAAGACGATTTAAAAAAAGTTGTCACTAGAATTTCTGGCTCAATAACCGAGACAGTCATTGCAGTGGTAAACTTTCCAAAATAATATTCTCTTGCTCTACAAAAGGCCATTCTGTAAACAAATATTTTACTTTTCTTGAAGTCTAGACAATTAAAGGGTCAAGTGTGGCAATCATGAATGCTATATTTTTGTGGTAGCATTAAGAGACACTAGCGTAGAGAACGAGACTCGGATAGGGGTAAACACAGAAAATGAAAAGAACAGCGATAAGACCAACTACGGCCTCCACAAGTCAACATGTAACCAAATACTAAGAGCATGATTTAACAATGAGTGTAGGTGGTACACCACAGCTAACACGGGAATACCCATCTGCACCACAGCATTTCCGCAAATAAGTGCAAACGTCTTAAATGTAATGTCACTGATATATTGACGGTTTCAAGGATACTTAATTAAGTGCCAACAGTCAATGCATTCAAGAACAAACTAGATTATCTACTTAAAAAAAACAACCTTTTGAGTTGAACTGACTCTGAGCAAGCCATACTACAATAAAAAGACACTGAGGCAATAACAAGGCACTGGTTTATGTCTCTCATAAAAATTATGATGATGAATGCATTCTATTGCCAACACTTTGGGAGTGGGGTTGGGGTAGTGGAACCAACGTAAAGCCAATCACAATTAGTTATGCATCTGACACCATTTACTATTAGCCGATGTTTTCATTGGTTTCATTTTATGGTCGGTCTGTAAAATAATCATCTATGCCTATGATCATTCCACAGGCATCTAAAAACGAAAACTGGTGTCGTTGAAATAGCTTCGACATTTGTGCTGATAAATTTATATCTTCTGTATCAATAAACCACGCATGGCTAGACTGCAGTTTAGGGGCCGCCGATAATGGCCGCTGAAATATCATGAAATACCGTTAGTGGTGAGATTTCACGAGATTTTAATGGTTGCTAAGGATTTTCCAAGAATAGGATCAGTATTTCCTAATAATTTTATAGTACAAAATTCAAGCAAACATGGTTTATATAGAAATGATTAGATGGTGTTGGTAGCGATATGTTTGCTTTGCTTTCATTGAAATATATGCGTTTTATTATATCCTGAAACCGTGGGAATGATTTCCACACAGTGCTTTAATATTTGGAATGATAGATTTATTGAATTTACTATTTTGCCAAATTTTCAACACAAATGATACAAGTGAGCAATTCATTTCTGACGTAATAATGCAATGACGTAATACTATTTGGAAAGTCAGTGACGTCACAATCAAACTCCTTACTCTCCTCTCCAAAACGTTCTAAACATATAATGCTATTGACGTCATAATTAAGGTTCCCCAGAACACGTGATTGACGTTAACCAATCAGCTCTGAGTTGAAGGGATTCCTAGCAACCACTGAAATCTCGGGGAATCACGCTGTTTGCGGTACTTTGTGAGATTTTCGTGGCCATTAACGGCAGCCCTTAAAGTGCAGTAGTCCCCCACGCATTAGATCAACACACAATTAATCTAAACTTCATGATTATGCGTCTGGTCGGCATATAAACAGATTCTATTTTGACGAAAACTGGTTCTATCATCTAGTTCACGATAACACTTTATTACTTGCAGGACATTTACCAGAAAGCTGATGTTCTCCATGATGGCCGACGTCACTGGATCAATGGTTTCTTCACATTTAAATAAATTGGACATCTCTGACCGTAATCTGTGATGTATTTATAAACATTTAACAAACAAATTGAAGCAGACGACACTCTTCTTCTTCTTCTTCTTGCGCTGTAGGTGAACACGGTGGCAGGTACTACAACGCCGTACAAATGTAGTGTTATATTGTAAGTTATGAAAGTAAAAGTAAATTAGTTTGCATTTAACGACTGTTTTATCTACATTTTCAAGTGCAGTCCAAGTTAAATGCAGCGACAATTTCTACATGTAGATTCGTAGATTAGATACAGTCTGGATAATGATAAATCAGGATACATATTGCTGTCTCTTTCTGTGTAGAGTGTGTACGAGAGTGTGGCTTAAAGATTCTAATATGCATGTCAGATTTCCATTTCTTGGTAAGGAGTAAATATTCGATAGTTTTCTGCAATCTATTATGAGCTAAGTGATGATGTGCTTATGTTGCGGGATCCTGTTCCAGGCTGAGAGACCAAATTCTTTCACAACTGTTAGTTTGATTGGTGCACTGTATGTTGTTCTCTGATGGATTTAGTGATTGGACACGACGATGTAAGGAAGTGGATTGTTGTCTCATCGTCTAGCCCACACACAGGACATGTCACACTTACATTGTAGTTGCTAAACTTTGCTTTGACGGATTGGAAGATGTAATACACGGTCAAGAGTCTAGACTTTGTGAGTGCCATTTTAACTCCGCCGGTTGGTGAAAGGTACGGTTAAAAAGGGGAATTTCAACTGGTTCCGATCACGAGCACTTCTCATACTACTTTTTTATTGTTTTTGGTTTATCTTTTTGGGGAAATTCCGTACATATTAACAATTGCTACTTTGGAATTTTACTGAGGAATTTTAAATGTGTATACATAGGCGTTTTGTTAGTATGCTTGTTATATTGTACATACTATATTGCTTTATGTATGTTTATGTAAGGGGTAAGGGGCTGTCTACTGTACATATAGACTATGCTTCTAGTGAACTCTGTGTATGCGCAATACGTACTGTAAATATAATTAAGCCAAATAAATGCAAATTCAATTCAATTCAAGCCGTAGTAAGATATTCAACAAATTGTGGTTGTTGTGGTGTGGGCAGATGGTGGGGTGGGGGTGGGGCGGGGGTTGGGGGGCAGCGATGGGGGGGGCAGCATTTCTGGTAAATGTCATGCAAGTAATAAAGTGTTATCGTGAACTAGATGATAGAACCAGTTTTCGTCAAAATAGAATCTGTTTATATGCCGACCAGACGCATAATCATGAACTACAAATATTGAAATCTAGATGTTCTGAGATGGCTTCTGCATTGTTGTGGGCTAAAAATGTAAATATGAAATTTCAGGTTTAGATGCTCAAAAAGTTGGAGTTGGTTGGGGCAAACTCATATCTTTGCAATAGCCACCAGAAAACACCCCACCCACCTTGATCAAAAAGTTGTGGAGTGGGGTTGCAAGTTATAAATTGCCATCATGTTTTATGCTTCGTGATTTAATGGGGAAAATAATTCTTGTCCTGTTAAATCCTGTTTCTTGTACGCTGGTCCTTTAGACACACCTCCTTATCTAGTAGAATCCTAAGTTGTAGAAGCTTCTGTACTCTTCAGTAGATCTTCTGCATAGTCATTATAGAAGTTCGCGATTCACATTTATTTGCAGTAATGGAAATTCTCTGATCAAGTAATCATACTAATATACGTGACATGAACAAAAGGGTTTAATTTGATTGGGGTCCAGGACACCCTCTTCCCATCATCGGGTGGTCATGCATGTGCTCTTGTTTTCCAGGATCATCTTGCTCCATGCATGGTGCAATACGTAGCAGAGTCCCCTTGACACCTTGCTTAACTTTGCTGTTTTGTAGGAGTCAGTTTGCTCGCTGATAAGTCTACCAGGGTCTAGGATATCATACAGGCAGGTTTAGTTTGCTGATGGGAGGCCAGAATGCTTCAGGATGTTCAGAACTTTGTCTATATGCTTTGATCTAACATGGTTGAGTAATTGGCATACAACAATGAAGTGCATCATTGTTTCCTCTTCGCTTCTACAGAGAGGGCATGCAGTTGAGGCTTCTCGGTTTCTTGTTGATCCTCCAAGCAGGTTGTACCTCTGCACAAAAGGTTTAGCATGGATTGTAGCCTTGTGCACCGAAGTTTTGTCTGTTTTATAGCTGTCCCATATCCCATGGGGTTGACCAATCCTACAGGCATCTAGATCGAGGTACTGGAGTGCGGTCTTCTCTGCAGCTTTCTCCTTCAGTTTCCTTGCCCAGTGTGCATTAACATGCAATAACACATTTTTCTTCCAATGGCTTTTGCTTGGGAGGTTATTTATGAGACTGTAGGCAGAAGGAAGGTCGTACCTTTGCAGAATATGTATGGCCGTTATTACCCAACTGTGAGATGTTTGTGATTTTACAGCAAGCTGTCGCTCGATAATCGCCCTTTCAACTGAATTTTGTCTATGGAGCATACTGACAAGGAAACCAAGGACTATTTTGTGTAGTTGACCTTCTGCAGGCAGGGCTCTGAGTTATAAATCTCGATCATGCTTTAGACTTCGAAATTCAATGGGTATTCGTAAAATAATTTTCCAAATCAAATAAAAGACCAGTTCTGGTCAGACATCCCCCAACCCGGGCTTTTTAGAACAACCCCAATCTTTAAAATTCAAATATTGTATGTACAATCTTTCAGGAAATCAAGGGAGATTGCTCTGGTCATTACAAAAATTTTTGACCAAATGCAATCCCAGTCAAGGTCTCAAACAAAAGCCCACTCAAAGCCCTAGCTCAGTCAGCCCTAATCAGCCTAATCAAAACCCTAGCGGGGCCCAATCGGGAATGCTGGCAGGGCCACCCTAGGTAGGATAGTACGCATACAGAGGCCCTATGAGAAAGGTTTTCGTTAAAATCGACTATGTCCGATACAACGCATGGTGGCATGTCCTCGCATCAGAGCTTCCCTGACAACATGTCACAGAATTGGAAGCGAGTGCATGCCTATAATGTACCGAGTTGGTACTCGTAAAAACCGTTAATTATTCTGTTCTCGTGGTTCTTGGTAACCATCAGGACCAGAATAAAACGAGCTTTCTAGAACTGTTAACCATTTTAAAATAGGGCCAGAAATGGCTGAGTTATCCGAGAAAATCCCCTTAAATTATCTTCAAAATATTGCTTTGACGTCGTAATCGCGTGTATGCATAAATAGATCTAGAATGTTCTGTGCACATGATAAACACGTCACTGATCTAGCTGCATGCTGATTGGCTAGTGCTCGGCCGCTGAGAATCAGGAGCATCGCCGGTGTGGAAGCTGGCCTGCGCAGGACCTCTGAACCATCAGGAGGACAGATGTAACTGCTTACCCACAGTGATTCTCATATCAATCCGTGTCTTACGGATCCCAGCACATCTGCGATGGTAGGATGTCCTCGGCTTCCACCAGTTAAACTAAATTTAAAGTTATATCTTCCGCATCCGGACTTCCCTAAGGGTGCCTTGCCTAGAGCAGGCCGTGTGGGCCCGGAATGTGATTCTATGGAATGTAGAACTTACGGTGATTCTTGGTGGATGACTCGCCAGATCTTCCAACCATGCTGAAAAGTGGACGTCAATTTCTGCACTGCATGTCGTGTGTGTTTAATTAACTCTTTGCCCACAGTCTGGTGGAACTTTGCTGGGTGCACCGCAATAGCTATGCGACACATCCCGCACTGTGTGCCCGTTTATGTAGCTGCTTAATAGTATATACAGCCTCTCTGTTAATGGTTCAAACTTCAACTTTATTACTTCCGTCGCCGGATGGATAACTTTCTCACTTCCGTATAAATTGTATACTAGCTACAAAGACTATCTAATAGACATTTCTTCACTGCTCTGTTTCACTGTCCTGCGTGTGTACCGTGTCTACCCTGTCTGGAGAAGTCACCTTGTAGAGACCTGCCTGCGGAAATCAGCTGCGGAAATCTGCCTGCGGAAATCTTTCCAGCTTCAGAGAACGTGTCGATTCGCACTATGAATACGTTAGCGGGTCAATTTCAGTAACATAGTAGCCTGTTCCATACCGATGACTATTAGGTACTCAAGTAGCTATACTATTGTACATTTAATTCTCATTTCCGTGTATGATACTGATGACTAATAGGTACCTTACCGGTCATAGGACCGCAACTTATAATTTCTGTCTTACTGTGAATATTATCCTTGTTTACTGTAGGTGCTTTCAACTAGCTGCACCGTTTAAGTTTATGAATCTGTGGCATTTAGTTACGTCATTTAATTACATTTTATGTATTGCATTGATTAGTTGTATATGGCAGTTAGCCATTCGGTTACTATGTTTTGTTTAATTGTAGAAAACTTTGGACCACAGTACGCTAGGAAATACTATACAGCAACAGATATATCCGCATCATTTTATTCCTGTGATCATCAATTTTACACTGAGGTCGCTGACCGTGCTCTAATTGTTTGAGTCCAGCATGTTACCGACTAAACCTTACTATTCAGCTCGATAGGATAGGTTAAAGTAGTTAGGGATGATTTCTTCATCTAGAGACATATAGTGTATGCCTCTTTTCCGGTTGTTGCGGTAATGTAGCCCCGTACTCCGGCAAGGTTGTGTAAAATTGGCCAGTTACCTATAGGGCCTCATATATATTAAGTTATTGTCTCTTTCCATAACCCACCAGTCGCATGGCTTATTAATTGTCTGGACCCCCCATCAGCACGTTGATCGGATCCGACCCTGTGAAACTATGGGAGGTTTGCGAGCGGTGATGGTTAAAGTCCTGATTTACATACATCTCCCCCGTATCTCCGGATACTTGTTAGCTAGATAACTCTGCCAATGAAGGAAGCACTGCGAAAACATAAAGTTATAAATGTGAGTTAGTTAGTTTATTCACCGGCCCGCAGTGCATATTTGGCCATATTGGAACTTAATCCTAGCAACAGGTCACTGTTAGATCTGTAGTTCAGATCGACCGGTCGGATGTGAGCCGTACCAGCTAAGCTGGGTACACGCCGCCCGTCCTGGATTCGTTCCATGAACGTGCCCCCTGGTTAGAGCCATAAGCATGTATGGGTCTATGAGAGAGATTTTGTCGACTAAGTTCGTTAAGATGCGTAGCGCGCATGCGCGCTCTAACCCCTGCATTGACAGAGCACGTGTGGCACCTCCAAGAGCAGGTAGCGCTTTTGGTGTACCGAGTAGGTACATTGTAATTCTTTATACTTGCTCGTTTCCGCCGAATCTGGTATAAATCAAGACCAGAATTCGACGGGCTTTTCAAATCTGTTGACTTTTAAAATCGGTTAAGAAATGGCTGAGTTATCGCTGTTTGCCTCCTTCTAATTATGCTCCATATAGCTCCATGGCGTCGTAATCGCGTATATATGTGTATATATATATATATATATATATATATATATATATATATATATATATATATATATATATATATATATATATATATATATATATATATATATATATATATATAGCTAAATAATCAGTGACTTGTGTAACACGTGACTCACTACGTCATCTTCACATCTATATCCATCACGATATTTAGATAATTGTGTACACGTCACAGGATTACAGCACGTTGATTGGCTGGTTCATCAAATTCTGATTGGTTGAGGCAGCCAGGTACGACGTCACCATGAGTATAAAAGGGGATGATTTATGAGGATCGAGAGCGTCGTCCGCCGGTGGCCGACCGGTCAGGAGCTTTCCAAGCACGGAAACCTGACTGAACAACTGGAGTGGAGAAGACTGAATCCAGCATCATCTCGGCACAACTTCAACTACCAGTACCACTCGGACCGCAAGAGAAATCTGGCCACCGCACTGTGGACAACATCTTCATAGTGTTACATTGTTCCTGCTTTAATTACTAACCGTATAGGAACTAATATTACGGTGGACTCTTACGGTCCCGATATGTAATTCTGCCTAACATAGAGCCAGCAATGCTCCTCGGTGGATAACACACCGGATCTGCCAGCCACGCTGAAAAGTGGAACTTCAACCGCCATACTGCATGTCGTATGTGATGATTTAATGTTTTAACCGCAGCCAAGTAAACTTTGCTCGGTGTGCCTTAAGAGCTAACTGACACACCAGGCACCGTTAAGCTTGAATAGTACACTTTGATCACAACTGTATCAATAACCCTCCCTGTTAATGGGTTATTTTAACTATACTACTTACCGTTATTAGTAACGGATGCTTTAGTCATACCGCATCGTGTAGAACTTGCTAGGTGATCAGTAGACTATTCTTATACTGTGTTTCACTGTTCTGAGTTTGTACAGCTTCCGTCCTGGACCAGCATTGCAGAGACCATATCCTGTGGAACATCTACATGCGGGGACTGATCCAGTCTACAGAAAACGTGTCAACTCACGTCACGAGCATAGTGACGTATCAATTTCTGTAACATAGTAGCCGCAATTAAGAACGGCTACTGGGTATTCAAGTAACTATACATGATATTTTAATTACACTGTCTTTAATTATTTCTTAAGATATTCATTTAATTATACCTTAATTTTCCTCTGTAAATGGTACCGATGACAACACTTACCATCCCGGTCTGCGGACTACTAGTTATAATTTCTTTATTATTGTTCATATTATCCTTGTTTCACTGTAAGGTGTTTCACTAACCGCACCGTATTAGGTCTATCAACCTGTCTTATTACTGTTCTAATCGATTTATGTACTATTACCGTTCTATACTAGGCTGGTTTAGTATATGGCAAGTAGGCATCCGTTGATATGTTTTGTTTATTTGTAGAAAACCTAGGACCGCAGTGCACTTAGGAGATACTATACAGCAACATTATTTATGCATCACGTTTTCCCGCCACCGACAATATTTCACTACGGTCGCTGTCCATACTATTAACTCTGTTTAGCCCAGCATGCTACCGACTAAACCTAACTATTCAGCTCGATAGGATAGGTTTAATGTGATTAGAGACAATTTCTTCATTGGGAAACATATAGTGTATGCCTCTTTTCTGGTCGTTGCGGTAATCTAGCCCCGCACCCCGGCAAGGTTGTGTAAAATTGGCCAATTTACCTATAGGGCCTCATATTTATAAAGTTATTGTCTCTCCTCACGTTTCGTTAAGCCGTATGGCTTCTCAATTGCTGGATGTCCCTATCCGCACCATGGGATGATCCGACTCTGGGAAACTATAGGAGGTTTCCGAGCGGTGATGACCAAGGTACGGTGTCACATACACCGCCCCTGTATCTTGGGATACTTGTTAGTTAGTTACCCTTGCCAATGTAGGAAGCACTGCGAAAACATTATTATTATTATTATTATTATTATTATTATTATTATTATTATTATCATTGTTTCTCTTTATCTCTCTTAGGATATATCCCGCACCGCAGTGCATATTTGGGCAACTTGGATATAAACCTAATGTTAGCTCCATAAGATTGGTGACGGATGAGATATGTATCTCCACCAAATTCTGTACAAATGTCTGGGCAAGATGATGGAATCTGCCACGCCCTTGTGGGAAGGACATTCATGGTGGATATCCGTCTCTCTAATCCTCACTGTAATGACAGTCCAGTTGGAATAAAGTTGCTTGTGTGAAAAGGTAGCCATCGTCCTGTGATGTTTTATGTGGTCACGGAGCAAGATGTCTGGACTCTCATCAGGCTCGGATATCTTGCAAGTGACATGTACGCATACTATCTTGAGCACGGATGCCGTGGGGTATCAGCTCTCACCGACAGTTCCACCAGCCTTAGGAGCCGGTCTTTGTTCCCCGCAGGTCAGTGTCGCTCGGAATCAGTTACCCCACAGATCCGTAGCACATGGTGATGGACGAGATGCGGATCTCCATCCAATTCGTTGCATATCTGGGAATGATGCTCGCGATGGATATCCGTCTCTTCACCCCCACCATAAAGACATGTCAGAATTTAAAACTTGCATGTGTGAAAAGTAGCCATTTCCAGGTGATGTTTTATGTGGTTGCGAGTCAAGGTAGCCAGATTTTCATCGAATTTGGGTGCCTTGTGTCGTAACATGTACGCATGCTGTCCTTGGAGGTAGATGCTAATCAAAGCGACCTATGGGAAGTAAAGCATGTGCGCCCATTGGACAACTGTATCTAAAGTTAGGTAGGAATCCCTGCCACTTGCGGCCAAAACTAGTTTCTGTTTCTAACAACTAAATGATAGGTTAGACGGTAGCAGAAGGCCTGCATAAATAAAGCGGCATCTACCAATATAGTATCTTTGGAACTACATAAGATGGTGACTTGGGAATTCTTCGGAAATCATTCGTCCCGTCTTCACGTAAACCAGTATGCATCACATTAATTATGGTTTCACTAAGATCTTCACTTAGCATTTTTCTGTTGAACAAAAGAGTGGCCCTTTTTGCCAGCTCTTTTCCTTCGCTTTGGCATTGAAGGAATTTTCCTGTGATGGAGGCCCGTGCGAGGCATTTATGTCTCACAACAACAACGTTTTCTTTGTGTGTATTAGGGGTATACTAGTTTATATTAATCTACTTAGTGACTTCGTCGTGGATGCTTCTCTTATGGGGATACCTCTGCGGATTCAAGAACCTGTGTGGTACCTCCGGCGACACCACGTGGAAAGAACACCAGATAGCTCTATGTTGTGTATTATTGTGTGCTCATTTACTGTCAAACGATTAATCTTGTTTGTATAGTATACAAATATTTCTATTGTTTAATTATACATTGTTCCATAGCTCTAAATTAGGATGGATAGACATACCGGTGTCACTAATAGTTGGAATGACACCATGTGGTTCAATCTTGGCGGCAATGGTCGCACGTCCCCCACTGGAACATCAGTGTTCCACCGGTTCTAGAAGTCGGTCTTTTGTATTTCTTGGAGACATCATATGGGATCCGCAACCCCAAGATCCACAGCTAACCAGCCATCCCGTTCATCGTGCACTTGCTGTGCGATGGGCGGAAACGTCATAGCAGACCAGTACATACCCCCGTGAGCTACAAGTGGCAGCCAATGTGGGGCTCGAACAAGAAGCGAACCCACGCCAACACTCAACACCCACAAGTTTCAGTCTCCTTCAACAGACAGTCAGCTATTCCTAGATACAGAAGTAGCATCATATAACAGAAGAACTGCTCGCATGCTCACTGACAGTGTCGCTAATTTCCCCAGTGTGGAACGACCAGCACCGCCTCAACTCGAGTTCCCACCGATCACCGAGTGGACATTGCGCGATGCCTCACAGGCGGGAACCCAATACATCACTTTATTGGATTTCCGCGATATGCTACCACCATCTATGCCAGATCACGGATGACCATGCCAAAGACCCCCATGGGGGCAGCCACAACCTTCACGACCATTAAGTTCGCTAACGTCATCAATGGGTAATCAGTGGCCGGACGCTCATATCCCATATCTCCCCCTTTTCATGCATCTTCACCATACTACCCGGTAGGACAGCATTATGAACCGGAGGAAACGGCAACACCATTTCAGCAATACATCAGAAGATGTCCACATCACACACATCTTCCGCATCAGTCATCTGCACCAACTCTATATGAGGAACATCCATCACAGCATCAGGAATGTCCGTGTCATCTACATAACACACTTCCACACGTCTATAGACCTACACCTGTCTATTGACCCGTATAAGGGTGGTATTCGGCAGAACCAACATACCATGCAACACATCATCGACGGGAATCACCTTCACGGACGTGACAGCATCGACAGGGACATCGACGGGAAACACCACCACCACCTACACGCCGACCAGCATCCGCATTCTCATCAGTTTCGCCAACACCATCACCAGCTTTCGCTCCAATCACTTCTCAACGAGGACTTTCCTGGATCATTCTCCCCTACCCCCCCCCCACCCCAAATTTAGCGGGGAGACTGATTGGGCCAATTATAAAGTTCAATTTGAAATAATAAGTAGGACAAACCAGTGAAGCAATCGTCAGATTGGATAGCACTTAGCCGCAAAGCTGTCTGGGAAAGTTCTGCACGTTCTGGCAGACTTGGGAACAGACTACACCCATCATACACCGAACTGGAGAACGTGTTGTCAGAAAGATTCTGGTACGCAGCCCTTGGAGAAACAAGTCGACTTCAACTTAAAAATCTACAGCCACATTCGTCTGTTAGTTACCCACGCATATCCCAGCATAAATCTCAAGGGTGTCACACACTTACATTTAAACACCTTCATCGACGCATTGAGCGGAGAACCCGCCTTAAAAGAAAAACTATTTCTCACGGAGCACGGCAGCCTACAACAACTTAAGGCCACTGTGGTTCGGATTGAGAATTTCTTGGAACGGGAGAAAAATAATCGCCGCTAACTACACCTAATCAATGAGGTAAATGATGTAAATGTCCCCACTACTACCGAATTAAACACTGCAATCACCGAAACATCAGCAAACGAACAACACGCGCAGCACAAACAAAGAAGTAGGAATCACACGTCTAGAGGAAGAGGGCGTGGCCAGTCCCATTGCGGGGTGGGGGGGGGGGGGGCACAACAACAACGCCCAAGGATGTGGGAACCAGCACAACAGCAACAACAATAGGCAAAACATGCACGAAAGACTAGAAGAGATCTCTAAGCAGAACTCCGTGCTCACCAATCTCATAGCAACACTTAGCACCACCATAGCAACACAGTTCGCCACTAGACTGCAACCCACCACAGCTTCAGCACCACCACCAAACATGTGCTTCGGATGTGGTCAGCCGGGCCACTGGAAGGATCGATGTCGAAGCCGCCCTCCATCTACAACTCAAACCACTGACCGACGTACCCCCACAGCCTGAGAATCCGTCAAACTAGCACGGGCACCGATTACAGAGTCACTTCGGTGCCCATTTCCACAACCTGGCTCAGCTGCGGCCCCTGAACCCCAATGTCAGGCGGCCATTTATACTCGTCAACTCATTCGTATTACACCATGCACTCACCCGTACCCGGTTTCTTCTCTGTCGGTGCCTACGATGCACACCGCATCCGCAGCACTGCCATCTTCCCCCTGCAGAAAATGTGACCCTGCACCTTCCGCATCTTCTCAACTTTCTTTCCTATGTAAAACGGCAGTGGTAGGTTATAGCACCTCCACTGAAACAACGTTTTTGCAAGCACCACGTCCCACTACCAAGGCACTTAACACCCGGTGTCCTTTGGTGGTATGCAACTCACAACCTCTTACAGCCTCATCAACAACGTCCAGCACCAGCAGTGATTCTGAAGGAAGCATTCATTCGGCAACATGGATCCGCAAAAGGAAACATCATACAAAGAACAGAAAATCAACACACCACCGTTGTTCCTTCTGTGCATCAACTAAACATCCCATGATGCATTGTAAAAAGTGGCTCGCACAGGTATCCCTCATCCACACTGCAGTATACACCAACACAGCTTACACGGAATCCGCAACAATGCCACCACCATTGCTATCCCTGACTCCGTCATCGCCTAAGAAATTGCAGCAGCAGCGATGACGAGTTGGCCCTTTCCACACTCAGCCACCAATTGCACTCACAGAAGCTATGCGAAAACAAGCCGACTATATACAGAATGATACCACACCACCATCACTTCCGCAAATGGTATCATTGGAGACTCTTCCGCAGGCTCACCACAAGGTGATATATAAGTATGCCTGTCTGTTTAGCAGAATTTCTACCAGTGCGACTGTGGACACTGGAGCTTCCATCACCGTTTTCAACAAGCGCTTGTATGAGAGCATCCCACCTCATAAGAAGGTACCCCTTAAGCCTACGAACATATTTTTGCAACCACCTACGAGAGCTGATGTTCCCGTGGCTGACGTAGTAAATCTCATAATACAGATAGAGGGGATGCAATTCATTCAGCGAGTTGTTATCGCCTCTATTTAAAACAATGCGCTGCCTGGTTCTGATTTCCTCAGTAACAGCAAAGCCGTCATACACTGCAGACAAGAGGAACTAGACATACACGGCCGATGGATACCCCTTGGACCGGAATCATCACTATGTGATACGTGTGCAGTAATATTAGCAACAACCGCCACAGTTGAGCCAGATCAAGAAAGGATCTTGTGGGCCACTGCACCACAATTAGGAAACAACACTCATACAGCCATGCTGGAAGCCGACCCTGAATACATGATCACCTCACAATGCGCCAGTCCTCGCATAATCATGGACACCACCAACAAGAACCATAAACATTTTAGGGTATTCAATGGCACTGTGGACCCAATAACACTCGAATCAGGAGTCCGTTGTGGCCATTTGGTGGATGTGTTATCACTGGAAACCACCCCACCCACAATCACACCAGCAACAACTTCTGATGATTTGCCCGAACACTTACATGACCTATATTTGCATGCCACAGTTTGGATTGATGCAATCCCAAAAACAACAAATACGGAAATTATTTCATAAATATCGTGATAGTTTCTCAGCAGGAGACATGGACCTCGGAGAAACACACCTTGTATGACACTCTATCAACACCGGAAACAACAGACCCCGTCCAACAGCCTGTTTGGCATCTCCCTATCCATATGGAAGCGGAGGCACACTAACAGGTAGAGGACATGTTGCGGACCAGAATAATTGAGCCATCAGCATCCCCCTGGGCCAGTCCCATTGTACTAATAGGCAAAAAGGACGGATCTTTGTGGTTTTGTATAGACTACCGCCACCTTAATGATCTTAGCATCAAGGACACCTATCCATTACCCCGGATAGATCAGGCCTTGTATTCCTTATCCAGAGTCAAGTGGTTTTGCACCCTTGATTTAGCTAATGGGTACTGGCAGGTATCCATGGATGAGGCTGACATGGAGAAGACCGCATTCGTTTGCAGAGACGGTCCTTTCCAGTTCCGCAAGATGCCCTACGGCTTGTGCAACACTCATGGAACTTTTGAGCGTCTCATTGAGCAGGTATTAACCACCCTGCAATAAGAACTCTGTCTGTTACATTGACGACGTAATCGTCTTTGGTCCCTCATTTGAGCAAACACTATCTAATTTAGACACCGTGCTTTCAAGATTCCGCACAGCTAACTTAAAGCTCAAACCCAAGAAATATCATCTCTTCAGACAGAGCGTCGAGTTCCTGGGACACATCATATCCGGTGATGGAGTGGCCGACAAAAACAAAAGCGGTGGCAGAGTGGCAGACTCCCACGTCTATCATGGAAACTCGGAGCTTCCTTGGTCTTTGTCAGTACTATCGCCGATACATCCATCATTTCAGCGAGATTGCATCACCCCTCTTCAAGATCACCAAAAAAGATTGACCATTCGAGTGGACGAGTGAGTGTGAAGGTTCCTTCAGGGCATCCTTTTCTCGTTCATCCTAACCCTCACCCGCACCTCTTCAGATTAAGATAGTTGGTGCACCATGGGAGCGAGTGGCTATTGATGTGCTCGGACCCTTGAATACGACGGATGAAGGAAATAAGTACATCCTCGTATTGCAAGATTATTTTATGAAGTGGGTGGAAGCATTTGCTTTGCCGGACCAAGAGGCATCCACGATAGTGGAGGTCTTGGCAAGAAATGTGTTCTGCCAGTTTGGAATGCCCTATGAGCTACACTCTGATCAAGGAAGTAATTTTGAGAGCCGGCTAATCTCCGAGCTCTGCAAATTGTTTCATATCGTCAAAACAAGAACTACTCCATATCATCCCGCAGCAATGGTATGGTGGAGAGATTCAAACGTACGCTTGCGGAAATGTTGATGAAGGAAACACGCCTTGATTGTAGAGATTGGGATCTACGACTCCCATATGTGCTCATGGCATACCACACTTCAGTACATTCCAGCATGGGTTATATCCCTGTGCAGTTCATGTTAGGCCGTGAATTAGCCTTGTCACTGGATCTGGCCATGTCCAGGATTCTGGGGGAGAAAAATTCACGTCTGAAAACATGGCATGACCGCCGAGTGCATGGAGACCCGTATGAAGGGTGAAAAATGGTTTGGGTACACGATTCGAGATGCTCTGCAAATGTGCCGAGTAAACTGAGTTACCAGTGGAGACATCAGATGTGACCTACTGCATCCACGCTTCGGATGGCCTGACCGCAGCCATCCACTTTGATCGAATTAAACCTTGTGTCAGTGACGACCCAGTGCCAGAGTTCGGGCTGGGCATTCCATGTGACACTGGTACCGAGACAAATGTCTCTGCGGAGACAAGTATTCCTGACATTAGTCCAGAGCACTGCGGTGCCAGTTTGACCTCTCTCCTACCAAGCTAGGAGTCCCGTGAATGATCGGCTAATGGTGAAGATGATGCCGTGATACATACTCGCCCTCTCCCTCCTCAGTGCGGGTCTACTAGATCTAGGAAGTCGTATCTGAAGACTTTCTCGTTTGTGTTGTCCAAGGGGAAAGACGGAAAAGTTGTTCCACCGACCTCTTCCCATTTCCACCCACTTCGTGCTAACACCCCCCCCCCCCCCGCCATTATAGAGTTACCATAAGTGGAAGCTGAGGCTGCCGTGGGCCATGCTTCTTGTGGAGTGGAACATGTAGTGAATAGCATGGAAGTGAAGAGGCCGGATGAGGCCTTGGCTCATTTTGAAGAACAGCAAAAATGCACTACGCGGTGTACCCGTCCAACCCCCAAATGGCCAGACCAATTCCTTTCCAAGCAGCGACCCCATCTGCAGCCGCACCTCTACCCCGGATCCAACTGGCCTCCCTCGTCTATGCACCACGTTCGGACATCATTCGTCCTGTCTACTTCACACTCCACTCATCATCTGTAGACTGTCACTCTTCAGATATGAGAGAGCCCGCTGTTACAGAGGAGGTGGCATCCTACACTGCAGCAACCAAACACTCCCCTCCCCACCCCACCTCCCCCGCACCCCGCAGCCGGTGGGCAGGGAAGCAGCCTGTTCAGCAGACACTCGGCTCAAATTTTCCCGGTACTAAAAAACTATGACAGAGTACCAAACATTGTGTAATGGGAGATGACCAATTCTCCATTTGAATGGGTAACCCTGACCACACATGCCCGAACAAGCCCCCCCCCCCTAACCCCTGCCCCCTACCCTCCCCCACCATGAGCAGTCAGAACATCACACAGGACACATAAATCCAGGAGCACACAGAACACACTTGCCCGCAGGCTGGATACGTCAATTCACCATTTTGCGAACATCACATACACATCCGGTTATAAGGAAGATATAACAGAGACATTCAACATCAGTGACAACAAAGAATAGCAATCACCTAACGTTTTAAAATCGAAAAAGGTAGAGACATATTTTTCCGCAACATTCCCTCCCACACAGATGTGGGAAGTTCATCACTTTCCGCAATCCCAACATTTCCGCAACAGCAACAGACTCTGCATTCACCAGCGTGGAAACCTGGATATGCCCCCCCCACAGTATACCAGCATCATGCAGCACCCCCAACTTCCCTACAACAGAACACAACCACCATCAACATTAGTATTAGTGTCGTAATTAAAATGATACCACCTCCCTCAACTGGCCGCTGTTCGGCGATCCGTGGCCCCCACCGCCCTCTCAATCCCTGGGGCATAGGTTTGTGAGACATGTGGTTGGTGTATGCCTCTAGATGGAGGCCCAGGGTTGTTGAGACAGGTGGTTGGTATGCCGCTAGATGGAGGCCCCAGGGATTGAGAGCGTGGTGGAGGCCACGGATCGCGGAATGGCGGCCAGTTGAGGGAGGTTGTGTAGCTCGCCGGGTAGTGTCGGTCCGTTCCGGTGTAGTATGTCGACCCACCACGAAGTGCACGACGAGTGATGACGCGGGTTAGCATCTGGTCTCGGGGTGACGGAGCTTGTATGCGACTGCCCTGCAGGAAACAAAAAATGGCTCCTAAGGCCGGTGGAACTCTATCGTTCCGGTGGGGCCGTGCGACCATCGTCGCGAACAGTAAACACAACTGTCTCATCCCACGAGTTTGTGCCCCCAGTATGCCTGTCCATAGCAATTTCGTTATCTATGGACTTTAGCTAGGAGACCTGTCAGACGTCCTCTCCTCACTGCACACCACAAAGAGGAGCGTCTGAGGTGGTGCAACGAAAGAAGACACTGGAACATGAGATCCTGGAGACGGGTACACTGGTCCGATGAAAGTCGGTTCCTGCTTCATGCCACAGATGGTCGAACTCGTGTATGGAGGTCCAGACGCACGGCGTACGACCAACGTAACATCATGGAAGAAGTTCCATTTGGTGGAGGTTCCGTTATGATATGGGGGTGCACCTCATTTTATTGTAAGCTGGATCTGTTGACTGTACCTGGAACACTAAATGGACAAAGATATCAAGATTCCATACTGGATAGAGTTGTGGTCCCTCATTTTGTAAATCATGCACCTGGAACCCACCCTATATTCATGGATGACAACGCCCGACCACATCGTGCTAGAGCTGTGCATGAATACCTCCGCCAGAATGCCATCGAAACCCTACCATGGCCAGCAAGGAGCCCTGACATGAACCCTATTGAGCATATCTGGGACATTCTGGGAAACATGGTGAGAAGGAGGGATCCTCCTGTGCAGAACCTACAGGAATTAACAGACGCACTCCATCTTGAATGGCAACGAATACCACAATGGCGTATCAGTCGGTTGGTGACCAGCATGAGACGTCGTGTCCAGGCCGTCATCCAGGGACAAGGTGGATATACCCGGTATTAATAATGACAGTCTCAAACTCGTGCACGGATGTTAAACTTCGTTTTCAGACACCATTAATGACGATCTAGCGACGTGTGTCAACTGTAGGGCAATAGTTGTCAGTTGTGTCAACGTAACCATATTCAGGTCTCGTTTTCAAGTTCAAACAAAAACATACAGTGTTTCCCCACCATCATAATCAGCATTCCTCTAGTTGCATTATTACCTCTTGCACTAAGATGGATGGGTACATAAATGTTTATGCTATTGCTTTCTTCATAGCACATGAATATACCCTCGCATGTGCGTAAAAATAGGGTGGTGCTTAACTTTTGCACAGGTGTATATATGAAGCAGACCATTGTCCCAGTTCTAACCCTTTCAACAAGATATATGATGTAAGACCATTGTCCAGTTTCTAACCCTTTCAACAAGATATATGAAGCAGACCATTGCCCCGTTTCTAACCCTTTCAACAAGATATATGAAGCCAGACCATTGTCCAGTTCCGAACCCTTTCAACAAGATATATGAAGCAGACCATTGTTCCGTTTCTAACCCTTTCAACAAGATATATGATGTAAGACCATTGTCCAGTTTCTAACCCTTTCAACAAGATATATGAAGCAGACCATTGGCCCGTTTCTAACCCTTTCAACAAGATATATGAAGTAAGACCATTGCCCAGCTTCTAACCCTTTCAACAAGATATATGAAGCAGACCATTGTCCCGTGTCTAACCCTTTCAACAAGATATATGATGCCAGACCATTGTCCAGTTCCGAACCCTTTCAACAAGATATATGACGCAGACCATTGTCCCGTCGTTTCTAACCCTTTCAACAAGATATATGATGTAAGACCATTGTCCAGTTCCGAACCCTTTCAACAAGATATATGAAGCAGACCATTGTTCCGTTTCTAACCCTTTCAACAAGATATATGATGTAAGACCATTGTCCAGTTTCTAACCATTTCAACAAGATATATGAAGCAGACCATTGGCCCGTTTCTAACCCTTTCAACAAGATATATGAAGTAAGACCATTGTCCAGTTTCTAACCCTTTCAACAAGATATATGATGTAAGACCATTGTCCAGTTTCTAACCCTTTCAACAAGATATATGAAGTAGAAATATATTTGTGATGCACGAAAGTTTGAGTTTTGTGGCACTATAATAGGACTGGAAGTTGGTGCGCCATAAGCAGCAAACAGCTTTCAAGGCGAATTCAGTTCAAAATAATGCACATTACAATTCTTAAACTAGATTGCCCGGTCGAAGACGCATCATCGCAAATCCCCATGTTCACTGCTTTGACCTTTTGACACTCCCGAACACAACCCCTTGGGGCGGGGCCAAATGTAAATGTCCGTTTGCAGTCCGCAATTATATGGGTAATTGGATATTATATTATATTATATATTGGATAAATACTCACATATCCAATTTGGTTGAATTTCATCCAACATAGTCAGAGGAGTGGCATTACAATCAATTATATGACCTTTTGACCCAATCCACCACCACACTGGGGGTGGGGCCATATGTAAATGTGCTCAACCACTCCACAGTGATATGGGTAATTCATACCAAATTTGATTTAAATCCGTCAAACAGTTTCGGAGGAGTTGCATTACAATGAATTTCATGACCTTTCGACACCCCTATCCCGTTGGGGGGGGGGGGGGCGATGGGGTGGGGTTGGTGGCGGCGGCGGGCCCAAATGTAAATGTACACATCCACTCCACATTGATATGGGTAACTCACATACCAAATTTGGTTGAAATCCGTCCAATTGTTTCGGAGGAGTTGCATTACAATAAATTTGTGGTCCTTTTGACCAGCACGTGTGTGTGTGGGGGGGGGGGGAGCGGAGCATTACTGGGAAACACAACATCAATGTGATTTACACTGCCTTGTTTTGTCCACGTGATTGCATAATAATCAATGCTTGTTTATGTTTCTCCGAGAAATTAATGGAAAACACAGCATCAATGTGATACACAATGCCTTGTTTCGTCCACGTGACTACGCAATAACCAATGATTGTTAATCTCTCTATGTGACATTAGTGGGAAACACATCATCAATGTGATACAGAATAGCTTGTTTGGTCCACGTGACTACACAATAACCAACAATTGTTCATGTTTCTGCGTGACATTACTACGAAACACAACATCAATGTGATGTACAATGCCTTGTTTCGTCCACGTGACTACATAATAACCAATGATTGTTCATATTTCTGTGTGGCATTACTGGGAAAGACAACATCTATGTGATGTACACTGATTTGTATCGTCCATGTGACTACATAATAACCAATGATTGTTCATGTTTCTGTGAGACATTAATGGAAAAGACAACATCTATGTGATGTACACTGATTTGTATCGTCCGTGTGACTACATAATAACCAATGATTGTTCATATTTCTGTGTGGCATTACTGGGAAAGACAACATCTATGTGATGTACACTGATTTGTATCGTCCGTGTGACTACATAATAACCAATGATTGTTCATATTTCTGTGTGGCATTACTGGGAAAGACAACATCTATGTGATGTACACTGATTTGTATCGTCCATGTGACTACATAATAACCAATGATTGTTCATGTTTCTGTGAGACATTAATGGAAAAGACAACATCTATGTGATGTACACTGATTTGTATCGTCCGTGTGACTACATAATAACCAATGATTGTTCATATTTCTGTGTGGCATTACTGGGAAAGACAACAGCAATGTGATACACAATGCCTTGTTTCGTCTACGTGACTACGCAATAACCAATGATTGCTCATGTTTCTCTCTGGCATTATTAGGAAACACAACATCAATGTGATGTTCAATGCTTTGTTTCGTCCACGTGACAACATAATAAACAATGATTGTTCATATTTCTGTGTGACATTACTGGGAACCACAACATCAATGTGATAGACAATGCTTTGTTTCGTCAACGTGAATACATAATAACCAATGAGACTTCATGTTTCTGTGAGATATTACTGGGAAACACATCATCAATGTGATGTACAAAGGTTTGTTTCGTCCACGTGACTACATAATAACCAATAATTGTTCATGTTTCTGTGAGACATTAATGGAAAACACAACATCTATGTGATGTACACTGATTTGTATCGTCCGTGTGACTACATAATAACCAATGATTGTTCAGATTTCTGTGAGACATTAATGGAAAACACAACATCTATGTGATGTACAATGATTCGTATCGTCCGTGTGACTACATAATAACCAACGATTGTTCATGTTTCTGTGAGACATTAATGAAAAACACAACATCAATGTGATACACAATCCCTTGTTTTGTCCACGTGACTACATAATAACCAATGAGTGTTCATGTTTCTGTGAGACATTAATGGAAAACACAACATCAATGTGATACACAACCCCTTGTTTTGTCCACGTGACTACATAATAACCAATGATTGTTCATGTGTCTGTGAGACATTAATGGAAAACACAACATCAATGTGATACACACTCCCTTGTTTTGTCCACGTGACTACATAATAACCAATGATTGTTCATGTTTCTATGAGACATTAATGGAAGATGTACAATGCTTTGTCTCCTCCACGTGACTACAGAATAAGCAATGATTGTTTTTTTAGTTAGTTACTTTTATTTTTCAGATTAAACACAGTATGATATATATACATTATAGATTGCTTGTAATTAAGGCATTGCCTATGAGACTTACAAGCACCTAGATTTGATGCTTCTCTTTTGCAATCCAGCCAACTTGCTGAGTTTTGTTTTGTGTGTATTTGTCCAGATTGCATTGCAATATGTTAGGTGTGGAAGAATGAGTGTTGTGTACAGTGTCTTAAGTGTTTTATTTGGGATAAATGGTTTTAGTCGTCGTAACACACCTAGGTGTTTTGTGACTTTTTGCTAATATAATCTATGTGGCAGCTCTAGGATAAGTCGATGTCCAAAAGAACACCTAGAAATTTAGCCGAGGTTGTTTGCGCAATTTCTTTGTTGATGATCAGGAGTTTTGGTATTTTACTTCTGTCATATTTTATTGCTGTATATGAATAACATATGTGATGTTTTGTCTACATTTAATAAGAGTTTATTGGGCGCAAACCACTATAAGTATGCCCATTTCCTCATTTACTCTGTCATATAGTGTATTTATGTCTTTGTGAAAACTAAAGGCATTAGTATCATCTGCGAAGAGAGAGAGAGAGAGAGAGAGAGAGAGAGAGAGAGAGAGAGAGAGAGAGAGAGCCATGGTTGCATATTTTAGGTACAACATTTATATAGATAAGAATGAGTAAGGGGCCAAGAATTGATCCTTGTGGAACACCACAAACTACATGCGCTGGATCAGAAAGGTGTACATTGTATTGAACATATTGTGTCCTGTCAGACAGGTATAACCTAAACCAGTCAAGTGCGACTCCCCTGAAACCATAATAGTACAATTTCTTCAGGAGGATTTGATGGTCATTCGTATCAAATACTTGTAAAAGATCCAAGAAAATGCCAATGACGTGTTGTTTATTTTCCAATGATTCATTAATCTTTTCTAATATATCTATTAAAGCCAGCATAGTAGAGTGTTTCTTTCTGAATCCATATTGTCTTGAATATAGCTTTTTCTACTTATCTAAATATTTCATTAAACGGTTATACATACGTCTTTCTAGTAATTTTGAAAATCTAGGTAATAATGATATAGGCCTGTAATTGCTAAATAGTGACGCGTTTTTGGCTTTATACAGAGGAGTGACACATGTGATTTTCAGCATTGATGGAAACATTCCCTGTGTAAGAGAGAGATTGCAGATATGGCTTAATGGTAATAAAATTCCTGCAGTGCATGGTTTGAAAAGTCGCCGTTTAAACATATCAATACCCGCACTTTTTCCTAGCTTAAAATTAATCATTACTTAAATGGTTTCTTCATGATTTGTAGGGCTTACGAATCATTCAGGTATTGGCCAAAAGCTGCGCTTGATTTGATTGTATTAGCTAATGTTGACCCTATGTTTATAAAATAATCATTGAATTTATTTGCAATCTCCTTTTCATTTGTTATTAATTTATCATTGTACATAAATTGTGTGTTTGTCGTGCTTTGCCTATTTTAATTTAGAATTAACTTGATTACTTTCCATGTGCCATTTATGTCACCTTCTAATTCCTCTAACTTGTTGTATAAGTAATTTCTTTTAGAGCTTATGATTATTTGATTGTGTTTATTTCTATATTGTTTGTATTTTTATTGGTTGTTGCTAGTTTGACATTTAAAAATTGAAGATACAGCTTGTTTCTTATGACATGCTGATAGAATTCCATTTGTAAGCCATGGTTTTTGTGGATTTCTCTTATATCGTTTTATTTGATTAAAATGAAAACATTGTTCAAAGATGTGTGTACAAGTGCTAGTAAATGCATTGTAGGCATCTTCACAAGAACATCATATTCTGAGCAACAGCACACAGTCAAATTAGTTTCAGAATATTTAACAGTTTACCTGTATAGTTTTCTGGAAACTGATGGTCATGAGTTCAGGGATCTGCCGATCCCAACACGAGCGAGGTGTGGGTGAAGCTTAGCTAGAGATGGGCGAGACATATCTAAAACTGGACAGGTCCATTGTATGGACATCATCAATGAGATTTATATAGGCTTACATGTGTGGATGTAACGAATAACCAATTTGGCCCGTTTGTAAATGTTATCTTAGAGCATTTTCGTGTGACTGTGCACCTTAACATTTGATGATTTCATTCAGTATAAATTAATATAATATTTTTTATTTGTGAAGCTGAAATATGTACGCGTGTCTCTAAATCAATTTCGCAACTTAAAAAAATAATATGAAATCACCGTATATGTTAAGATTTATCTTGTTTCATTCATATAGGCACACAATTTAATCCTCTAAAAGTCTAAAATTGTAATAAATTTATTTTAAAGCAGTTTAGTGTGAATATGCAACTTTAACAGGGGGATTGTTCCAAAATAAATTTTTCCTCACTTGTAAAAGATTTTTCTATTGCCTTAAGATACCTACGTTGGTCATGCGACATGTGAAGGGTTAATTATCATTCAGCTGTTTCGTTGAGCTTACAATTCAAAATATATTTATATCAAAATTTATAACTCTGTGCTTTCATGTAATAGTATTATAAACATCACTCCCCCTAGTGATGATCTGCAACGCTGACCGCTTATGTCGATCTATATATATATATAGATATATATATATATATATATATATATATATATATATATATATATATATATATATATATATATATATATATAAATATATATATATATATATATATATATATATATATATATATATATATATATATATATATATATATATATATATATATATATATATATAAGCGCATCGCACTCTGTACATGGCTTTGTATAATTTTTAAAGGTGTATATTCACAGCAGAATGCTTGAAAATAAAATTGCATAGTTTTGGAGGCTTAAACTGTGGGCTTAGACGTAAAGAAACGAAATAAATCTTAACATATGATTTCGTCAAGTATAAATTAATATAATTTTTTAAGGTGCACAAACTTAATTAGAGACACGAGTCCCTATTTCAAATTCAAAAGGTATCATAATTTACACGGAATAAAACTATCATATGTTAAGATTTGTTTCGTTTCATTACATCTAGGCATACGAGTTGGGCCTCTAAAAGTCTACAATTGTAACAATTTTATTTTCAGCCATTTGGTGTGAATATGCACCTTTAAATGGCTCTTGCGTTGACATCAGATGGGTTTATCATATTATTACTGTTGGTTACAAACTCCCATTTCAGTGGCGTATGAAGGTACTTGGACAGGGTTGGTGTGGGGTGGGGTGCTGAAGGGCCAAAAACCTAAGGGGGGGCGCTATGGGGGGATACACTATAGGAGCAGCAAAACCCGGTCTTCGGCCCCCCCCCCGCCCGCCCACCTGACCCTACGCCTATGCATTTGAAACTCCTCATTGCTCAAATCATTTACATTGTTGACATCATTTCACCTCCGCGCTACAATAGAAATTCGGAGATTACATCACATCACAAATTTCACTCGAAAAACGGACCATCCAATAATACACATAGAGGACGGATACAAACCGTGCTGAATTTCAGTACCCTAGGGCAGAAAGAAATCTAAAAAAGATGTGTAGCCCAAGCCACCCACGCCTCTAGGTTTATTTTTACTGGAGCTTGTAATTCAGTCAAGTACTAGGCTCGAGTACTCGACATTTACTACCCGTAGAGTCGGATATGAGGGCTACTTTTAGGTTGTCATCAAACGTCGAAAGGCTGAGTTGTATTTAAAGCGCTTAAACGCATCATTATGTTTTGCCTTTTTTTTCGAAAATAACCTCTAACTATTCCGTGTGTATAGTGTGATTGTCTATGAATCGTCTATGACCTGATAAGCCTAGTTAATCTTTATTTTCCCCCAGTGGATGTATGTATAAATATCACTTCGGCGATTCGGACTTCCTCCATCCGGACTAAGTATGATCACCTTTCTCTAAATATGATAAAATCATTATTTTGTGTTTCATTGTGTTACGTTTGAATTCGCTAATATTTACTGTACCTCTTATATGATCCAAATGAAGGTGTGTAGGTGTTGTATTTACTGATTACAAATCTTCGTAACCGGTTTTCGATTTAACTTTTTCACGCTTATGACGCAATATATTCCTCTGTAACGTATGACGTTTCGCATTCAATTACGTCACATATTGAAGACATGTTTTGCTTTTCGCGAGTCACTTCCAAACATGTTTCGCGAAATAGCAGAGCGCTCTAACAAAATGTAGCGTTCTGTGCGAGAAGCGGTGTTTACTTACATCAAGTTCAAGTTCAAGGTTGCTTTATTTCATGGTTTTTCTATACATGTAAATAGAATCTAAACAGGCAGTCCATCAAAGGCTCCTTACACACATTACAAAACATTTATACATTAGCATATATATTACACACAAGACAGTGGCACAGTGACAGAATGCTAAAAAAGCTACCTTGATATGAAAACTTATACAGGGACTTGACTACCTTTCTGGGATTATTAGCCAGTAAATTAACCTATTTGGGGATTTTATTAGCCATACAGATTTTCAGTTAGAAAGGATATGAGTCTCGCCTCAGACTTATAATGTACACTACATACATACATACATACATACACACATACCAGGGTTTCAACAAACTTCTAAATCAGGAAGTCTGGGACTTTTTGGGTAATGCTATTGGGAGTCTAAGCTAGAAACATGAAGGTCTAAAATGGTTCAAATACATATAATTTGGTTAAAGGCATTGTTTTTAGAGATATCAGGGCCAATAATAGGAAGTCCATGACTATTTTGGTATGTTTTGTGGAATCCAGACATAAACTTTGATATATATGTCATAGATACATGTATTTAATATATATGTCTTCCATTAAGCGGTGGGTGGGTAGGGCTGTCCCTTCTTTGATGTTTACATAGATATATGCCACTATGTGCACAAACATAAAACACGACATTCAAACACATATTTATGGCATTAATATTTACATACACACATACATATTTACTGACTTAAATAAACATATATTATACATATACTTTCTAATTTCATCATTATCTCATTTTATTTAAATTTAGTTTGGAGTGGTTTATTATTATATAGGACTTTTGTATGCTACTGAGGGAGGGGTGGGGTGGTACGCTAGCAGAGCACTTTGCTGTAATTTTCCTTACAGAACAGGCTCCTGGCTTTGATTTAATATTTTGTTAAATGTTTTTCAATAACTTAATTTTATTGATGACCAAGAAACATAATAATCTGTTTCTCAATTGTGTTAGATTTCTGTCATTTTATTGATAATAAATCCTCTGTCGCGATAACCATCCATTGCAGCCGGCACGAAAGCAATCTTATCTCTTGCAGCAGTGTGTGCCGAAAATGCTATGGACAATACATGTCTGCTTGTCAATGATATTTTTCATATTGTTGTTTTTTGCCTTGTCAAAACATGACAATGGGATTAAGACTGGTTTCGAAAATATTATTTTAGAATCGTCAAACATAAGAAGCCTGCCGGCTTAAGTCCTGAAAACACGATGATGATGATGAAACTGACAGTTTAAATAACGTGATCCGGGACTACCCAAATAGATGAAAATTGACGTATTCTCTCGACTCACGCCATTGTGAAATTTTTCAAATGGCAAAGGTCAAACTATTTCAATCTTTTGTATTTGCATAAAGTACTAATGTGTGTCATCAAAATCTAACATGTTTGATTAAAAATATTCTATGAATAAATTCACAGGAAATATTATTTTAAGTAGTGATCCGAAACTGCCTGACATACTGTTCATTGTTTTGTTGGTTCAACGTAAGTTTTATTCATTGATCCAACACAGTTTTGCTCGTTGACTTTACGTTGAGCCAAGGTGTGGTTTTGTTGAGCCAACTTATTTTAGTTATCACCCTGGTGAGACATTTTGTGCAGTAAAGCATATCTGGCTTGTCGGGAAGGCACTAGAGCTGGGCGGTATTGATATTTATATGACGGTATCGGCCACCATGAAAAAATACCGCGGTACCACGGTAAACCGTCATCTGAGCTTGAGGCATGCCACGAAATTAGAAGAAGAAAAATTCCATTTCCTTTTCACTGCCATCTCCAATCAACGGTAAATATAGGTAAATTAAATAAATCGGCTTCCTGATTTAGAGAAGAAAAACATGGCTATTGACATATTTTCGAAAATAACCTCTAACTATTCCGTTTGTATAGTGAGATTGTTTATGAATCGTCTATGACCTGATAAGCGTTTATTAGGTCACTATTTTTATTGACGTAATATCATTCCCGGGGAATATCGGTCAAAGGGTGTGGTCGACTTGCTAACTATTACCCACTGTTTGAGACATTGGGGTGCACTATTTTCAATCTGGATTGTTCTTGCTATTAATGCGTGCGACCAGCAAACAGTAAGTTTTATTTTGGCAGTCGAGCGCTTTGATAAACAGAGTCCAGACAAAATCCGCGAGTATTTAACGGGGTGAGTGTTGTACTCTTTTATTTCTGTTGGAGTCGTATATTCTGTTACTCGCGAAAACAGGCCTGTACACATACATATAACACGACATTGAATATAGCCGATTCCAAAGCTTCTGATAATTACCGAGTACCCGATGTGCAGACTCGTTACTCGCCATGCTTCACGTGAACAATGCGTGTAAAAAGGTGTTTCCGCGAACTTCCGACGTGTAGCCAGTTGAAAAATGAATTACAAAAACTAAAACACTATAGTTTTTAGGTGTCGTTACTTAAATTGGATTTAATCCTTAAAGAAATTTCTTAAAACAATCCAGAAAAATAAAAAATAACGACCAACGCTGCTCGTTGTTATTAATTAGCACGTGATCAAAACGGCGCTAGCAAATACTACGTTTTAGTAAATTTTCATTGATAAATTCAGCATAGTAATGTCGGTCTAGTTCATGAACAACCAATCAGATACGTCTTTGCCAGATCGCTGTTGAGTTTGTATGTTATTTTGTTACTCTAGCGTGTTTGTTCGGTGACAAAACGCTTGGAGTAATAAATTACAAATAATAGAAACGGGAATAGGGAATATATTATAGTGTAATTACTACCGGCGGACGGCCAGAGAATGAGTTTAGATGTTTTAAATAAAGCAATTTTACGGTGAGACTTTCAAGACGTACGTTTGACCACAGGCCTTTGAATTTTCGCCCATCCATCCCTCTACCACATATCCCTCCTACTATATATAATATTTATATATATGGTAGGGGGAATATGTGGTAGAGGGATGGATGGGCGAAAATTCAAAGGCCTGTGGTTTGACATACAATTCTGCCTGTCATTATTTTGTAATTCACGTCTTGGTCTTGATGATTGTTTTTACAACGACCCTTTCACCTCAACTCGGCTAATAGTTAGCCTTAGGGATGCCTGTATTTTTGGCACTATTAGCACTTATTTACCGTTGGTCAAGTCAGATTTTATGAATATATTTCTCAAATACTGCTCAAACATTATGGACGGTATTCACGGTATTTGGAAATGTCAACGGTATCGGTTCGCGGTATACCGCAGTCCTCACGGTACTACCGTCAGACCGCCCAGCTCTAGAAGGCACCCAGCTGAGATCAGCGCGGTGCAGTCGATGATAAGCTGGAGAAGGAGTTTATTATCCATGATGGCCGCCAAAAATATTGACCAATCAGAATTCTCGTTATAGGGGTTGAAGCCTACAAGCCTAGAATGAGTCCACCCAAGTGTAGTTGAAGTGTACAGGCGGTTCCACCTTACGACATTATGACATCGCCCGCTTGTCCTTGTGGAGAAGCAGAACAGACCACAGAGCACATACTTCAATGTTGCAATACGTATCAGCTGCTGAGAGAAGAGATCTGGCCTTTGTCAACCTCTTTTCTTGAAAAGCGGTATGGTAGAGGCAATGATTTTCCGTGATCGCGGTAAACGGACGGAATTTGCGGAATGGACATAGTGAAACGGAATCTGGTATCTTGGTGACAATTAAATGTTTTCCACCAAAACTAGATATAATCGCATTAAATAATTGACAATCTCAGTGAAAATATTAATTTTATTTAAATGTCTCGCTTATTATCATTAAAATTGGCATTATTTGATGTCTATCGCAAAGTAGTAGATTTCGCTTATGTCAAAATATTCCCAAATCACGACAAACATATTATTACATCCGTTTACTCCAATGCGCAAGACTTTGTTTCGTGTCTTTCCGGTACACAGAGATGTCTTTCCGGTACACGGAGATGATATCTTTCCTGTACATATTCCAAAATTTTACGCGAAATTAAAACCCATAGAAGCCCTTTCTGGACGTTTAGAGTTAAATTACGATGACGCATAACCAAGAAACTTGATAAAACATTCATATATAACGCTAGAGAACATCAACATTCAATATTTTGTCATTTTCACGCCTTTTTAAAACTATTGAAGCGGCAAATCTAAAGTATAAAATGGCAGACCATTGCTCAATCTGACATGTTCCCGGTACACAAACGTGTTCCGGGCGCAATCTGACAACTTGGATAGACTGTTACGCAGACTTAATTCTAATTGACTTTTTAGCATTTCGAGCATGTGCCCGGTCACGCGCGATTAGCAGTCACTGGTTCCCGGTATATGTATTATAAAGCAAGTGTAGAAACATTTGCCATATTGCACCTGTTAAACCCTATGCGTTACGTCACAAATATTTACGGTCATGCACACACTCACCCCCCCCCCCCCCCTCCATGCCTCATGCTAGAATCAGTTATTGAATCTTATTCCAGCTACTATATATTTCTTTAACATTGTAATAGGGCCAAGAAAGTGAAAAGAATAGCAGCTGTTTGTGTGGTGAATGCTAAGTCTCATGTGCGACAATTTCCTGAAAACTTATATGAGTATGGGAATGTACTGTTTTGCAAGTTTTGTCAACATTCACTTGACTTTGAAAGATTAGACACCATAAAGGATCATATACTCCAAAGTAAAAAACACTTGCATAACAAACTATTAGCAACTGGGCCTGTAGCAAATGCTAGTTTGAGTGGTCAGCCGAAACAAGTCACATTGTTCAGTGCATTTAAGTCGAAGGATTTATGCAAAGAATTCATTCTGGACTTTGTTAACGCTGAAAACGCTTCTGGCTGGCAAGAAGGTGTGCATTGTCATGGATGAAATGACAGACATTAGAGACAAAAGTGTACTGAACATTGTTGTTGGTGTTCAATGGTCATATTTTCTGATAGATGTCAAATTTGTGGATGCATGTAATCATGCAACTGTCAGTCAGGCCCTTATCCAAGCTGTTACTGGAGCAGGCATCCAGCTTGCAGATGTACATGCTATCGTTTCAGACTCGGCTGCATGTTTCAAGAAGGCATACAAAGAGGTTCTATATCCTGTCTTCCCAAACTCATGTCATGTTCTCTGTCTAGCCCACATAGTAAACCTTGCAGGGGAAACTATCCAATATTGGGATGATTTTGTGCACGTCTCTACACTTGTAACCATGGTGACATCTGCATTGTACAAGAAACCTGGCAGGAAGGCCCGATACACAGAATACATTTCTGAATATTTGCCCAAAGAAAGTGTGAAATTACCGCCACTGCCATCACAAACACGCTGGAACTCGTGGTTCGAAGCAGTCAGGTACCATGCCACCCATGTTCACTTGTATGAGGGTTTCTTCAAAGGTGAAAAAAACCAGTCTCGGGCAATTGACAGACTTTTGAACTGTGTACACATAAGACCATCTATCCACAAATGGTGTTACAACTTCACTTTATATCTGAAAGCTGTATGCGTTTGATCACTACACTGACTTTCCTTGAAAGTACAAGCCAACCTCTCGCACTACAGGCTTATGACAGATTAGAGGACTTATGCCAGTTTCTGTCTGTGGAAACAACTAAGACTTCCTTTGGTGAAGAAACTGATCGACTGCTTGGAAAGCTCAAAACTGTGAAAAGTCAAAGGTGACGAAATCATTTCACAGTGCCTTCAACAATGCTCTTAAAAAGCTACAGTTACACATTGATGCTCTGCTTATCCAGCATATCTCCTGTACAAAGCAGTGAGGATTTTTGATCCACGACTTATTGGCAAACTTTCAGTAAACATTGAAGACTATCAAGCCATTCCTGGAATGGCATCACCATCCAATGATGTGCTGCAAGAATTCCAGATTTATACTGTCTATGATCATAGTGAAATACCAGAACCATTTCACATTGTTCCCTTTTGGAAATCAATGGCAGAGAGATTTCCACGGCTCGCGGCCATTGCTCTTAATGCCATGTGGATGCCAGTTGCTAGTGTGGATGTTGAGCGCTCCTTCTCACAATATAAACATATTCTCAATGACGGGCGTGAAAGCCTTACAGAGAGTAACACTAAACAACTCATTATGTTGTACTATAATGGAGATGTGGAAGGGAGATTCTAACTGTCTAATAGTCTAACTAATTCACCACACTAGCAAATGGCTTCCAGATGACATGAACTGTGTAGCAGCAGCAGCAGACATCTATGTCATCGATTTCCAAAAGAGGGAGTGTTTGAAGCTTTCTATTAATCCGTCGGCCCACATGGCAAAGGGAGATAATTCCTATTTGTTTGAAATAGCAAGTGAAATTGTGTGACTGAATTACCTCCCTTGAGCATATGTCATGATCAATAAACTGAGTAGAGTTAAGTTCTGAAGTTGTTTATTAAGTTTACTTACCTGCTTGAATTTCTTTCATAGAAATGTTGTTCTTGTCTTTTAGTTCATACTTGTTGGTATTCTGAACTATTTTGATGTTATGCTTGCATTGTTGTCAAACAATTTTCAGTTGTCAAAGAAAAACAACACAAACTGTGCTACATGTATTTTTACATGTGTATGTTTTATTAAAATAAAATAATGTTGTACATACAGCAATCATGTTGTCATGGTCACAATTTGCAGTAGTGACAATTGACTGTGTTCTCCAGAGTCCGGATTTGTGATGTTTCATTGGTAATTTAATGGGCTTGAATTTTAAGGGTGATAAGTTCTGGATTTAAATTCTATCTAATATTGCTTGTTACCTCACTGAAATATCATATTTATTGAATTACCAATGCCTCATTATACTTTTTGCCTCTGGAGAAGCATACCTACAAGGGTTGGTGGTAACCATGGGGAGATAGCAACACATTATGATGCATTTGAAGCTGAAAAATTAGGAAACCGGTGACGAAACAGAATTTAATATATCCTGAAACGGAAAACATGTTATTTTGAAATGGAAAATCATTGGCTCTACTGTATGGGCCTGTGGAAGAACTGCAGAAAACCACAGATTTCATCTTGAGAACAGCTCTCCAAGTGTGATACCAGCGATCGAAAAGAAGAAGTTGAAGTCGGGCCATTTATATTGGAAGAGTAGCGTTTTAAATGATTTCCTGAAAATTTTCATAAAATCCAAGATTTGAATCCACCAGAAAAAATGTCCAATCAAAATTCTGAATAGATGTTCTAGAGCCTACTACCATAGGATCCGTCCAGCCACATTTGGTTGAAATCAAAGCATAAATTAGGAGATGCAATTTGCCGGCCGGCCGGCCGCCATGGCATAAGCTCACTTGGCCCTTCAGACCATGTGAGTAACTGGAGCAATCATTCTTTAGACAGGGTTCATACACTTTTCTGTGTTTGAAATTCCATGACTTCATGACCAAAATTAACAAATTCCATGACATCCAAGAATTAATATCTAAGAGATTTGTGTTTATGACGGCTTCAAAAATAAGATCTGAGGTATTCTGCAAAATATCTGAATACTGCCTCCTGCAACAACCATCTCACAGCCTTGTTTTGATAAGCTGCTACCATAATTTTTATTGCATAGAGGTGATTTATGCCAACAGATGTCTTTTTGTCTCGCTGCAAGACATGGGGATCCCTAATTCTGGCGGCGTTAGCCATTTCTGGTCTTCTGTCATTTGTGCAGTTTTTGTTAAGGTTATTTAATCAACTTATTTTTCAACACTGGCTCATCCGATCTCAATGAGAGTTTACAGAAGTGATCTATACTATACAGGGATGTGATCTACATAACAATAGATTTAATTTTGGGGTATTTTAACTATTTTTTTCACGGTTTTGGACTTGGACATTTTTCATGTATTTTGCCAGTGCACTTTTTGTTAAGGTTTTTAAATCAACTTATTTCTCAACAATAGCTCATCCAATTTCAGCGAAACTTTAGAAAGGTGATTTATACTATACAGGGATGCGATCTGCGTAACAATAGATTTCATTTTGGGTCATTATCCCCATGCTTTTCGAAGAAAAGGTGGGGATTATGTGATGCGAGCTGTGTGTTTATGTGTGTGCGTGCGCACGCGCACCAGCCGTCTGCACTTATCGATTGTAACGCATCTCATTCTAGACCGTTTAAGATAGAAACTTTTGGAATTTTGGCATGACCCCAGGGGCAAGTAAGGGGTCTTGGGGTGGTGGAATGTGGGGTAAAAAATTAAATTTTTCCAAAGTTTGTCATGTCGCATATCATTTTCAAGCCAATGATGAATAGACTAGTGTACAAGGAATTATTTTGATCTTGGATCACAAACTGAGGGTAGGGGTCGGGGTCAAAAGTGGACATTAATCTATTGTAATGCTACTCCTAGACCATTTCAGATAGAAACTTGCAACTTTGGGGATGATTGCACATATGGGCAGGGATGTGCATGACACTTTTGGAATTTTGTTATGACCCCAGGGGTATGGCCCTGGTTGGGGTGTGTGTGTGTGTGTGTGCGTGTGTGTGCGTGTGCGCACGGTAGGAAATGTGTGGTAAAAAATAAAAAATTTCCAACGCTTGTCATGTCGCATATCATTTTTTTCAAGCCAATGATGAGTAGACTACAGTACAGGGAATTATTTTGATCTTGGGTCAAACTTAGGAGGTGAGGTGGGCGGGTCAAAAGTGGGCACGGATCGATTGTAACGCAACTCATAAACCATTTCACATAGAAACTTGGAACTTTCGGTATGATTTCACATATGGCCAAGGATGTACATGGCACTTGAAATTTTGTTATGACTCCCAGGGGGTGGGGGACTGTGGGTAAAAAATTAAATTTATCCAAAGGTGGTCATGTCACATGTCATTTTTGAGTCAATGATGAGTAGACTACAGTAGAAGGAATTATTTTGATCTTGGGTCAAACTAAGGGTAGGGGGCGTGCTCAAAAGTGGGCACCAATCGATTGTAAAGCAACTCGTCCTAGACCATTTCACATAGAAACTTGAAGCTTTCGGTATGATTACACATATGGCCAGGGATGTGCATGACACATTGGAATTTTATCATTTTGAAGCTTGTAGTTAGTAGGCTACAATACAAATTAGTTTGTTATTGAGTCAATCTGAGGGCAGTGGCCAGGGGTCAAACGGGCAATCTAATTCTATATATGTACATGTCTTGGACATTATTTTTTCGCAGAATATTTTAGGGCTGTAATGATACGTTTAGCCACGATACAATATGTATTATGATACACTGGTCACGATGCGATACACAATACGATACATTATTTTTTCACTAAGTTTCATCTCAATCTGTCCATTTTACGCCACTCCGCCTCTCAGTGCAGATAAACAAATAATTAACACTTTCAGATGAAATTTAGTGAAAATGGTGCCCTTGTGCATAACTTTAGCTATAGCTTACCTGACAATGTTAACGCATGAAGGACGCCATGGGCATATTTTCTTGTATTGTGTGTGTATCGATACGACAGGTCATGATACTATATGCGTATTGTGAGCATGCGTATCGCGATTCACTAATATATCGGTGAATCGTTACAGCCCTAGAATATTTCATCCGGAGCAGACTGGGTCCTGCGGCAGCCGTATCCTGCGGTAATTTAAAAATGTGAGATATTGGTATCTTCTGATACATCTTGTTTCACAGTTTTAGACTTTGAACTTTTTTCATGTTTTTTTGGCGGATAGTTTTTTATGGACCACTGATTTTCAACAATGGCTCACCAGATATCAACACAATTTTACAGCAGCGTTATATACTATGCAGGGGTACTAGCTGCATCATTACTAGTTTCAAGATCAGACTATCAACAGTTTGGAAAAATTGTCTATGTTTGATTCGTTACACTGGTTTGTTGGTGCCTTACTTAATATGCATATTCCTAACCAATCCAAGTTTGCTTTGGCAATCCACACTATCCATGCCTTTACAAGACATTGTACGCTTCAGTGTTTTTGTTGTTTTACATGATTACCATTTTCCATGATTTTTCCATGACCTATGATAAAAAAACACTGATTTTCCATGACTTTCCAGACCTGGAATTTAAATCGTCAAATTCCATGGCTTTCCAGGATTTCCACGACCAGTAACTACAAACCCTGTATAGAGTAGGACCAACTCGGTGAACATCAGGTATTGGCCGCAACAACAGAGGCCTTTTGTTCCACCCTAATACAGGGTTGGCAATTTCTTGGTATTTCCCAAGGCAGTGGGAAATACTGGGAAATACTCAGACATCAGGTGGAAATTGTATATATTTAACAGTAACCTCATGGTTGTTTATCATTCATGCTTAGGAAAACAGTGACAAGGATTAGTAAATATAATCTAGTGACATATGCATAAGTTGCAAAGCTATGCTTAAGGAACATAGTCGTCTAACTGCTAAAGCAACACTAGATCGGACAAAACTGAATATCCAATGAAATACCATTATAATTTTATGAGGTATGACTGAATATTTGACAGTAGATAACTGGCTATAGATCTGCTTGGAGCTCAGTAGATCTATACAATTACTTACACAATAATTAAATGCTTTGACTACTTACAGAACATGCAATGTAAACATATTTTGACGTCTTTACCTATTGCTGTGCATTTGCTTTAACCCAGGTCAGTGAATAATGGCTTCTGCAGGGTTCTTGGTAAATGTCCATTTGCAGACGAAGAGAACACTATTTTTGAAAATTTACCACTGGAATAACTGGCTTGATAACTGAGCCAGTCATTCCGGTAGATTTTCAAAAATAGCCTTCTCTTTATCTGCAAATAGATATTTTCGACGAGATAATTGCAATTTGCTTGAACAAGTGTTAAAGGGTTAAATAACTAATTCACTGTCTGGGATGTCATTCTATATAAGTTAGCACTATGATGACTGAATACATTTCATTCTGAAGTTGCAGAAATGTTAAAATTGTAATTGCTATTTAAACCTGAAATCTATTGAATATGTTGAAAACAAGAGGCCCAAGGGCCTGTGGCGCTCACCTGGACGATTAGCATTTGAACCATTTGCATTTAAAAACATAATAGATAATTCTCAGAAAATCCAAGATGGCCACCCAAAAATTGACCAATCAAAATTTTGCATACTAGATCTGAAGCCCTCCGCCATAGGGTCCTTCCATCCAAGTCTGGTTCAAATCGCCCAAGCAGTTAATGAGGAGTAGCGTTTTAAGCGATATCTGGTAAATTTTCATAAAATTCAAGATTTTCGCACACAAATTTACTAATCAAAATTCTCTATACATGGTCTGAAACCTACACCCATAGGGTCCTTCCAGCCAAACTAGGCTGAAATCCGCCAAACGGTTAATGAGAAGTAGCCTTTTGACAATTTCCGATGATTTTTTTTAACAAATCTAAGATTTTCACCCAAAAAAATCAATCAAAGTTCTGAATAGATGTTCTAGAGTCTACCACCATAGAATCCATCTAGTCAAATTTGGTTGCAATATGTCAAGCAGCTAAGGAGGAGTAGCATTTTGACTATTTCCTGTCAATTTTTCATAAAATCTAAGATCTTCACCCAAGATAATGATCAATCAAAATTCTGAATAGATGTTCTAGAACCTATCACCGTAGAATCCATCTAGCCAAATTTGGTTGAAATATGTCAAGCGGCTATGGAGGGGTAGCATTTTGACCATTTCCTGTACATTTTTCAAAAAAAAGAAAAAAATTAACCAATCAAAATTTGGACAAAAAATCTGGAGGGTACCCGCATAGGATCCTCCCAGCCAAATTTGGTTGAAATCGGTCAAACCGTTAAGGAGAAGAAGCAATTTGATGGGTGGACGCCGGCCGGTCGCCATGGCATAAGGCCATCCATTAAAAATATTTGGTTTTCTGCAAAGCTGGTGGTGAAAATAGACCAGTAGGGAGGGAGGAAATTTTTTTTATCGATTATTAATTTATTTTAAAACGGTCATAAATATAAATTTTTTCTGATATTTGAGTAGATGTCCATTAAATATGGTTGAAATTGCCAAATGTGTCATGTTTTTCATTAAACAATTAGCTAAAGGGATTCACATTGCATACAAATGAAATTAAAAACATTGTAATTTGTATAGTTTTACAATTGTATGCATGTTTAACATTTATGCTTGGTAGGAAAAATATTTTTTATTCCCGGCCAGGTAAAGAAAAAGAAAATTTTCGGCCTGGAGGATTACAGGAAACGAAACTATTTTTTATTTTGGCCTTAACTGACTTGGATTTTTAGGACAGGTGGACTAATAATGTGAGTCTGTATTTTCAATCAGTAGCATGTAATAGTATAAATACTAAATAGTACATAATAATAAAATATAATCTTATATAACAGAACGAAATGTGTTGCCATCCCAATCAGTTGGTTCCAATTAGACCTTGCTGTTTTCATAGTGAAACAATATCACACCTTAATAAGGAAAAATTAGTTACCTCTCCGGGATGTAGAAATTGTTTGAGTGTAACTTTCGTGACCATCTCGGTCACTTCTTCAGCACTAACTGACGGTCACTGGCAACGTCACTCTGGTCAGTTCTTGTGGAGTCACGTGACAGTGTGGACTGGTAGACTGCTGGTATACGGTAGACCTCGTCTCTGTTCATGGTTGGTTGATGCTTGTAGCTTTCTATGGCCTCTAACCTTCCGTTTGAATAAGTTAGTCTCAATGTTGATGACTGAGGCACTGCTGGCGGGGATGACGTGGCCAGTGGATTCTGTATGTTCTGCCACAGCTGAGTTGGAATTGATTTTAAGATGTTCTTTGACTCTGGTGCTGAAAGGCCTTTTGGTTTCGCCTATGTATGTCCCCTCACATTGGTCACATTTGATCTTGTAGATGACTCCAGAGCGTTCATCTGTGGTTAGTTTATCTTTGGGTCTTACTAGTTGTGATCTTAAGGTGGTGACGGGCTTGTGGTAGGTTTTGATGTGGTGTTCTCTTAAGTCTGCCAAGGTGTTCTGATAGGCCTTGGATGTATGGAAGTGCACCTAGTGGAAGTTTTTCGACATCTGGTGGTTTATTACGTGGTGGGGGAGGTGGTTTTCTCATCCACGAAGTGTACCCATTAGCTAGGAGAGACTGTTGGATGTGATGATGTTCTTTTTTGTCTGATGTTTCTGTGATGATGGAGTCTGCGCGATGAAATAGAGTTCTAACGACTGACCGTTTGTGTTCCAAATGCTGATTAGATTGAAAATTTAGATATTGATCTGTGTGTGTGGGTTTTCTGTACACGGTAAGTTTGGTGGTTCCGGAATCACTGACATGTACCAAGACATCCAGGAAGGCAATCTGGCCATCTTCGACTTCGCTGGTGAATTGAATGCATTGGTCGATGCTGTTGAGGTGATCAGTGAAAGGTTGGCTGTTGTAGAGGTGCAGGCATGTGAAAGTGTCATTCACATATGGGTACCAGAAATGTGGGATGTCAGTGGCTGTGGACCAACTTTTTTGGAAATAAATATCACACTTGGATATGAGCTGAGTGTGGGAGACAGCCTAGCTCAGAGCATTGATTTACATAGAAAGTTATGATGGTGATGATGATGGTGATGATGATAATATTGATGATGATGGCGATGATGATAATAATAATAATGAAAACAATAATGATGGTGATAATTAATAATAATAATAATAATAATAATAATAATAATATAGCAGTTGAAAGAATCAAATGTGGATTCCTAAATGTATGTAGCCTGATGGCAAAACTAAAGTACCCAGAGATGAGTGAGTTTCTGCATAAATATGATACCTTGGCATAACAGAAACTATGTTAGATGAATATGATAATCTGTATATACCTAAATATACAGCGATCCAAAAGAATAGAACGAATATGCGTAGAAAATCCGGAGGAATATGCAGGCTTATAAGCAATAATCTTTCGAGGTATGCCAGAGAAATTAAAACGGACAGTGAATATGCCCTGTGGGTAAGCATGTCCCAGGAATTGACTAAATTAGATAGTGAACTAATACTAGGGCGTGTATATATACCACCAGAAGGATCTAACTACTCATCTGTAGAGGCATTTGATAAACTAGAAAATTAAATTATAGAAATGATACCGGTAGGCAAATCTGATTACATTTTGTTAGGAGATTACAAGGCCAAAACAGCCGAGCGAGATGATCTCATAGTTGAAAACACGGAATTATTACACTTTGCCGGAGCAGATATGCGAGAAGTGGAATTAGTCGATCGGCCAAACATTACCAAGAGAATCTCAGAGGATAAGGACCAACCAAATAAATATGGGCTTAAGTTACTAGATATATGTAAACACAAGTTGTTATTACACCACAAAAACATCTTGACCGTTCAATCACTACTTGCTAAATCAAATATCTGCATTTAGCTACCAGAATAAAATTTTTACGCTCGCTGATTCTATAAAGAATTAGTCCGATTAAGATGAGTCGTAATTCTTGCAGCCATTTTCGTTAATGGGAGAATCCCACGTCTTTCACGATCAGGCATGAATTACGTCTTTTGTTGACTAAGGCTTTGTTTTCTCTTAAGGCCTGTTACAGACTTCCGGTAAGTCTCAGTCTAAAGACCATATAAGTCTTGAAGGGGTGCCTTACTCTCATGCAGTGGCGTCGGTGACGGAAGTTACCGATTATTCATCCCATGCAGGTATAGCCAGTATGTTTAGAGATCTTCGATCTCTATGTTCGCTCCCGTTATTGCTCCTGGCTTGTCCGGGCAAGCGGGTTCTAAATCCGGTATTGCTGCTGGTTTGACCGGGCGTCTGTGATTGTTTTGGCTTGGCTGGACATTCGGAGTCTCATCTCTTTTTCTTCTGGCTGTTTTCATTTCATTTCTCCACTTATTTTTACATCCGTTTCCGGTAGTAACTTCCAGTATGAGAGGTGCTTTTCCGGGTCTGTTAGATCCGACCTCGCATCAGTTATCTATTTCCGGTTCCGTTTTTTCCCACTTCCATTCCCGGTAGTAGTGTATCTGCTTCCGGTAGGAGAGATGAAATAATATGTCCGTTCCCGTTATTGCTCCTGGCTTGTCCGGGCAAGCAGGTTCTAAATCCGTTTTTCTGCTCGTTTGACCGGCCGTCCGGATATGAGCTCTGTGAGTGTTTTGGCTTGGCTGGACATTCAGAGTTTCACTCTTTTTCATCTGGCTGTTTTCATTTTATTTCTCCACTTATTTTTACATCCGTTTCCGGTAGTAACTTCTGGTATGAGAGGTGCTTTTCCGGGTCTGTTAGATCCGACCACGCATCAGTTATCTATTTCCGGTTCCGTTTCTTTTCCACTTCCGTTCCCGGTAGTAGTGTATCTGCTTCCGGTAGGAGAGATGATTTCAGGGTCTGTTAGATCCTGCTAAGCATCTGTTATCATTTTCTGGTTCCGGGTCCGCTCCATTTCCGGTAGTAGTTTTCTTTGCTTCCGGTAGATTTTTTTTTTTTCGGATCTGATAGAGCTGGCCTAGCATAAGTTATTCATTTCCAGTTACGGTCTTTCCTCTTCCTTGTCCGGTAGTAGTTGTTCTGCTTGCGGTTGGAGAGTTGATTTTCCAGGTCTGTTAGACCTTGCTTATCATCTGTTTTCAATATCCGGTTCCGCTTCTCTTCCGGTAGTAGTGTATCTGCTTCCGGTGGGAGTGATGATGTCCAGGTCTGTTAGATCCTGCTAATCATCTGTTTTCTATATCCGGTTCCTCTTCACTTCCGGTAGTAGTTTTCTATTCATTGTCTCTGGTTTAGTCTGTTTTTGTGTCTTCGTTCTATCACTTCTGTTTCCGCTAGTCTTTCTATTCCTGGGTCAGTGGAGATCAGGGATCTGAGGAAGTTTTCCTGATTAGTGCCTATTCGGATGATTTGCCCTCCGCTCTTTAATGCATGGCTTGTCTCTCTCTTCCTCTTCTCGGTAAGTCCTTTCGCGTCTCTCTTTTCTTGTTCTCCTAGCATTCTGTCTTTCTTCTTCGCTGGGTTTCTCATTTTCCTTTTCCAGTTTATCCTATTCTTGCTCTTCGTATCACGTTTCTTTCTTCTCCTTTTTTCTAATCTGTTCCTTTTAATTCTTTTCTTCTCTCTTATTTTTCTTCATCTTTATTCATCCAGATCTAATTTTGCATTCTCAGTAATTAGTTTTCTATTTGCTGTCTGGTTTAGTGTTCTCTTTGTTTTTGTAATCTGGGATTCCTCGTTCAATCGCTTTTCTATTTCCTTTGTTTTTTCTATTGTCTCTAGATTCTATTCTTGGATCAGTCGAGGTTCTAACCTGAGGTTTTTTCCCTTCCGGGGTTGCTCGGACGATTGGTCCTCACTCATTTCTTTATTGGATTCCTTCTTGTCTCTTTCTTCAGGATGAGTTTTTTCTCGTCTGCCCAATTTTTCTTGTTCTAATGTTCTTTCAGTCTGTTTCTAATCTGAAGAATTTTGCCAAAGTGGAATCTTCTGCGGATCTTTTTAGTTGGGAATCTGTATGTAAGGCACAGTTTAAATCAGCTATCCTTCTAGCTCTTTTTTTTGGACGATGTTTTTCTAGGAGCAGGAAGAGGTATTCAGAGTCCCTCTGAGGTTTTTAGAAATCTCTAGCCTCTATCCTTAGAGGCTTTTTGAACTCAGTTTGTAGTTTGTTTGACTTCGTTGCCTCTAAGAGAATTCATAGAAAAACCATCCGAAGTTAATAAACTTTGTTTTGAAGTATTCTTATTTCAATTCCTCCCTTTGGCCTATGATATATTTGGTCAATCATCTTCCATATTTTTAGGGCTGATTCTGTCAGTCATAGATCCTCCAAAGGATCTTCGTTTTCTGTGTAGAGAGACTCTTCTTCTTTTTAAAAAAACCCTCTTTAATCCTTCCATAGAGGAAGAGTCTCAGGCCTGTTGAGTTTGGTGCTTATCTTTCTAGGATAATTACCAATTCTTCTGTCTTCAGGTTCTAAGCCCGATTCGAGGAGGAGGAGGATTAATCTGACCCCTTTTTTGCTCATTGTTCTAGATTCCAGGTCCGGCAGGCCTCCTCTTGTCAGATGAGAAGGGGCTTGTGTTATTTCCTGATCTAGTCTTAGAGGTTGTTCCTATAAGGGGTTCAGAGTAAGAGAACCAGAAGGGATGGTGATAGCCTGGGTTGGCCATCCTTTTCTCTTTATCATATTTTCTCTCTTCCTCTTCCATTCCCTTAGGATCCGTTGCTCCTCCCCCCCCCCCTTTTTCCCAGCGGTCTAGTAGGAGGGTGCCTGTCTCTAATTTTGGGAGACTTGGTAAGCCCTCATTCAGGTCTCCTGATTCAGAGATCATCGCTGGGGTTTTTCGCTCCTATTGGATTTTCATCGTCCTTTGTCCATGGTTTCTAGGTGGTCTCCTTTCATTCCTTACTGGTGAAGATGGGAGCCTTAGAGGGCGAGTTGGAGTTCATGATTCTAAGTAGTCCTTAGAATTCGTTCCAATTGGGAACACCAAGAAGTTGGGTGGATGGCGTCCGATTTCAATCTGAGGAGTTTTGTCCTCTTATCTTATCTTCAATATTCTAGATGGAGGACTTATCTCAGTTTTCTCCTGTCTGAATCCGGGCATGCGATTCTTCTCCATAAAGATATTGGACGTTTTACTACTTGTTTTCATCCACCCTACATGCCGTCAATTCTGCCGTGGCAGGTTTATTTTACGGTCATTCTATTTACCTTCATGTTTACATAAACGACTGGCTAGTATAAGCAGAGCTTTTGAATAATTCTAGCAGTTTCATTCCAGAGAACTGCGGTCTGGAATGCAGCCTAGGTCGGATTGTAATTCTCTTAAAGGTCAAGTCTTCTCCTCTGGTGTTGGTTTTTTCTCAGACGCTTCCCATGAGAGGGGGATCATGCTGGGATCACCTGTTCAGAGGGCCAGTTTTCTAAGGTCGGTTGTCAATCGATTCTCAAGCATAGGGATTGTTCCCTCTTAGATTTTTTGCGTCCTGTCGGTATGTTAAAATTTCCTCTTGCAGTCCCCCCTTTTTTCCGGATTTCACGCATTGGTGGTGGACGCTCTGTTTCAGTCCTTGTTAGGGTTGTTTGATTATGCGTTTCCTCCATCTTTCCTGATTCCGTTGCTCTTGCGGTAGGTCAGGGATCAGATTTGAGAAGTTCTTCTGATAGCTCCCTTTTGACCAAAGTGGATCTGCGTTGCAGATTTCCTTTTTTGTCTCCGGGTAGGCTTCACTTGTCTTCTTCCAGTCTCCCCGGACCTCATGTCTAAAGTAAGAGTTTACTGTTTTCATTCAGTCTCAGGAATTTGCAGTCAGTATCTTTGGAGAGTTTCGTCTGTTTGATCCCCGAGACTAGATTTTCTACAAGTTCTCAGGACATCAGTATTTCTGCCAGGAGGGAGTCAACTCGCAGAGTTTTCAAGGTCTGTCTTATAACTTTAGAAGTATGGTGTGTCTCTTGACAGATCCTGTTCCTGGCATCCGTGCCTGGGTGTTGATTCTGGGGACAGTCTAGTCTTGTATCCTAGAAGGGATATTTTATCAAAAATTCAACCTAACTATCCCAGCTAAGCCAGTTAGTTCAAAAATTGTATCTTCCTTTTCACCGTCTTACTGACTTCAGTATATTGACAGAGTTGTTTAAAAGTTTCAACCGTTGTACTGATTTTTAGATCCAATCTATCCCATTTCTGCGTACTGTATGCAGAGGAGGTAGTTAGGCCAGTCTCTAGCTTTCTATGGCCAGATGGAATTCTGAGACCGTTGTTTTGAGATGGCTTCCTCTGATCTTATTAATCTTTCTCACATTAGAAAACTAATTACTGAGAATGCTCATGAACTTAGAGGGAAGGCTCCCTCTTTCGCTGGCTCTTCTTTATTTGAGATAGTGCAAGTCGTAGGATGGAAATCCGAGCCTTCTTTTACCTCCTTTTTATTTATAATATCAGAGCGCAGCGGCACTCCTTTTTAGATATATCATGTTTTCTATCTAAAAGGCTGAAGACCATTTACCAATCTCACTACTCCATTTCCGTTAAGACTGTTTGTCTGCGTGAGATGGTGAGTTTTTTCATTGGTTTATTATTATTTATTTCTTTACGTTTAAAGAAATCATTATTTGTTAATCACTGTGATTAATTAAGATGTACCATTTTGTTATGTTATTAACATTTGGTTACATTGTGTTTGATTTTTATCCTTGCTTATGGATTCTCAAATCTCCACCCACCTAGGTTCACAGTGGGGCACTGACCAAATCTACGGGTGTAGCAAGTAGTGATTGAACGGTCAAGACGTTTTTGTGGTGTAATAACAACCCCAACAGACCCCCCTTTAGTGGGTTGGTCTGTAGTTTTATTAACCACTATAAAAACATACTTACCGTTCAATCACTACGACCCGGTCTCAGCCACCCTGCATGGGAATGATTTGAGAATCTAGTCAGGATTTATGGCACTTAAATTTAGAAAAGTGAATCTGTTTCCCATTTGGGATCTACTGCGCATGCGCAGGCGCGCTTAGTGACAGGCGTCACCAAGGAGCGAGTACAGAGTGGTGCCAGTCTATACTGAGGCTTATGCTGGGGGTTCCCTCACCAGTAGCCTGGTTACGGGTATGCATGGTGATGATATAGGCATAAGGGCGTATGTAAGCGAGCATAAAAATGTTATTCTGGTAGCTAAATGCAGATATTTGACAGGCAAAAGTGCGCACACTGTTTTGATATTATTGCTTTATAAAGTTTATATATGATGAACTTAGTAACTGTTTGTTTTTTGTCTGATTGAAAGTCCCAAAAATGAGGTCTGGAAATATATATATATATATGTATAGGGAAGGGGGGGGGGGGGGGGCAGGGTATAATTTAGAATTTGCATAGCATGTATTGCTATGCAAATTCTGAATTGTACAGAACTGTCCGGAAAAATGTATAGCAATTAATGATAAACCTCAAGAAAATCAATGATAAATTGCAATCGCGTGCAAATTTTGCATCACGGTTGGCAGTTTCTTCCGAAGGGCATGTTTTTTCCCGTTCTTCCGTCCTGGAAGCAATAGTTGTTATTACACCACAAAAACATCCATTACCGTTCAATCACTACTTGCTAAATCAAATATCTGCATTTAGCTATCAGAAAAAGATTTTTATGCTCGCTTACATACTCCCTAATGCCAATACCATCACCATGTAGACCCTCAACCAGGCTTCTGGAAGAGGGACCCCCTGCATTAGCCTGGCACCAGTCTGTACTCACTCCTTGGTGACGCTTGTCACTAAGCATGCTCGCGCATGCGAAGTAGGTCCCAAATGTGAAAACTGATTCACTTTTCTAAATTTAAGTGCCATATATCCAGCCTAGATTCTCAAATCAATACCCAGCGGGGTGGCTGAGGCCGGGTCGTAGTGATTGAACGGTATGTTTTTATAGTGGTTAATAAAACTACAGACCAACCCACTAAAGGGGGGGTCTGTTGGGGGTTGTTATTACACCACAAAAACATCCATTACCGTTCAATCACTACTTGCTAAACCCGTAGATTTGGTCATGGTCCCACTATGAAACTTTGGTGGGAGGAGATTTGAGAATCCATAAGCAAGGATAAAACTCAAACAAGACAAACCAAATGTTGATAACAAAACAATGGTGCATCTAAATCAATCACACTGATTAACGACCAAATAAAACTTTAAACATAAAGAAATAAATAAAAACCAAAGAACAACTCTCACCATTACACGCAGACGCACGGTCCTAACGAAAATGGTGGGATGTGCTTGGTAAATGGTCTTCAGCCTTTTTTGTTAAAATAGTAATGTTTCTAAAGAATGAAGCCGCTGCGCTCTGGTCTTTCAAATAAAAAGTGGTAAAAGTAGACTCGGATTTCCATCGTCTACAAAAGAGTCAGCAAAAAGAGTGAAAGAGGTAGCCATCCCTTTAACATCATGAGCCTTAATGTGAGAGATTGATATGCTCAGGGGAAGCAATCTCGTAGCAGAGTTGAATAGTTTCACAAATCCATCTAGCAATAGATGCTTTAGAGACTGGTCTGGCTACCCCTTCCGCATACGGAACCCAGAAATGGGACGGATCGGATCTCTTAAAATCAGTACGACGCTTATAAGCTTTAAGAGCTCTGATTGGACACCAAAATCTGTCAGACGGAGAAAAGGAAGATAGATTTTAAAATAATCGGCTTAGCTGGATATCGGTTTGATTGCGTTTTTGATTTTAAAAATCCCTTCTAGGATATAAGACCAAACCGTCCCCAGCTTCAAAAAATCGATCCTTTTCAGCGGAAAAAGCATGGATCTCAGATCGTCTTCTAGCAGAAGCAGAAGCCACTAGAAAAACAGCCTTAAAAGTTAAAAGCTTTAAGCTAATCGAAGAGATAGGTTCGAAATGATGACCTGCCAAAACCTGAAGAACCAAAGCCAAGTTCCAGGAAGGCAATATCAATCCTATTTGGTGTAATGCCGTAAAAATTTGACTAAAGGATGCAGTTTTTGGTCATTTTACATGTTCTAGGAAGGGAGTAGTGCGTCCTATAATCGAGAACATTCCTTGAGCACATTTTTGGGTCAAAATTTTTCTTAAAAAGTCAAAGATTATACCATGGAAATTGAACTTATTGCTACCCTAGACAATTTGCGCCGCCTGATGACTATGTTTAATGTATACTCCAAAAACACCAAGCGAAAGTGAAATTATTAAATTGGGGCACCTGAATAGTGCTTATTCTTTAATAAATCACTTATTACATCAAAATTAATCCAGAATTTGACATAAAATGGCGTTGAGAAAAGATACATGTACATCTATAGATCACGTGATTCGCCTCCAATCGCAAGAGATCTTTATTCTAATTAGAGCGAGTTATATGTATATTCTGGACTTTTAGAGCGATATAACTATTCTGGACTCGGAAATTGCTATATATCATTATTGCATGATAGGAACTGAATGTTGCCGTACCCGTTTGATAACCAACTCCCATTAGCGCACAAGATTTCCCAGTGCCTCCAATCGCAAAAGAGCCAGATAGCCAACTCCTGTTAGCGTATAAGACCACACAGCGCCTCCAAACGCAAAAGAGCCATTACATTCTGTTTCTGTCACATGATTTCTATATTTTCAAGGAGACATTTTATGCCAAAAATAGATTGATTTTGATGTAATAAATGATCTTTATTGAAGATACACGATATTTAGGCGGTCCTATCTAATAATTTCTCTTCCACCATGATAACGTTTAGTCATACATTAAACATAGCACTCGGTGATGGTAATTTTTTATACCAATTTTCGATTGTTTAAAGGTGTTTTTCTAAATTTAACAGCGTCTTATACTTGAGTTTTTTGGTCAAATTTTGGATAGCGTCCTATATTCGAAGGCGGCCTTTAGTTGAGAAATCACGGTACATTGTATATTGGCATAATATGGGTGTCAGTAACTCACAAAGTTGTTCAAGAAAATGTCCATCTACAGACTGAAAATTTATCACTGGAATGACTGGCTCATTTACTGTACTGAAAAACTTGCATATACAGCTGTGCATGTTGCAGAAGGTAGCAACTGCCTAAATGTGTGTAGCAAATTGAGATGCGATACCAGATAAATTATGGCCTGATAGAGTGAAATGGGTTAAGCTGTATTAACAAGGAGCACTGGTGTGGGTGTGTTGGTAGACAAATAAAAAAATACATCTGATACTTGTATAAATTGCAACTTTCTGCAGAGTGTATTTGTGTGTGTGTGCGTGCGTGCGTGCGTGTGTGTGCGTGCGTGTGTGCCTGCGTGTGAGGTGATAGGAAAATAGTCCTTGCTGCTATTTAACCCTTTAACCCCAGTTAAATTTTTCCACGAAAATTATAATGTTCTCATAGAAAATGTCCATTTGCGGACCAAGAGATTATTTTTTGAAAATTTATCAATGGAATGATTGGCTCGGTTATTGAGCCAGTCATTCCAGTGATAAATTTCCAAAAATAGTCTTCTTTTGGTATGCTTCTCAAGGCCACTGCAGAGGTAGTTTTTGGTTGATATTTGTGTTATAAAGGATTAAGCAATGCTGCATCAGATTAAACTAAACATCAATGGATGCCATCACAATGGACTTTTCCAAGTTTATCCATCGATCATATGATGTCATAACCAACTAAGTGACGTGTATGCTGACATCATAATCATTACGTCATAAGTGATTATTTAGCCCGTCTTTAACTCTTAATAGTCTGACATGTTGTACGAATGGTATGTCTTTACCATTTAATAAACATTCTGTTGAATATTTTGAAACTAATTTGACTGGGCGCTGTTGCTGCCTTAGGCTTCAGGTTTCCCTATATAGTTTTCGAGTTCAGAGATCGATCAATCCGAACACGAGTGACGTGTGTGTGGAGCTTAACTAGGGATGAGCGGGGCATAGCTAAAACTGGAAAGGTCTATTTTGATAAGGACATGTATGACTGGATATTTGACAATAAATCACTTTCTCTCTGTTTAGATTAGTGTAATATGTAAGGACTATTGTCTGTGTAGCAGGTATAATATGTAAGGACTATTGTCTGTGTAGCAGTAACAGCGCCACGTCCAATTAGTTTCAAAATATTCAACAGAATGTTTATTAAATAGTAAGGACATACAATTCGTACAACCTGAATTGAGTGATTCATGACATAATGGACTGGTTCAGTTTTAGCTATGCCCCACCCATCTTTAGCTAAGTTCCACCTACACTTGTCCGTATTGTGATTGATCGATCCCTGAATATCGATTTCCAGAAAAACTATACAGGTAATCTCTTGAATGTTTTGAAACTAGTTTTACTGGGTGCTTTTGCTGCCTATGGTAGCAACAGCGCCCAGTCAAATTAGTTTCAAACTATTCAACAGCGTGTTTATTAAATAGTAAAGACATACAATTCGTACAGTGTGTCAGACTATTAAGAGTTTACGACAAACAATCGAGTCATTCATGCTGTAATTTATTATGACGTCATCCTACACGTCATGTAGTTGACTTAGATGTCATATGATGGATGGATAAACTTGAAATGTCCATTGATTATGACGTCAGCCTACATGTGACATTGTTGATTATGACATCATATGATTGATCGATATACTGAGGTTCCTCTTTTCTGTGTTCTTTATCCAGATTCAGTTTGCAATTTGGCATTGTTATTTAATTATACCTTAGAGAAATATTGAAGTTTTGTTATCTGAAAGAATGCAATGATGGAAGACACTCCAGGGCAGTGATGTTGAGATAGATGTTGCTGTTGTTGTCTCGACCAGCAACAGCTTGCAGCAAAATAGTTTTTAAAATGGAGCTCAGATTACAGACTTTGCAAGAATGCCCTGTAAGGCCTGTATCATAACAGACTCAGTTCAACTGTACAACATTGGACATAGTCATACTGCGTAGCATTTTATCTTTTTAAAACGTGTATGATAGAAGAACGTGATTATAAATGTTAAAAATTATGCCTTTTGTTGCTTCCTAATATCACTCGGCAAGTTCCGTAAAAACCGGTGAAACGCACCACGTGACACGCGTCACAATTGGAAGGGACGAGGGAATTCCCTCCAGTCGTTGACGTGTTATTTAGGAATGTTACACCGGGGAGACTTTCAGAAGATTCCGAACGCTTCCGAAATGCCGCCGTATGCAAATGAGCCTGGTTAACTACCGTCGCTGATTGGCATAGCTAATAAGATGCATCCACGGAAAACCGGAATATTTCTACTCGGTGTCTAATTTTAGACTTGGGGAACCCCCCCCCCCAAAAAAAACAAAAACGCCTGGAATGTAAAATAGCTGATTACTACTATGACAGTACAGCGCTTAAAACGGCAATCACATCCATCTTAGTCCACCTTATGAACTGCAACAACTGTTGTTTGGTATGTTTTTGTACAGATCCATAAAATATTGACCACTTCAAACTACTGAAATACAATTTTATTAACGTGTTATAAGATTCCGGAAAATATATCAGTTTTGCGTGTTGCTGGTGTTTCTTTTGTGCAAAAATGCCCCTTGGCCTTACTCGTGAAGTCGCTTTTTTTTTTGCTTTCACTTTACCTAATATCCGTACATGCCTACTAGCCAACATACATAGACTAATAGCTTACAGATCTAGTACCTGCTTACATAGGCAAATCTAGTCTAGTCTAGGCCGATCTAGTCTAGGCTAGGCCAATCTATAGTCTAGTCTAGGCCAGTCTAGTCTAGGCAAATCTAGTCTGGTCTAGACAAACCTTGTCCAGTCTAGGCCAATCCAGTCTAGTCTAGGCCAATCCAGTCTAGTCTAGGCCAATCTAGTCCAGTCCAATATAGTCTAGGCCAATATAGTCTAGGCCAATCTAGTCTAGGCCAATCTAGTCTAGTCTAGGCCAGTCTAGTCTGTGCCAATCTAGTCTAGTCTAAGCCCATCTCGTCAAGGCCAGTCTAGTCTAGGCAAATCTAGTCTAGTCAAATCTAGTCCAGTCTAGTCTAGGTCAGTCTAGTCCAGTCTAGTCTACTCGAATTTGGTCTAGTCCAATCTAGTCTAGGCCAATTTAGTCTAAGCCAATCTAGTCTAGGTCAGTCTAGTCTAGGCCAGTCTAGTCTAGGCCAATCTAGTCCAGTCTAGCACAATCCAGTCTAGTCTAGGGCAATCTAGTCTAGGCCAATCTAGTCTAGTCTAGGCCAATCTAATTTAGTCTAGGTCGATCTAGTCTAGTCTAGGCCAATCTAATTTAGTCTAGGTCGATCTGGTCTAGTCTAGGCCAATCTAGTCTAGGCCAATCTAGTCTAGGCAATCTAGTCTAGTCTAGGCCGATCTAATCTAGGCCAGTCTAGTCTGGGCCAATCTAGTCCAGTCTAGTCCAACCCAGTCTAGTCTAGGCCAATCTAGTCCAGTCTAGGCCAATCTAGTCTAGTCCAGTCTAAGCCAATTTAGTCTAGACCAGCCTAGTCTATGCAAATCTAGTCTAATCTAGTCTAGGCCAATCTAGTCTAGTCTATTCCCTATTTAGTCTAGTCTAGACCAATCTAGTCTAGTCTAGCCCAATCTAGTCTAGTCTACTCCAATCTAGTCCAGTCCAATCTAGTCTAGACCAATCTAGTCTAGGCCAATCTAGTCTAGGTCAATCTAGTCTAGGTCAATCGAGTATAGGTCAATCGAGTATAGGCTAAGCTAGCCTAGGCCAATCTATGCTCTACCAGTCTAGTCTAAGCTATGCTATACTAGTCCACGCTAAGCTATACTTTCCTAGTCTAGTCTAAGCTATGCTATACTAATCCACGCTAAGCTATGCTATACTAGTCTAAGCTATACTGTACTAGTCCACGCTAAGCTTTGCCATGCTATACTAGTCTAAGCTATGCTATACTAGTCCACGCTAAGCTATGCTATACTAGTCTAGTCTAAGCCCTTCTATACTAGTCCACGCTAAGCTATGCTATACTAGTCCACGCTAGGCTAAGCTAAGCTATAATGGACTAAACTACGCTATACTGGGCTAAACTACTCTATACTGGGCTAACCTACGAGAGACGCCGCTGAGCTAAGATATACTTGGCTAAGCTAAGCTATGCTATACTAAGGTAAGCTAAGCTGTGCCAGTCTACACTAAGCTAAGCTATGCTAGTCTAAGCTAAGGTATGCTATGTTAAGCTGTGCTCGTCTAAGCTAAGCTATGCTACTCTAGACTAACCTATGCTAGTCGAAGCTATGCTAGCCTAAGCTATTCAAGGCTATTAAAAGCTATGCTAGTCTAAGCTAAGCTATCTTATGCTATATTAGTTTGAGCAAAGCTAATCTACTCTAATCTATGTTATGCTATGCTGGTCTACACTAAGCTAAGCTGGCAAAGTTATGATAAGCTATGCTAGTCTAACCTGAGCTAAGCTAAGCTATGGTATGTTTGTCTAATCTAAGCTATGCTAGGCTAAGCTAAGCTAAGATAGTCTAAGCTGGATTAGGCCTAGGCAAGAATATATAATCTATTCATAGGCTAGTCTAAGCATAAGTTTAGTTTAGGGTTATGGGTTAGGATTTCAGAGTGTCATGTACATGTGAAATATTCTCTACCTCTCAATGAACCGGTTCCCTTTCCTTTAGCAAATGTCCTGAAGTGTAGGCTAGAGTAGGGTAAGGTGGGTGGCGGTCGATTTTGGCCTTAGCTAGGCTTGGCCAAGCCTTGCATAAGCCTAAGCTATGTATTATCTAGACTTGGCTTAGTCTTACCTAGGCCTTATCTAGCCGTATATAGGCATTAGCTAGTCTCTACTTTGGCCTTAGATAGGCCTTAGTTAGGCTTGGCTATGTCTTATCTAGGCCTTAGTTAGGCTTGAGTCGCTGTACCTAGACCTTAGCTAAGCCTTAACAATGCTTAACTAGGTTTATGTACGTCTTAGCCTAGCCTTAGTTAGGCTGAGCTACATATTACCTAGGTCTCTGCTATGCCATATCTAATTCTGGCTATGTATTACTCAGGCCTCAGCTAAGCTTATGCAGACATTAGCTAGTCCTTGCTTACACCTTAGCTAGTCCTTAGTTAGGCTATCCCTTAGCTAAGGCTTGGCTATGCCTTACATAGGCGAGAGCTAGTCTTGGCTAGGACTTACATAGACCTGACCTTACCTTGGCATTAGCTCAGCTTGGATAGGCCTTATTCATTACCTTACACAGGCCTTACTCAGGCTTGATTAGGAGTTATCTAGGCATTAACCAGTCTTTGCTAGGCATTACCTAGGCATTAGCCAGACAACTTTGCTAGGCCTGACCAAGACCTCCGTCAAGCTTGACTAGGCCTTAATTAGGCCTTAGCCAGGCTTGATGGGGCCTTAGCTACGCCATAGCCATGCTTGGCTAGGACTTAGCCAGTCTTCGCTAGGCCTTAGCCAGGCGTATCTAGGCCTCAGCCTGGCTTTACCTAACTAAGGCATACTCGAGCCTCACCAAGCCCTAGTTAAGCCTAGGTAAGCAGAGCTAACGTCTAGCCAATGTCTAGGTACGTTCTAGTCAAGCCTAGCTAAGGCCTAGTCCAGCCTAAATAAGGACTAGCTAAGGTATATGTAAGGACTAGCAATGTCTATCTAAGGCCAGGTAATACTAAGCCAAGCCTATGTCAACGCTATACTAGTCTAGTCTAAGCTATGCTATACTAGTGTAGTCTAAGCTATGCTATACTAGTCCACATCTAGGTTATGATATACTAGCCTAGTCTAAGCTATGCTCTACTAGTCCACAATAAGCTATGCTATACTAGTCTAGTCTAAGCTATGCTATAATAGTCCACGCTAAGCTATGCTATACTAGTCCACATCTAGGTTATGATATACTAGCCTAGTCTAAGCTATGCTCTACTAGTCCACAATAAGCTATGCTATACTAGTCTAGTCTAAGCTATGCTATAATAGTCCACGCTAAGCTATGCTATACTAGTCTAGTCTAAGCTATGCTATACTAGTCCACGCTAGGCTAAGAGATGCTATGCTGGGCTTAACTACGATATACTGGGCTAACCTACGAGATACGCTGCTGAGCTAAGATATACTCGGCTATGCTAAGATATGCCTAGGCTATCCTTTGTTAGGCTAATCTTAAGGATAAGGTATGTTAGCCATACTAGTACAAGCCATACTAATCTAAGTCTTACTAGTCTAAGCTATACTAATCTAAGCTATACTAATCTAAGCTATACTAATCTAAGCTAAACTAGTTTAAGCTATACTAGTCTAAGCTATAATAGTTTAATCTACGCTATAGTAATCTAAGATATGCTAGTCTAGGCTAAGCTATAATAGTCTTGGCTAAGCTATACTAATCTACTATAAGTTATGCTATACCAGTCTAAACTAAGCAGGACTGGGATAAGAGTTGCTAAAATGGGCTAAGCTACGCTAGACTGGGCTAAGCTAAGCTAAAATGAGCTAAACTAGACTATGATGTGCTAAGCTAAGCTAGAGTTGGCTAAGCTAAGATATACTCGGCTATGTTCAGCTATACTCGGCTAGGCTAGAGATATACTCGGCTAAGGTAACCTAAGATCTACTCAGCTAAGTTAAGTTATACTCGCATAAGCTATGCTTTATTAAGTTAAGCTAAGCTATACCAGTCTACGCTAGTCTAAGCTAAGGTATGCTATGCTAAGTTATGCTCGTCTAAGCTAAGCTATGCTACTCTACACTAACATATGCTAGGCTAGGCTATGTTAGGCTAAGCTATGCTAAGTTAGTCTAAGGTAAGCTATTAAAAGCTATGCTAGTCTAAGCTAAGCTACTTAAGCTATGATAGCCTAAGCAAAGATATGCTAATTTATGCTAGTCTAAGGTAACCTATGCTAAGCCAATCTATACTGGTCTAAGATAAGCCAAGCTATGCTTGTCTAAGCTAATAAAGCAAGATATGGTATCTATGCAAGTCAAAGTTAAGCTGTGCTAGTCTAAGCTAAGTTAGTCTAGGCTAAGCTAGTATAAGCTAAGCCCAGCCGAGCTAAGTTAAGCTATACTGAGTTGTTTAAAGCTATCATAAACTATGTTTGTCTAACCAAAGCTATTTTATGCGATGTTAGTCTAAGCTAACCTAAGTGCTAAGCTAGGCTGGTCTAAGCTAAGCTAAGCTTGACTAGGCTTGCATAGACCTTAACTAGTCTTGGCTATGCCTAGTCTTGGCTATGGCTAGATCTTGGCCTAGCTTGGCTAGGTATTACCTAGGCCTTAGCTTAATTTACATAGCGATTATCTAGGCCTGGTTAGGTGTTAGCTATACGTGACTCGCCATACATAGACCTGAGCTAGGCCTTAGCCATGCTTAACTAGGCTTACATACTTCTTAGCTAGGCCTTATCTAGACTTGGCTATCCCTAAGTTACATAGGGCATAGTTAGGCTTGGGTAGGATTTACATAAACCTGACCTTACCATGACATTAGCTCAGCTTGAATAGGCCTTATACAAGCCTTGGCTAGGCTTGGTTAGCCATTACGTATGCCATACCTAGGCCTTATCCAGGCTTAACTAGGAGTTACCTAGGCTTTAGCCAGGATTTGCTATGTCTTACAGGTCTGGTCATTAGCCAGACAACTTTGCTAGGCCCGACCTAGGCCTTCGTCAAGCTAGACTAGGCCTTAATTAGGCCTTAGCCAGCGCTTGACTAGGCCTTAGCTACGCCATAGCATTAACCAGGCTTGAATAGGCATGACCTAGGCCTTAGCCAGCCACTGTATGCTACCCTAGACGTTGCATCTAGGCTAGCTTAGCCAAAACTATCCTTATGCTTGGCATAATGCTAGCCTGAGCAGAGATTACATATTCTTGCCTAGGCCTAGATAGTCCAGTTTATACTGGACTAGCATAGCTTAGACTAGCATAGCTTAGCATAACTTCGCTTATACTAGCTTATCTTATCCTAGACTAGCTTAGCTTAAACTAGCATAGCTTAGCTTATATTAGCATGTCATAGCTTTGCTTAGACTAGCGTAACTTATAATAGCATGGCTTAGCTTAGAGTAACATAGATTACTTTAGCTTAGCTTATACTAGCATAGCTTAGCTTAGGCCAGCATATATTAGCTTAGCATAGCTTAGCATATGTTAGCTTAGACTATCTTATCATAGTTTAGACTAGCATAGCTTGGCTTAGCTTAGAGTAGACGAGCATAGCGTAGCATGATTAGACTATCTTAGCCTTACATAGCATAACATAGCTTAGCTTAGACTAGCATAGGTTAGCTTAGACTAGCATACCTTAGACTAGCTTATCTATGTGTAGAGTATGAGCGAATAGCTTAAACTAGCATAGCTTAGCTTAGTGTAGACTAGCACATGTTAGCGTAACTTTATTATAGCATAACTTAGCCGAGTATATCTTAGCTTAGCGGAAGATGTCTTAGTTTAGCTTAGCTGACAAAATCTTAGGTTAGCTTAGTCGCGTAAATCTCAGCTTAGCCGAGTATATCTTAGCCTAGTTTAGCCACGGATAGCTTAGCCTAGCTGAGTATAACATATCTTAGCCTAGTTTATCTTAACTTAGCCTAGTATAGCTTAGTTTATCCCATTATAGCTTAGCTTATCCCAGTACAGCTTAGTCCATCATAGCTTCACTTAGCCTAGGCCAGTATAGCTTATCCCAGCATAGCTTAGCTTAGCCGAGGATAGCTTCGCTTAGCCGAGTATAACATACCGTAGCCTAGTTTCTCTTAGCTTATCCTAGTATAGCTTAACTTAGCCAAGTAGCGCTTAGCTTAGTTTAGCCCAGTATAGCTTAGCTTATGCCCATCATAGCTTGACTTAGCCTAGCCCGGGATAGCTTAGCTTATACTAATATAGCTTAGTTTAGCTTCGTCCAGTATAACCTAGCTTAGCCCATTACAGCTTAGCTTAGACTAAGCCTAGACTAGTAGAGCATATCTTAGCTTGGACTAGTATAGCAAAGCTTACCTTAGACTAGTCTAGCATAGCTTGGCCTGTACTTGTATAGTATAGCTTAGCTTAGACTAGTCTAGCATAGCTTGGCCTGGACTAATATGGAATAACTTAGCTTAGACTAATATAGAATAACTTAGCTTAGCCTAGACTAGTGTAGCATAGCTTATCGTGGATTAGTTTAGCAAAGCTTGGCCTAGACTAGTATAGCTTAGCATAGACTAGTCTAGCATAACTTAGCCCAGAATAGTATAGCATAGTCTAGTCTAGACTGGTATAGCATAGTTTAGCTTATCCTGAACTGGTATAGCGTAACTCAGCCTGGACTAGTATGGCTTAGCTTAGCGTGGACTAGTATAATATAGCTTAGAATAGTATAGCATTGTTTAGACTAGTATAACATAGCTTAGCCTAGACTAGCGTAGCTTAGAATAGATTAGTATAGCTTAGCCTAGACTAATATAGCTTAGCCTAGACTAGACTAACCTACTATATAGCTTAGACTAGTACATCTTAGACTAGTATGTATACATCTTAGACTAGTATACCTTAGACTAGTATGGCTTAGTCTTAGCTATAGTATGTCTAACATAGCATAGCCTTAGGATTAGCCTAGCATAAGCTAGCCTAGGCATAGCTTGCATAATCTAATCTGGGGCCTAGATTAATCTTATTGGACCACCATAGACAAGACCTCATAAACTATAAAACCTGTCTTATACACACTTATAGTCACCATAGACAGTAACACCTGTCTTATTGAACCACCTTAGACCAGACACTAAATACTGTAAAATCTGTCTTATTAGACCACCTTATGCACATATACATAGTCACCCTAGACAGTAAAACCTGTTTTATTAGACCACCTTATATAGATCACATACACTTAGTCACCCTATAGGCAGTAAAACGGCTTATCAGACCACCTTATGGATCACATACACTTTGTCAATATAGGCAGTAAAACATGTCTTATTGGACCACCTTAGACCAGCCACTATAGTCTGTAAAACCTGTCTTGCTACATCGCGGCATAGCTCACATACACTTACTCTCCATAGACAGTAATACCTGTCGTTTTAGACCACTTAGTCACTATATAAGGATATCTACGTAAAACCTGTCTTATTAGACCACCTTATAGACTATATAGGGTAGCTATGTGTGTATAGCTAGGTGTGTATTGGCAGCGTTAGATGGTAACATGCTGGGGGAAAAAGTGCGTTCAGTAGCATGTCGATCCACCCGGTAACTTAGAACCAAACTATAGGCAGCGCGTATACTATATAAGCTGTCACGGAAACGGGCTCTTTTACCAATAAACACTTCAGAAAATATAGCAAAAACTACATCTAAATTGTTCCAATTTAAATTATTGAGTACAAGTTGATGTCAATATAATTTAACGGGAGCTAAGTTTCTGAATTCCTAAGCCGATAATAGTATAATTACAACGTTGCCCGCTTTAAAAGACCAAATGCCAGCCGCTGAAATGGACGCTTCTGATTGGTCATATGCAAATGAAGTTGAAGGGAATTCCTAATACTGCTTACAATTATAATCTCGTCACTGATTGGTCGGTCCAAAATGTTCTGAAAGTCTCCCCGGTGTAACATTCGTTATTTAGTCACAGGCCTTTGAATTTTCGTCCATCCATCCCTCTACCACATATCCCTCCTACTATATATATATATATATATATATATATATATATATATATATATTTATATATATATATAATGTGTATATTTATATACATATTGTAGGGGGATATGTGGTAGAGGGATGGATGGACGAAAATTCAAAGGCCTGTGATTTAGTCCGACTGGCAAGGAGAAGAGTTGCATTTAGATATATTTATGCAATTAATTTTGTTTAAATGACACACAGATGCGTAGTACGATATTGAAACACACGTGAATAATTTATCCTTTGATTAATTCCCACCAGATTAAACTTTGGCAATGTTTGCCGAGCGATAGTATTGAGATTTCGGGGGACTCGGTGGTAGGCAAATACATGAATTTTCACATTCAACGCTAGTAAACTGCGTCGTACTATTGATTCTGATATAAAAAAAAAAAAAAGGATCGTGTTCTAAAATCCCGCTGTACATATTAGAATATATTTTCTAATATTAAACGATTTTTAGCGACAGCTCAATCGCCAATCCATGCCGCTAGCATTTAGCATTGCGCGAATCGAAGGTTCGTCGTATCTTCTTTCCAGCAACAAACGGGTAAATCGAGTCCACTAAACGATTCCTTCACAGGAATGCCCGAATCGCGATAATGATTGGATAAAACCCGTATTCTTTCAGCTCATACATATTAATGAGCAATAATAAACACGAAAGAAGGAAACCCCTTTATCTGAAATAAACTTTCTCGAGGTTCTGTAAAAATGAAATTTGCCAAAATCATCGGCAGCAGCACATTTATATGAAATTGCCATTAAGATATTATGTAGTTATTAAATGTCAATTTGTCAATGTGTTCAAACTGTGTGAACATTGATAAATTGGCATTTAGTAATTAAATGGGATAGTTGCTTACCAGTAGTAAATGGGTCAATAACTGACTTCATAAACTTAAAACGTATGGATTTCTTTATAGATATCCCATTTCCCAAGTATGATTTGGCTTTTAAATTTTTGGAAATCATACTGTTTCCTTTTTAAAGATAAAGGCCTATGTAAAAAATCTAGCTCTTATGATAATAATTTTGAATCTTGAAGGCCAACACATCTGGGAAATGGGCTAAAGCTGAGCCTATAGGCTTATATAAGTTTAAGCTCCTTGAGGGAACACTGATAAAATTGTAAACCTGGCATAAATCATGAATGTTATCTTGAAAATATCGGCATGATAAATATATCAAACAAACAAATAATTTAAAATCAAATTTAAGGGAATGGCATGGTTCTCAATAATGGACTACAAGCAATCTTCTTGACTCTTCTCTCATGCACCAAATAGTTAGTTGCCTACCTGTAGTGAACACTGATAATGCACAATCGGATCGAATGAAAGGTTCCATTGAACCAATAAAGAACCAACATGGCCACCAAACAGTAAATTATGATTGGTCCATGACAGCCATGTTTTATCACTGATCAATTTCAACACTGATAAAATTGTAAACCTGGCATAAATCATGAATGTTATCTTGAAAATATCGGCATGATAAATATATCAAACAAACAAATAATTTAAAATCAAATTTAAGGGAGTGGCATGGTTCTCAACAATGGACTACAAGCAATCTTCTTGACTCTTCTCTCATGCACCAAATAGTTGCCTACCTGTAGTGAACACTGATAATGCACAATCAGATCGAATGAAAGGTTCCATTGAACCAATAAAGAACCAACATGGCCACCAAACAGTAAATTATGATTGGTCCATGACAGCCATGTTTTATCACTGATCAATTTCTTTTGAACAAACTTTAATCACCCTTAGTTATCGATGAAATATCAGGAGTTTCAGCCTGAACCGTAAGCACTTCCTGTGATGTCATTTTCAAGAACAAGATGTTCACCTGAAAATGGATCCGTTAAAATTCCAGGCGCTCAATATGGGGTACTCCTGTCCGAATTTGGTTAAAACCGGGAATTGATTAACCCAATAATACTCACGCCACCCAAAAAATTGCTTCTGCAGTAGATCTGAGAAATGTCCATTTTCAGACCAGGACTCCAGTAGAATACTATTTTGTAAATTTACTACTGGAATGACTGGCTCGATAATCAAGCCAGTCATTCCAGTGATAAATTTTCAAAAATAATCTCGACCTGCAAATGGACATTTTCTATGAGTAAATTGATACTTATTTTGAAGAATTTGAGGGGTAAATGGTTAAGGATGAGACATCTGACCAATCAAATTTCTGAATAGAACTTCTGGAGCGTACCACCATAGGGTCCATCTAGTTAAATATGGTTAAAATCAACCAATTGGCTGAGGAGATGCATTTTGACAATTTCCGGGAACTTTTTCATAGAATCCAAGATTTTCACCCCAAAACTGACTAATCAAAGTTCTGAAGCGTAGCACCATACGGTTCTTTATAGCCAAATTGTGTTGAAATCCACCAAGAAGATGCATTTTGACAATTTCCAGTAAATTATTTATAAAATCTAAGATTTTCACCGATCAATTTATGGATCAATCAGAATTCTGAAGAGATGTTCTGGAGCCTAACACCCAGGGGTAGATTTTAAGGATTTGTTCTACTAACCTTGACAGGATAGGTCATCATTGATTTTACTATCCCGCAGCAAACTTCACCAACCCGATGTTTGTAAGCTCAAAGCTGATCACTTCTTTAATCCAATCACTGATACAGAGAATCCATTGAATATTTTGAAATTAGTTTGTCTGGGAAGCCATTGCTGCCTTTGGTGGGTACTCAACATATTGACATTAGAATAGTTTTTTGTATTTCCTCTTTTGAGAGCAACTAACCCAGACAGGTTAGTGCAGGTGCAGTTTTATTAGCCCATATAAAATTCTACTATCCTCGGGTTAACAGGTTAGTCTTATAATCGAGCCCTGCTAACACGATAAGATTCTCCCAGACAAATCTGCCTGAAATTGGTCATAGAAGATGCGATTTGACAGACAGCTGAGTCACGACCACCACGGCATAAGCTCACTTTGTCAGCATTTATCTCATAATCGGCCATAACTGTCATGATTTTTTACCTGCGTCGCCAGACGCAAGGGTTAATATGAGAATGGAGTGCTTCGACTTCTTTTGGGTAAAAATCACAATGCAACAGCTTTCAGCAATTTCTTCAAATTGGACACTGAGAATAACTCTGGTTCTACTGGCCGAATGTTTGTCTATGGGGTCCCGAATATGTGCACCAATTTTGAGGTCAAAGCTAAATCTCAAACAGTAAAAGCTTTCAGTTGGCAACATTGCTTCAAAAACAGACACTTGACGTCATAGCAGCCCAATTGAAAAATATACATGTATCAACGACATGAATATTGTGCAAATTTGTCCAGGTTATTCATTACAACCGAATTATGATTGCATAAGCTGACCCAGGATATGCAATTTGACTGACGGACGAACACCATGGCATCGGCTCACTTGGGCCTTCAGGTCAGGCGAGTTAATAATGATCTGATATTTTCCGAATATTCTGTTTATTGAAATTTAGCCATGCACAAGAATCATAGTAATTTCAACAGTTGATGCAACAACAATCTTCTATGATTTCACCTGAGTGTACTGTGAAGGCCCATGCTTTCATTGTGCTATGATTTCACATAGAATGACTGTACTAATACCTGAGTGTACTGTTAAGGCCCATGCTTTCATTGTGCTATGATTTCACATAGAATGACTGTACTAATACCTGAGTGTACTGTTAAGGCCCATGCTGCTTTTCTGACCCCTGTTTGCATTAACCCTTTCACGGATGAATTCCCCGTATCTCATTTTCAAGGCAACCATAGAGGAAAACTTGAATATTTTGAAATTTATCTGACTAGAAACTGTTGCTGCCTTAGGAAACAACAACTTCCAGTTAAATCAATTTCAAAATATTCAACAGAATAAGTTTTATGTCGTAAGGAATTTATTTTTTCAGGGATTTGTCAATGAAAGGGTTATGCTAACACTGCCTTCCAGTAAAATTATTTGCTGAATATCCAACAGCTTTCTTATATTGTATTAACCCCCTTGAAAAAGCTATAGACTGTCAGACTGACACTGGAGTTTCATGGATAAAACCAAAAGAATTAAGAGACTCATGGACAACAAAACATCATGGATAAATCTTGCTCACACTTGATGCATGTGGTTACGGTAAAGGAAAAGGGAGCTTCCAAATGGTGTTGATTGGTACAGTAATGTAACTACTATCATCAGTAAAGAAGATACAATAAATCATAATAACTTAAAGCAACTAAACTACCTTAATATGCATCCCAATGCTCAGATGCGTGAGGAGAGATAAATCTAATTCTGTTCCTTTTTACAAGCGCGGTCCTGTTATTACTGTACTTGTTATATAACAGCGATCTACTAGTATATCTGCTAGTTACAGCGATATAAAATACCCGAAACTATTCTGAAAACAATTTGACAGGCCACTGGTATATGCAGCAAAGAATTTCAGTGAAAATGGTTTCAAATTATTCGCTGGCATCATTTTGTGACCATAGAAACAATCAGTGAAAATTACACTAGCCAACTGGAAAACATTTTGACTGAGAATCCCTGCTGCTGCTAGCAACTACTTCCAGTCAGATTGTTTTAAAAATAATCAGCAGTATTGCACCAGTAGCAAGCAGTAAATAAGCTCTGTTATAGGTATCAATGCACAAATGGAATACTATTTGTGTGGCACTTAAACCCCACTGATAGGCGCTTACGGTAGGTTCACTTACATCTTTGATTGTTTGCAATATGGGTAAAATGATTGCTCCGATTATTCAGATAAATACATGTTTAATGTCTATGTTTAGAAACATCGTTTTAAGTTATTCTGATTCGTCTCTGGTATTTTACTGGAGTTAATAGTTTTATTCCTCTATGATTGTACCAATCAACAACATTTCGATTTTCATCTTTTCATTTTCTTTAAATTATAATATATTATGGTGGCTGTTCTGGAGGTAGCGTTGATTGACACAAATCTTTGAAATTAATGATAATTTCAACAATTTCAAATGATTAATAACGAAATTTGACCATTTAAGCAATAATAAAAGTTTTTATTGTGAAAGATTATTAAATCTGTTGTATCGCAAGAGTATATGTATGATAATATTCTCAGAACATAAGAGTCATAGACAGTAGAATTCCGCCTGGTGATTAAAGCACAATATGTACCGAATTTTGTCCCATATAAATCAAATCTGCAGACAGTGAGTGAAATGTAGCCGCATGTGTGAATACTGCATATTGTTCACAGTAGGTTATCAATAATAGGTGTGTGTCACTGAAGGAAACCTCCACACCGAGTGTCCGACATGGCGATAGTTCTCATCCTCCCAGGGGGTTACAGCAGTTCTTACTAAAGCACACACTATAACACCACATATTCAACTGAGCAAAGTTATGCACATGACACGTCGTTATCTCAGAAAGTGGGTCTAGTCCTCTAGATATATGGTTAAACCACCTAAAATCAGATTTCCTCAAGGGCAGTGTCACTCTCAGGATACGACTGACACTGCTACAGAAGACTTCAGTACATGAGTAACACGACTATCACAGACCTGCAAAAGAAAGGACAGTTAAAGCATGAAGCATGTTCCCCGAGTTTGTTGAATCGATATGAAGGATATTGAAGCACTTTCAGAAGTCTACTCTTTAAGTGAACAAGAATTCAAACTGAGAGATATTTTGAAATAATACTGCTTTTAAACCCCCCACAGACCCCCCTTGTGGCCCAAGTTGTGGGTTGGTCTGTTGTTTTATTAACCACTATAAAAACATACTTACCGTTCAATCACTACTTGCCAAATCAATTATCTGCATTTAGCTATCAGAATAAAATTTTTATGCCTGCAAACACACCTCCCCATGCCTATTCCTATTAATATGGACCCTTAACCAGGGTAATGGTTAAGTCCATCTCCAGCATAATGACAGATATAGACTGGTGCCAGTCTATAATCCCTCATAGTGACGCTTGTCACTAAGCGCGCTCGCGCATGCGCACTGGAGCCCAAATAGGAAACAGATTCACTTTTTTAAATTTAAGTGCTAAATATTAAAGTCCAATTCTCAAATCTTACCACGCGGGGTGGTTGAGGCCGGGTCGTAGTGATTGAACGGTAAGTATGTTTTTATAGTGGTTAATAAAACAACAGACCAACCCACAAGGGGGGGGGGGGGGGTCTGTGGGGGGTTGTTATTACACCACAAAAACATCCATTACCGTTAAATCACTACTTGCTAAACCCGTAGATTTGGTCAGTGCCCCATTTAAACATTAGGTGGGAGGAGATTTGAGAATCAACAAACAAGGATAAAAATTAAACCAATCTTATCCAAATGTTAATAACATAACATAATAGTGCATTTAGCTCAATCACACCGTGATTAGCAAATAAGGAAAACTTGAACTTACAGAAATAAATAAAAAACCATTTCTCACAGACGCAGAGTCCTAACGAAATGGTGGGAAGTGCTTGGTAAATAGTCTTTGGCTTTTTTCGTTAACAAACAAGGATAAAATTAAACCAATCTTATCCAAATGTTAATAACATAACGTAATAGTGCATTTAGCTCAATCACACCGTGATTAGCAAATAAGAAAAACTTGAACTTAAAGAAATAAATAAAAACCAAAGAGGACTCTCACCATTTCTCACAGACGCAGAGTCCTAACGAAAATGGTGGGAAGTGCTTGGTAAATAGTCTTCGGCTTTTTTAGTTAAAAGTGGAAAAGTTACGAAAGAAGGAAGATGCTGCACTCTGGTCTTTGAGATATAAGGTTGTAACGGTGATTTCTGATTTCCATCCTGCCACCTGCTTGACCTCGTCTAAAGGCGCACCCTCAAAAAGAGCGAAAGAAGTAGCCATACCTCTAATGTCATCGTCTTTAATAAGGGAGAGATTAATTTGATCCGGTGAGGCTATATCATAACAAAGCTTAATTATTGTCTCACAAATCCATCTGACAATCGAAGAATTTGAGACCAGCTTAGATAACTCATCCGCATAGGAAAACCATAAATGAGATGGATCGACTTATAAAATCTGATCGCTGATTGTAGGTTACTAATGCCCTTTTGAGTTTTAGATAAAAAATTCCTTCTGGATATAAAACCAAGCCTCTCCTGAAACTATAAATCTCTCCTTTTCAGCAGAAAGAGCATGAATCTCTTGAACGCCTTCTAGCAGAGGCTGTAGCACCAAGAAAAACAGCTTTGATAGTTAAAAACAAACAAAACTTAATACTGGTAGAAGAAATAGGTTCAAAATGGCGACCTGCCAAAACTTGAAGAACCAAAGCCAAACTCCAGGAAGGTAAATGCTTAGCAATCGGAGGATGAATATTACTTAGACCTCTAATAAAGCTATTAATAGTCTTAGTATCCTTAACACCGGCATAGAGTAGACAAGGAAGGGATGACGCCAGAGAAAATCTATACTCCCTGACCGTAATAACTGACAAATGAAAATAATCAAACAGATAAGATAAAAAATCTAATACTTTGGGTATAGAAACAGAATCGGGCACGAAACCTTGGTCTGAACATCATTCACCAAAAATTTTAAGTCGAGCCTTATAAACTCGACGGGTCGAATCCCTTCTGGAAGTCAATAATTTCCTGAGATCAGAAGAAACCTTATTCTCGAGGACCTCAGACTCAAGATTCTCCAGACACACAGACTAAAATTTATTGGATTTGGATGCACACAAAAACCTCTTACTTGAGATAGAAGATCCTGGGATACTGGAAGAAGAAGAGGGAAATCTACCAGAAAATCTAGGTCTAAAATCCAAATCCTCTTTGGCCAAAAGGGAGCTATCAGAAGAATTTCGCAAACCTGATCCATGACCCTCTTCAAGACTAACTGAATCAAAATCGTTAGAGAGAAGGCATAGGCGAACATTCCTGTCCACTACTGAGACAGAGCATCCACCACCAGGGCTTGACTGTCCGGAAAAGGAGACATGTAAGAGAAGATCTGAGCATTCAGAGAGGCCGCGAACAGATCTACTAGAGGATGATCCATAAGACTAAACCTCATTCCTCCTTCTAAAAATGAAAGAAAACCCCATGGCAATGACTGAACGAATCAAGATTTAGAAGCCTAACAGACAATCCAACCAATGAACAGAAGCCTGGATCTACTTTCCAATGAATAGCCCCTTCTATAGACTCCTTGACAATCATAGAAAACAACAACCCCTCTAAAGCTAATAGCTTCTAATAAGAAGGAACAGAAGACCATTTTGGAAGAAGAGACTACAGAGAAGTATTCTAGATCCAAGAATATCTAGCCCTTTTGATAATGGCCACCCTTAAAAGAAGTGTCAAACTTACTATATGCTAAAGAGGACTGCTCATAGAAAACACATATATTACATATGCCATGATGCTCCAACCAAAAATCCTGGGCTATATCATAATGCTTAGCCCTCACTAAAGAGGTAACTCACGTTTATTATGGATATTTTAATAATACCACTTACTCTGAATGGAGACAAAAAAGGGTCATATCAGTATAGCCTAACTTATTAATAGTGCTAAAGACTGTTAGAGATTTAACCCGATATTGTGGCAAAACAAAAAACCCATAGTAAGTCTATGGGAGTGCTTAGAGTCAAGATATAGCCAAATCATGTGCCTGAGATCGACATGAACTACAGGAAACTTACTAGTGATGACCGTCATCACAATTCTATGAATAGAATACATGACACGGTCCTGATAAGAGAACTATGGCAAACATTAGACTATCTAATTTAAAAATCGTATAATAATGGAGGAGATTTAATTAAAAAAATTGTATTGAATACATCAACGGTTGCCTAGCCGCTCGGGCTTGCTGATAAATTAGATATCCTAAACAATTCGATATTTATGCCAAGAGGCAGAAAACTTAAGATTTTAATAAATTTATTGATTCTTATATTTATAGTCTTAGCATCAATAATTTCATCTTTGTAATAACAAATGACATTGTGTTAGAAATCCCAATAAAAGGAAAGATTGAACACTGATACTAGATATTAACTGATTGAATACTGAATTTTGCAGACGACATATTACAACTGTAATATCTCTGGACTTGCAAAGATTTTGAAAACATTTTGACCGAAAATAGTTGGTGGATGCTTAAATCCAAAGATTCTCGGCTGCTCTTCCCCCCTCCAGCGCAACCCCCACCCCACTCCAACCGGCCCGCCGCCAGCCCCCAGACAACAACCTCAACGAGCAAAAACCCAAGACCCACCGAATAGTCCGGGAATAATCCGACCGAAAATTGCCGGTGGCATCACCAACAATCCTCAGCCAAACTGCCCCCAATATACCCAGCAAATCCCCCCACAGACCCCCCTTGCGGGTTGGTCTGTTCTTTTATTAACCACTATAGGTGGGTCTGTTCCACCCGTCTTTCCAAAACTCTAGATGAGGGATCAAATGTTCTCTGATGGTAAATAGAGTGGACTGACTGCTTCCAAAGGGACATTAAATACATCTGGAAGGGTCTTCTCATCAGCGCCGCCCAAGGGAGCACCTTCTCTACTCTGATCATCAGACCTATCACTCTTAAAAAGAATCTTGCTCTTACCACTGGAGACGAAGCGAGGATTTCCATTGCCACTGATAAAGCCTCTATCCTTGGATCTGAGGGGAAGACTAGACCCCGGGCCAGGTTGAAAGAAACGCCTAGATGTGTAGACTTAAGAAGGAACTAGGCTTGATTTCTCTAGATTTAAAATCCACCCTAGATTGCAAGCCAGGCTGCAAACCTCTGGAAGAATACCTGCGAGAATTGAGGAAGACCTTGCTTTTACCAACCAGTCGTCTATATAAACATGAAGATGGATAGAACGACGGTGTAAAATTCCTGCCACGGCTGAAACTAGAAGGGTAAAAAGGAAGGGAGCCGTGGTCAGGCCGAAGGAACTGCCACACACGATCCTTGTAGGCGAACCTCAGGAAATTTCTGAAGGCAGGGTGAATAAGAACATGGAAGTAAGCGTCCTTTAGATCTGAAGACATCCACATTCCCTGATCCAGACTGGAAATGATCTGGGAAACCGTCTCCATCTTGAATTTTGGGGTGAGAATCATAAGATTTAACTTTTTCAGGTTTATGATTGGACGCCAACCGATTTCTTTGGAACTAAAAAGATGATCGAGTAGTAGCCCGGGTCTACTCGCCAATGGGGAACTTCCTCTATAGCCCTCTTTACAATCATGGATTCCAACTCCTCTTCCAAGGCCACCAGTTTCTCCGGATTGGAGGGAACCAGCGTCCAAACTGGGAAAAGAGAGAGAAGAGGAGGATGACGGATCCATGATGGAGTATAACCCCAACGTATCTGAGATACTAGCCAGGAGTCCTGAACGAGGGCTTGCCATTTCTCCCAAAACAGAGAAAGGCGCCCTCCTACTGGCACGTTAGGAAAACAGCACTGGACTGCTTGCTCCAAAGGAAGAAGACGAAAGGGAGGACTGGGGAAAGGAAGAGAGAAAGTTGGACCTACCCGGGAATTGTCCAAACCTTCAAACTATCTTCCCTTGAAAACCTCTAAAAGAAGACCGTCCTCTAGATCTGGAAGCCTGGCGAGAAGGGGTCTGACCCCCCCTCGTCCAAGATGAAGGAGACTGCCTCCCTAAAGACCTCGAACGATGGGAGGAAATGGAATCGAAACGATCCTCCTCCAAAGATCGATCCCGACGATCAGACGAAGACAAATTAGAGTATGGAAGACCCTAGAAGGATAAGCTCCAAACTGATCAGGTTTGAGACTCTTTCTTCTAGGAGAAGAATTAGGGCCTCTAACAGAAGAGACATCTCTCTTCACGGAAGGCTTGGAAAACGAAATCTGAGCTTGAAGCTCCCTAGAGGCCTTCAAGCGCTCAGATTCCGCCCTAATTAAATTAGGAGCTGACTCTCCAAAAAGATCAGTACCAAAAGGGGACGCAACCACAAGATTCTGCTTCAACACACCAGAAATTCTAACCTCAGAGAGTTTCCTAGACCTGCGTTTGGAAGTAATATACCCCAAAGACTTACAAACCGAGTTAAGTGAACCCCGGGACAAATCAGCCAAAGAATGAAAGACAGCCAAAGGAATTTGTTCACCCCGTTTCTCATCCCTAAGAACGGCCTCAGACAGCAGAGCAAGATAATTAGAAGACTTAATCTGAGACCTACAAACAGACTCCCATTTGAACAGATCAGTAGTAAAGTCAGACTTAGAAGCATCCTTCAACTGAGATGAAAGAACCTCCCAAGCAGGACCAGAAAGAGACTGAGTAGAAGCAACCTTCAAAAAGTCCTTAGGAATTTGGACAGGCGAGTCATACTTAGAAATAAGAGAGAATTCAGAGTTAAAAAAGTCATTAACGAAGAAATCTAGCATGTCGACCACTAAATTGTCAATAGGAAGAACTTGAGAAGATGAAGAAGGATCAGCAGTAGAAAGAGCGGATCCGAAAGGAGGAGGGAGGATCCATAGCGAATTCCTCCTTAAGAGGAAGAGAGAGAAGAAGCAATCCATCGGTGAGCCATGGACCAGTCTTCCGAAGAGGCTCTCACTGGGCAAAACCTCTTCAGATCCCTGACCCTGACTGACTTAGGAGCAGAAGGAAGAGAGGAAGGAAGAGGAGAAGAAGAGGAAATAAGAATAGAGGAGTCACTTGTCACTGAGGAGTCACTTGTCACTAAAGAATCACCTGCCCTAGAAAAAACAGGAGAGGAAGGTCTACTGACCGAATCATGAAAGGAGGAAACATGAGAGGAGGAAAAAGAATCCCTACCCAGATCCTGACTAGCAGATGAAGAATGAAGAACCAAAGAGCTAGTCGAAAATCTCGAAAGAATAGAGAGACGAGCAGAAACAAAAGAACGATCTAATGACGAATCTCTAACCACACAAAACAAAGAAAAATCTAATCCCGAATCGACAATTTGAAATTCCAGCTCAGGAGATAGAACCACAGAAACAATCGGATCAAGATGATCAAAAGATGGAGAAGAAGCCACTGAGGAAGGAGAAGAAACTGATTGAGAACAAGAAAAAGAATGATCCAACTGATCATGAGAGGAAGAAGAAGAATGAAGAGCAGAAGGAAGACGAGAAAAACCCGGAGAAGGAGGAAGGGAAGATTTAAAAAGAGAAGAGTTAGAAACATGAGAAGAGGAGAAGTCTTTCGACGAGAGAAGGGGAAAAGGAAGGTCTAGAAAAAACCGGATTAATCACAGCATCACGAAAGGAAGGAGAAGACTGAGAAGATAAATCAACATCAATAACCTTGGAAGGAAGGAAAGATTCATAGTTAGACGCTACAGAATCCTGAGAAGCCCTATGAGAAATTTCTGATACAGAATTAACAAAGCTTCTAGCTTCCAAAAACCTAGATGGACCTAGAGAATTTTGGTCTCGCTAAACCGGAAGCTGCCTCCCAACCGGAAACGGAAATCGGAAGTCTATCCAGGTCTGGGCGACCCAGAAGTACACCTCTAAGACCGGAAGCGGAAGTGTACTGACTAGAGTCCAGACTGAAAACGGAAACGCCTCTACTGGAATTCGAAAAATAAAAGGAGTCCTCAGACTCCGGATATCCGGAATGGCCGGAAGCGCTAAAAGAACCGGAAACGGAAGTAGGTACCAGATCTCTAGGACCCGGATGTCCTACATAAACGGAAGACAGACCGGACGTGGACGGAACGGAAGTGGTAACCGGATCTTGCCGATCTGTATTACCAACTAAACCGGAAGTCCTACCGGAAACGGAAGCTAAAGAAGAAAGAACCGGATCCTGAAGACCCGGATGTCTTGCTAGACCGGAAGTTCGGACGGAAAATGACTGAGAAGCGGAAAAAGGAAGTAAACCCGAGTCCACCACAACGGAACCGGAACTAGCAAGACTAGGGATCGAACTATTAGATACTGGCGACCTAGACACAACCGTAACAACCAGATCCACCGTAACCATGGCATTAGCATAAGGTCTCGCCTTATGGACGTCGGCTTCAGCCGACGCCGCCACTGCTTGAGGGTTATTCCCATCACCCTCAAGTCTTATGTGGATTTTATCAGGTGCACTGCTCGAGCCCACCTTCAAGAACTTAGATGCCCTTGACTTCTGCTTTGGAGAAACTAAAACCTGCCTAGAGGTTAGAGGAACCGGCTTCCCCCATTTGCGGGAACGGCCGCTAGCCTTCGGGCTATCATCCGAACTCGAAGAAACTTCTTGATTCTTGGCCTCCTTAATCGAAGAAGATATACGTTCATCGAGAGACTTGGTCAGAACCGAGGCAAAGGATTCAAACCTCGCAAAAAGCGCCATCACGGCATCTGAATTTCCCGACGAGTTTCCCCCCTCCGTTGCTACAGAAGGTACAGAAGATTGAGCAAAGGACACAGCTTTTGCCTTGCTAGCAATGGAGGAAGGGGAAGGACGACCAGAGGGCAGCGATTGTTTGACCGGCAAATCCTTAAAAAATGATTTTGATACCGAAGCCGGCCACCCTTTACACATTCCACACATTGTATTAGGAGTACAATGATGTACACTTCGCACAGACGTGCCCGGTAAAATCGATAGAGTGATGACGATCACATTTGGATGATGAGCATTTTGTCTTATCCGACAATTTCACGGACTCCTAAAAACGAAAAAACGTAACAATGAAGCATACCGCTCAAAATCGTAAACCGGAGACCTCATAAATTCAGTTCCTAACGGCGGGAAAGTTCAAATCATAAAACAGAAACCCCTCTGACAAGAAACTTACAACGGATATTTTATGATAATCCTTATAATGCACTAGAAATAACTTCGTTACAGGCTCTAGAAGTGGACTGGACATTATTAAATGATGATGATGAATAAGGATAGGCATAATAATCAAGATACCACGAAGCAAAAACCCCCACAGACCCCCCTTGTGGGTTGGTCTGTTGTTTTATTAACCACTATAAAAACATACTTACCGTTCAATCACTACTTGCTAAATCAATTATCTGCATTTAGCTATCAGAATAAAATTTGTATGCCTGCAAACACACCTCCCCATGCCTATTCCTATTAATATGGACCCGTAACCAGGCTAATGGTTAAGTCCATCTCCAGCATAATGACAGATATAGACTGGCACCAGTCTATAATCCCTCATAGTGACACTTGTCACTAAGCGCACTCGCGCATGCGCACTGGAGCCAAAATAGGAAACAGATTCACTTTTCTAAATTTAAGTGCAAAATATTTAAAGTCTGATTCTCAAATCTTACCACGTGGGGTGGCTGAGGCCGGGTCGTAGTGATTGAACGGTAAGTATGTTTTTATAGTGGTTAATAAAACAACAGACCAACCCACAAGCGGGGGGGGGGTCTGTGGGGGGGTTGTTATTACACCACAAAAACATCCATTACCGTTCAATCACTACTTGCTGAACCCGTAGATTTGGTCAGTGCCCCATTTAAACATTAGGTGGGAGGAGATTTGAAATCAACAAACAAGGATAAAAATTAAACCAATCTTATCCAAATGTTAATAACATAACATAATAGTGCATTTAGCTCAATCACACCGTGATTAGCAAATAAGGAAAACTTGAACTTACAGAAATAAATAAAAAACCAAAAGAAGACTCTCACCATTTCTCACAGACGCAGAGTCCTAACGAAAATGGTGGGAAGTGCTTGGTAAATAGTCTTCGGGTTTTTAGTTAACAAACAAGGATAAAATTAAACCAATCTTATCCAAATGTTAATAACATAACATAATAGTGCATTAGCTCAATCACACCGTGATTAGCAAATAAGAAAAACTTGAACTTAAAGAAATAAATAAAACCCGAAAGAAGACTCTCACATTTCTCACAGACGCAGAGTCCTAACGAAAATGGTGGGAAGTACTTGGTAAATAGTCTTCGGATTTTTTAGTTAAAAGTGCAAATGTTACGAAAGAAGGAAGCTGCTGCACTCTGGTCTTTGAGATAAAACGATGTAAAGGTGAATTCAGATTTCCATCCTGCCACCTGCATGACCTCATCTAAAGACGAACCCTCAAAAAGAGCGCAAGAAGTAGCCATACCTCTAACGTCATCGGCTTTAATAAGGGAGAGATTAATTTGATCCGGTGAGGCTATCTCATAACAAAGTCCATCTGACAATCGAAGAATTTGAGACCGGCTTAGATAACTCTTCCGCGTAGGAAAACCATAAATGAGATGGATCGACTCTTATAAAATCTGATCGCTGATTGAAGGTTCCTAATGCCCTAACAGGACACCAAAACTTATCGGATGGCGAAAGACGAAAAAGATTTTAAAATGATCGGACTAGCAGGATAGCGGTTAGTTTGAGTTTTAGATTAAAAATTCCTTCTGGGATATAAAACCAAGCCGTCTCCTGAAACTTTAAATCTCTCCTTTTCAGCAGCAAGAGCATGAATCTCTTGAACGCCTTCTAGCAGAGGCTGTAGCAACAAGAAAAATGGCTTTGACAGTTAAAAACAAAACAAAACTTAATACTGGTAGAAGAAATAGGTTCAAAATGGCGACCTGCCAAAACTTGAAGAACCAAAGCCAAACTCCAGGAAGGTAAATGCTTAGCAATCGGAGGATGAATATTACTTAGACCTCTAATAAAGCTATTAAGAGTCTATGGCAAACATTAGACTGTCTAATTAAAAAATCGTATAATAATGGAGATTTAATAAAAAATTGTATTGAATACATCAACGGTTGCCTAGCCACTCGGGCTTGCTGATAAATTAGATATCCTAAACAATTCGATATTTATGCCAAGAGGCAGAAAACTTAAGATTTTAATAAATTTATTGATTCTTATATTTATAGTCTTATAATCAATAATTTCATCTTTGTAATAACAAATGACATTGTGTTAGAAATCCCAATAAAAGGAAAGATTGAACACTGATACTAGATATTTACTGATTGAGTTGCTTCAGTCGGCGGATCTAAATACTCAATTTCCTACCGATTCGGCCTTATTCACCGGTGATAACTTTGAGATCTTTCAGCCATTCTCAGAAGATGATGTACTCGTGCTTCTGAAAGAATCCAAACCCACTTCCTGTGAGCTCGACCCTGTTCCTACTAAAATGATCTTTGAACACATTGACACTTTACTTCCAATAATTACTCAAATCGTTAACACTAGCATACAGGCCGGTATTATGCCACCGCCTTTCAAGCGAGCTGTGATCAAACCACTACTTAAAAAGCCAGGACTAGACCAGGATACATTAAAGAACTATAGACCCGTTTCTAATCTGCCATTTATGTCCAAACTTGTTGAAAGCGCAGTATGTAAACGCCTATCTGTACATTTAACAACACACAAGCTCTATGAACCATTTCAATCCGTGTATAGACAATGTCATAGTACAGAGACAGCATTACTCAGAGTTTTAAATGACATTCGCTCTGCTGTCGATAAAAGCAATGTGTCTCCTGCTTTTACTCGACCTAAGTGCCGCTTTTGACACAATTGATCATCAAAAGCTTTTGTCTCAATTAAATCGCGTGTTTGGTGTATCAGGCTTTGCCTTGAATTGGTTTCATTCGTACTTGACAGACAGATACCAATCAGTCTATATAAATGGTACTCTTTCAGAGTCAGTCAAGCTTACATGTGGCGTACCGCAAGGGTCTATATTAGGGCCTGTGCTATTTACATGTTGATGTTAAATGATGACAAAACTGAAGCTATACTTGTTGGACCTAAAATTAGACGGGCTAAGACAGAGTTAAATACCATCACAGTTGGTTCAAGTCAGATTCAGCTATCTAATTATGTAAAGGATCTCGGCGTTATGCTGGACAGTGAATTGAGTATGGAACAACATGTTAATTATCTCTGTAAGATCTGTTTTATGCAGCTGCGCAATATCGGGAACATTAGAAAGTACATTACACGAGAAGCGGCCATCATGCTTGTGTTAGCCCTAGTGATATCAAGACTGGACTATTGCAATAGCCTTCTTATCGGTGCCCCTAAGGAACTAATCTCTAGGCTCCAAAAAATTCAGAACACGGCTGCACGAATTGTTTCCTTAAGCAACAAGCATGCACACATTAGTCCAGTCATGCAAGATCTGCATTGGCTTCCGATTGAACAAAGAATACTGTTCAAAATTCTAAGTCTAACATATCGGTGTGTTTACGGCTCTGCGCCAGATTATCTGTCTGAGCTTGTACAGATATACAATCCTCCTCGGCAACTCAGATCTGCAGATCAAATGTTATTAGAAATTCCAAACGTTTGCACAAAAACATATGGCCACAAAACTTTCTCTTTTGCTGCTTCGTCTAACTGGAATAATTTACCATTTGATATCAAAATCTCTCCCACTCTATCCAGTTTCAAATGAAATCTCAAGACATATCTTTTTAAACAGGCTTATACATAAATATCAATTGTAAGCGCTTAGAGCATGCATTACATGCATGGATTTCAGCGCATTATAAATGTACTATTATTATTATTATTATTGAATACTGAATTTTGCAGACGACATATTACAACTGTAATATCTCTGGACTTGCAAAGATTTTGAAAACATTTTGACCGAAAACAATGGTGGATGCTTAAATCCAAAGATTCTCGGCCGCTCTTCCCCCCCTCCAGCGCAACCCCCGCCCCCAGACAACAACATCAACGAGCAAAAACCCAAAACCCGCCGAATAGTCCGGGAATAATCCGACCGAAAATTGCCGGTGGCATTACCAACAACCCTCAGCCAAACTGCCCCCAAAATACCCAGCAAATCCTGAGCCCCCCCCCCCCCCCCGAAACCACCGTCCGAAGGCCCGCAGCAACCCAGTCAAAATAGAGCAAAAATTACGCTATAAAAGGGAAAACAAACACAAAAATCTGGAAAAAATGAAAACAAAACGAGCTCACCGAACGCAGGGTTAGGATTAACGCAGAAGAATTCGACTCATATTCCTCCTTCCTGCCCCTTATCCGATTGATTATCTTTTCTAAGCGAATAATATACTTGTAGACATTACTCCTGTACTCATAATGATCCTATGAAACCTTTACTGAATCTAATTCTTTTCAGCGACTGACAAAATTATACTATGATTTACGTAAGAATCAGGGTTATCCCATCCACAAATAAACTCCCTTTGGTTAAATAAATATGTCAACCTGCCGACATAAGAGGTAAAAGGAGCGAGAAAAAAGGCTGAATGGCCCGAAGACAACTGGCCATCTAAAGTTGGATGAAAGCAAAAATCGTCTCGAAATAATGCGTAGAATACAAACTGACTTATCGCCTGATGAAATGCGCATATAAAATAATCTGCAGCAAAATCCCATACGGTAACCAGTCAGAAGAGTCTTTACTTACGTTGAAAATTGTCACCGATAAACGAATAACTGTCTGAATAGACTACAATTCCAAGAGAGACTACAATACTGGCAATGACTCGGTATGAATATTTTCAACCATTAAACATTCCCATTATTAAACAAATACGAAAATAAGACTAATTCTTAGGCAAGAAGATGACTAGATTCTAGGAAAGCGGATGTGGAAAAAAGGAAACGGAAATGCATAAACCGCCCAACAGACCCCCTTTAGTGGGTTGGTCTGTAGTTTTATTAACCACTATAAAAACATACTTACCGTTCAATCACTACTTGCTAAATCAAATATCTGCATTTAGCTATCAGAATAAAATTTTTATGCTCGCTAACATACTCCTTAATGCCAATACCATCACCATGTAGACCCTCAACCAGGCTTCTGGTAGAGGGACCCCCTGCATTAGCCTTACAATAGACTGGCACCAGTCTGTATACACTCCTTGGTGACGCCTGTCACTAAGCACGCTCGCGCATGCGCAGTAGGTCCCAAATGTGAAAACTGATTCACTTTTCTAAATTTAAGTGCCATATATCCAGAATAGATTCTCAAATCAATACCCAGCGGGGTGGCTGAGGCCGGGTCATAGTGATTGAACGGTAAGTATGTTTTTATAGTGGTTAATAAAACTACAGACCAACCCACTAAAGGGGGGTCTGTTGGGGGTTGTTATTACACCACAAAAACATCCATTACCGTTCAATCACTACTTGCTAAACCCATAGATTTGGTCAGTGTCCCACTATGAAACTTTGGTGGGAGGAGATTTGAGAATCCATAAGCAAGGATAAAAATCAAACAAAAGATAACCAAATGTTAATAACATAACATAATGGTGCATCTTAATCAATCACACAGTGATTATCAAACAAGGATTTCTTTAAACTTAAAGAAATAAATAAAAACCAAAGAACAACTCACACCATTACATGCAGACGCACGGTCCTAACGAAAATGGTGGGATGTGCTTGGTAAATGGTCTTCAGCCTTTTTAGTTGAAATCATAAAGTTCCTAAAAAAGGAAGCTGCTGTGCTCTGGTCTTTTAAATGAAAAGTAGTAAAAGTAGACTCGGATTTCCATCCTGTAACTTGCCTAACTTCGTCTACAGAAGAGCCAGCAAAAAGGGCAAAAGAGGTAGCCATCCCTCTAATGACATGAGCTTTAATGTGAATGGTCTCACAAATCCATCTGGGAATAGATGCCCTAGAGACTGGACTGGCTAACCCCTCCTCATACGGAACCCAGAAAAGGGACAGATCGGATCACTAAAAATCAGAACGACGCTTATAAACTTTTGGAGCTCTGACAGGACACCAAAATCTGTCAGCCGGAGAAAAGGTGGTTAAAGATTGTAAAATAATCGGCTTAGCTGGATAACGGATTGATTGAGTCTTTGATAAAAAATCCCTTCAAGGATATAAGACCAGACCGTCCCCAGATTCGATAAACCTATCCTTTTCAGCGGAGAAAACATGGATTTCGGATCGTCTTTTAGCAGAAGCAGATGCAATTAGAAAAACGGTCTTAAAAGTTAAAAGATTCAAGCTAATCGTAGAGATAGGTTGGAAATGATGACCTGCCCAAAAACCTGAAGAACCAGAGCCAAGTTCCAGGAAGGCAAAGGTTTAACACCTGGAGGACGAATATTACCTAAACCTCTGATCAAAAGATTAAGAACCATAGTATCTTCAACTTCAGCGTTCAACAAGCAAGGAAGAGAAGATGCAAAAGAAAATCTATATCCTCTTACAGTGTTAGCAGACAGATGTAAAGAGTCGAACAGATAAGATAAAGAGTCTAACACCTGGGAAATAGAAACAGAATCAGGCACAAGACCTTGATCTGAACACCATTCTCCAAAAATCTTAAGCCGACCCTTGTAAACTCTTCGAGACGACTCCCTCCTGGCAGAATCAAAGATTTCCTGAGATCTTATAGAAACTTTATTCTCAAGGATCGAGCACTCGATATACTCCAAACGCACAGACTTAAGATTCCTGGGTTTGGATGATGGTAGGTACTAGAAGATCGAGAAAGTCTACAAACCAGATCCTTATTGGCCAAAAGGGAACTATTAACAAGATCTCGCAGATCTGGTCCCTGACTTTCTTCAGAACCAAAAGAAATCAGGATTGTGGGAGGGAATGCATAAGCGAAGATTCCTGACCAGGACTGAGACAGGGCGTCCACAGCCCACGCCCAAGACATTTGGACAAGACAAACTCAGACAGCCTGGGACATGAGTGGACACTAGGAAAATTTGATTCATGCGACACCACATGAGGTTCCACACTTCCAAGTACAGGAGAGACGACTGTGCCCCCCTGCCTGTTGATATGAGACTACTGTCGAATTGTCCGATCGAATCGAGAACTAGAGACCCTTAACCTGACTGTCCGAAAAGGGAGACATGAAAGATAAAATCTGGGCAATCAGACATGTCGCAAAACGATTGGATCTAGTGACATCCCAAGAAAAACTCGATCCTCCTTCTAAAAATGAAAGAAAACCCCATGGCAATGACTGAACGAATCGAGATTTAGATGCCTATCAGACAATCCAACCAATGAACAGAAGCCTGGATTTACTTTCCAAAGAGCCTCTTCTTAGACTCCTTGACAAGCATAAAAAACAACAACCCCTCTAAAGCTAATAGCTTCTGATTAGAAGGAACAGAAGACCATTTGGGAGGAGAGACTACAGAGAAGGGTTCTAGAGCCAAGAATATCTGACACTTTTGATAGGGGCCGCGCTTAAAGATGTGGCAAACTTACTATATGCTAAAGAGGACTGCTCATAGAAAACACATAGATTACATATGCCATGATGCTCCAACCAAAATCCTGGGCTATATCCTTATTGCTTAGCCCTCACTAAAGAGGTAACTCATGTTTATTATGGATATTTTAATAATACCGCTTACTCTGAATGGAGAAGTCTCATATCAGTATAGCCTAACTTATTAAAATGCAAAAGACTCTGCAAAAATTATAGATAATTTTATTTATAGAGATTTAACCAGATATCGTGGCAAATCAAAAAAAACCCATAGTAAGTCTAAGGGGTGCTTAGTCAAGATATAGCCAAATCCTGTACCTGAGATCTGCAATAATCCCGACTGGAATTCGAAAACCTCAAATCGTGACAGAATTTAGCAAGATAGAATGAAGAAAAGAAATTACGGTTTCCCAAACCACCACTCAAAAAGATGAAATAAGGGTAACTTACTTGTGATGACATCACAATTCTACGAATAGAACGCATGACAAGGTCCTGTTAAGAGAACTATGGCAAACATTTGACTATCTAATTTAAAAATCGTATAATAATGGGGCAGATTAAAATTGTTATTGAATACATCAACGGTTGCCTAGCTGCTCGGGCTTGACAGATCATTTTGTCAGCTTGTCAAATAATACTTGATCTACGCAAGTATTTCTTACAAATAGTGTTAATGTATGGAGTCCTTTACCAACAGAAGCAATCAACGCTCCAACATAAAACACATTCAAAAACAACCTAGACTCATTCTTCAAGTCACAGGGTTTTATATATATATATATACACCTAACGTCGACTAACTCCCAAGATTGCACTCACTTCTTCTACACTGAAGTATTAGACTGCAATCACGGAAAATCATCAGCCTGAACGTCACACAGGATCCTATAATGATTGCAGAAACTTAAAAGATTTTTTATATATTTATTCATTCTTATATTTATAGACTTAGAATCAATAATTTCAGCTTTGTAATAACAAATGACATTGTGTTAGAAATCCCAATAAAAGGAAAGATTGAACAGTGATACTTGATATTAACGGTCTGGATACTGAATTTTGCAGACGACATATTACGACTGTAATATCTCTGGACCTGCAAAATATTTTGAAAACATTTTGACCGAAAATTGTAGGTGGTTGCTTAAATACAAAGATTCTCGGCCGTTCTTCCACCCCTCCAGCGCAACCCCCACCCCACTCCAACCGGCCCGCCGCCAACCTCCAGACAACAACTTCAACGAGCAAAAAACCCAAGACCCACCGAACATTCCGGGAACAATCCGACCGAAAGTTGCCAGTGGCTTCACCGGTATCCAGTCAACTCGGCCCAAATACACACCGGCCCAGCCTCAACTCGGCCTAGATCCAACTCAGCCCAGGTCAACTCGACCTATGTTTATGCCTATCATGTGCGACTATACCCTTGGGTCGAGCTGACCCTACAGTACCACCCATAGCCACATACGAATGCACATATGCGCACACATGTATATGCCTATAGGTGCACTATTAGGCCGAACCGACACATTTAAATGTACATATGAACATAGCTATAGCAATATTATTGGGCTAACCAGCACGCTTAAATAGGATAAAGATTATCGAGTGTAGCAGGCCTACCTAGACTTCTATGGTAGCTACTACACACAATAATCTGTATACCATGACACACACGGAAATCTCGGTAATATCTTAAGATCGCCATCGTCTTAAAAAGATAGTGCTTTTAGGATAAAGATTGTCTATGTCTATGTATAATAGTTCCGCGTTAGTGAAAATAATAGACACTAATAATTCTGACTGTCTTTTAATAAAGAGACATAAACGCCAGTAAATATTATTAGTTACACCAACAGACGACTAATGCTGGTATAATACGACTGGTATAAGAGGGATCTCATATATCCATATCATCAATTTTTGAAGAAAAGTTCCGAAATCAAGGATATAGAAATATGAGATTCCCAATTATTCCATGCTTCCAGCCAGGTGAAAAGATTTCATCTTGAGAACGGCTCTCCAAGTGTGATACCAGCCATCAAAAAGAAGAAGAAAGAAGCCAGGTGAATGCATTCCTAGGCCTATTTGACTTTTATTAAATCGGGCCGACAGGACTTTTTATCCTAGGCCGAGCTGACTAACTTAAGTAGGCCGGGTTGACAATTGGGCCGACTCGACTGGAATTCGCTTCACCAACAACCCTCAGCCAAAACACCCCCAAAAGACCCAGCAAATCCTGAGTCCCCGCCCACCGAAAACCACCGTCCTGAGGCCTGCAGCAACCCAGTCAAAATAGAGCAAAAAATTACGCTAGAAAAGGGAAAACAACCAAAATTCTGGAAAAAAATAAATGAAAACAAAGCGAACTCACCGAAACTATGTCAGCGCAGAAGAAGAATGCGTGCTTATATTCCTTCTTCCTGCCCCCTTATCCGCTTGATTATCTTTTCTAAGCGACTATTGTTCTTGTAGACATTAATCTTGTAGTCATACTGATCCCTATGAAACCTTTACTGAATCTAATTCTTTTCAGCGACTGACAAATTAGACTACGATTTACGCAAGAATCAGAGTTTTTCCCTCTACAAATTCACTCCCTTTGGTTAAAATAAATATGTCAACCTGCCGACATAAGAGGTAAAAGGATGGCGAAGAAAGGCTGAATGGCCCGAAGACAACTGGCCATCTAGTTGGATTTAAGTAAAAATCGTATCTCGAGATAATGCGTAGAATACAGACTGACTTATCGGCTGATGATATGCGCATATAAAATAATCTGCAACAGAAAAACCCATACGGCAACCAGTCAGAAGAGTCTTTAATTACGTTGAAAATTGTCACTGATAAACGAATAAATGTCTGAATAGACTACAATTCCAAGAGAGACTACAAGACTGGCAATAACTCGGTATGAATATTTTCAGCCATTAAACATTTCCAATATTAAACAAATACGGAAATAAGACTAAATCTTAGGCAAGAAGATGACAAGATTCTAGGAAAGCGAACATGTAAACCGGACTTGAAGAACAAAACTGGAACCCCAGGAAGTTCTCTATCACCTGAAATCCAAAACAGGAAGACAGACCCGGAAGATAATCCTAGAACACCAGAAAGATCCATGAAAACCGGAAATGACCTTATCCCCGGCTGTACGAAATCCGGATGCGGAAAAATAGGAAACGGAAATGTGTAAACCGGAAGTAGACTACCGGAAACTGATCAAGATCCTACAACCCGGATGTACAGAATTACCGGAAGAGGAAGCTGAAAAAAACCCCCGGAAATGGATATAGATGATTGATGCAATGCCAGGTCCAACAGACCCAGATAAGCATTCTTCCTACCGGAAGTAGCAACACTACTACCGGAAGAGGAAGCTGAAAAACTGGAAACGGAAATAGATGAATGATGCAATGCCAGGTCCAACAGACCCAGATAAGCATTCTTCCTACCGGAAGTAGCAACACTACTACCGGAAGAGGAAGCTGAAAAACCAGAAATGGAAATAGATGCACTACTGCCGGAAACGGGAAAAACCGGAAGTGGACGGAAATGCCAGAAAATCATGAGACACCAGATGTTAAGCCAAGCCAGACAATCACAGTGCTCATATCCGGATGCCCGGTAAAACCAAAAGACAAACCGGAATGCAAACCCGCTTGCCCGGACAAGCCAGGAGCAGAGGAGATGGAAGACCTCTTTTCTGGCAATAAGAATGACGGGAAAGATGAACTTATGCATGAGATGAAGGATCGGAAGCTTCCGCCACCGATGCCATCGCATGAGGGTTATAGTCCAGTCAATCTAGGCCAAAAATATTTTAACCCGGAACAAATTGCAACAGAATTTTTTTTCCTCGCCCAGTGTATAGGGGGCCATCTCAAAAGTCCTCCAAAATTCCAATAGGGGAAAGGGTAAAATTTGCATAATTATTACCAGATTTGGGCCATTTCACCTGAAAAATCCATTTTTCTTTATTTCTTTAAAACCGGTATGTAATATATGTGTGACTGGGTATTTTTGGACTTTGGATAACCCTGCCCAATACCTATCACTTCGATGAATGACATGATGACCATTGAGGAAGCTGGTGTGTATATCTGGATGACTTTCAGGTATTTCTAACATCTTTTGTAAATATACATATGCAGACTTGGCGTACAGATTATGCCCAGCGGCTGCAAAATATGGAAGCATCCAAAAGCCAGAGTCGTGCAGTCCTCTTATCTTTCATGACCACCTTCTCTGAGTCTAGTTTGTCCTTGACATCATGTAATGCATTTTCCGAGGACAATCTTGTAGCTACATACGGATTTTTGATAATGTCATCATAGAGCTCTCCAACTTTAACCAGACTTTTATTTAGGGAACTTTCAATCGTTTCATGTCCTGCAACATTATCATCATTGTCAAACAATTCTTTTGAATGCATTGCAGCGGAATATTCTACTGTGTCAACTTCAGCATCTGCAATTGTAGGTAGTGGTAGGTTGTATGCATTTGCAATCAAGATTGTACTGAGAGAAGCAAAAACCATGAGGTGTCCTCGAACTGCTCGAGAAAGTGCCTTTCCACTAAGAATGTGTTTGACAGCATTCTCAGCGTAGACTACCTCTAGAATAGGCGCAAGACCGCTTCCTGCCATTAAGTGACCAATGCAGCCAAGGAAGCTCATCTCCATATGAAGACCGCAGAGTCTTAGAATAATTTGCTTTAATGGACTCCAGCTCGGCTCAATCTCTATGATAGTCATAGCTTTCCAAAATAAGGGCTGATCAAATGTAATCACGGGTGCAACATGGTATCGGTTTGCCTGTTCACAAACATAAGTCAAAGTGGAAAAGATGCAGGTCATGTTACTTGGCTCTAGATCTATCATCGGAAGGAAAATAACAGACGATTTACCTGGATAAACTCCTTGGTGAACAGTTTGCATCATGCCAGACCATGACTGTCTCCTTGAACGCAGAAACAAAGAGAAATCCCAGAGGATGTCAATGTCAGCTGTTGGGTCTGTTTGTTCCATCGCAGTTAACTCCTTAAAGGTCAATGGGAAGCTCCTGGTATGCTGAGACTCAAAGTTCCTGATACAGATCTTGCCAACTTGCTTGATATCTTCAGATGTTACATTTATCCTTGGAATAAGTTTGCACGAAAGGTTTCCTGGTGTAACAGATTGCAGGAAATGTCAATTTCCCTTTCTCCGAGATCTAACAATACTCACCATTCTGTTACTTCTGATATACAGCTGGCCCTGACAGCGGCTCTAGGATTATAGACTTAGAAAGCTTTACCGACTCCTGGGAACCGGGTACCCGGCTCCCCACTGCCGAGTACCCGTTTACCATAGAGCTCATATTGTTTGCATAGCCACCAAACAAGAGAAAACTATGGCTTGCCTCCGTGGGGCTGGGAGGCTGGGTCCGTAACAGAATGGTGAGTATTGTTAGATCTCGGAGAAAGGGAAATTGACATTTCCTGCATTCTCCTTCGATCAATACTCACCATTCTGTTACTTCTGATATACACCAGATTTGATCAGTCACCTGGTGGGAAGGGGCAAGCCATACATGCTAATTTTGCCCCTTGGAGAAAGATTTTAGACTTCAAACTTGACTAACGGAGACCTAAAAGGACCGTCAAGTTCACGGAACCGAATCACATTCGCGTCACAGCCCCCCCCCCTTTTTCCTCCTAAGAAAAGGGAGAGAACTAACGAACATGTATCTCGCCTGAAAACACCAATATGCCAAGAGGGTTAACTACTCCCTGCATATCGCTTGTATTAGCCTGGAATGAGCATGAATATATACGATGAATGAACATGATACATATACATAATACAAAAAACTCTCACTTGTTGAATTACCTTATGATAACAGGACTTCAGACGTACCGCCTACAACCATTCACCGGTTCGGCCATCAGTGACACAATCTGGTTGACATCCTCTCGCTTGACCATGCCTGCTTTAGGTTCTTTTCTTACCAAAGTGAAAAAAGGGGAAAAGCAGTGTGGTCACTAACTATCGTTTCAAAACAGCTAAAGCGAGTGGATTGGCTGAGTCTGACACATCCCTCATATAGTAATCCGTAAATGAGGACTCACAGTGCCATTGTGCAACGGCCATGATGTCCTCTAACGGAACACCATTGTAAAGGGCGGTCGAGGCGGCTATTCCTCTAACATCGTGTGCCCTTACGCCCTGCACCTGGTGCCCAGTCGCCATCTCATGAGTAGTTTGAATGCATTCGACCACCCAACGAGAGATAGTATCCATGGATGCGGCGCCATAAGGCTTTTTATGGCAGATCCACAGATGTCTATCGTTCGACCGTAACGAGTCAGTCCGTTTCTTGTACTTAGTCAAAGCACGGACCGGGCACCAGACACTGGCATCACGATCAAACCTGGTTAACTTCGGTATAATGATCGGTTTGCCGGGATATCTCAAAGATTGGTTCTTTGACATAAATTCTGCTCTTGGCAGAAGACGCAGACCTTCTCCAGAAACAATAAATCGGTTCCTCTCTGCCGAAAGCGCATGGATCTCACTGCGCCTTCTAGCTGAGGAAGCTGCCAATAGAAAGACCGCCTTTAGAGTCAAATGCTTTAGACTAGCCGAACGCAACGGTTCGAATGGGTGCTTGGCCAGTACATTAAGCACTAAAGATAGACTCCAGGCTGGAATGACTACCGGTTGTCTCGGGCGGAGATTGCTCATTCCCTTCAACATCACGTTTAACTGGGCCACCTCTGGACTATCCCTGTTGGCTAGACAAGGGATAACTGATGCCAAAGCTGACTTGTATCCAGCAATTGTGACGGGAGCTAGTCCTGTAAAGAACAGCTCACAGAGAAAGTCTGCTATTTGCTGAATAGTGGATTGAAAGGTATCAATACCCTTTTCTTCACACCAGTCTGCAAATCTGTTAACCTTGTTGTTATATGACTTGAAGGTTGACCTCCTTCTCGCAGCCGCGATGAAATCAGCAGCCTGTCGAGAAAAGCCTTCCGACGTGGAACGTTGTTTGACAACATCCACGCAGTCAATTTGAACATTTCGGGACGCTCGTGTAGGAAGCGTCCCTTGGCCTGGGAGATTATGTTCGGAATCTCGGGCAACTGCACAGGATTTTCCACCAGCAGATCTAGAAGATCCGTGAACCACGCCCTGCTCGGCCAATACGGCGCTATTAGCAGGACCAGACACGGTTCCTCCCTGACCTTCACCAATACCTTCGGTAGAAGAATGGTGGGTGGATACGCGTAAGCGTGCATCCCTCTCCAGCTTATCGCCAGAGCGTCTGTATCGACGGCATTTGGATCTGGAATCGGCGAGACATATGTCATGATTTGAGCATTTTCCTTTGTGGCGAACAAGTCCACGTTGGGTTTGCCCCAATGCTCGAAGATCCGTCGTAGAACTGGAGGGTTGAGGGACCATTCTGTTGGCAGGATTCTCTGTCTGCGAGACAAAGCATCCGCCAGAATGTTCAATCGGCCAGGAATATGAGCTGCTTTCAAAACAACCGAGTAATTCCTGCACCATTGAATCAAGTGCCACACCCTGATGCACAGGGTGGGCGACCTGGTCCCTCCTTGGCGATTTATATATGATACTACTGTCGAATTGTCCGACCGTATCAACATCACCTTGCCCCTGATCATCGGAAGGAATTCTTCCAACGCCAATTCCACTGCCATCATTTCCAACAGATTGATATGCAGCTGACTCTCCGGGAGAGTCCATGTGCCCGAGACCTGGTGTTCTCCCAGGCAGGCACCCCACCCTTCCAGCGATGCATCCGTGTAAACGGACAGCTGGGGGTGGGGTAGGTGCAGCGAAACCCCTATTAGAAGATTCTGACGCTGTTTCCACCATAGAAGATGCGATATTATCGGCTCCAAAACTGGCACCAGTTTTGACAGGGGTTCTGTTCTCTGTTTCCACAGAGACATCAGATACAACTGGATAGGTCTTCGCATTAGAGCAGCGTACGGGATAACCTGCTCCATGGAGACCATCATGCCCAGCATCTGAAGGAACCGCCTCGCCTGAATGTGGTTTCCCACTCGAAAACTCCCGAGGATGGCTAACAGAGACACCACTCTGGGCTCTGACGGGTAAACCCTGCCCTCCTCGAGGTCGAATCGCATCCCCAAATAAACGAAATGTTGAGTGGGTGTCAACTCGGATTTCTCCTCGTTGACTAACCAGCCTAGATCTGAAAGTAACTTCAGAGTCAGAGCAGTATCCACGTTCAACCTGGCTGCCGAGTCTGCCTTGAGCAGCCAGTCGTCTATGTAGGTGTGTAGCGCCACGTTCTCTTTTCTGAGAAACGCTGTCACCGCAAGGACCACTCTTGTGAAAACCCTCGGAGCTGTCGACAGGCCAAACGGGAGAACTGTAAACTCCCATACTTGATTCTGAAACGCAAATCTCAGAAACCTGTGCCACCTCCGATTGATCGGAATGTGGAAATATGCATCTTTCAGATCGATCGATACACACCACATTCCTTTCCTCAATCCCGCCATTACCGACCTCGGTGTTTCCATCTGGAACCGAGGCGTATGGATAAACCAATTTAATGGCCTGAGATTGAGTATGGGTCTCCATCCCCCCGTGCTCTTGGGGACAAGGAACATGTTTGAATAGAAGCCTGGAGTGTTCCGGTTTGCTGGTTTTATTGCTCCCTTCAGAAGCAAACCCGACACTTCCTTTTGAACGGCTTCTAACTTGTCTGGCTCCCTTGGTACGGGTGTCCAGACTGGTGCCAAAGACAGATTTTGCGGCGGAAAGTCCCACCACTCCGGCATGTAACCCTGGAATAACCATCCCAGGACCAGACTGTCTGACGTCACACCTCGCCAAGCCTCGACGAAACGCATGAGCCTTCCACCCACCATAGACGCCTCGACGTCTAACGGGGTTGTCCGGCTCGCAGTCCGCCCCCCCCCCTTTCTTAACGAGAGAGAGTGAGAACCATTTCGTTCTAGGCACGATGGGTATAACTGGCACCGCTGTTCCTGTCGCACAGGTGCGGTCCAGGCGGATATGAAGGGAGCTTGCGTACCCTCAGGTACGCTTCGGCCCCTTCTGTCCGCCCTTTGAGGCCTTACCCTTACCCTTCCCCTTGCCCTTACCACCTCTAGGGCGGTCAGGAGCAACATTGGGAAGGGTAGGCGCCTCTACAACCTTCCTGGGTTTCTTTGCCGGCGGCGGCTCAGAAAACCCAGCCGAAACAGAAGTCGCAATAGGCCTGGCTTTCGCCTTGCCCTTATGCTTCTTCTGTTTCTTCGAAGGTTGTCCGGTTAGCGGCTTGCCCACAGCCCCTAGTGCATGCGCTTGCCGCACCAGCTCTAGCTGGAGATTCACCGCTAACCGATTCTGCGCAATGCTGGCGGTGTCCTCTAAGATGGCCCGCGCCTGGCCACCAAAGATGCTAGGCCCTGTCAGGGGCGTCCCAAGAAGACGCTCCCTGACTGCCGTAGCCGGACGCATATGGTCAATGACCATTTGCCTCCTGGACTTCGTCACACGCGCTTGCACCCTTGCCAATGCGTCCATTGACAGCACCAAGCCGTCATTAACGCACGATAGCGCCACAGGTGGCACAGGGTGGCCTGCCCCCGCTTCAGCCCACACCGACTGAAGTAGACGATAGGAGTGATTGACAGCGCTCATGGCTGCCCTCACACCCTCATCGCATAGGGCCAGGACTTCTTCCTGGTGTACCTGGGCTTTATCCACTAGTGCCGGACCGGGACCACCCGACCCCGCACTCTGGACGCCCAGTACCCATCGGTCATCCTCAGTGACCGACGGGACTACACCATACCTGTCGTATTCACCCCTCGGAATACGGCACCTTGCCCGCACCTCCCTGGAGGCCGCAGGGAGCTGACCCTTGGTCATCAGTTGTTTACTATAAATAGCATCCAACAAATCAATGAACCGTGGATCCAGTCCCACTGACTGGATCCGGGCCGCGGGCAAAATCCCCGTCCTAATCGACGCAACCGACGGACGGGGCGCATCTTCATCGGCCGTGGCCGAAACCACAGACGGGTCAACTCTGGCTAGCCACGCCAGAGCATCAGACCAGTCTATCTCCGAAGAAGATACCCCCGCAAACACGTCACCCGTTGACATGCTTACGGGTCTGCCAGCCATGGCCTCCCGGCCAGGAGCCACGGCTGACACGCCAGGCACTCCGCTACCACATGGTTCCGCCGCCACCCCATGAAACACTCCGGTCCATGGGGTAGGTCCGCACGGAAAACCGTACGGACCCGTAACCGTCGCGGAACCATAGCCAGCCACGGGCGCCAACGGCACCCCATGTCCGGCTGCCAGACCAGGCGAGATAGGTGAGTACCACGCCTGGCCCGGCACACCGGTTCCCCTGACGGCTGGTGACAAACCAAGCCGCGTGGAACCGGTGCACGGTAACGGATTGGCCTCAGCCGCAGGCGGAGCCGCTGACCTGGCTTGCGCCAAACCAGACAAATGGAGGCCGGTTCCGTCCAGGACGGAATCAACCTCCATATTCTCCACCTGCGGCTTCACGGGCCGCAGCAACTTCTCCTCCTCGGCCTCATCGTCTTCAGACTCCGAAGAGCCGTCACTAGACGAATAAACCGTGGAGCCGTCCTGGCGGACGGCTCCCACACCTGACGGACCGGCCACCGCTACTGGACCACCCGGAGGTGGCCGCAGAGAGACAGAACCCGTCTGGCCGAAGCCAGACGGACCCGCCAGGGGGCCGTACGAGACGGCCCCCTCGGTAACCAGTCCAGAATCCTGTCCGAAGACAGGATCCGTACCAGGCATGGGGAGAACCTGCCCCCCAACCTTTGGTAGCAGGGACGACACCAGCGTGGGCAGAACGCTATGCAGAAAACCCTGCATAGCCGGACCAAACCACGCCGGCGGTGCCATCTCCGCCACCTCCAGCTGGGGACGTGGAGCACCCCCACCGGCCGAACCGGGCGCTCCACGATTTCCTCTCGGACCGCCTGACCCCGCGTCAGACCCAGCCAAGTCCTTCTGGGCAAGGAACTTAACCATCGTTTCGACGGACCACACTGCACAAACATTACACCTATGATCTATATTACACAGGGCACACCTAAAACAGACATGGTCCTTGAACATAACACGGACAAACTTATGGCAGTCGTCACATGATGGCGGGGCTGGCTTGGCCTATAAAATAAGCACAAACCTACAATAAACAAGCGGAACGAGACACGGATGGAAGGCAGACAATTAATTTTCAAATATTTTGACTCATAAATTAACCGTAACCTCCCGCACCCCACCCCGCCACGTTACAACAACGATCGCATTGATTATGACGACAAGAACGCGGCGGGCACAACACACCCATAATAGATCCTACAGGATGTGTAACGGCTCCAGGAATCATATCGCATAGCATTCAGGGTATATTTACCAATCAATATAAATTATACTCCTAACGAACGCAGCACGATATGTGAAGAAAACAACAAAATGTATAACAACTGCTGTCTCACACGGTAAAACCGCAGACCACGCATCTACTCAAGAATTTTGAAACCACCGATCATTGCAAACCGATCGTGATCACACGAAAAACTTGATCATTCTAAAGTTTCCGGTACCATTTTTTAGTACGCAGCACCCAGAACAAGATGCGCGAATAAATGAAAAAATTTTTCTTCACATAAACATCCGAGCGACCGGGTGTGACGTCACCCGCTCGGATTCTACGGAGAACGACGTCAGCCGATATTCGTGTTAGAAATACCGTAGCAAACACCTATTTTCATATCTGCCGATCGCCTGTTGGGGTTTAAAGAAGGCGATCGTCTGGCATATATCGTTGCTAGCACACGTCCCAGATTCTATGGGGTTAGAAATTGGAACATGCGACACAACGAAATTTAGAGACCTAAGTCTTTTAACTATGGATATAAAGAACAATACAACCTGGTTATCTTGGGCGGTATTCTCCATAGTCCTTAGTTATTCCTTTAGCGCACAAACTATCACCGATTAAAGACTTAGAATCTTTTTAAAAAACACTAAAATCCCTAATGCGAAAAGCATGTATTGCACTTGTTGCTATGCAAACAAGAATGAGCTCTATGGTAAACGGGTACTCGGCAGTGGGGAGCCGGGTACCCGGTTCCCAGGAGTCGGTAAAGCTTTCTAAGTCTATAATCCTAGAGCCGCTGTCAGGGCCAGCTGTATATCAGAAGTAACAGAATGGTGAGTATTGATCGAAGGAGAAGCAATGATTCCCATTCCATGAAATGTATTATGCCCATCTATTGTGCAAATATTGTGATCCACATTGTCGGCAACAAACTGAATGAACTCGCCTGATAATGGCTGTGGTAGATCTCCACCATGAAGTGATGCACTGCGCTCAAACCTCTGTATCTCCACATATGAACATCCAAATCCGTGCTTATACAAGGTGTCAACAATAAATCTAGATCCAAATTTATGGTGCATCTCACATGACAGCCCGAACTGCAAAGGTGCCAAAATAACTCTATGACGAGTTCCTTGCATAATAGCCTGTCCAACTGATGCCTGTTTCATTTCTGTGTCTTTTCCAGTAAACAAAATCCGCAATAATTCCCGCAGTGTCTGTGGTAAATAATTCAATGCCTTTACTGGGTCGCTCATTTGCTCCCTTGATGGATAGCTTTCAGATGATGTGCATGAATCAATTAACTTAATATCGTGTCTAAGCAGTTTGGCAGCTGTCTGGATGATTAGCATGCTCTCTGATTTGGAATCCTTTCTCTTCTGTTCCTTATAGAAGTCAGTCAAAATAGTAGATGCTTTAGAACGAATGGTAACAACGTTTGGCTTACCATTCACAGTGCTAATAAATATTTCATCGCCATAATTATCTTTTATTTTATCCTGCATGTATTTTGTACTGTATGCTTTATTCTCTTTATCATCGAGATACTCTTGCATTTTATTAACGAGGTCGTGCAGGGTCAGCTGCTCATCATCATTATTTTCAAGAAATGCCATTGTCGCACTAAATGCTCTTACTCTGTCGAAGTCTTCTGGCCTTCCATGTTTTTGGGATGAGCAAGATGAGTGCAGCTGAGGGATATTTTTCATGGTTCGAAAATTTACGCTGCAGCTTTGATGGTATACTGCATTGACAACGCATAAATCCGGCGTGAAGGCAAGCCGCCCAGCTACAAGTTTGCCCCATTCGTCTTTTCTCTGCTCACAGGCCTCGGCGATACTACATTGAAAGTCATGAGTACTTACTGGATAAATATCATAGCCACGTTTCTTTCCATCATTGAATTTTTGCAGGGTATCCGCATAGCAAACAATGTTCACTAAAATTGAATGTTGGACTTTCTGAATGGAGTGTTCGCATGGGTGGCGGAGATTGTTCAATTTTCTCTGCGTCACGGGCAATCCGCTTGGGATCAATGAACTCCTGTCGACATTTTACATGAACCCTCTGTCCTACTTCAGCTATGACATCGCTTTCACGGGCTCTGCTAGCATTGTTAATACCGTCACAGCCTTTAACTCGAAGCTTAACAGTGAGCTCTGGTTACAAATAACGCATGTATCTAAATCCATGTCCATATTCTGATTGAATTGTATAGAAATTTATTCAAATTGTGAGATAAAAGTGAAAATTAAAATGCAATTTATTTTAGATAAAATTTTAAAAGCGAAAAACAAAATTAAACTTACCTTAAATAAAAAATTTTTAAATTACCCCGGCCCTGTGCATACAACCATATTTAATCTGTGGTTTGGAGAATTTGTACAAGTGGTTCAAGGCAATATTGCCAATTGCTTACTGTCTTCCGTGACCATGAAATTCAGAGCTTAGACAACATTTCTACTTCGTTTATTTGCGGAATGAAGCAGGTAAGGGAAGTTTCATTATTCGGATAATGGCGGTAGCTAAATATGCGAATTTACCCACTTTCCCATCGAGGGATTTTGGAGGACTTTTGATATGTGACACCTGGCAGTCCCATGAATGCCGCAGAAAAGAAATAAATTCTGTTGCAATTTGTTCTAGGTTAATTTGTAGTTTTACTGGACTATTATGCAGACCCTCAAGACGTATATGGTCTTTTGTCTGGCTCCTACCTGAGGATGAATAACCAGACTTATTCTTTGAATCACCAGACTTTTACTTCAGAGATTTCATCTCTTGTCTGGAAGTGCGTGAAATCTGACTGAAGACTGGAATCACAGTGATTCCTGAATAAAATGTTTGAAAGCACTATAAAGGATCTACGTAATAAGAGTGGTACTTGGCTATTTTATAACATGGTAATTTGATGGTATATAATAGGCATGGTTTCACAAACCTCGAAAACGGGAGTACTGACACGAAAACTGGTAACTCCAAACTAGAGTTACAAAAATCCTCTAAAACACCATGACATGAAAGTTAAACATAACATAGGCAAGAAAGATTTCATGGTAGGCATGTTTTCTTGAGTCAGAGAATTAAATGTAGCTGAATTTTTCAGTGCAAAGCTATAAACTTTTATCCATATGATAGCAGGTGAACTGATCTGCTAGCAGAATATTTGAAAAGTGAATCAGTTTTCACATTTGGGACCTACTGCGCATGCGCGAGCGTGCTTAGTGACAGGCGTCACCAAGGAGTGTATACAGACTGGTGCCAGTCTATTGTAAGGCTAATGCAGGGGGTCCCTCTACCAGAAGCCTGGTTGAGGGTCTACATGGTGATGGTATTGGCATTAGGGAGTATGTAAGCGAGCATAAAATTTTTATTCTGATAGCTAAATGCAGATATTTGATTTTGCAAGTTGTGATTGAACGGTAATGGATGTTTTTGTGGTGTAATAACAACGGAAGTATACTACCGGAAACTGATCAAAATCCTACAACCCGGATGTACAGAATTACCGGAAGAGGAAGCTGAAAAACTGGAAATGGATGAACAATGCAATGCCGGGTAAAACTGGAAATGACCCTATCCCCGGCTGTACGAAATCCGGATGTGGGAAAAAGGAAACGGAAATGCATAAAACCGGAAGTAGACTACCGGAAACTGATCAAAATCCTACAACCCGGATGTACAGAATTACCGGAAGCGGAAGCTGAAAAACCGGAACCGGAAATTGATGAACAATGCAATGCTGGGTCCAACAGACCCGGATATGCATTCTTCCGGAAGCGCTCATGAAACCGGAAACGGAACTAGGAACCGGATCTTCAAGACTCGGATGTCCTACAAAAAAGGAAGTCATACCGGAAACGGACGGAACGGAAGTAATAACCGGATCTTGAAGACCTGGATTTCCTACAAAACCGGAAGTCCTACCGGAAACGGATGCAACCGAAGAAAGAACCAGATCCTGACGACCTGGATGTCCTGCTAAACCGGAAATTAAAACGGTATCTGATGGAGCGGAAGATGCGAAAAAAGGAAATAAACACGAATCCAGAGGACCCGAGTCCACCACAACGAAGCTGGAAGAACTAGCAAGACTAGGATTCTTGTCAATGGGCGATCTACAAAATACCTTGATGCCCGGTATAAACGAAAAATTGGCATTAGCATAAGGTCTAGCTTTATGGACGTCAGCTTCAGCCTCCGCCACCACTGCTTGTGGGTTATGCCCTTCACCCTCAAGTCTTAAGTGGGTTTGACCCGGTGCACTACACGAGCCCACCTTCGAGAGCTTGGTCGCTCTAGACTTTGCTAAAGAAACTTATTAACCTGCATCGAGGTTAGAGGGAACGGTTTCCCCCATTAGCAGGTTTCTTTCTTGACGACCGGAAAATTGAAAATTGGCATTAGCATAAGGTCTAGCCTTATGGACGTCAGCTTCAGCCTCCGCCACCACTGCTTGTGGGTTATGCCCGTCACCCTCAAGTCTTAAGTGGGTTTGACCCGGTGCACTACACGAGCCCACCTTCGAGAGCTTGGTTGCTCTAGTCTTTTGCTAAGGATACTTATTAACCTGCATAGATTAGAGGGATCGGTTTCCCCCATTGCGGGAATGCCCGCTAGTCCTCGGACTATCGTCAGAACTGGAAGAAACATCCTGGTTCTTAGTTTCCTTAAATCAGCAGATATCCATTTGTCCAGAGATTTAATCAAGACCGACGCAAATGACTCAAATCTCGCAATAGAACTAGTATGGCATCTGAATTCGGCGAAGAGATTCCCCCTCCGTAACGACCGGTATGAGGGTACAAAAAAAAAAGAAAGAAAAAAAAGGACATTTCACACAGACATGTCCGGCAAATTCAGCTGAGTGATGGCGATCACAAATCGATGACGTACATTAAATCCTATCTGACGATTTACCAGACTCCTAAAACGAAAAAAGCGTAACAATGATAGCTACCGCTTAGAAATCATAAAAAGGAGACTAGAAACATAAAACGCACTTCTAAAAAGGCAAAAAAGTTCAAATTAGAAATCAAAATCCCTAACGACAAGAAAACAAACTTGCATAGGAATAAATGAAAATCTTTGTCGAACGCTAGATAATGATGATGATGATATAGGCATAGTAATTAGGTTACCACGAAACGAGAATTCGATCTTTCACGAAAACCGGTAACAATATGAACATAGTTATAAAATACAATATAACCACTAATAAACTTCCTAAACAAAACTTAGGGAGGATTGAATTCATATTAGGCATATTCCTTGGTAATATAAAAGACAATAGTGTAGCTGACACAGCGCAAAGCATAAAAAACCCTTAGAGAATATTTTAGCAGTAGTTCTGCTTGCAGAATAATTGAAAAGTGAATCTGTTTCCTATTTGGGCTCCAGTGCACATGCGCGAGCGAGCTTAGTGACAAGCGTCACTATGAGGGATTATAGACTGGTGCCAGTCTATATCTGTCATTATGCTGGAGATGGACTCCATATTAATAGGAATAGGCATGGGGAGGTGTTTGCAGGCATAAAATTTTTATTCTGATAGCTAAATGCAGATAATTGATTTAGCAAGTAGTGATTGAACGGTAATGGATGTTTTTGTGGTGTAATAACAACTGTTATTGTCTTGAATAGCTTACAGCATTATTCTTTCTAAAATATACATCAGTGTATCTACTTTCATAAAGACCTGACCTTTTTAATTACAGCCTCTCGATATCAAGAGCTATTCAATAATTATGTGAATATTTTGAAGCTAATAATTTGACTGGAAGTTGTTGTTGCCATAGAGAGCAAAAGTTCCCAGTCAAATTAGTTTCAAAATATTCAACAGAATCTCCCCTACATTATAACAATCGGTAATAGCTGGCCTGTGAGCGATAAAGGATTAATATCCTAATTATTATGCTTTGACTAAACAGAATTTAATCATCTTGTCATCTTTAGTCGTTTTACTTTCAAAATATGGAGACACTAGTGCTTCAGTTATTGTACCTGTAGGCTTATCATGATTGTCTCATTACCCTTGCCCTGTAGAGGTAATAAGGTATTGCATTCAGATCTGATAGCGTGCTTGGAGCTCAGTATTGCTCACCTGGAGTACTGTTGCCAGCAATAGAGTTTTTAGTTTTAAAAGCACACATTGTGGCCAGACATTTGTAAGAGTAACCTGTTAACCCTTTAATGGTCAAATTTGGTCCAAAAAATTTAATATCTGCCTATTGAATGTCTATTTACAGGCCAAGAGAATACAACTTTTGAAAATTTATCACTGGAATGACTGGCTCGGGTATAAAGCCAGTCATTCCAGTGGTAAATTTTCAAAATTGTATTCTCTTGGCCTGTAAATGGACATTCCTCAAGACCATAACAGAGGCCGGTTTTGGCTGGTATGACCATTAAAGGGTTAAACAATTTTTGGGGGATTTCTGGAAACCCAAGATAGCTGCTGAAATAAATCCACCAATCAATTTTATGTATATTCTATTCGGATGCCTAACTCTATAGCAGCCAAGTTTGATTGAAATCGGCCCAGTAGTAAAATGTATTAATTACTGAGGAGTATTTTTTACTAAATTTCATTCCTAATTTCATAAATCCAAAATGAGCACAAAAGATTTAACAACCAGATTCTGTATAAATGTCAAGAATCATACATGTCTCTCCAGGAGAATTTCGAAGCGGAGTAATCACCTGCTCTCCTGAATTTAAATTTAAACCAGTGAGGCGAGCAGTGTTAGTACTCGCCTCTATATTCTATCATTGTTACTAAACAATACAGGCAATCTATGACATGTTCGCCTAGAATTAATCTTAGGCAAGAGGAGAGCAACCAGTCGCCTCTCCATAAGTCATGGTCATATAATGTAGCATCTTAGAGGTAATTACATACAGGTCTTGTTGAAATATACTGTCATCTTTAAGACAAAAATGTGTTTTGAAAGATTTTTGAAATCCTAGATAGCCATTGTAAAAATCAACCAATCAAGTAATAGTTAATAGTTTGTATCAAAAAATTCCATGCGGTTTAAGGTCATGCCAGCCAAGCTTGGTTAAAATTGGGTCATTTTTAAGAAAATTTAATTATACGTTTTGAAAGATTTAAAAAAATTATAGTAAAATCCAAGATGTCCAGGTCAAATCTTCAGGTGGCCATTGGAAAATTTACCAATCAAATTTCTGGATAAATTCTGGGAAGCCTACCATCATAGAGCTATCTAAGCAGAATTTGATTAATATCAGTGATTAATGGCCAGAAGTATTTTTATAAAAAGAATTATAGATGGGCAGGCGACAGAGGCAAAGGTCACCATGGTATATAATAAGCTCGCTTAGTCACTTGTCCCTTCAGAATGGGTGTGCTAAAAATTACTGATCAAATTTGGATACAATTTTAACACAATAAAGGCTAATACTGTGAAATGCAGGAAATGTCAATTTCCCTTTCTCCGAGATCTAACAATACTCACCATTCTGTTACTTCTGATATACAGCTGGCCTTGACAGCGGCTCTAGGATTATAGACTTAGAAAGCTTTACCGACTCCTGGGAACCGGGTACTCGGCTCCCAACTGCCGAGTACCCGTTTACCATAGAGCTCATATTGTTTGCATAGCCACCAAACAAGAGAAAACTATGGCTTGCCTCCGTGGGGCTGGGAGCCTGGGTCCGTAACAGAATGGTGAGTATTGTTAGATCTCGGAGAAAGGGAAATTGACATTTCCTGCATTCTCCTTCGATCAATACTCACCATTCTGTTACTTCTGATATACACCAGATTTGATCAGTAACCTGGTGGGAAGGGGCAAGCCATACATGCTAATTTTGCCCCTTGGAGAAAGATTTTAGACTTCAAACTTGACTAACGGAGACCTAAAAGGACCGTCAAGTTCACGGAACCGAATCACATTCGCGTCACAGCCCCCCCCCTTTTTCCTCCTAAGAAAAGGGAGAGAACTAACGAACATGTATCTCGCCTGAAAACACCAATATGCCAAGAGGGTTAACTACTCCCTGCATATCGCTTGTATTAGCCTGGGAATGAGCATGAATATATAAGATGAATGAACATGATACATATACATAATACAAAAAACTCTCACTTGTTGAATTACCTTATGATAACAGGACTTCAGACGTACCGCCTACAACCATTCACCGGTTCGGCCATCAGTGACACAATCTGGTTGACATCCTCTCGCTTGACCATGCCTGCTTTAGGTTCTTTTCTTACCAAAGTGAAAAAAGGGGAAAAGCAGTGTGGTCACTAACTATCGTTTCAAAACAGCTAAAGCGAGTGGATTGGCTGAGTCTGACACATCCCTCATATAGTAATCCGTAAATGAGGACTCACAGTGCCATTGTGCAACGGCCATGATGTCCTCTAACGGAACACCATTGTAAAGGGCGGTCGAGGCGGCTATTCCTCTAACATCGTGTGCCCTTACGCCCTGCACCTGGTGCCCAGTCGCCATCTCGTGAGTAGTCTGAATGCATTCGACCACCCAACGAGAGATAGTATCCATGGATGCGGCGCCATAAGGCTTTTTATGGCAGATCCACAGATGTCTATCGTTCGACCGTAACGAGTCAGTCCGTTTCTTGTACTTAGTCAAAGCACGGACAGGGCACCAGACACTGGCATCACGATCAAACCTGGTTAACTTCGGTATAATGATCGGTTTGCCGGGATATCTCAAAGATTGGTTCTTTGACATAAATTCTGCTCTTGGCAGAAGACGCAGACCTTCTCCAGAAACAATAAATCGGTTCCTCTCTGCCGAAAGCGCATGGATCTCACTGCGCCTTCTAGCTGAGGAAGCTGCCAATAGAAAGACCGCCTTTAGAGTCAAATGCTTTAGACTAGCCGAACGCAACGGTTCGAAAGGGTGCTTGGCCAGTACATTAAGCACTAAAGATAGACTCCAGGCTGGAATGACTACCGGTTGTCTCGGGCGGAGATTGCTCATTCCCTTCAACATCACGTTTAACTGGGCCACCTCTGGACTATCCCTGTTGGCTAGACAAGGGATAACTGATGCCAAAGCTGACTTGTATCCAGCAATTGTGACGGGAGCTAGTCCTGTAAAGAACAGCTCACGGAGAAAGTCTGCTATTTGCTGAATAGTGGATTGAAAGGTATCAATACCCTTTTCTTCACACCAGTCTGCAAATCTGTTAACCTTGTTGTTATATGACTTGAAGGTTGACCTCCTTCTCGCAGCCGCGATGAAATCAGCAGCCTGTCGAGAAAAGCCTTCCGACGTGGAACGTTGTTTGACAACATCCACGCAGTCAATTTGAACATTTCGGGACGCTCGTGTAGGAAGCGTCCCTTGGCCTGGGAGATTATGTTCGGAATCTCGGGCAACTGCACAGGATTTTCCACCAGCAGATCTAGAAGATCCGTGAACCACGCCCTGCTCGGCCAATACGGCGCTATTAGCAGGACCAGACACGGCTCCTCCCTGACCTTCACCAATACCTTCGGTAGAAGAATGGTGGGTGGGTACGTGTACGCGTGCATCCCTCTCTAGCTTATCGCCAGAGCGTCTGTATCGACGGCATTTGGATCTGGAATCGGCGAGACATATGTCATGATTTGAGCATTTTCCTTTGTGGCGAACAAGTCCACGTTGGGTTTGCCCCAATGCTCGAAGATCCGTCGTAGAACTGGAGGGTTGAGGGACCATTCTGTTGGCAAGATTCTCTGTCTGCGAGACAAAGCATCCGCCAGAATGTTCAATCGGCCAGGAATATGAGCTGCTTTCAAAACAACCGAGAAATTCCTGCACCATTGAAGCAAGTGCCACACCCTGATGCACAGGGTGGGCGACCTGGTCCCTCCTTGGCAATTTATATATGATACTACTGTCGAATTGTCCGACTGTATCAATATCACCTTGCCCCTGATCATCGGAAGGAACTCTTCCAACGGCAGTTCCACTGCCATCATTTCCAACAGATTGATATGCAGCTGACTCTCCGGGAGAGTCCATGTGCCCGAGACCTGGTTCTCCCAGGCAGGCACCCCACCCTTCCAGCGATGCATCCGTGTAGACGGACAGCTGGAGGCGGGGTAGGTGCAGCGAAACCCCTAATAGGAGATTCTGACGCTGTTTCCACCATAGAAGATGCGATATTATCGGCTCCAAAACTGGCAACAGTTTTGACAGGGGTTCTGTTCTCTGTTTCCACAGAGACATCAGATACAACTGGATAGGCCTTCGCATTAGAGCATCGTACGGGATAACCTGCTCCATGGAGACCATCATGCCCAGCATCTGAAGGAACCGCCTCGCCTTGAATGTGGTTTCCCACTCGAAAACTCTTGAGGATGGCTAACAGAGACACCACTCTGGGCTCTGATGGGTAAACCCTGCCCTCCTCAAGGTCGAATCGCATCCCCAAATAAACGAAACGTTGAGTGGGCGTCAACTCGGATTTCTCCTCGTTGACTATGCAGCTTAGATCTGAAAGTAACTTCAGAGTCAGAGCAGTATCCACGTTCAACCTGGCTGCCGAGTCTGCCTTAAGCAGCCAGTCGTCTATGTAGGTGTGTAGCGCCACGTTCTCTTTTCTGAGAAACGCTGTCACCGCAAGGACCACTCTTGTGAAAACCCTCGGAGCTGTCGACAGGCCAAACGGGAGACTGTAAACTCCCATACTTGACTCTGAAACGCAAATCTCAGAAACCTGTGCCAACTCCGATTCATAGGAATGTGGAAATATGCATTTTTCAGATCGATCGATACACACCACATTCCTTTCCTCAATCCCGCATTACCGACCTCGGCATTTCCATCTGGAACCGAGGCGTATGGCTAAACCAATTTAATGGCCTGAGATTGAGTATGGGTCTCCATCCCCCTGTGCTCTTGGGGACAAGGAACATGTTTGAATAGAAGCCTGGAGTGTTTCGATTTGCTGGATTTATTGCTCCCTTCAGAAGCAAACCCGACACTTCCTTTTGAACGGCTTCTAACTTGTCTGGCTCCCTTGGTACGGGTGTCCAGACAGGTGCCAAAGACAGATTTTGTGGTGGAAAGTCCCACCACTCCGGCATGTAACCCTGGGATAACCATCCCAGGACCAGACTGTCTGACGTCACACCTTGCCAGGCCTCGACGAAACGCATGAGCCTTCCACCCACCATAGACGCCTCAACGTCTAACGGGGTTGTCCGGCTCGCAGTCCGCCCCCCCCCCACTCTTTCTTAACGAGAGAGAGAGAGAACCATTTCGTTCTAGGCACAATGGGTATAACTGGCACCGCTGTTCCTGTCACACAGGCGCGGTCCAGGCGGATATGAAGGGAGCTTTCGTACCCTCAGGTACGCTTCGGCCCCTTCTGTCCGCCCTTTGAGGCCTTACCCTTACCCTTCCCACCTCTAGGGCGGTCAGGAGCAACATTGGGGAGGGTAGGCGCCTCTACAACCTTCCTGGGCTTCTTCGCCGGCGGCGGCTCTGAAACCCCAGCTGAAGCAGAAGTCGCAACAGGCCTAGCTTTCGCCTTGCCCTTATGCTTCTTCTGCTCCTTTGAAGGTTGTCCCGTTAGCGGTTTCCCCACAGGCCCTAGTGCATGCGCTTGTCGCACTAGCTCTAGCTGTAGGTTTACCGCTAACCGATTCTGCGCGATACTGGCGGTATCCTCTAAGATGGCCCACGCTTGGCCACCGAAGATGCTAGGCCCTGTCAGGGGTGTCCCAAGGAGACGCTCCCTGACTGCCGTAGCCGGACGCATATGGTCAATGACCATTTGCCTCCTGGATTTCGTCACACGCGCTTGCACCCTTGCCAATGCGTCCATCGACAGCACCAGGCCGTCATTGACACATGAAAGCGCCACAGGTGGCACAGGGTGGCCTGCCCCGCTTCAGCCCACACCGACTGAAGGAGACGATAAGAGTGGTTGACAGCGCTCATCGCTGCCCTCACACCCTCATCGCATAGGGACAGGACTTCTTCCTGGTGTACCTGAGACTTGTCCACAAGTGCCGGACCGGGGTGACCCGGCACGGCACTCTGGACGCCCAGTACCCATCGGTCACTCCGTGACCGACGGGACTACACCATACCTGTCGTATTCCCCCCGCGGAATACGACATCTTGCCCGCACCTCCCTGGAGGCCGCAGGGAGCTGACCCTTGGTCATCAGTTGTTTGCTATAAATAGCATCCAACCATTCTATGAACCGTGGATCCAGTCCCACTGACTGGATCCGGGCCGCGGGCAAAATCCCCGTCCTGATCGACGCAACCGACGGACGGGGCGCATCTTCATCGGCCGTGGCCGAAACCACAGACGGGTCAACCCTGGCTAGCCACGCCAGAGCATCTGACCAATCTACCTCCGATGAAGACACCCCCGCAAACACGTCACCCGTTGACGTGCTCACGGGTCTGCCAGCCACGGCCTCCCAGCAAGGAGCCACGGCTGACACGCCAGGCACTCAGGTACCACACGGTTCCGCCGCCACCCCATGAAACACTCCGGTCCATGGGGTAGGTCCACACGGAAAACCGTACGGACCCGTAGCAGTCGCGGAACCATAGCCGGACACGGGCGCCCACGGCACCCCACGTCCGACTGCCGGACCAGGCGAGATAGGCGAGTACCACGCCCGGCCCGGCACACCCGTTCCCGTGACGGCTGGTGCCAAACCAAGCCGCACGGAACCGGTGCACGGTAACGGATTTGCCTCAGCCACAGGCGGAGCCGCTGACCTGGCTTGCGCCAAACCAGACAAATGGAGGCCGGTTCCGTCTAGGACGGAATCAACCTCCATATTCTCCACCTGCGGCTTCACGGGCCGCAGCAACCTCTCCTCCTCGGCCTCCTCGTCTTCAGACTCCGAAGAGTCGTCACTAGACGAGTCAACCGTGGAACCGTCCTGGTGGACGGCTCCCACACCTGACGGACCGGCCACCGCTACTGGACCACCCGGAGGTGGCCGCAGAGAAACAGAAACCCGTCTGGCCGAAGCCAGACGGGACTGCCAGGGGGCCGTACGAGACGGCCCCCTCGGTAACCAGTCCAGAATCCTGTCCGAGGACAGGATCCGTACCAGGCATGGGGAGAAACTGCCCCCCAACCTTTGGTAGCAGGGACGACACCAGCGTGGTCAGAACGCTATGCAGAAAAACCCTGCAGAGCCGGACCAAACCACGCCGGCGGTGCCATCTCCGCCACCTCCAGCTGGGGACGTGGAGCACCCGCACCGGCCGAACCGGGCGCTCCACGATTTACTCTCGGACCGCCTGACCCCGCGTCAGACCCAGCCAAGTCCTTCTGGGCAAGGAACGTAACCATCGTTTCGACGGACCACACTGCACAAACATTACACCTATGATCTATATTACACAGGGCACACATAAAACAGACATGGTCCTTGAACATTACACGGACAAACTTATGGCAGTCGTCACATGATGGCGGGGCTGGCTTGGCCTATAAAATAAGCACAAACCTACAATAAACAAGCGGAACGAGACCCGGATGGAAGGCAGACAATTAATTTTCAAATAATTTTACTCATAAATTAACCGTAACCTCCCCGCACCCCACCCCGCCACGTTACAACAACGATCGCATTGATTATGACGACAAGTACGCGGCGGGCACAACACACCCATAATAGATCCTCCAGGATGTGTAACGGCTCCAGGAATCATATCGCATAGCATTCAGGGTATATTTACTAATCAATATAAATTATACTCCTAACGAACGCAGCACGATATGTGAAGAAAACAACAAAATGTATAACAAAACTGCTGTCTCACACGGTAAAACCGCAGACCACACATCTACTCAAGAATTTTGAAACCACCGATCATTGCAAACCGATCGTGATCACACGTAAACTTTATCATTCTAAAGTTTCCGGTACCATTTTTAGTACGCAGCACCCAGAATAAGATGCGCGAATTAATGAAAAAATTTTTCTTCACATAAACATCCGAGCGACCGGGTGTGACGTCACCCGCTCGGATTCTACGGAGAACGACGTCAGCCGATATTCGTGTTAGAAATACCGTAGCAAACACCTATTTTCATATCTGCTGATCGCCTGTTGGGGTTTAAAGAAGGCGATCGTCTGGCATATATCGTTGTTAGCACACGTCCCAGATTCTATGGGGACAGAAATTGGAACATGCGACACAACGAAATTTAGAGACCTAAGTCTTTTAACTATGGATAATAAAGAACAATACAACCTGGTTTTCTTGGGCGGTATTCTCCATAGTCCTTAGTTAATCCTTTCAGAACACACAAACTATCACTGATTAAAGACTTAGATTATTTTAAAACACTAAAATCCTTAATGCAAAAAGCATGTATTGCTCTTGTCGCTATGCAAACAAGAATGAGCTCTATGGTAAACGGGTACTCGGCAGTGGGGAGCCGGGTACCCGGTTCCCAGGAGTCGGTAAAGCTTTCTAAGTCTATAATCCTAGAGCCGCTGCCAGGGCCAGCTGTATATCAGAAGTAACAGAATGGTGAGTATTGATCGAAGGAGAAATAGCTCTCCCAAACCTCTATATCGACAACCAGATAATTCAAGAAGCACAATATGCTAAGTTTTTAGGAATATATCTGGACAAAAATTTAACATGGGAGAAGCAAATTGAAATTATTACTACCAGGGTAGCAAAAAGCATTGGCATCATTCGCCGACTGAAACCCTATCTAACACCTAATATTATTAAAAACCTGTACTGCACAATGATACTTCCTCACATCACCTACTGCAATGCTATCTGGACTAATACATCTCAAGCTAGACTAAAAAAACTAAAATCTCTGCAAAAGCAATCTATTAAACTATTTTCACAAACAGCAGGTGGCCAGGATATCTTTAAATCAGAAAAGGTCTTAAAACTTGAGGACATTGGAGGGCTCCAACTATACACAATCTTAAGGGACTTCCACAATACTAGACTCTGGAAAACACTCACCATCATGGCATGCTATTCTCATACTTGCACCCAGTCACCAGAACAAATAATAATAATAATAATATCTGTCATAATGGTAACTACCAAACAACTACCTCTACCATCACAGCCTAAAAAAAAAAATTAATACTTTGTCATTGATAATAAGAATATGTAATATAGAATTATTAACTTAAGCAAGATAAGCACACATCCCTCTGTCATGTCTTTCCCTGTAAAAATGTAAATTGTCATACGTCTATTAACTGTTGGACTGCTGGAAGCCAGGGGACAATAATTCCAATTGGCAATGACTCTGGATTGGCTGAATATTTTAGAAAAAATTTGACTGAAAGTTGCTTGTGGCTTAGCCACCGACAACGTTCGGTCAAATTGTTTTAGAGGTACTCAGCATACCCTGAGTTAGGCTCCATGGAAAATGTAGACTGCAGAGGCTTGGCAGCGAGACAGTTAACTATATGTATATATAGGACTCAAGTTCAAGATTATTTATTTTGATATAGAATATACATTTACAGTTTCACAACAGGTAGTCCACCAAAGGCAGAGCCTATGTGTCGGTGGACCCCTACATATAACATATAACAACAATATAGGACATGAGAATACTGAATACATAAGGTTAACATGTTATAGTCCTATATATACATATAGTTAACTGTCTCATTAATAGACATATGACAATTTACATTTTTACAGGGAAAGACATGACAGAGGGATGTGTGCTTATCTTGCTTAAGTTAATAATTCTATATTACATATTCTTATTATCAATGACAAAGTATTAATTTTTATTTTTTTAGTTACCATTATGACAGGTATTCTTATTATTATTATTATTATTATTATTATTAATATTATTATTATTATTTGTTCTGGTGACAATAACATGTTAACCGTATGTATTCAGTATTCTCATGTCCTATATTGTTGTTATATGTTATATGTAGGGGTCCACCGCCACATAGGCTCTGCCTTTGGTGGACTACCTGTAACTCCTGTTGTGAAACTGTAAATGTATATACTATATCAAAATAAATAATCTTGAACTTGTTAAACATTTAAATGGACTAAATTGAGTCATTCTTGCTGTAATTGATTACGACATCATACTACGCGTCACGTAGTTGATTATGATGTCTTATGATGTCATATGATGGATGGATAAATTGGAAATATCCATTACCTAATGTGTGTGAACAACAGCAAACCTCCATCAGCGTGCTAATGTCTATTTCCAGCATGCTAAACAGTTGACGATTGGTTTGGTTGAGTGGAATTAATGAAAATGGGTGTTTTAGTAATTCAATTAATTACCTTCTAATAGGATTAATAAAATAAAACGAATTGTTTGAACAATTACAATATGTAAATAATAAATTTATGATTATACCTTTATAACTTGAAAGCGAATTGATCTCTGAGTGTAAAGTATCTCCATTTCTTTTCCCACGTGACGTTGTCCTGCACTGACTCAGTCATGGCTAGTCAATCACCTGTTCTAAGTTCATTCCACTTAATAATCCACTGAGAATTCTCCTGGAACAAATATCACTAGACCTGTTTCAAGTTACACCACAGTCGATCATTAAAACTTAGCGGAATATCTCGATACACCGTACAAAGCCGAGGAAAACCCAAAAAAACAACCAACAACAAGAGGCATACATGTGGTGATTAGGATAACGAAAATTCGACTAGTAAATTTACAGTCGTCACATCAGTCCAGTTCAGGGCTGATGGTTCGCCTAGAATTGGAGAGGCGGTATCTACAAGACAAGTAACAAGTTCATAGCTACAAGCCAGCTTTTCAGGTGTACTCCTATCGTTGGACTATCAAAATAATTAATTGGTATATTCCGTCCAATGTGACTTTTAGTTTTCTACGATACACAGTATTTCTTCATTTTGACTTTCTATAACCTGATAAATGCGTGTTTATAAACAAAATCTTCACAAAAACAAATAAACATCGTGAGGAACGATTCTTACAGACCAGTACCCGAGTACCCGCTAATTGCCTTTGAGCGGCCTCGCTAAGCGATCGTCCGGAAATGTGTATTACATTCTCCGCTTCAGATGCAGTATTGATCAATATTTTAATTCTATACGCTTATTAGCCCCAATCGACATCCAAAAATCATATTCCCAATTTCCATACAAATCTGTCACGTCTGAGACCGAGTAGTCTATCGGGAAACGAGGGCGTTTCTACTTTTTTCTCCGTGTCCACGTGTGACGTCACAAGTACGAGGGATTTTCCGCTTCCCAGAAATCAGTTTTTGTTCGGCAATCCTCGGAAATTAATGATAATTTGCCTATATTTTTTTAATACGGCATTTATATTATTAACTAATACAATTTTCGAGTAGAGGAGGTTTATTTATAACTATTACTCTTGGTAGCCGAAATCTACACTTTAAGCGAAAATTCACATTTTCAATTTGTGGTTACTGGACCATGGATGATCATGGATAATAGAATGGTGAAATGAGATGGGTTGGTCACGTAGAAGTGAATAGCATATCAATAATAGTAATAGGAATACTGTTTATTTATCAGTATGATCACTCCTGTCTCAATGTAGCGCATGGTTCTGAGTAGATCAGGGATTATTTTGTCATCTCTACAGGCTCTAGTTTATTCTTTAATGCTTTAACACTCACATCCGACAAAAACAGCTTCTGCAGCCCGGGTCTTGAGAAAGGTCCATTTGCAGACCAACAGAAGACTGTGTTTGAAAATTTATGACTGAAATGTCTGGCTCGACAACTGAGTCAGGCATTTCAAGTTTATTTTCAAAAATAGTCTTCTTGGTCTGCAAAGAGGCCGGTATTGACCATTAAAGGGCTTCAGCAATATGATGATTTTCTTGACCGATATTACCGGTAGCCATTTATTGATTAACCCTTTAAAACTCAAACCGACCAAAACAGCTTCTGTAGTAGTCTTGGGAAATGTCCATTTGCAGACCAAGCTTATGATCATGTTGAACAAATTTAAGGGCTGACTTAAAATAGCAAAAATTTACTTTGTACTTTGCAATTATATCTTATGTGACCACTTTAGCTCTTTAGCTCTTTAACACCCAAGTCTGCCAAAAATGTCCTCTGTAGTTGTCTTGAGAAATGTCCATTTGCAGACCAAGAGAGGACTTTTTGAAAATTTACTACCGGAATGTCTGGCTTGATAAATTTTAAAAAATAGTCTTCTCGTGGTCTGCAAATTAACATTTTTTGGGCGAAATCTGAATTTTTTGGGAACAAATTTAAAGCGTAAAGGGTTAATGGTGAAGATGATTGGTCAAGAAATCAAAATTTTTGTTTTCTAAGTAAATGTTAAATAGCAGGTCAACAGAAAACTATTTTTGAAAACTTGCCCCTGGAATGGCTAGCGCCATACGAGCCATTACAGTGGTAAGTTTTCAAAAAGGTCCTGTAGCCGGCAATTTAAGGATTTTACTCAAAACCATTGCCGATGTCGTTTTTGACTAGCTTTTTATGTGGTTAAAAGGAAGCTATGTGGTGATTAATGACAGGTGATTGGTTATCGTAAGTCTGTATCATTGTTCGGTAGGAAATGCATTGGTATCATCGTTTATGATGGGGCTGACTGTAAGATGTTTTGTTCAAATAGAACACGTTCAATGGAGGGAACTGATCTGTCACTCAACTATCTGACATCATAATCAAAGAGGTCACTTGATGGCTGATGTCACAATCAGAACAATGTAACGCTGTCACAAAAAAATTGAAGTGTCTCAATAAAATGTATGATTTGTCTGTCTTTGATAAATTTACAATTTTATAAACATTCTGTTGGATATTTTGAAATTAATTTGATAATTTATCTTGGAGCTGAACTGCTGTCATAGGCATCAACAGACCCCAGTCATATTAGTTTCAAAAGATTCAACAGCTTCCTTGAATAGTTACATGTACACCAAAATTTAGACTTTCAGGTTTCAAAGTCTCAAGCTAATTTCTCCACACTGTTATGTCCTGGTACATTCATACGGTCCCTGCTCAGAAGACAACTGGCTTTTGGAACCAAATGATTTTGGGTTTCGACCATGTGCCTTAACGCTTTAGTCCTCAAATTTGTTCAAGAAAATTTAATTTTTCTCAGAAGCTGCTCATTTTCAGACCAAGAGAAGACTATTTTTGAAAATTTACAACTGAAATGACTGGCTCGGATAGCAGACTTTCCAGTGGTAAATGGACATTTTCTATGAGAAAATTTACATTGTCTTGATAAATTCTGACCGTTAAATGGGATGGTGATTTGAAATTTGTACCTCTCTTAAGGGACCACAGTATGGAGCATGAACTATTGGTCACTATCGACGGGTTAATGTTTATTGTCCATTCATTGGCATTTAATGTGGTCACTTACGGATGGGTTTGAAAAAAACTATTTTAAGGCCACTTGTATGCTTAGATAGTAATCGTCTTTCAGTCCAAAGATAGCTTGGTGATCTAAATGTTTTCATTCCCTTTGCAGATATTTCCGTGAATTCGCCAATTGAACCTGTGGATCTGTGTAAGAATATATACATGTAGAGATGTACATGAAGGTGTAGACGGGCCTTTTAGATCATCTTACTTGTTCACTGGCTGGTAAGTATTGATAATTACCGATAGTCTAACCGACTCCTGAAAGAAACCTGTTCTGATTTTTGGCCCGTAAGACCATCCTTAAATAATAGTTTGGTTGTCCTCTCCCGACCGACCCAAAAAAATCCTGCTGACTCAAAATCATTTTTTTGGAGGTTCCTGTGAAGAATTATTTTTATTTTCTGAGTTAAGTTTATTGGGAGATTTAATTGATGCCTTTCGTCAAAATGTGCTCATATAACCTTTAGAAACTAAAGAACAACTCAGATTTTGGAATCACCAATCTGCATGATTAATCCCTATTGGGTCCAATGTGTGCAGTTGGTGTATCCAGTACTTCTCTTGTTCTTTCCTGATATAAGTTTTATCGATGTCCTCAGGATCGTGAGGAAGAACATGTATAATCTTATAGGACACATTTTGTCCAGTATGGGTGGGTAAATTAAAATGTTTTGCAACAGGGGTATCTTTGTGGTTTTTAATATTCTTTCGCTCGTACGTGGAACTCACGTTTTGTTCCTCCACATACTGTTTGTGACAGTGTGTGCATGTGAGTAGGTAAATAACATTGCGTGTATCGCAGTATGTTTTGACCTTACATCTGTATTTTAAACCTTTAGAAACTGTTTGCTTTAAAATTTCTGTTTCAAGTTCAAATAAAAACCTTCAAGTTTTCTTCTTTAAATTCAATTTTGTAATGTTATATTTCAGCACGTAAAAAAACCCAGTTCTCCTTCGATCAATACTCACCATTCTGTTACTTCTGATATACAGCTGGCCCTGACAGCGGCTCTAGGATTATAGACTTAGAAAGCTTTACCGACTCCTGGGAACCGGGTACCCGGCTCCCCACTGCCGAGTACCCGTTTACCATAGAGCTCATTCTTGTTTGCATAGCAACAAGTGCAATACATGCTTTTCGCATTAAGGATTTTAGTGTTTTTTAAAAGAATCTAAGTCTTTAATCAGTGATAGTTTGTGTGTTCTGAAAGGATAACTAAGGACTATGGAGAATACCGCCCAAGACAACCAGGTTGTATTGTTCTTTATATCCATAGTTAAAAGACTTAGGTCTCTAAATTTCGTTGTGTCGCATGTTCCAATTTCTAACCCCATAGAATCTGGGACGTGTGCTAGCAACGATATATGCCAGACGATCGCCTTCTTTAAACCCCAACAGGCGATCGGCAGATATGAAAATAGGTGTTTGCTACGGTATTTCTAACACGAATATCGGCTGACGTCGTTCTCCGTAGAATCCGAGCGGGTGACGTCACACCCGGTCGCTCGGATGTTTATGTGAAGAAAATTTTTTTTCATTAATTCGCGCATCTTGTTCTGGGTGCTGCGTACTAAAAAATGGTACCGGAAACTTTAGAATGATCAAGTTTACGTGCGATCACGATCGGTTTGCAATGATCGGTGGTTTCAAAATTCTTGAGTAGATGCGTGGTCTGCGGTTTTACCGTGTGAGACAGCAGTTGTTATACATTTTGTTGTTTTCTTCACATATCGTGCTGCGTTCGTTAGGAGTATAATTTATATTGATTAGTACATATACCCTGAATGCTATGCGATATGATTCCTGGAGCCGTTACACATCCTGTAGGATCTATTATGGGTGTGTTGTGCCCGCCGCGTTCTTGTCGTCATAATCAATGCGATCGTTGTTGTAACGTGGCGGGGTGGGGTGCGGGAGGTTACGGTTAATTTATGAGTCAAAATATTTGAAAATTAATTGTCTGCCTTCCATCCGTGTCTCGTTCCGCTTGTTTATTGTAGGTTTGTGCTTATTTTATAGGCCAAGCCAGCCCCGCCATCATGTGACGACTGCCATAAGTTTGTCCGTGTAATGTTCAAGGACCATGTCTGTTTTAGGTGTGCCCTGTGTAATATAGATCATAGGTGTAATGTTTGTGCAGTGTGGTCAGTCGAAACGATGGTTAAGTTCCTTGCCCAGAAGGACTTGGCTGGGTCTGACGCGGGGTCAGGCGGTCCGAGAGGAAATCGTGGAGCGCCCGGTTCGGCCGGTGGGGGTGCTCCACGTCCCCAGCTGGAGGTGGCGGAGATGGCACCGCCGGCGTGGGTTGGTCCGGCTATGCAGGGTTTTCTGCATAGCGTTCTGCCCACGCTGGTGTCGTCCCTGCTACCAAAGGTTGGGGGGCAGTTTCTCCCCATGCCTGGTACGGATCCTGTCTTCGGACAGGATTCTGGACTGGTTACCGAGGGGGCCGTCTTGTACGGCCCCCTGGCGGGTCCGTCTGGCTTCGGCCAGACGGGTTCTGTCTCTCTGCGGCCACCTCCGGGTGGTCCAGTAGCGGTGGCCGGTCCGTCAGGTGTGGGAGCCGTCCGCCAGGACGGCTCCACGGTTTATTCGTCTAGTGACGGCTCTTCGGAGTCTGAAGACGAGGAGGAGAGGTTGCTGCGGCCCGTGAAGCCGCAGGTGGAGAATATGGAGGTTGATTCCGTCCTGGACGGAACCGGCCTCCATTTGTCTGGTTTGGCGCAAGCCAGGTCAGCGGCTCCGCCTGCGGCTGAGGCCAATCCGTTACCGTGCACCGGTTCCGCGCGGCTTGGTTTGTCACCAGCCGTCAGGGGAACCGGTGTGCCGGGCCAGGCGTGGTACTCACCTATCTCGCCTGGTCCGGCAGCCGGACATGGGGTGCCGTTGGCGCCCGTGGCCGGCTATGGTTCCGCGACGGTTACGGGTCCGTACGGTTTTCCGTGCGGACCTACCCCATGGACCGGAGTGTTTCATGGGGTGGCGGCGGAACCATGTGGTAGCGGAGTGCCTGGCGTGTCAGCCGTGGCTCCTGGCCGGGAGGCCATGGCTGGCAGACCCGTAAGCATGTCAACGGGTGACGTGTTTGCGGGGGTATCTTCTTCGGAGTTAGACTGGTCTGATGCTCTGGCGTGGCTAGCCAGAGTTGACCGGTCTGTGGTTTCGGCCACGGCCGATGAAGATGCGCCCCGTCCGTCGGTTGCGTCGATTAGGACGGGGATTTTGCCCGCGGCCCGGATCCAGTCAGTGGGACTGGATCCACGGTTCATTGATTTGTTGGATGCTATTTATAGTAAACAACTAATGACCAAGGGTCAGCTCCCTGCGGCCTCCAGGGAGGTGCGGGCAAGGTGCCGTATTCCGCGGGGTGAATACGACAGGTATGGTGTAGTCCCGTCGGTCACGGAGGATGACCGATGGGTACTGGGCGTCCAGAGTGCCGGTTCGGGTGGTCCCGGTCCGGCACTAGTGGATAAGGCCCAGGTACACCAGGAAGAAGTCCTGGCCCTATGCGATGAGGGTGTGAGGGCAGCCATGAGCGCTGTCAATCACTCCTATCGTCTACTTCAGTCGGTGTGGGCTGAAGCGGGGGCAGGCCACCCTGTGCCACCTGTGGCGCTATCGTGCATTAATGACGGCTTGGTGCTGTCAATGGACGCATTGGCAAGGGTGCAAGCGCGTGTGACGAAGTCCAGGAGGCAAATGGTCATTGACCATATGCGTCCGGCTACGGCAGTCAAGGAGCGTCTTCTTGGGACGCCCCTGACAGGGCCTAGCATCTTTGGTGGCCAAGCGCGGGCCATCTTAGAGGACACCGCCAGTATTGCGCAGAATCGGTTAGCGGTAAATCTACAGCTAGAGCTAGTGCGGCAAGCGCACGCACTAGGGCCTGTGGGTAAGCCGCTAACAGTACAGCCTTCAAAGAAACAGAAAAAGCATAAGGGCAAGGCGAAAGCCAGGCCTATTGCGACGTCTGTTTCGGCTGGGTTTTCGGAGCCGCCGCCGGCGAAGAAACCCAGGAAGGCTGTAGAGGCGCCTACCCTCCCCAATGTTGCTCCGGACCGCCCTAGAGGTGGTAAGGGCAAGGGGAAGGGTAAGGGTAAGGCCTCAAAGGGCGGACAGAAGGGGCCGAAGCGTACCTGAGGGTACGCAAGCTCCCTTCATATCCGCCTGGACCGCACCTGTGCGACAGGAACAGCGGTGCCAGTTATACCCGTCGTGCCTAGAACGAAATGGTTCTCACTCTCTCTCGTTAAGAAAGGGGGGGGGGGGGCGGACTGCGAGCCGGACAACCCCGTTAGACGTCGAGGCGTCTATGGTGGGTGGAAGGCTCATGCGTTTCGTCGAGGCTTGGCGAGGTGTGACGTCAGACAGTCTGGTCCTGGGATGGTTATCCCAGGGTTACATGCCGGAGTGGTGGGACTTTCCGCCACAAAATCTGTCTTTGGCACCAGTCTGGACACCCGTACCAAGGGAGCCAGACAAGTTAGAAGCCGTTCAAAAGGAAGTGTCGGGTTTGCTTCTGAAGGGAGCAATAAAACCAGCAAACCGGAACACTCCAGGCTTCTATTCAAACATGTTCCTTGTCCCCAAGAGCACGGGGGGATGGAGACCCATACTCAATCTCAGGCCATTAAATTGGTTTATCCATACGCCTCGGTTCCAGATGGAAACACCGAGGTCGGTAATGGCGGGATTGAGGAAAGGAATGTGGTGTGTATCGATCGATCTGAAAGATGCATATTTCCACATTCCGATCAATCGGAGTTGGCACAGGTTTCTGAGATTTGCGTTTCAGAATCAAGTATGGGAGTTTACAGTTCTCCCGTTTGGCCTGTCGACAGCTCCGAGGGTTTTCACAAGAGTGGTCCTTGCGGTGACAGCGTTTCTCAGAAAAGAGAACGTGGCGCTACACACCTACATAGACGACTGGCTGCTCAAGGCAGACTCGGCAGCCAGGTTGAACGTGGATACTGCTCTGACTCTGAAGTTACTTTCAGATCTAGGCTGGATAGTCAACGAGGAGAAATCCGAGTTGACACCCACTCAACATTTCGTTTATTTGGGGATGCGATTCGACCTCGAGGAGGGCAGGGTTTACCCGTCAGAGCCCAGAGTGGTGTCTCTGTTAGCCATCCTCGGGAGTTTTCGAGTGGGAAACCACATTCAGGCAAGGCGGTTCCTTCAGATGCTGGGCATGATGGTCTCCATGGAGCAGGTTATCCCGTACGCTGCTCTAATGCGAAGACCTATCCAGTTGTATCTGATGTCTCTGTGGAAACAGAGAACAGAACCCCTGTCAAAACTGGTGCCAGTTTTGGAGCCGATAATATCGCATCTTCTATGGTGGAAACAGCGTCAGAATCTCCTAATAGGGGTTTCGCTGCACCTACCCCACCCCCAGCTGTCCGTTTACACGGATGCATCGCTGGAAGGGTTGGGTGCCTGCCTGGGAGAACACCAGGTCTCGGGCACATGGACTCTCCCGGAGAGTCAGCTGCATATCAATCTGTTGGAAATGATGGCAGTGGAACTGGCGTTGGAAGAGTTCCTTCCGATGATCAGGGGCAAGGTGATATTGATACGGTCGGACAATTCGACAGTAGTATCATATATAAATCGCCAAGGAGGGACCAGGTCGCCCACCCTGTGCATCAGGGTGTGGCACTTGATTCAATGGTACAGGAATTACTCGGTTGTTTTGAAAGCAGCTCATATTCCTGGCCGATTGAACATTCTGGCGGATGTTTTGTCTCGCAGACAGAGAATCCTGCCAACAGAATGGTCCCTCAACCCTCCAGTTCTACGACGGATCTTCGAGCATTGGGGCAAACCCAACGTGGACTTGTTCGCCACAAAGGAAAATGCTCAAATCATGACATATGTCTCGCCGATTCCAGATCCAAATGCCGTCGATACAGACGCTCTGGCGATAAGCTGGAGAGGGATGCACGCTTACGCGTATCCACCCACCATTCTTCTACCGAAGGTATTGGTGAAGGTCAGGGAGGAACCGTGTCTGGTCCTGCTAATAGCGCCGTATTGGCCGAGCAGGGCGTGGTTCACGGATCTTCTAGATCTGCTGGTGGAAAATCCTGTGCAGTTGCCCGAGATTCCGAACATAATCTCCCAGGCCAAGGGACGCTTCCTACACGAGCGTCCCGAAATGTTCAAATTGACTGCGTGGATGTTGTCAAACAACGTTCCACGTCGGAAGGCTTTTCTCGACAGGCTGCTGATTTCATCACGGCTGCGAGAAGGAGGTCAACCTTCAAGTCATATAACAACAAGGTTAACAGATTTGCAGACTGGTGTGAAGAAAAGGGTATTGATACCTTTCAATCCACTATTCAGCAAATAGCAGACTTTCTCTGTGAGCTGTTCTTTACAGGACTAGCTCCCGTCACAATTGCTGGATACAAGTCAGCTTTGGCATCAGTTATCCCTTGTCTAGCCAACAGGGATAGTCCAGAGGTGGCCCAGTTAAACGTGATGTTGAAGGGAATGAGCAATCTCCGCCCGAGACAACCGGTAGTCATTCCAGCCTGGAGTCTATCTTTAGTGCTTAATGTACTGGCCAAGCACCCATTCGAACCGTTGCGTTCGGCTAGTCTAAAGCATTTGACTCTAAAGGCGGTCTTTCTATTGGCAGCTTCCTCAGCTAGAAGGCGCAGTGAGATCCATGCGCTTTCGGCAGAGAGGAACCGATTTATTGTTTCTGGAGAAGGTCTGCGTCTTCTGCCAAGAGCAGAATTTATGTCAAAGAACCAATCTTTGAGATATCCCGGCAAACCGATCATTATACCGAAGTTAACCAGGTTTGATCGTGATGCCAGTGTCTGGTGCCCGGTCCGTGCTTTGACTAAGTACAAGAAACGGACTGACTCGTTACGGTCGAACGATAGACATCTGTGGATCTGCCATAAAAAGCCTTATGGCGCCGCATCCATGGATACTATCTCTCGTTGGGTGGTCGAATGCATTCAGACTACTCATGAGATGGCGACTGGGCACCAGGTGCAGGGCGTAAGGGCACACGATGTTAGAGGAATAGCCGCCTCGACCGCCCTTTACAATGGTGTTCCGTTAGAGGACATCATGGCCGTTGCACAATGGCACTGTGAGTCCTCATTTACGGATTACTATATGAGGGATGTGTCAGACTCAGCCAAACCACTCGCTTTAGCTGTTTTGAAACGATAGTTAGTGACCACACTGCTTTTCCCCTTTTTTCACTTTGGTAAGAAAAGAACCTAAAGCAGGCATGGTCAAGCGAGAGGATGTCAACCAGATTGTGTCACTGATGGCCGAACCGGTGTATGGTTGTAGGCGGTACGTCTGAAGTCCTGTTATCATAAGGTAATTCAACAAGTGAGAGTTTTTTGTATTATGTATATGTATCATGTTCATTCATCTTATATATTCATGCTCATTCCCAGGCTAATACAAGCGATATGCAGGGAGTAGTTAACCCTCTTGGCATATTGGTGTTTCAGGCGAGATACATGTTCGTTAGTTCTCTCCCTTTTCTTAGGAGGAAAAAGGGGGGGGGGGGGCTGTGACGCGAATGTGATTCGGTTCCGTGAACTTGACGGTCCTTTTAGGTCTCCGTTAGTCAAGTTTGAAGTCTAAAATCTTTCTCCAAGGGGCAAAATTAGCATGTATGGCTTGCCCCTTCCCACCAGGTTACTGATCAAATCTGGTGTATATCAGAAGTAACAGAATGGTGAGTATTGATCGAAGGAGAATGCAGGAAATGTCAATTTCCCTTTCTCCGAGATCTAACAATACTCACCATTCTGTTACGGACCCAGCCTCCCAGCCCCACGGAGGCAAGCCATAGTTTTCTCTTGTTTGGTGGCTATGCAAACAATATGAGCTCTATGGTAAACGGGTACTCGGCAGTGGGGAGCCGGGTACCCGGTTCCCAGGAGTCGGTAAAGCTTTCTAAGTCTATAATCCTAGAGCCGCTGTCAGGGCCAGCTGTATATCAGAAGTAACAGAATGGTGAGTATTGTTAGATCTCGGAGAAAGGGAATTGACATTTCCTGCAGTCTCTTTACTTACCTACCCTACTCCACCCAGCAGGGATGGGAGAGTACAACCAAAAAATCTTTTAAAGATGGCCTAAGATAGTGGTTCCAGGGTTTTGAAATTCAGGAGCCATTTCTAGCTATTCCATGTACATTTCTCGTTGAGTTCCTCCCAGTTTTTTATGCGTGTTGGAATCGATTTGAAACTTTGAGACCTGAATTCCTAGAATTCAAGAAAGCGATAGATGCTGGTAACAGTGGGTAAGCTGTTGATTGCTTCCCTCTATTAACACTTTCACCAATGAATTCTCCATATCTCATTTTCAAGGGAGCCATACAGGAAAACTGTTGATTATTTTGAAATTAATTTGACTGGAAGACGTTGCTGCCTTATTTTTAGTTTCAAAATATTCATCAGAATAAGTTTTATATCGTAAAGAATGTACGTTTTCAGGGAAAATGTCGGTGAACAGGTTAACCTTGGTGAGCCACTAGCCAGCACAGATACTTAGCGACCTGTAAATTGAGGCAGCCATAGCAAATTGGACAGTTAAATTTTAACAACTTAATGGTCACGATCTGGTCAAGGGAGCAGTGATTGAAAATTTAGCATTGAAATGACTGGTTATCAAGTCGGTCATTCCGGTGGTAAATTTTCAAATTATAGTCTTCTCTTGGCCTGTAAATAGATATTGTGAAAACCACTACAGAGGGTGACCGCGGGGGAGGGGAAGGGGTGGTGTTCGCCATTAAGGGGTTTAATGTGTGTGTGTGCGCGTACGTGCGTGTGTGCATGCATGCGCGCTCGAGCGAGAGTGTGTGTGTGTCAAGCATACACTTAGTTGGATATAACTGCCAGTCTGGTTAAGTGGATATACTCTCTGACATGGCAGTATATGACAGATCTGACAGTCAACATTTACTTTCCGGATCACTTCACACTCTTGATAAACAAATAAATTAGTAGCTATTCATAAATTTATTCATCATATCGTCATTTATTTTAATATACAAGCATTTGCTTACTTATAAATAATATATTACATCTATCGTTAATATCCATATCTATTTACATATATAATATATTTCATTGTATGACTACTGAGTTTTGCAGACGACATATTCCAAAGGTTATATCTCTGGACTGGCTAAATATTTTGAAAACAATTTGACTGAAAGTTGTTGGTGGCTAAGCCACCAACAATTATCAGTCAAATTGTTTTCAAAATATTCAGCATGTCAAGAGGCTTTGCTCGTTGAATTTATTGTCCAGTGAGACAGTTAATATTCATACATGTAGCATTCATGTAGTGTCAGAGAAGCGCTGGCAAGTCATTATAAGCGCAGGCTATACAACTGCTGATGATATTTTTACAAATTTAAATAAACTTAAAATTTAAATATATTTGTATTGTATTAGATCGATACACATGATATATTAATTTATTTTAATGATTTAATGGTCAAGATGGCTAAAATCGGCCTCTGCAGATGTCTTGAGGAATACCCGTTTACAGCGGAATTAAGAAGACTTATTTTGAAAATTTGACACTGAAATTACTCACTCAATAACCGTTTCATGTGCCAGTGTTAAATTTTCAAAAATTGTTTTCACTTGCAGTGTAAATATACATTCAGTGAACAACAAAACAGTAACTTAAGCGTATACATAGCGTAGAATAGCGCCTTCCATCAGTACCATATCTTTCTTTCCATGGAATTTAGTTTAACTGGAATTTATTTAAATTAAATTCAAAATACAATACAGCTCATGAATAATATTTTTCCATAACAAAGTATGACGTAATATTGAACATTTTGCACTTAGTTTTATTGGATGCCATTGCTGCCTAATCAAATTAACTTCAAAATATTCATCAGAACATTCTTACATTGTCATTGTGTACAAAAGGGACCTTTCCAAGTTTATCCATCCATCATATGATGTCATAATCAACTATGTGACGTGTAAGATGACAGCATAATCATGACATCATCAGGGATCAAAATGTCCATTTGCCCTGTTGCCCGGGGCAACCTGATTTTCAAAAGGGCAACTAAACTTTGACTGTTAAGGGTACACAGGGCAACCATCATAAATACTCAGACCACAAGTATAATTACTGGTTTACTGTGTTTTTGATACCTACTGAGTACTGACTAACTCTTCATTTTAAGGCATTTATTTATTTCATTATTAGAAAGAGTAACCAGTATGCTTAATGCCATTTCTCAGTTATTGTGGCCATTCTTCAGAATTTACTTGACAAAGCAATAGTGATTCTAATTTTCTTAGTCAAATACCTTAATATATACGGGCAACCTTAATCTGCAGCGGGCAACTTGAAAATGCTTGAAATGGCATCATGCGTCGCCCGCAGGGCAACTGCATCTTTTCATTTATTTCTAACCCTGCATCATGAATGACTCGATATAGCCCAGCTTTAGCGCTCGATAGTCCGACACATACAAATTGTATGTTCTTACCATTTAATAAACATTTCTGTTGAATATTTAGAAACTAATTTGACTGGACACTGTTGCTGCCTATGGCAGCAACGCCCAGTCAAATTAGTTTCAAAGTATTTAACAGCTTACTTGTATAGTTTTCTCGAAATTGATAGTCAAGGAGTTCAAGGACCGATCGATCCCAAGACGAGCGAGATGTGGGTGGAGCTTAGCAAGTGATGTCCGGGACATAGCTAAAACTGGAAAGGTCCATTGTACCAGGGCTCAAAATAAACTAAGGCAACTAAGGCAGTTGCCCATGCCTCTTGCTGAGTAGTGCGACTCCATTTTGCCAGATGTTTTACGACTGCCCAAGGTACTTTCCTCTATTGCCATGGTTCCCGTCACTCACACACACACTGATAAATAAGATATCAGAAGTAAATGTACAGAGTCATCCCACTATAGACAGGTGAACAATCTCTGACTGTAATGTTTGTACAGTAGAAGTGGAATAAGGGCTTCTTAACCCTTTAACACTCAAATTCTTTTCAAGAAAATTTTAATTTTCTCAAAGAAAATGTCCATTTGCAGACTAAGAGAAGACTGTTTTTGAAAATATACCACTGGAATGACTGGCTCGGTTATTCAGCCAGTCATTCCAGCGGTAAATTTTCAAAAATAGTCTTCTTTTGGTCTGCAAATGGACATTTCTCAAGACCACAGCAGAAGCCATTTTTGACTGATATGAGTGTTAAACGGTTAATGTCCTTCCCCAGGCGGCATAATCTGCTTTGATGTCCTAAGACATTACCTTAGTGAACTCAAGATTATGAAAGCCATTATGGCATCATGGCCTTGTCCATTTTACCAACACCTTCAAACCCTGTTGTACTAACTACCGTAACAGGTTTCTATAAAAAAAAAGATTAAGAGGTGGTACCTGTGGTACCGTTTGTAGACTAAATTAATTTATTTTGACAAGCTTTCACGCATAAATGTGCTTCATCGGGCAGCGAGCCTGATAACGATAACATGTTTCTGCATTTTTTTGTAACCATTTAAAGATATTTATGAGTTGTACAGTGTAATCAACAGACTTTGCTTAGCTATATCATCTGTAGAATAGTCAGATGTTACAATATATGACCGGTTGCAAGGTTTTGTACTGCGGACGATCGATTGAATACTGGAGACACTTTGATTGCATGTAGTTCACAATTCATACGTTGTCGAAAAGGAATTCATGAACGACCAATCATCCAATACACGGCTTATCCTTGACCTCTCCGTTTGGCAGGACAAATATTCGAACACGGTCAATTCGATAGTCTAGACTCGTAATCCAAGGTGGCCATATGATCTCAATCTGTGGATTGGAAAGCAACGTATTATTCTGTGTTTATTAATATTTCTATGCAGAAAGTTTCTACTGAGACTTTTTTGAAATTTGGAAGTCTTATGATTTTTCTTCCTTACGCCTTTATCCCTCAAATTTGTGCAAGAAAATTCAAATACAGTTTTGTAAGCGGTATGAATAGTATTCGCTATTTCCTATTTCACTATTGATCCTTTTGAAAACGTTATATTTGAAAGTCACCTTTTCTGGTACAAGTAACAAGTTTCGGTCAAAATGATTTCAAAATACACTGCTGGTTTCAAAGGTCTCAATATGATGCCCACTGAATATTTTGAAATTTGTGTGACTGAATGTAGACGCCGTCTCTGGAAACAATGGCTTTCAGTCAAATTGTTTAAAAACTAGACAGTATTTTACCTGCAGGAAGTAGTGGCTAATCACCTTAACGTGAATGGATAAGGCCTGATTTATAAGTAGAACTTCTCATTCATTCATTCATTCATTCATTCATTTATTTTTCAATCATTCTTTCATGCAGGCATGGCATGCATGCACGCGCATGCACATACACACCCATGCATATATCATATGTTGGACCTTCAATAGGTCATTCAAGGTCAATGGCTTTGTTTTAATAAGAATTGAAATTAAAAAGCTAATTGAAGGAATAATGAAAGTATAGTTGTTATTACACCACAAAAACATCTATTACCGTTCAATCACTACTTGCTAAATCAAATATCTGCATTTAGCTATCAGAATAAGATTTTTATGCTCGCTTACATACTCCCTAATGCCTATACCATCACCATGTAGACCCTCAACCAGGCTTCTGGTAGAGGGACCCCCTGCATTAGCCTTACAATAGACTGGCACCAGTCTGTACTCACTCCTTAGTGACGCTTGTCACTAAGCACGCTCGCGCATGCGCAGTAGGTCCCAAATGTGAAAACTGATTCACTTTTCAAATATTCTGCTAGCAGTACAGTTTGCCTGCTATCAATCTGATATAAAGGTTTTAGCTTGCTACTGAAAGTTTTCAGTTATTACTATATTTGACATCAAATCATGCCTACCATGAAATCAATTCTTCCTAAGTTATGTTTAACTTTTATATCATGGTGTTTTAGAGGTGTTTGTAACTAGTTTTTTGAGTTACCAGTTTTCGTGTCACTACTCCCGTTTTCGAGGTTAGAGTAACCATGCCTATTATATACCATCAAGAGTACCATGTTATAAAATAGCCAGTACCACTCCTATTAACGTAGTTCCTAGTGCTCTCAAACATCATCATTCAGGAATCATTACTGATTCTTTTCTTCAGTCACTTTCTTAAAACGCCTAAGACGTATCCTCTGTTGATTTCTCATTAGTTTTCTCAAAGCTAGCTGCTTTATTTCTTATCATTTCTTATTTTTCTATAGGAAGTGTCATTATCTTCTGAGAAAGTAAAATGTACGTCAATCAAGTGTGATCGTTTTCACGCTAAGGACTATGCGGGCCACGTTTGCCTGAGGTGTACCTCCTGCACCCCTAAAAAAATGTGTGGAATTTGCAAGGGTTGGCCATTGGTCATATCTAAATCGTTCTTCAAAGACCTTGTCATTAAGCCTGCGTTGCCCTCAGGTCGCTCTACCTCCGTTGTTGAGTGTACTAAGGCAGTATCATCTGCTTCTACCTCTGTTAATACGTCGGTTTCAACAACGGGGGGGGGGGGCAGCTCTTCTATCACGGATCCTGTTATGGCATTATTTGCCAGGTTCGAATCCTTTGCCAACGTATTAACTAAATCTTTAGACGAGCGAATTACATCCGCTATTAAGGCTGCTAAAGAGGAGTCGTCAGACTCCAAATTTAGCCCCCAGTCTCGTTCACGCAAGTGGGGTAAGCCGGTTTCCTTGACATCTAGGCAACAAATCAAGTCTCCAAAGGGTAAATCCGGCGACTCGAGAAAGAAACCTGGTAAGACATCCTCTGGTAGGAGCCAGGCCAAAGACCATGTTAGCCTTGAGGATCAGCTTAATCCTCAAGCGTTGGCATCGGTGGCGGAAGCTTCCGATTTGTCATCACAAGCTAAGTCCCGTTTCTCAGTGATACCGATTGCCAGGAATGTTTTAAGATCGCCGATCGCCTCTGCTCCCGTCTCTGCTCCTGGGTTGTCCGGGCAAGCGGGTTTGCCGTCCGGATTGTCTTCTGGTTTTACCGGGCATCCGGAAATGAGCACCGTGATTGTTTCTGGCTTGGCTGAACATCCGGTGACTCATGATAATCTGGCTTTTTCGTCAACTTCCGTTTCCGGTTCATCCGTTTCCGGCTATAGAGTTTCCGATTCCAGTAGGAAGAAGGTGGTTCCGGGTCTGTTGGACCCGGCATTGCATCATTTGTCTTCTTCCATTTCCGGTTTTTCGGCTTCCTCTTCCGGTAGTAGTGTTGCTACTTCCGGTAGGAAGAATGCATATCCGGGTCAGTTGGATCCGTCTTTGCATACATCCTCTTTTCCCGTTTTGTTTACTTCCGTTTCCGGCGGTAGTGTAGACACTTCCGGTTCAACCTATGCATGTCCGGGTCATTTTGACCCGTCCTTGCAATCGACTTCCGTTTCCGGATCCGGTTTTTCCGTTTCCGCTTCTAGTGACAGTCTTTCTGCCTCCGGCTTAAGAGATGTGAAGCATTCTATTTCCGGTCTCGGTGTTTCAGTTCCTGCTGGAACAACTTTTTGCGCATCAAGTTATGAGCTGCCGACTAACTCGGATTCCCAGTTTAGTAATAGGTCTGTTACTTCCGATTCTAATTATTTTCGCGCCGCTCCTCCCGTTTTTGATAGGCATTATCCTGATCGTTCTTCTCTTTCTCAGTCTGTTCCTTCTTCAGATTTTGTTCATCCTTCCTTTCGTGATGTAGTATCACTCTCTCATTCTTCTTCCTCTCCTTCCTTTTTCTCTCAAGCAGGTTCTCAGAAGAGTAGTAGTCATCCTTCCTCTTCTTCTTCCTCTGTATTATCGGCTAGGGATTTTTTGTCTTCCCATATTTCTAATTCTTCTTCTCTCTTTCATCCGTCATCTATCTCTCCTCCTCCAGGTTTTCTTCATATTCCGGCTTCCCTTCATCAGAATTATTCTTCTCATATCCCTTCTTCTTCTCCGTCTGTCCCTACTCTGCCTTCTTATTCTTCATCTTCTCCTGCTTTTGAACATTTGGATCCTATTGTTTCTGTCGTTCTTTCTCCAGAATTAGAATTCCAGATAGTTGATTCGGGCTTAGATCTTTCCTTGTTTTCAGTAAGCCGCGATTCCTCTCTTCATCGATCTATTATTTCAGCTAGATTTTCAATTCTTTCCAGATTTTCAGCTAGTGCTTTGGATTCTTACTCTTTCACTTCTAGTCAGCCAGAGGCTCGTGGTGTTAGTCCTTCTTATCAGTCTCCTTTGACTTTGGACTCTCTCTCAGATGCTCCCTCTAGAGCTTTATCTTCTCCTTCCTCTCTAAGGATCTTTGATTCTTCTGCTTCTCTAGACTCGGATATCTGTCCTCCTTCTTCTCCATCTCACCTTTCTGTCAGCCTACTCAGAGATCAGTCAGGGCCAGAGATCTGAAGAGGTTCTATCATGAGAGGGCCTCTCCAGATGACTGGTCTAAGTCTCATTAATGGATAGCTTCTTCTCTATCTCTTCCTCTTCAGGATGAATTTTTGATTGATCCTCCTTCGTTTGGTTCTGCTCTTTCATCTTCAGACTCTTCATCTAATGTTCCTTCTGTTCTTCCGGTGGATAATTTGGTCGTAGATATGTTAGATTTTTACATTAATGATGTCCAATCGAAAGATTTCTCTCTTACTCCCAAGGTAGATGCTCCGGTGCAGGTTCCGAAAGATGATTATATTAGATTGGCTTCTACTCAATCTCTTAATGGTCCGACATAGGATGTTCTTTCTTCGCATCTGAAGGAATCCTCTAAGGTGGAATCGTCTTCAGACCTTTTTAAATGGGAGTCTGTCTGTCGTGCTCAGTTAAAATCAGCTAATTTTTTGGCCCATTCTGAGGCTATTCTCAAGACTCAGGAGAAGGGTGGTCAGATTCCTCCGGAAATATTTCGTTCTTTGGCTGATCTTTCAAGAGGTTCCTTGAATTCAGTTTGCCGTTCTTTGGGCTTCATCACCTCTAAAAGAAGGTCAAGGAAACTTGCAGAGGTGGACATTTCGGACTCCCTCAGGAGAAACCTGATTTCTGCTCCTCTCGGATTGGATATCTTCGGTCAAAATTCTACCACAATTCTTAGAGCGGAGTCTGATCGTCTTAGATCAGCTAAGGATCTGCGTGATCAGATATCTATTTTGAGGCCTTCAGCAAAAAGAGACTTCCTCGGTCAAGAGTCCGTCTTCCTCTCCCAGGAGGAAGAGTCTCAGGCCGGACGAGTATGGGGCTTATCCGTCAAGGGTTTTCACGAACTCTAATTGGTCCTCTCCTTCCCTATCCAGATCCGCGGAGGAGGATCGTTTCAAATCCATTTCTTCACATAGACCTAGAGCCCAGGTTTGTCAAGCCCCTCCTCAGGCGAGAAGAGGTCAGTTTTTCTCTCGAGGTTCTAGATCTAGTTCTAGAGGCCGCTCCTCTAGAGGTTTTCAACCTAGACAGGTTTGAAGGGGTGGCATCACACACTATCGGGCGAGGAGACAAAATGGTGGCGATCGCTGTTCAACATTAATGCGATATTACAAAGCAGATAATTGTGATAGAATGACCGGAATGTGACAAAATATGAATGATATGGAATCTATATACTATAATCTATCGGTGCAGTACAACATTTGAGATGAGATTAGCATCCCTTTAATATGAATAAAGCATTATATTACTAGTATACTCACAGTCAGTTGCCTATTTTGGCTCAGTATCTGTGCTCTTGCTGCTTGGTAAGGCTGAAAGCAAAACAATTTCAATGTAGGATAATTTGTAAGATATATGAGTTTCTTAAAGCTGAACCGTCATGCTAAAATGTCAATGTTTAACCAGATTCCAAATTCAAGTTATTTATTTCACGCTATTCAATGGTATTTACATTTGACTATGGGCACTGGGCAGTCAATCGAAAGGTCAGGCCTATAATTGTAAAGTTTATCTTCATGCATGCCAAAAACAATATGACGGGGAAACACTTAGACAATTCCAAATCCGTTACAAGAACACATTAGAGATATAAAAAACAACAGAGACACACCTGTCTCGGCACATTTTAACCTTCCTGGTCTGACATGCTCTACTGGACCATCGAAGTACTCCCACACAATCCAGACCATGAGACAACCACTATTCTTCGTAAGGAATGTGAATCTTATTGGATCCACCAGTTACATACTATGGATCCAATCGGCATATAGCAGGCTGACTGTCACCCCCACCCCCGCATCACTGCAAGTCGCAACATGTTTTTCAAATTAGGGAAGCTTTCTCTCCTATCCCTGTGAGGCTATGCTATGACTTCACACCTCTATCACGTCACACTTCACTATTACATCACGCTTATGATGTCACACTACAACTGACAAAATTGTTCAGTGTTGTGTAATGGCACCTAACATTTGCAACACCTATCTTAGAACATTCGCTGACAAAACTACTGTTAGCCGAAAAATATGTGAAGTCCACTGATGTGCCAGTGTTCTGGCATTGCAGCAAGAGCAACAAAACCATTAGTAGAAAAATCTTCGCCGCCACTTGAGGTGGGTCCACAAATTCATTGACGAGAGAGCTAGAATCACTTCCAACCATTTTGCTGCCACCCGCACAATCTTCACAGACTGCATGGAAGAATTCTGGTACACACCAGCTGAACTTTTGCCGTATGTCTGTCCTCTTCCATCTCTTCCCCCCCCCCCTCCCCCTCCCCCCCTGCCATGGCATACCCATCGACCCCCCTCCAGGGAGAACTTGACCAAGAAATTGAGGACCTTATGACCCAGAGCCAGCTGAGTGCTTCAATTGGCACCAAGACTACCTGGCCCACACGCCCCACCTTTCTGCAGTCCCAAACCTGGTCAGGTGATGCATCTGGTTTTCGAGTCATCAGACTCTGGTGTGGACTCAGACTCCTGGCTGTAGTACCTCACCAGTGCTTCATCCCAGGGACATCCCTCCCCAGGCCCACCCCCTCCCCAGGCCCACCTCCTCTCCCGCTGTCTCAAAGAACAGCTATGGCACAAACACTATGTTTCGCATATACAAACTGCATCCACAATAGACCACAACACAGCGAATTTTTATTACACTATTCAGCATAAAAAGCAGTGCAACACAAGCCACCTCTGATGTGTATAACCGCATGGGTACGAACGGCCAAGAGTCAGGATTATTAGGACAGGGGACTGCAAACTTAGTACCCCCATACCAGTAGCACTACAAATTTATATACAAGTACACCAGTCAGCCTATACTAGGGACACAATCCCCAAATGTCTAGGAACGTCCTCTAAAAATTCCTCTTCCACGACATCCATCTACCACCCTCGGCCAGACTAAACTAAATAGGGACACCATTCTGAATCATAGCTCCATGTATCTACCACATTAATCTATGTTAATATGCACGCCACAAGAACATCCCTCCATTCTTTCAGGGCTTAAACACGTGGCCCATTCTATCTGAACATAGTTACAGCTTTAGGCATGGTGGATAACTGCGGACAACCTCCAACCAACATGCTGACAACTGCCCATGATTCTCATGCGACCAACTGTATCATCATGAAAGAGTTAAACCCTCGCAATAACATAGTGCTATCAATCCAGTTTCATCTTCGTTAACTATTATGAGTCCAGGTAGTGGCGCTTTAAACAAGACCCACACACGTGACATAACATTCCTGGGGTAATTATAAAAGGATTCACTCAGTACATAGAGGTCAGAGTCAGTCATAAGGCATTGAGGTGAACACTTGACATCTAAGTAATTATATACAGGTGCCAGCTCTGTTATTAGCACATATATCACTGTACTGCGTTAGTGCTTACCTGGCATTACAACCTGCTGGCTAACCGGTAACTCTGTACCGATTGAATCATTATGGCAGGTCAAACCTGTTGCACAGGTCTTGGTTAAAGAAACAATACCAGGACTGACAGACTCATAAATAGTTACCGAAAATGGAAATTGATTGATTGGTAACATTATGTTACTGGTATTGATTTTGCAAGCAAACCTCAAAGAAGGTAATCTATGCCCACTAACGATGAGAACAAACGTAAAGGAACTTGGGATGCTTGCAGTAGACAAGACACAGTCGAAAAAGTTGAATAAAAACTGATTGCAGCTGAATGAAGTTTTCATTTGTTCAGCTGCAGAACAGTCAATCATCATCATCACGTCATTGCCATCATCATCGCTGCCGCCATCATCATCATCACCACCATCACCACCACCACCATCATCATCATCACCACCACCATCATCATTGGATAACATGGCCTAATTTACCTTGACCGCCCTTACAGAAATTTAAGCGTGCGATGTTAGTTCGCACAAGCTATCCATAAGCACACAGCGTTAGCTTGCGCAAGCACATGATAAGCTCGTATTTGAAACATCGCGAGGTTGCACGAGCTTGCACAAACAATGCGCTCCCGCAACCTTGCGCATGCTTAACCGCACCCTCCAGCAACCTCGCGCATGCTTAACCGCGCGCTCCCGCAACCTCGCGCATGCTTGACCATGCGCTCCCGCAACCTCGTGCATGCTTGACCGCATGCTTCCGCAACTGCGTGCACGCTTAACCGCGCGCTCCGGCTACCTCGCGTACGCTTAACCTTAATTAGAGATAGTAATCTTTTTGACAGGCTCCAGGTGAGGTAATAATGGTTGTTATTACACCACAGAAACATCCATTACTGTTCAATCACTACTTGCTAAATCAACTAATCTGCATTTAGCTACAAGAATAAGATTTTTATGCTTGCTTACATTCCTCCCCATGCCTATTCCTATTAATATATACCCTCAGCCAGACTACTGGTATAGTACACCTCCAATATATAATCTGATATAGACTGGCACCAGTCTGTACTCACTCCCTGGTGACGCCTGTCACTAAGCATGCCTGCGCATGCGCATTGGAGTCCAAATAGGAAACAGATTCACTTTTCAATTATTCTGCAAGCAGAACAACTGCAAAATATTCCAGCTAAGTCTTTTATAGCTTTGCGCTGTGTCAGGTTACTGTTTCAAGAGTTCATCATTACTAGGAATGCCTAATATGAAGTCTACCCTCCCTAAGTTATGTTAATGGAGTATTTTGTTGTTTTTATTGGTTTTTATACTCTGTATAAAAATGTTACCGGTTTTCGTGATGTATTTTCGTAGGTACCTTTAATATGCCTAAGTCATCATCATCGTCATTTCAAATCCCTCTTCTTCTCCAGGAGCCTTTAAGTCTCTTATTACAGTTTAGTGCATAAGTAGGAATTTATTTTAAATCCCTTAGAAAGTTTGTTCTTGTCTTTAGGGATTTTTGATATTTGAATTTGAAGTTTCCCGCATTTTCTTTAGCATGCATTTTGCTTTATATCAGACTATTTTAATGAAGTTCTTTTAGGTTCTTTCGAAGCTGCATGCCTAATTTTCTACTTTTATTTTCGTTTTTAGGAGTATGTAAAATTGGTCGAAAAAGTAAAGTGCATGTCCTCCAAGTGCGATCGAGTTCACTCTGCGGAGTTTGGAGGCCATGTCTGTCTTAAGTGCACTACGTGTACCCCGCACAATGATGTGCGGGGTTTGCAATGGTTGGTCTTCGTCCGTAGCAAAGGCTTATTTTAAAGATTTTTCGTCTAAATCTGTGCTGCCTTCTGAGCGTCCCCCCCCTGCCCCCCCCCCCTCCCATTGCTTCAAAGACTAAAGCTGCGTCTTTTGCTAAATCATATGTATCTAAGCCTCCAGCAACGGAGTGGGGGGGGGCCCCTCTTAGTCTAATTCTGATGCTGTGTTAGACGAAATCATTAGATGAGCGAATATCGTCTGCCATTCGCGCGGCTAAGGATTTTTTTTCCGAATCGAACGATAACCAGAAGGTTATCTGCAAATGGGGGAAGCCTACTTCCCTCACGTCCAGACAGGAGATTGGGTCACCAAAACAGAAGATTAGAGACTAGGAAGAAGCTCTCGAAGGTAAACTCAAGTAGGTCACCGGGGAAAATCCGCATGAGTCTTGAGGAAGGGCATTACCCTCAAGCAGTGGTGGCGGCGACTGAAGTCCCCGACCACAACACCTATGCCAACGTCAAGTTTTCTGTGATTCCAGTAGCAAAGATCACTGGTGTCTAGCTTATTGCAGACAGGAAGTTCGGTAACTTCCGGCTTAGCAAGCACTTCCGGTTTGTGCTTAGTAGAGTTGGGTCGCCAGGACCCGGGTCTATGTCCGGTTTCCGCTTCCGGTTCAGTTTCTTCTGCTTCCGGTTTGACTTCCGGTTTTTCAGGACATCCGGGTCCTCAGGACCCTGTCCCTGTTTCAACTTCCAGTAGGATGTTATCCAATTCTGTTTCCTCTTCCGGTATTTGTTCTTCCGGTCCTACCAGACATCTGGGTCCTCAGGACCGAAATAATTATCCGACTTCTGGTAGGCGCACTTCCTTTTCCGTTTCGGATTCCGGTCTTTACTCTTCCACTTCCGGTTTGAGGGGTACACTTCCGGGTCGTAAAGATCCGGCTGAGCATCTGAATTTTTCCTTGTTTTCTGTGGTTAGGGATCCTTCCCTTGATCGTTCTTTCATGTCGGCTCGTTTCTCAATTCTTTCGAGGTTTTCCGCTAGTGGCCTGCTTCATTTTCCCATGTCCTCTGGTCAGGATAAATGTCATTGATCCCATTCCTTCTGATCAATTTTCATCTTTTTCTGATTCTGCCTGTTTCTTCTCTTAAAGTGTCTAGGAGGCCTTACTGTCCTCTTTATTCTAGGACTGTTGATTCTATGGCCTCTGGTGACTCTTCTCATCATCTTTTTTCTTCCTCTCCTAATCCTTCATCTATTTCTTCTATTCCCACGTTGGTCAGGGCCAGGGATCTGAAGAGGTTTTGTCCTGTCAGGGCCTCTTCGGGTGACTGGTCCCTGGCTCATAGGTGGATTGCTTCTACTCTTTCCCTTCCTCTTAAGGACAAGTTTTCTATAGATCCTCCTTCTTTTGGCTCGGCTCTCATCTTCCGATTCTTCTTCCTTGTCTCCTCATGTCCTTCCAATTGATAATTTGGTGGTTAGATTTCTTTGTGAATGATGTTAATTGTAAGGAATTTTCTCTTACTCCTAAATTTGATGCTCCCGTTCAGATCCCAAAGGATGATTATTTGCGAGTTGCCACTACTCAGTCTCTTTCTGGTCCTTCCTGGGAAGTTTTTTCCTCTCATGTTAAGGATTCTTCTAAGGTTGAGTCCTCTTCTGATCTTGTTAAGTGGGAGTCTGTGTGCAAATCTTAGCTCAAGTCGGCTAATTTTTTTGCGTTGCTTTCAGAAGCTGTTCTTAAGGCTCAAGAGAGAGGTGAGCAGGTCCCTCGTTGAGGTATTTCATTCTTTGGCCGATATTTCTAAGACGGTCCCTTAACTCCGTTTGCAGATCTTTAGTTTCTAATACATCAAAGAGAAGGTCTAGGAGGTTTGCTGAGGCGAATATTTCAAATTCTCTTAAGAGTAGTCTTATTTCAGCTCCTCATTTCGGCCAGGATATTTTTGGCCAGTCTTATTCGGTCTGAGTCTGAGTGCTTGAGAGCCTCTAGGGATCTTCAGGCTCAGATTTCTCTTTCTAAACCTTCTGTGAAAAGAGATTTTTCCTCTGTTAAGAGGCCCAATTCCTCCCCTAGGAGGAAGTCTCAGACCTTATGAATTTGGTGCTTATCCTTCTAGGATAATTAATAACTCTAACAGATCTTCTAACTTCCAAGATCGATCTGCGGAGGAGGATTGCTTTGATTCTATCTCATCCCACCATTCTATGTCCAAGGTTCGGCAACCCCCTGCTCTTAGAGCGAGAGTGGGGACCAAGCTTATTTTTACAGACCTATGTCAAGGTCTAGAGGTAGGTCATCTTTCAGAGGTTTGCAATCTAAGAGAGTTTGAGGGTGTGGCAACCACCCGGGTAGGTCCAGCCCTTTCTCCTCTTTCAATCTCTTCCCTTCCTCTTGTGCCTTCGGATCCGTCGGTTCCGTGCCTTCTGCCCCGCTTGCAAGTTGGAGGGCGCCTGTCTCTGTTCTGGGAGACTTGGCACTCCCTCGTTCAGGACTCCTGGCTAGTAAATCAGATTCGCTGGGGTTATGCACCTTCTTGGATCATTCATCCTCCTCTTTCTCTTATCCCCAAGTGGACTCCAGTTCCTTCCAATCTGGAGAAGTTGGTGGCCCGAGAGGAGGAGTTGGAGTCCATGATTGGCAAGAAGGCCATAGAAGAGGTTCCTCTTTAGAGTGTAGACCCGGGCTACTACTCAACCATTTTCTTAGTCCCCTTGAAAACAGGAGGTTGGTGTCCTATCATCAATCTAAAAAAGTTGAACCTCCTTATTTTAACCCCAAAGTTCAAAATAGAGACCATCTCCCAGATCATCGCCAGTCTAGATCCAGGCATGTGGACTTCCTCCATAGATCTCAAGGATGCCTACTTCCATGTCCTTATTCACCTGTTTCCGAAAGTTCATGAGGTTCGCCTACATGGATCAGGTATGGCAGTTCCAAGCCATGCCCTTCGGCCTGACCACGGCCCCCTTCCTTTTCACTCTTCTAGTATCAGCCGTGGCAGTAATCCTGCACCATCATTCTATCCATCTTCATGTTTATATAGACGATTGGTTAATAAAAGCAAATTCTTCCTCAATTCTTTCAAAAGTCATTCCAGAGGTCTGCAGTCTGGCATGCAGCCTAGGTTGGATTTTAAATCTAAAGAAATCCAGTCTAGTTCCCTCTCAAGTCTTCACGCACCTAGACGTTTCTTTCGATCTGGCTCAGGGTTTAGTCTTTCCATCGGATCCAAGGGTAGAGGCAATTTTAGTGGCAATGGACATTCTGTCATCTGTTCCCTCAGTCAGAGCAAGATTCTTCTTGAGAGTGATAGGCTTGATGGTCAGCACTGAGAATGTCATTCCTTGGGTGCCGCTGATGAGAAGACCCTTTCAGATGTACTTGATGTCCCTATGGAAGCAGTCAATCCACTCCATTTATCTTCAGATTCCCATAAGAGATCATTTAATTCCTCATCTAGAATTTTGGAAGGATCGTTCTCTGCTTCTGAGGGGTTTCCCTCTGGTCAAATCCTCCCCTCAGGTGATTATTTTTACAGACGCTTGCCAGGAGGGATGGGGAGCGGTCTGGGATTCCATGTCGGTCTCAGGCCTTTGGTCTCTGGAGGAGTCGACGGCTCACATCAACATCTTGGAGTTGTGGGCTGTCAAGAAGGCTCTACTAGCATGGTCGGATCGTTTAAAGGGCTTCAAAATCTCGATCCGATTGGACAACTCGCCGGTAGTTTCTTACAGCAACAGACAGGGGGGAAACGAGATCCTCTCCTTTGCATGGAGGTTTGGAACCTCCTCTTGTGGTGTCGCAAGAATCAGATTTTTCTAGTGTTCTCTCATGTCCCAGGCGGTCCACCTGTTTTGTCCACTGAGTTTAGCTGGCGAACTATTAATTGGTCACCCGTGTCACCTGGTATGAAAGGCTAGGAGAGTGATGGGAGGGAGAGCTAGCATTAGCCTTACAGATAAAGCTGTGGCTTAAGTCGACCTTTTTATTCCTTCAACCTTTTAGTGGTCACGGTTTGCTACATAAAGAAAAATAGAAATCTTTGCTTAGCGAATGTCGATTTACAAGCCAAGAGAAGACTATTCTTGAAAACTGACCGCTGTAATATCTTGGTAAATCGAGCCTGCCATTCCAGTGACAAATTTTCTAAAATACTGGTAGTCTTCTTAAAATGGTCTGCAAATGGACATGTTTCAAGACTACTACAGAAGGCTTTTTGGCGGGCTTTACCAGTACTAATGAATTAATTTACGGATCTATTTCTACTTATGCCCCACCCCTTTCTATCTAAACTCCGCCCACCTTTTGCGTGTACTATTGGGATTGACTTATACATGTATGTACTTTGAACCCTGAATTCCCAGAATCCCAACTTTAGGGTAATTAATACTAATTATGAAACTTGCTGTTGCCCAGGCAAATTAGTTTCAAAATATTCAACAGAATGGTTAATAAATAGTAAATCCAGCAAAGACATACAGTTTGTGCACATGACAGACTTTCCAGGGTATAATTTAGAATTTGACATTTGCATAGCATATATTACTATGCAAATTATAAATTGTATAGTTGTCTGCCAAAATGTATAGCAATTAACTCTTTCACTGACAAGTTCCCTGTCTCAATCTCAGAGCAGGATAGCTGTTGAATATTTTGAAACTAATTGGCCTTAGGCAGCAATGGCTTCCAGTAATATTAATTTCAAAATATTCAACAGAATATGCTTTATGTTGTAAAGAATTTACTTTTTCAGGGATTTGACGTTGAAAGATCTAATGATAGAATTTAAGAAAATCAATGATAAATTGCAATTGTGTACAAGTTTTGCATGGCAGATACAGCTATGCATGTTGCAGAATGTATAGCAACTCGCTAAATATGCGTATCAAATTGAGATGTGATACCAGATAAATTATGCCCTAACGACGCAGTTAGATGCGTCACTATGTATTGTAATGTCCTACATGTGACAACGATTAGTTGATTATCATGTCCGATACTTGAGTGACAGATTGGATCCTTCCATTGTCATTAGATTAAAGAAATTTCAAAATGAACGCCCATTACTGGAAGGCCAAGAAAAGAGATTTTTGAAAATGTATTGTAATCCCTCGAGCCAGTCATTCCAGTAATAAATTTTCAAAAATAATCTATTGATCCGCAAATTGTCCGATTGGTCACTGTGCAGAAGCCATTGTTGTTCATTAGAATTAAAGGGAGGCTAATCTCATTTCAATTGTTGTATTGTATTGATAGAATGTGGTATATAGATTCCATATCATTCATATCCCGTCACATTCCCTTATCTGTATCACAATTATCTGCTTTGTAATATCGCATAAATGTTGATCAGTGATCGCCACCATTTTATCTCCACAGGCGATAGTATGTGATGTCATGTAAGTGCTAATGCATTACATTCTTTATTATGTAATACTCATCCCGTTCAATGGCAGCAACAACTTCCAGTCAAATTAAGTTCAAAATATTCAACAGCTTACCTGTATTGCTGCGTTTATACCGCATTGCCAAACTATAGCGGGCACCTCTATGACTGAATGTATATATACCGTGGCAGACACGCTAGGTTTTTTTCTGATTGGTTGAAAAGTAAATCATGACAGCCATCATAGGCTGTAGAAATGTCTCAACATTTATCTACTCAGACCTGAATATCTTACGTTGTCGGCATGATAAAAAGCTCAAATGTTAGGGATTGATTATGGGTGGCAAATTCTCTCACCTGAATGGTTAGTATAAGATAAGGTGAGATTTCCTTTAACCCGTTAACACTTATATCAGCCAAAAACAGCTTCTACAGTGGGCTTGAGAAATGTCAATTTGCAGACCAAGAGATTATTTAAAAGAATTTACCACATGAATGACTGGCTCGATAACCGAGCCAGTCATTCCAGTACTAAACTTTCAAAAATAGTCTTCTCTTGGTCTGAAAATGTAAATTTTCTTTGAAATTTTTTTAATTTTCCTGAAGAAATTCAAGGCTTAAAGGGTGAAGGGTACAGTGTGTGCATGCAAGCAAAGAAGCGACGGCTGAAAAATACAATCCCGCATTTATATCTCAGTAATAATCTCACTCTTTCTACTTAACCTACAATTCCGACAACATTTTGCCAGCACTCATCTACTGGCTGCAGTATCGCTTTGTCTGGTTTGCTTGGCTTTTTCGATCTGCTCCAACATCCGTGTCCACCGTCCAACATGCACAAAATAATCAGCACAAATGCTAAAAGACACATTAACAGTTTCCTCTCAGGCATTCTTCAGTTTCTAAGTTTGGAATCTCATTTGTATCAGACAATTTAACAACTTTTTAGAGGCTTAGCAATATTCATTTACAACTGACTACCGGTAATATTATTACACATCGTTGCGAATGAATTACGCACAGGTTTATATAAATCTTGAAATATTAATGTGAGATTTAATCTCATCACGTGGTGATTATACTCAACTGTTCTGTGAGAATCAGTTGGCAATCTCATTTATTATGCGAGCAGTTATCTCATTAACAAGCTAATTAACCCCTAGATCTCTTTAAAATTCAAAACTTCCGCTTCGTTTAATTAAACCTAGTTAATAATTATTACGCCAGTATTATATAAACATAAATTAGCATCAATTACAAAGACACGCAATAAAAATTGTGTTTTTATCCCGACACTATAGAGAAATGTAAACTCTGTGTATAGAATCCCGATTTAAATTTGGCTGTCTTTTTTTATGACCGAGTTAAATATGTATATATATACATGTACATGCATGTAAGTAAATGGCGGGAAAGGGTTTCTTTAACCCTTGCAAATATACAGATCAAATAAACATTTTTGATATAGTGTTAGTAAAATGATTGTCAGTTGAGCAGTTAGAAATTAATTTAACTTGAAGCTGCCTAACGCAGCAACAACTTCCAGTCAAATCAGTTTCTATATACATGACATGTAGTGAGGGGTTTTCCTGGATGGCTTTCAGATTGAGGTGTGTGTATTTGAGCTGTAATGGTGTTTAATACACTATGAATGTGGTAATTTGTAGCCTTGGGGAGACTATTAAATCTTTTTATAAAACTTCCTTTCATAGTTTTGTTCCGACCAGCCTTTTCATCTTGCTATCACTAAATAGATGTAATTTACTAATTTTAAGCTTGACTTTACAAAGTAAAAAGAGCTATTGCTATATGCTGCACGTCGTCCTGCAGCAGTGGAGGTGGTGGTACCGGCGTCATCCAATTTGCATTTATTTTGACTTCTGTTTATATCTCGGGTTTGGTTAATCATACTGGACCCAAACTTGGGCACACGCTTCCTTATGATGAAACAGCATCTCATGATGACGTTGTGGTCAAAAGGTCAAGGTCAGCATGACCTTGGTAAAAACCTAGTTTTTTTCAACATTAACATTTTCTGTTTAACTCGACTTTTCTGTTTATATCTGAGGTTTAGTTAATCATACTGGACCCCACCTTGGACACATGCCTCCTTATAATGACCTGATATCACACAATAATGTTTAGGTCAAAAGGTCAAGGTCACTGATATGCATGTTGACCATCTGTCGTCCATCAGTCAACGTTTTAAAATGCAAATCCTCATTAACCACTTGGAAGATTTCAACCTAATATGGCTGGAAGGACCCTAATGTTTTCGGCTTCAGATCTTTTATACAGAATTTTGATTGGTCAATTTTTGTGTATGAAAATTGTTTGATTTTATGAAAAATGTAATGGGAAATTGACAAAATGCTACTCCTTATTAATCGTTTGGTGGATTTCAACTTCGGAACATTTTTTGGTGAAAACCTTAGATTGTATGAAAGATTTACAGGAATTTGTCAAAAGTGATTCTCCTCATTAATCACTTGGCGGATTTCAACTTACTTTGGTTGGAATGACTATGGGGCTAGGCTTCAAAAATGTATACAGAATTTTGATTGGTAAATTGTGGTGTGGGGTGTGTGTGTGAAAATCTTAGGAATAATCCTATGGTGGTAAAATTTTGATAGGTCAGTTTCTTAGTGGCCATCTTGGATTTTTTGAAAATTATCCATCATGTCTATGTATGGATACTGTATTCTGCGGCTGTAGTAGTAGAAACATCCTACAGCTGCAATCAGTACTTTACTTTTTCCCACTGTGTCTTGTTCTCAGCCGAAATCCTTAGCTTCCTCAGGTCCATTCTTGACTTGAGTGTACCGAGTCCTGCTTTCTTGAGATCACCTCGTAGCACGCTTAGCAGATTTATGCAATGACGTCCTCTCCTGGCTTTGTATTTGCTGGCTTCGAGTAGGGCGAATTCCAAGGCTCTGTGCTGGTGTCTCTTCTGGCATCCTTAGCACATGGCCAAACATGGACCTTCTTTGCTGGACGACTTTTACAGACAGCGGCGACTTGTTACACATCTTGTATAGTGCATCGTTAGAAATTATGCTGTCTGGCCATCAGTGTCCAAGGATGGTGCATAGGTGTTTGCGGTGGCAGGCATCGAGTTTGTCTAGAGCTGCCTTTGGAGCTGCCCAGCTGTCACAGTTATACAGCATCAACGATACGCAGGTTGCATTGTATAAACGTAGCCTTTTTGTCAAGGGCATCTTTGATCTACGAATCCATAGCTTCCAGAAGGACTGGAAAGCTATGTTCCCCATGATGCAGCATGCAGCAATGTCGGCAGTAGTGCAAAGCTTTGAGCCCAGGATTGTACTTTTCCTCCGTGGTTCGCCGCCACGAAGTGAATCGTCATTTTCTTTAGTCATGTTTTATAGATATGTATATGTGAGTGAACTATGTTTTGGATTCATTCATAAAGAGATTCTCAATTTTTACATTACTTGCAGCTATTGGGAGAAGTTCGTCAAGGTGTTTCTTTTCCTCGTTTATGAAGTCCACATCATCGGCATATTCCATCTCTAGCGGCATACCCAGTGTTGACACTGTGTGGTTTGGTCTTGTGGAACTTTCCCGCATGGATTTCAGTGCAGCAGAGAGGTAGCAGGTGAAAAGCACCGGAGATAGACCATCTCCCTGTGGGGAGCCGATTGATGTCTCAAACTCTGCAGATTTCACTGACTTGACTCATACTCTCAGCTTGGTGTCTACAAGCAGTAGTCTGACTAGTCATAGCTCGTATTTATTGCAACTGGCCTGGCGTAGTATATGTAGGATCTTTGAGCATTTAATTGTGTTGAAGGCTTGTAACATGTCAATACCCTCTTTGTGGAAATCCGGGTGTTTGGACATGACTACCGACACAAGCATGCGTTGAGCCCATACAATGTCTGCACAGCTGCGTCCACGTTTGAAGCCATCATGTCTACCGGTATTTAAATGCAAATGGTTCAAATGCTAATAGTCCAGCTGAGCGTTACAGCCCATTGGACCTCTTGTTGATAAGGGTATTGGTAAGCCTTCTATATTTATTTTATTTTTGAAGTCCAGCTTCATAGTTCATTACAAAGTTGTAAAGTCGAGCCTTCGTGGTTGCATTGCAACCACATCTCTGGTGTGTTAAAAATAAATTTAATAAATATATAACATATTCCTAAATTTAAAAAAATCGCCAGATAGTTTTGGTAATACTTTTACTGGAAGTTGTTGTTGATGCCTCAAGCATTTTAACGACATTCAATCAAATTGTTTTCAAAATATCCTTTAAATGGATTATAATTTTTTTTTTAGCGCGTCAAAAGAATTATATTTTTTTCGGTCATGGAAGTACATGTATGTTTTTTCTCACTGACAATGTCAATTTGCAGGCCAATTGAGAAGACTTCATGGTTACTGAGACGGTCATTCCAGCTATAATAAGCATGCTGTAATTAGCCGGAGAGTGAGTTTACCCGTCCAAAACACGGGTGGATGGGCCTCAGAGACCCGTCCACCCGTGTTTTGGACAGGTAAATTCCATTTTGAACAGGCAGAAAAAGTCAGAAGTTAATACGGACAGCTTAAAATTTAGAATTTTACCAATTTAATCTGGAAATTCGAAAAATGTTCTATCTTAAAGGAATATAAGACCTATATTCATTGTCTGGTGACACCCTATTTTCAATTTCTGGCTTAACAGCCTGGTCATAAGTTTTCTGAAAAATATTCTCTTGGTCTGCCAACGGATATTTAATTCTTGTGACCCTTTTGTAGAAGCTATTTTATTGTGGAATTGACAGAAACGGTAATAGTTAATTGTCTTCCCATCCATCTTAAATTCATTTAATTTAACTAATGTTTCTATGTTTGTGTTTGAAACATGTCAACCTTTTAAGGGTCAAGCTGGCCAAAAATTACCTCTGTGCACCGTGAGGCATGTACATTTGCTGACTAAATTATACAGATTTTTGAAAATGTATCACTGGAATGGCTGGCTTGATAACATAGCCAGTCATTCCAGTGGTAAATTTTCAAAAATCTGTATATTTTGGCCAGCAAATGGACATTTCCTTTGGGAAACTAACATTTCCATAACAATTGGACCATTAACCCTTTAACATGCATATCAGCCAAAAACCGCTTCTGCAGTGGTCTTGAGAAATGGCCATTTGCAGACCAAAAGAAGACTATTTTTGAAAATTTACAACTGGAATGACTGGCTCGATAACCTAGCCCTGTGGGTGGGGCTTAGAATACACCTTCCGTATCCTCTGCGTGTCGTAAGAGGGGACTAAAGGAGGTAAGGGTGAGGTAACCCTGACAGAAACCTCGAGTGCTGAAGTCGGAGGTTCCAGGCCGCACGGCGCACTCTAATACACCATGGATCCACGCACTTAACGCCTATGATTATGTCGATAGTCCTTAGGACTGGCGGTATGATCAGCGAATGAAAAGAAGAACTGGCTCGATAACTGAGCCAGTCATTCCAGTAGTAAATTTTCAAAAATAGTCTTCTCTTGGTCTACAAATGGACATATTTTCAATGAGAAAATTGAAACTCTTGAGCAAATTTGAGGGTTAAAGAGTTGAGTTATTCCTGAGCTGTATTGTATGTATACAGAATTTAAAATCTTGCTAGGAATTATTGATACCGCATAAATTTCTGAAATTAAAATATGTTAATTACTTAATTCTATTTATTTTATACATTAGAATCTAATCAGTAATGGCCTATTAATTAAGTCAGATCTCCTATGATGTTATGAGATGGATTAGGTGGGTAGATGGGAGGTGGGCTGGGAGAGGGCTCGGGCAGCGCTATCATCATTTTGTATTCAGTGGTGAACATTCTTGGAAGGATAAAATAACACCCCCCCCCCCCCCCCTATTTCAGCCAGCTGAGGTGTTCATGCACATTATACTCCTGGATTAACCCGTAACTCTTTAATTTGTTCGAGAAAATTTCAACTTTCTCAAAGAAAATGTTCATTTGCGAAACAAGAAAAGACTAGTTGTGAAAATTTACTATTGGAATGACCGGCTCGGTTATCTAGCCAGTCATTCCAGGGGTAAATTTTCAAAAATATTTTTCTCAAGAGCACATCAGAGTCCATTTTTGACCAGCTTGAGTGTTAAGGGGGTTAACACTACAGCTGGTGAGAAATGGCTTCTGTTTTAGTTAGAAATGTCCATTTACTGGCCAATAGAAGGCTACTTTTGAAAATTTCTCATCCGAGTCACTGGTGAGCCAGTCAGTCCCAGTGTTGAGTTTTGAAAATTTCTCATCGGAATCACTGGTGAGCCAGTCAATCCAGATGTTAAGTTTTGAAAATTTCTCATTGGAATTACTGGTGAGCCAGTCAGTCCTGATGTTAAGGTTTGAAAATTTGTCATTGTAATCACTGGTGAGCCAGTCAGTCCTGATGTTAAGGTTTGAAATTTGTCATTGTAATCACTGGTGAGCCAGTCAGTCCTGATGTTAAGGTTTGAAATTTGTCATTGTAATCACTGGTGAGCCCGTCAGTCCTGATGTTAAGGTTTGAAATTTGTCATTGTAATCACTGGTGAGCCCGTCAGTCCTGATGTTAAGGTTTGAAATTTGTCATTGTAATCACTGGTGAGCCAGTCAGTCCTGGTGTTATGTAAATTTGCATAAATAGTATACTCTTCATAGTCGGTTAACCCATTAATGGTCAAGATTTTTCACAAAAGTTAATTCTTAGTGTATGTCTATTTGCAGGCCAAGATAAGGTAATTTTTGAAAATTCATCACTGGAAGGACCGTCTGGCTCTATTATCGAGCCAGTCATTCTAGTGCTAAATTTTCAAAAAGTATTCTCTTGGCCTGCAAATGGAAATTCCTCAAGACCAGAGACCAGTTTTGGTGGCCTTGACCATTAAAGTGTTAATGAATTTCAATTTGTTCCCAATTTTGACCATTAAAGGATTCATTTAAATGCTCAAGCTAGCCAAAATCGGTCTCTGCAGGAGTCTTGGGGACTGTCTATAGTGCAAGACTATTTTTTAGAATTTATCACTGGAATGACTGGCTCATGGTTATCAAGCCAGCGTCATTCCGGTGGTAAGTTTTTAAAAATAAGCTTCGTTTGTTATGTTAGAGGACCATCGTCAATACAATGTATCACATCAATGGCCGGCTTTGACCGCCTTGACCATTAAACGCTTGATACTCATTAAAATTATGCTGTTCATTTTGATAATAATCTGAAGTTGCAGAAAGTGTCTTAAAATTAAGTCAAATCGTTGTGAAAATCTTTTTGCAGTCTATAGCTTTGCTTGTTTAACCCTTACTGACCTCAAACAACGAATTCTCTATGACGTAATTCTGTTGCCATTGCTGCCTTAAGGTCGCCACACATTGCCCCGACACGAGGCGACTGATGCAATTTTACATTATCGGTTACCTGTCACCATGGTGTGCTTCCGAAATCGACTGCGATGCGATATGAAAATGACAGATTTTGCTAATCGCTGCTCGTCGCCCGTTTTCAAACACGCTTCATACAGGCCCCTTGGGCCTCTTGTTCAGTGTGCTTGAAATCCCGACACAACACCGATAGGACTAAACCAGTAAGCAACTTTGTCTCCATAGCTCGCCACTTTCTATCGCATCCCCATCACATCACATCACATCGACCGGCGCAATGTGTGCTAGGCTTTAGGAAGCAATGGCTTCCAATCAAATTAAGTCCAAAATATTCAACAGGAATTGTTTGAGTGTAGCTTTCGTGACCATCTAGGTCACTTCTCCGGCACTAACTGATAGTCACTGGCAACGTTACTCTGGTCAGTTGAGTCATGTAACAACATTGGCTGGTAGACTGCTGGTATACGCTAGTCTTGGTTCATGGTTGGTTGGTGTTTGTAGATTTTGATGGCCTCTGACTTTTTGTTTAAACAAGTTGGTCTCGATGTTGATGACCAAAGCACTGCTGACAGGGATGGTATTGACAGCGGTTTCTGTGTGTTCTGCTGTCACGTGACTCCACAAGAACTGAGCAGAGTGACGTTGCCAGCGACTGTCAGTTAGTGCTGAAGGAGTGACTGATATGGTCACGAAAGCTACACTCAAATAATTTCTACATCCCGGAGTGGTAACTAATATTTCTTTATTATGAATCATCCAGGAATTGGGACCAACATTGTCGGAAATATTGAACTGTAACTTTTATGTGTTTAGGAAACATGTTAAAAGTTATTTTTGAGCCATACTATAGAATCACGTAATATTAGTTTTCAAATTACTTTAGCAAATGGAGATTTTCCATTATTATTGACCACTCCACGGAATGCGTGTGTTTATAACATTCACTGTGCATAAAGTGCATCTCGAATATTAATGCTAATTATATGTAGATCTATAGGTGTTTCAAAATTAAGTGCTATTTATCCACTCCCTTCAACCCGCTGCTATGAACAGGTGGGGTTGGCTGGTCATGCTTCGCTGAGCAAGTTATTGATCACCCTGAATTAAGTGATTCATCTGGTCTTATTCTTTAACCTTTTGACTATTAAAATTAAGTTCAATAAAATTTCAGTTTTCTCATTAAAAATATCCATTTGCTGACGAAGACAAGATTAATTTTGAAAATTGAACTCTGAGATGACTGGCTCGGTTATCGAGCCAGTCATCCCAGTGATAAATTTTCAAAAATACTCGTCTCTTGGTATGGAAACCTACACTTCTCAAGACCATTGCAGAGGCAGTTGTTATTACACCACAAAAACATCCATTACCGTTCAATCACTACTTGCTAAATCAATTATCTGCATTTAGCTATCAGAATAAGATTTTTATGCCTGCATACACACCTCCCCATACCTATTTCTATTAATATGGACCCTCAACCAGGCTACTGGTTGAGTCCATCTCCAGCCCACTAGTAGGTATAGACTGGCACCAGTCTATACTCACCTCATAGTGATGCTTGTCGCTAAGCGCGCCTGCGCATGCGCATTAGAGCCCAAATAGGAAACAGATTCACTTTTCAATTATTCTGCATGCAGAACAATTGCTGAAAATATTTGTCTAAGTTTTTTTGTGCTTTGCGCTGTGTCAGTTATACATCGTTGCCTTTATATTATTGGAAGCTATGCCTAATATGAAGTCAATCCTCCCTAAGTTACGTGTAGGAAGTATATTCGTGGTTATATGGTATCTTATAAACGAATTTCATATATTACCGGTCTTCGTGAAAGTTCGTTTTCGATTCGTCTTGATTAGTATACCTATCTTTATTCATCATCATCATTTAATAATGTCCAGTCCAAAACCAGAGCCTGTATCAAATTTTTTTAATAGTGCATTATAGTTTCTTGTCTGTAGGGATTTTGCTTTGTGATTTGAACTTTCCCGCCGTTTAGGAAATGAATTTTATCTTTCTAAAGTCTCGTTTTTACGTTTTTGAGCGGTATGCTTCATTGTTACGTTTTTTCGTTTTTAGGAGTCCATGAAATTGTCGGATAAGACAAAGTGTACATCGACTAAGTGTGATCGTCATCACTCTCTCGATTTTGCCGGGCACGTCTGTGCGAAATGTACAACCTGTACACTAACAACAATGTGTGGAATATGTAAAGGGTGGCAGGTCTCGGTATCTAAAGCCTTTTTTAAAGATTTGCCTTTCAAACAACCGCAAGGCAAAAGCGGTGTCCTTTGCTCAATCTACTGCTCCATTATCGGTAGCAACGGAGGGGGGAACCTCGTCGCCAAACTCAGATGCCGTGATGGCGCTTTTCGCGAGATTCGAATCCTTTGCCTCGGTTTTGACCAAGTCTCGACGAAAGAATTTCTTCTGCGATTAAGGAGGCCAAGAAACAGGACGTTTCTTCGAGTTCAGATGATATCCCGAAGGCTAGCGGGCGTTCCCGCAAATGGGGGGAGCCGGCCCCTCTAACCTCTAGGCAGGTTTTAGTATCTCCAAAGCAGAAGTCAAGAGCATCTAAGCTCTCGAAGGTGGGCTCGAGCAGTGCACCGGCTAAAACCCACTTAAGTCTTGAGGGTGACGGGCATAACCCTCAAGCAGTGGTGGCGGAGGCTGAGGCTGATGTCCATAAGGCCAGACCGTATGCAAATGCCAGTTTTTCTATTGGTCCGGTTGCTAAGGTTATTTCTAGATCGACCGTATCTAAGAATTCGATCTCAAGTTTTGCTAGCTCTTCCGGTGCTGTTGTGGTGGACTCGGGTCCTTTGGACTTGGGTTTACTTCCTTTTTCTGCAGATCCGTCATTTTCCGTCCAAACTTCTGGTTTAGCAAGACATCCGGGTCTTCAGGATCCGGTTCTCTCTTCTCTGGCTTCCGTTTCTGGTAGGGCTTCCGGTTTAGTATGTAATCCAGGTCGGTAAGATCCGGTTACTACTTTCGTTCAGTCCACTTCCGGTCTGTCTTCCGTCTATGTAGGACATCCGGGTCTTCAAGATCCAGTGCCTACTTCCGTTTCCAGTTTTATCAGCGCTTCCGGCCATTCCGGAGTCTGCAGACTCCTTTTATTTTTCGACTTCCGGTAGAGGCGCTTCCGTTTCCGGTTTGGACCCTAGTCAGTACACTTCCGCTTCCGGTCCTAGAGGTGTACTTCCGGGTCGATCAGATCTGGTTAGACTTCTGATTTCCGTTTCCGGTTGGGAGGCAGCTTCCGGTTTAGCGAGAGAGCAAAATTGTCTAGGTTCATCTGGGATTTTGGATGATAGGAGCTTTGTTGATTCTGTCTCAGAAATTTCTCAGCGGGTTTCTCAGGATTCTGTAGCTTCCAACTATGAATCTTTCCTTCCTTCCAAAGTTATTGATGTTCATTTATCTTCTCAGTCTTCTTCTTCCTTCCGTGATGCTGTTGTGAATCCATCTTTTTCTAGGTCGTCTTCTTTCTCCTCTTCTCTTTCTAATTCTATTTCTTCTCTTTCGTCGAAAGACTTCTCTTCTGGTCATGTCTCTAACACTTCTCTCTTTAAATCTTCCCTTCCTCCTCCGGGCTTTTCTCATCTTCCTTCTGCTCTTCATTCTTCTTCTTCCTCTCATGATCAGTTGGATCATTCTTCTTCTTCTCAATCATTTTCTCCTCATCTTTCTTCCTCTTCTTCTTCTTCTCCGTCTTTTGATCATCTTGATCCGATTGTTTCTGTGGTTCTTTCTCCTGAACTGGAATTTCAAATTGTCGATTCTGGTTTACATTTTGCTAGCTCTCTGGTTCTTCCTTCTTTAGCTTCTAGTCAGGATCTGTGTAGGGATTCTTTTTCCTCTTCTCAAGCTTCTTCTTTTCCTGAATCGGTGAGTAGACCCTCCTCTCCAGTTTCTTCTAGAGCAGGTGAATCTTTAGTATCAGGCGATTTCTCTATTCTTATCTCTTCCTCTTCTCCTCCTCCTCTTCCTTCTTCTCTTCCTTCCGCTCCTAAGTCAGTCAGGGCCAGGAATCTGAAGAGGTTTTGCCCAGTTAGAGCCTCTTCGGAAGACTGGTCCATGGCTCACAGATGGATTGCATCTTCTCTCTCTCTTCCTCTTAAGGAGGAATTTGCTATGGATCCTCCTTTCAGATCCGCTCTTTCTACCTCTGATCCTTCTTCGTCTTCTCCTCAGGTGCTTCCTATTGATAATCTAGTGGTCGACATGCTCGATTTCTTCGTTAATGACTCTTTTAACACTGACTTTTCTCTTGTTTCTAAGTATGACTCTCCTGTCCAAATTCCTAAGGAGGATTATTTGAAGGTTGCTACTCCTCAGTCTTTTTCTGGTCCTGCTTGGGAGGTTCTTTCGTCTCAGTTGAAGGATGCTTCTAAGTCTGAATTTACTACTGATCTGTTCAAATGGGAGTCTGTTTGTAGGTCTCAGATTAAATCTGAGGCCGTTGTTAAGGCTGAAGAACGTGGTGAACAAATTCCTTTGGCTGTCTTTCATTCTTTGGCTGATTTGTCTCGTGGTTCACTTAATCATGTTTGTAAGTCTTTGGGTTATATTACTTCCAAACGTAGATCTAGGAAACTCTCTGAGGTTAGAATTTCTAGTGTATTGAAGCAGAATCTTGTGGTTGCGTCCCCGTTTGGTACTGATCTTTTTGGACAGTCAGCTCCAAATTTAATTCGTGCGGAATCTGAGCGCTTGAAGGCCTCTAGGGAGCTTCAAGCTCAGATTTCGTTTTCTAATCCTTCCGTGAAGAGAGATGTCTCTTCTGTTAGAAGTCCTAATTCTTCTCCTAGAAGAAAGAGTCTCAAACCTGATCAATTTGGGGCTTATCCTTCTAGGGTCATCCATAATTCTAATCTGTCTTCGTCTTATCGTCAGGAGCGATCCTCGGAGGAGGATCATTTCGATTCCATCTCCCATCGTTCGAGGTCTTTAGGGAGGCAGTCTCCTTCGTCTTGGGCGAGAGGAGGTCAGACAGTCAAGCCCTGGCGGTAGATGCCCTGTCTCAGTCCTGGACAGGGATGTTCGCTTATGCCTTCCCTCCTACTATTCTGATCCTGTGAGTGTTGAAGAAGGTCCAAGACCAAGTTTGCAAGATTCTTCTGATAGCTCCCTTTTGGCTCAAGAGGATTTGGTTTGTAGACCTTCTAGATCTTCTGGTAGACTTTCCTTGTCGTCTTCCAGTATCCCAGGACCTTCTATCTCAAGTAAGAGGTCGGTGTGTACTAAGGTAACCAGGGTTTGTATTGTAGCTCTGGGGGCGAGCCTCTGACTATACGTTCTGTCGGATGGAGTGACAGACGGACTGATGATTGTCTATTAGACTATTTACTGGATAGACCGATGTTATTTTCTCTATTCTGAAGGTTGACTATAATTATTCCAGAGAGCGACAACAACGCAGTCTTAACTTGTACTTTGTTTTTCAAATTCAAATTCAATAACTTTACATAGCAACTTTATATATTCAAAATTCTACATAACTCTCTGCATTTACAAACTTACTCACTGACATGCTCTCCTAGCTCGCAACTTCTTCCTTTTTAAAATAATTTCACACATATATAGCATACTAGTTTCCAGGCAAACAAACTTTCACCATTCAAACACGTCTGTTCAATAATTTGTAAAAACATGAATTTTCAGCAATATATTCAATTAAATACAGTCCTTAATAATATCAGGCTTAAACTTCATGTAGCTACTTAACCATTGTAATGCTGAATTTACTGAATTAAATTATTATTGCAGGCAGACTGGTCTGCCTGCAATACAGATTCCATTTTAGAATTATAAATTGTTAATATCTGGGTTCAGCAGTATAATGGTTAAATCTCTATATTTAAAATATATCCATAGTATGAGGATTTACCCTTTCATTCCAATGCTGTACTAATTGTATTTACTTTTTATAACATTCATACAAAGCAACTATTGAATATTTTTCAAATAATTTAACAGAAAATGTTTGCTGCCTCTGGCAGCAACAACCTTCAATTAAATCATTTCCCAAATGTTCAGCAGAATAAGTATAACATCATAAATTGCAATACATATGTGTATGCCGTAAGGCTCAAAGGGTTAATACTCTCTTGTGCTGGTTGTATGTTTCTTCAAACACAATGGGTTAATGACTTAGTAGCTGGCTCTCTGTAGTAAGCCTAGCAGATTATTTAACAATTAAACAGTTCAATAATAACTGGTAATATGTCCTTGTAAACATGCTATTGTTTCTTGATGAGCTGCTTAGTGCCACTGACTTCATTTTAGTGTTCACTATTTGATATGGTGTAGTGTGTTGATTACGTGATTTCACTACACTATTTCTTGGCTTGTTAGCCATTTGAACAGACAAATTCTTATTACATGGAGATTTCAATTTCTGTACATTATTATTAACATATATATTATTCTACATAACTCTCTGCATTTACAAACTTACTCACTGACATGCTCTCCTAGCTCTCAACTTCTTCCTTTTTAAAATAATTTCACACATATATAGCATACTAGTTTCCAGGCAAACAAACTTTCACCATTCAAACACGTCTGTTCAATAATTTGTAAAAACATGAATTTTCATCAATATATTCAATTAAATACAATCCTTAATAATATCAGGCTTAAACCTCATGTAGCTACTTAACCATTGTAATGCTGAATTTACTGAATTAAATTATTATTGCAGGCAGACTGGTCTGCCAGCAATACAGATTCCATTTTAGAATTATAAATTGTTAATATCTGGGTTCAGCAGTATAATGGTTAAATCTCTATTTAAAATATATCCATAGTATGAGGATTTACCCTTTCATTCCAATGCTGTACTAATTGTATTTACTTTTTATAACATTCATACAAAGCAACTATTGAATATTTTTCAAATAATTTAACAGAAAATGTTTGCTGCCTCTGGCAGCAACAACCTTCAATTAAATCATTTCCCAAATGTTCAGCAGAATAAGTATAGCATCATAAATTGCAATACATATATGTATGCCGTAAGGCTCAAAGGGTTAATACTCTCTTGTGCTGGTTGTATGTTTCTTCAAACACAATGGGTCAATTAATGACTTAGTAGCTGGCTCTCTGTAGTAAGCCCAGCAGATTATTTAACAATTAAACAGTTCAATAATAACTGGTAATATGTCCTTGTAAATATGCTATTGTTTCTTGATGAGCTGCTTAGTGCCACTGACTTCAAACCAGTGTAGACTTTACACAATGTTTTGTTTTTGATAAAATTATGATTTAAATTAAATATAAACAATATTATAATATAGTCAAATATTTCTTGGGCACGATAGTACATCCAAATCCAGAAATCTTCAATCTGTGTGTTTGGAGAATCTCGAGTCTGAAGGCCTCCAGGTTAAAGTTTCTTCAAGATCTCAGGAAATTATTGACTCTGCCAGAACGGAATCGACCCGTCGAGTTTACAAGGGTCGTCTTAAAATTTTTGGTAGATGGTGTCCAGACCAAGGTGTTATGCCCGATTCTGTTTCTGTACCACAGGTTTTAGATTTTTTATTTTATCTGTTTGACTCTACATTTGTCAGCTAATACAGTCAGGGGGTATAGGTTTTCTCTTGCTTCTTCACTTCCTTGTCTTCTGAATGCCGATGTCAAGGATACTAAGACTCTTAATAGTTTTATTAGAGGTCTAGGTAATATTCGTCCTCCGATTGCTAAGCCTTTACCTTCCTGGAATTTGGCTTTGGTTCTTCAAGTTTTGGCAGGTCGCCATTTTGAACCTATCTCTTCTATCAGTCTTACGCTTTTAACTCTCAAAGCTGTTTTTCTTGTTGCTGCTGCCTCTGCTAGAAGACGTTCAGAGATTCATGCTCTTTCTGCTGAAAGGGATAGATTTATAGTTTCAGGTGACCGTTTGGTTTTATATCCCAGAAGGGAATTTTGATCTAAAACTCAGTCTAACCATTTTCCTGCTAGTCCGATTATTTTAAAATCTTTCGTCTTTTTCGCCATCCGATAAATTTTGCTGTCCTGTTAGGGTATTAAGAACCTATAAACAGCGTACCGATTTTAAGAGAGCCGATCCATCCCATTTATGGGTTTCCTACGCGGAAGTGTTATCCAAGCCGGTCTCAAAACTACGATTGCCAGATGGATTTGTGAGACGATTAAGCTTTGCTACGAGATAGCTTCTCCGGATCAAATTAATCTCTCCCATATTAAATCCCATGACGTTAGAGGCATGGCTACTTCTTTCGCTCTTTTTGCCAGTTCGTCTTTAGATGAGGTCATGCAGGTGGCAGGCTGGAAATCTGAATCTACTTTTACTTCATTTTATCTTAAAGACCAGAGTGCAGCAGCTTCCTTCTTTTATAATATTACGATTTTAACTAAAAAAGCCGAAGACCATTTACCCAGCACTTCCCACCATTTTTGTTAGGACTGTGCGTCTGTAAGAAATGGTGAGAGTCTTCTTTGGTTTTTATTTATTTCTTTAAGTTCAAGTTATCCTTATTGTTAATCACAGTGTGATTGAATTATATACACTATTATGTTCTGTTATTAACATTTGTATAAGATTGGTTTGATTTTTATCCTTGTTTATTGATTCTCAAATCTCCTCCCACCTTATGTTGTCATGGGGCACTGACCAAGTCTACGGGTTTAGCAAGTAGTGATTGAATGGTAATGGATGTTTTTGTGGTGTAATAACAACCCCCCACAGACCCCCCCTTGCGGGTTGGTCTGTTGTTTTATTAACCATTATAAAAACATACTTACCGTTCAATCACTACGACCCGGCCTCAGCCACCCCGCGTGGTAAGATTTGAGAATCAGATTTGAAATATTTTACACTTGAATTTAGAAAAGTGAATCTGTTTCCTATTTGGGCTCTAATGCGCATGTGCAGGCGCGGTTAGCGACAAGCGTCACTATGAGGTGAGTATAGACTGGTGCCAGTCTCTACCTGCTAGTGGGCTGGAGATGGACTGGTTGAGGGTCCATATTAATAGAAATTGGTATGGGGAGGTGTGTATGCAGGCATAAAAATCTTATTCTGATAGCTAAATGCAGATAATTGATTTAGCAAGTAGTGATTGAACGGTAAGTATGTTTTTATAGTGGTTAATAAAACAACAGATCAACCCGCAAGGGGGGTCTGTGGGGTTTTTTTGGTCGGACTCAGGGTTAAAGCTTTAAGTTGTTAGAAATCATTTCATTCTTTGGCCTATTTACTCACGCTGCCAAAGGACGGAGTGAGTATTGTGGATGGTGCAGTCTGTTTGTCAGTCTATCTGTTTATCCAAGGAATATCTCCGGAATCCTATGAGGTAGAATCATCAAATCCATGAATTCATATTATGAGTTAAGCTAGAAAACAATTTTAGTTTTGATGTCAAAAGGTCAAATATTGAGTTCATGGGGTCACTTACTGCATCCCGGAACACATTTTTGTAGAATCACCAAATCATTCATATTGTGATTGGGTAGAACCAAATCTTAGTTTCAGTTCAAAAGTTCAAAATGCTGAGGTCACGGGGTCGCTAAGTGCATTCCGGAACACATTTTCATCAATACCTAAGCAATACCAGAATAGGTTAAAAGTTCAAATGTTGAGGTCACGGAGTTACTTGGTGCGTTGTCCAAATCGAGTGCAAATGCGCGAGGCAGAGTGACATCCTTTGCATCAAGTTGCATGCATTCTAGTTAGCTCTAATTTTAGCCCTTTAATGGTCAAGAGTTGTCAAGAAAATTGAAGTCTTTGCGTAGTAAATGTCTATCTGCAGGCCAAGAGAAGAGTATTTTTTAGGTCACCTGGCCAGAATAGCCAAGTGAGCTTATGGCATGGCGACCGTCCATCCATCCATCCGTCAACTTTTGCTTAAAAATGCTACTCCTCATTAACCGCTTAGTGGATTTCAACATAATTTGGCTGGACGGTACCTATGGGGGTAGGTTTCAGAACTTGTGTACAGAATTTTGATTGTTCAATTTTTATGGTGGCCATCTTGAATTTTCCGAAAAATTGCGGGAAATCGTTTGAAACGCTACTCCTCAATAACTGCTTAGACAATTTCAACCAGGCTTAGCTGGGAAGGAAGTATGCTGGTATGTTTCAGAACTTGTATATAGAATTTTGATTGGTCAATTTTTGTGGCGGCTATCTTGGATTTTCTGAAAATTTCTGGAAGTCACTTAAAAGCCTACTCCTCGATAACCACTAGGCCGATTTCAATGAAATTTGGATGGAAGAACCCTAGCGTGGTATCCTTCGGAACTTGTATACAAAATTTTGATTGGTCCATTTTTATGGTGGCCATCTTGAATTTTCCAAAAAAAATGGCGGGAAATCCTTTAAAACGCTACTCCTCAATAACTGCGTGGACAATTTCAACCAGGCTTAGCTGGGAGGAAAGTACACAGGTATGTTTCAGAATTTGTATACAGAATTTTGATTGGTCTAGTTTTCCGGTGCCCATCTTGGATTTTCTGAAGGTTTTGGGAAATCAGTTAAAAGGCTACTCCTCATTAACCGCATGAACGAGTTCAAGCAAACTTGGCGGGATGGAAGTTAAAGTGCTATGCTTCAGAGTGTCTATATAGAATTTTGATTGGTCAATTTATTCGGTGACCATCTTGAATTTTCCGAAAATGGCTGAAAATCGTTTACTCATTAACTACTTGTGCAATTTCAACCAGACTGGCTGGAACGATCCTAGGGCGGTAAGCTTTAGGTGCATATAGAATTTTGATTGGTCAATTTTTCTGGTGGCCATTTTGAATTTTCTGAATATTTTGGGAAATCAGTTAAAAGGCTACTCCTTATTAACCGCTTGGCCGATTTCAATCAAACTCAGCTGGAAGAACCCTAGGACTGTACGCTTCAGAACTTGTATACAGAATTTTGACAGCTTGATCTTGATTGTGGAAACTTGGGGTTTCCAATAAATGGGAATTCATGGGAAATGCTACTCCTCATTAATCGCTTGGGAAATTTCAACCAATTTTGGCTGGAAGGGTCCTATTGTCGTAGCCTCTAGAAATTCTTTTCAGAATTTCGACAGGTCAATGTTTTGGCAGCAATCTTCTGAAAGTTTTCTGGAACCATTTAAAAAAGGGTACTCCTTCAATCAATAACCCGATTTCAACAAAACTTGGGTGGAATGATCCTATGACGGTAGGCTTCAACATATTAAACGAGAGTCTTTATTGGTCAATTTTTGGGTGGCCATCTTGGATTTTCCGAAAATCATCCATCATTTCTATTTAAATGCAAATGGTTTAAATGCCAATGGTCCAGGTGAGCACCATAGGCCCTTGAGCCTCTTGTTTAATTTTATCACAAATGACTGACTCGGTTATCGAGCAATGATTGGCTTGGTTATCGAGTCAGTCATTCCAGCAGTACAATTTCAAAAGTATTCTTCAATTGGCTTTCATATGAACATTTCTGAAGATGACGACTGCGTTTAGGGCAGTTTAGCAAAACTTTTATATATCAAAATTGGGTTCTCCTCATTGGAACTTATCTTTGATACATAGTTGGCTATGTTGTTATGACAACATCGAGGTCATGCAGTCAAAGGTCATGGTCACTTTTTATGACTACGTATATGCAGTACATGTGGGGTTATACACAGACTTTATACAATTTCTCATAAAAAAAGATGAAGAATTTCTCGAGGGAATGGGGAAATGTTCATCGGTCCATGTATCCTATACTGGTTTATTGTAGTCATTTGTTTCTTAGATTGTAGTGTACTAAATGAAAGGCTTTATCTTATCTGATATTTAGCAGTCTGGGTTTGTATGCATTATGTTAAATAATTACGGCAATGCTGTTTATTTTGAAAACAAGTTGACTGAAAGTTGTTGCTTTCATTGGCCCCAATAACATTCAGTCAATTTGTTTTCAAAATAATCAGCCATTTTTGTATGTTTTCTTTATATGCGAGCACGTTTCTTGGATTTCAGTATGGTTAATTTTCACCATGAGGGCAGATTCTCATGAATATAAGAATATTTCTTTAACCCTTTAAGCCTCAATACAGCCTCAAGTTATCGAAACGGTCATTCCAGCGATAAATTTTCAAAAATAGTCTTCTTGGTCTGCAAATGGGCATTTCTCGAGAGCAGGACCAAAATTTTGGAACAATCTACCATCTGACATTCAAAATTGTAACAAAATTGAGCCATTTAAATCTATGTTAAAAACTCACCTTTTCACAAGAGCATATTTTTTAATTTTGTAAAGCGCCTTTGAGCGGTTTAGTCCGGATTCAGCGCTATAGAAATTTACATACATACATACATACATACATTTCACAAGACCAGTGCAGAAGCCATTTTTGAGACTGTATTGAGGCTTAAGGGGGTTAAAGAAATATTCTTATATTGCAAATGGACATTTTCTCAGAGAAAATTAAAATTTTCTTGAAGAAATTTGAGGGTTAAAATCCTATTATATCCTTGAAACATGTTTAGTTTATCAGAATCTAGCACGGAATTATCATCAAATATAGGTGTCAATGATTATCCTGAGATCATGAGTCATTTAGTACTTTGCTGGTCAAATTTGGTCAAGAAAATCAAAGGATTTGCTCATTGAATGTTCATTTGCAGGCCAAGAGAAGCCTATTTTTGGAAATTTACCACTGGAATGACTGGCTCGGTTATCGAGCCAGTCATTCCAGTGGTAAATTTTCAAAAATAGGCTTCTCTTGGTCTGCAAATGGACATTCCTCAAGACCACTGTAAATGCTGGTTTTGACTGGCATGACCATTAAAGGGTTGAATCGTTAATCAGTTTCCGATCCTATAAGATTGACAAGTACCTATCTTTAAAATTTAAACTCAATTTGACCAAGCCGGAAACGGAACACTTATTCTGAAACAAGGTAATCTATAACGAAATCAGGATTTTTTAACTTGATTAGTTTCTGGCATTCTACCATCCATTTTATAGTTTCTTTGCCCCCTCGCTTCTAAATAAAAGATAAGAAATTGAAATGTTGTGCGATATGTCTTTGGGTTGACATGTCATGGCATCTATCTTCGTACATCAAAAAAGCTAACGTTTGCCAGATTAAATTTTGTAGGAGCGTCTGAATTGGACATGCTCCTCAGGGTGGAAATATTAAAATCAATGCTGCCAATCAAAAGTTCAGTCTGAACACACACTCTCCGATGTCCACTAAGTAACCATGTGGAAGATTGGTTTCTTTAATGATCGGTCCACTAAGGCTTGAAAGTCTCGGTATTGCATTGCATCTGGGAATGAAAGGTATCAAATTCATCCATGGTCTGCATGCAAGCCTAATATAACCATTGTCTGGCAATGCTCAATGGGTAACTAACATACATTCAGCCAACTGTGACTTTTTGCTCCCTGGTAACTTCCACTCAGTCTAATGTAAATGTCGTCTCGCAGTCCTGAGTCATATGACTTCCCCCATGTCTCCTTTTCAACGCTACCTTACAAGAAAACTGTTGACTATTTAGAAATTAATTTGACTGAAAGCCATTGCTTCATTAGGCCATAGGCAGCAATGGCTCCCAGTCAAATTAATTTCAAAATATCCAACAGAATAACTTATATCGTAAAGAATAAACTTTTTTTCAGGGATTTGATGGTGAAAGGGTAAAAGGGTTAATAAGATGTGTAGAGTAGAGTGCAAAGTGACATTGTCCAAATGCAGCTAAAAACATACATGACCCTCCAGCTTTAATGATTTAATGATTCTTCTTCTTCTTCTTCTTTTCGTTCGCTGATCATACCGCCAGTCCTGTAAGTCACTATCGACATGATCATAAGCGTTAAGTGCGTGGATCCATGGTTTATTAGAGTGCGCCGTGCGGCCTGGAACCTTCATCTTCAGCACTCGAGGTTTCTGTCAGGGTTACCTCACCCTTACCTCCTTTAGTCGCCTCTTACGACACGCAGAGGATACGGAAGGTGTATTCTAAGCCCCACCTGACAGGGCAACCCATTTAATGATCAAATTTGGTCATGAAAATCTCAATATTTGCTTATTAAATGTGGCCCAGGGAGAAATATTTTTGAGGATTTACCACTAGAATGGCTTCCCCGATTATCAGGAAGATTCAAGATTCAAGATTCAATTTTCAAGATTATTTATTTCAGGCTTAAAGCGATTTTAGCTTCAACCGATTATAATTATAAACTATGGAATATACGCAGAAAATGATTTTAGAGAGTGTAATATTGACTGAACCCTACTTTCATATATGTCCGTTTCCCAAATAATCGTATATCGCGGTCTGAAAACTCGGTCGAACGTCTGTTGAAACGCTAAAACAAAAGTGTGAATGAAGATTTAATTCGAAACTGTACCGAAGCGTTGAGAATATCAGAGGATGTGGTGCGCACCAAATGCAAATCCGTGCATAACGACATCCATCTATCGAAATTCTCGGCAAGATAGACTAGTAGCCGTTCTTCGACGGTCGTACATCAATTTTCTTCGTTTTTTCTCTGAACCAGTTTTCAAGATTCAAGATTCAATATTATTTATTTGCTTCTTGGATACCAATTTACATACTTTCAATACAGCTTGTCCGCCGAAGGCATTGCCTATAGTGGTGGCGGACACCTAACATTAAACATACATAGACAATTATACACACAGCGTAGCAGAGAATGTGAGACATGTGAATGTACAGATACGGTACTGAGCTAAGTAGACATAGAAAAAAGAACAAACGATGTTTCTCCTTTTAGTTATTGAGATTAGAGATTTCTATGGGGGTGGGGGAGAAGGGGGATGGGGGTCATGCATGATAATTACCCCAGCTCAACCCATAGGTTGCTATTTAGTAGTAGCACTTGTTGAGGTGCGTCAGATGAAGGAAGCAGTGAGTTGCTGTTTTTGAGAACATTTTAATGCATTTTTTCTGCATGCTTTGTATTTTTGTTAACTTGGTTTTTTGTGTGCTAATCCAGATGGCAGTGAGGTATGTGATGTGTGGAAGGATCAGTGGAATACAGGGTTTTAATAGTGGCTTGTGTTAGGTATGGCTTTAGTCTTTGAATGCCCCCCATGCCTCTTGCTACTTTAGCTGTGACTACCTCAATTTGTTTGCCCCAGGTCAGGTTCTTGTCTAAATAAACTCCTAAGAATTGAGCAAAAGGAGCTTCTTCAATTTCTTTTTTATTAATATAGATTTTTGGAATACGCGTATATTAGATCTTGCTCACTGGTCCAGGTCGCTTTCTTGGCTGATTCATCAAGTACTTTTAAACTTTTTGGGAAACAAATACGATGGATAACAACTATTTAGCAAACTTGTAAACAAAGATGACCGCATAAAATGCCCGGATGATTGATGGCTTTACTGCGCTCTCGTAGATCAGGAGCTTTCGAGTCCGCTGGCGGCGAGCGGCGGAGTGCTCAGTGTTGTGTTTACCTTTCGGAATAGGAAAGCGCATTAGAGATAGATAAAATCTAATATATGCAGCTTACAGGTTGGCGAACCGGCCTAATTTTTTGTGCCAACCAACAATGTTTCAATGCGTTTATTTTTTCGTAATCATAATTGTTAGTTGAGTGATTTACTCATAGCTCCCAGCTAACATCTCTTTAATATATAGACTATATACATCACAGTTAGGCAGTCCATCAAAGGCAGAGCCTATGAATCGATGGACCCCCTACACATAAAACAAGACATTACAATATATGAGGTGACAGCTGATACAAACATCTGTAATATAATAATAATGCCTGTATAGGCGTAAACACAGTACAACATATATTTTTGTACCATTTTGTCATGATTGTCCTTGAGTGTTCTACATATAAACGATCTTCATAATAATTTGTAATTGTCTTCCATCTAGGATATCTACTGTAGATACAGGGCTTTTAATATGGTACATTGGGAGTCATTCCAGTGGTGAATTTTCGTCTGAAGTTCTTCTCTTGGCCTGCTTTTGGCCGGATTCATCATGAAAATGTGTGCTACAAGCCACCAGACAATAATTTTAATGGGAAATAACTGGACCTGCTGAATATTTTGAAAATGATTTGACTGAAAGTTGTTGGTGGCTTAATATTCAGCACATTCGGATTAAGCCCATGGAAAATGTAGTCTGCAGAATAAAAGACAAATGTACATGCATATAGATTGTAAGATTTATCAAGGACAAATGCGGCCATATTAACCCTTTAGTTGTCAAGCCGGACAAAACCGGCTCCTGCAGTGGTCTTGGGAAATGCCCATTTGCTGGTCAAGAGAACAATTTTTTGAAAATATATCACTGGCCCAATACCCAAGCCAGTCATTACAGTGATACATTGAAAAAAATAAGCTATCTTTGGTCTGCAAATTGACATTTTCTTATAAAATATAAATTTTATTCCACAAATTTGAGGGTGAAAGGGTTAATAATGCTAAGTCCAAACATTCCTGGTAAATAAATAACTGACCAACAACAATGGATTACTACTAACCCTTTAATGGTCAAGAAGATTTTGACTTTTTTCGTAGTGAATGTACAAGCCATGGGAAGAGTATTTTTGAAAACTTATTACTGAAATTAACTGACCAAATGAACATTTGTCACTCCAATGGTAGATCTTCAAAAATATTCTTCACATGGCCTGTAAGATGGTCCTTTCTCAAGACTACTGCAAAGGCTGTCTTTGGCCAGCTTGACCATTGAACGCTTCATACTGGATTATTATGTAGCTTAAGAGATTTTTTTCTTTAAATAATATACCATAAATTAACCGTTTCACCCTTGAATCTCCAGCAATCAGTAACGTTCAAGTCAAGCATTCAGTACACCTGTTACATATTTTGAAACTAATTTGAATTCCAGAATCTGTTGCAGCAATAGTTCCCAGACAAATTAGTTCCAAAATATTCAACAAAACATTAAAATTTAAATGATACAAAGGAATCGTGCTTTAACCACTTATATCGCTCAAGGTGATTTTTTTAGAAAATTCACTACTGAAATGGTTGGCCAGATAAGGAAGCCAGTCATTCTAGTGAACATTTTGAAAAATTATCGTTTGTTCTATAAATTGACATTTTCTATAATAAAATTTAAGCACCTGTTGTGTAAATAGAAATTGTACATTTTAAATCAAAATAAATGAATTTGAACTTGAACTTGAGAATTACAGGTTTACGGTATTGATAGACATAAGTATGCCTGGTTAATCCTTAAAGGTCTTGTGAGGACTTGCAGTCGATAACGAGTTTCAATTAATTTTATGGTCTACTACCCTATGTAAACACAATAGCTTCACTTTGGAGTGAGAAAAATATGTTAGGCAGCCCAAATAACGAGATTAAATGATGCCTCAATCTGAATCACATCACCACTCTCTGCGACGTCACACCGGGAATGGCGCTGTGAGCTGGGTCAATATTTCTCTGTCTGTAGTACAAAGCTAACACATTTTAAAACGTGCGTTTGACAGGATAGACTTCACCTACCATAACATAAATTATGTCAGGTTGAAGGTAAGTCTTCAAGAAATAAAAAATCATGATTTTTAAAATTTTGTTATGATATTTACTCATGTTTAATGGTTTCATGGATAGCTATATTCGCATAATAATAGGCCTATAACTAGGGTAAACCATGGGCAATGCTGAAAATCGGCAATATTCCAATGCATGTGACAAATACTGTGTAGTCTAGTAGGCTTAATTGCGGATCCATTACCATTCTTGAAAGGACTGGGTGTACTATGTCATATCTGGGATGGATGGATGTTGAGTGTGATGATCGAGGTGGGTGGGAGAGGTTGACGATGGCTATAATTGTACTATTATTCATATCTAAATGTATAGGCTACAGAGAGCAGTTACAACTTTTTCTGAAGATTACGAATGTACAATAATAAGTGTGTAAGCGTGTCCTATGTGAAATTTCCCGTGATTACTGATTAGAATGTAATTGTTTACCTATAAGCTTTTGGCAATGTGTTTGTATAATAATAATGTAGAGGCATGTACGGGTCAACACGTATGTTGGTGTGTGTGTGTGTGTGTGTGTGTGTGTGTGTGTATGTGGGGGGGCGTCACGCCTGTGACAACCATATGAACTATATCGTTTTCAAACCAACTTCATCCATGTATGGAAGTAGCATACACTCATATTTCAATGTTATGAAAAAGCAAAACTGTAGCGGATGAAAAATTTTTAAACAGGTAGGTGAACTGTTCAGAGGTCGCTAGCGTATCATCTTTATTTACAGTGCAGCTCATAAATAAGTTTAATGCTTCCAAAGCAAAACACAAATATGTTAGTTAGAACCATATGAACACGATACAAGAAACGTTATGTTGAATATTTTGAACACAATTTGGGTTGAAATCCAACCCAATTATGTTCAAAATATTCAACAGTACAGTATATGTTATTTTAAGTTGTACTATAAGCGTGCGGTCGGCAGTGAAAGCCACGCTACGCACCTCGACCGCTGCCTAAATTGTAAACAAACCGTGTACTGTCAATAATATATCAATGTAGACTATACGCAAATAGATTAGTTTAGATTAGATTTATATTTACCCGACATTGGAAATATTAATATTATTAATATGCTATTAATTCGGGAGGGGGAGTGGGCGCATTCCTTATCAGTCTCCTATGATCACTCCTTGTCTCGGTTTACTGACCATGGGATCCGGTCCTTTGTAATCGATCAACTGCGGCCCTTTGTTGGCTTATTAAACCATCCCCAAATAGCCAGTGTTTCCTGTCTCTAATCTGGTGACAGACTTTATCAGCCGACCACCTGTGGGGCACATGGCTTCGTATGTTTCATATCACACATGTGTGCCCAGGTTATGAATATTGATGAGGGTCGCTGTGACCCTATCACAAACCGACCATGCGTGAGGCATGTGCCTTGCTCCTCTTCCCCTTGCCCAGGGCATCCAATAGTTTCTCTATGTCCATGAGTGGTGCGATATACCCTCGCATGCGCCCGTGTGCATGCTCATATCAGTTTTGTAGCTGCTGCCTTTTACACGCTTCTCTGCTAGATTTATTAAAGTATTTACGTTTTGGGTTTTTTTCCTAAAGTTTATTTCGTCGTCCAAGAATTGAAATAAGTTCGCGTTTAAAAAAAAAAGAAAAAAAGTTCCTCGGTCGCTCATTCCAAGTTTTACTCAGTGCTAGAATACGAAACTGTGCGATAAAAAACATTTCGTCTATAAAGTCTATTGAGTATTGTAATTTATTACGTGCTAGGAATTTACAAAGTGAAATTGTTTAAAGAACTGCGCTAAGATAATATCTTTAATTTATTTTTGGACGGATACGAAACCTCGGAAGTAAGTAAAGTCCCCAACATGGCAACCGTTAGACAATTTTACAGAATACCAGATTGGTTTATCATTAGTGTGGCAGAAGAACAAAGACTATGTTTATATGATAGCTTTTGAAGCCGTTATGGCCATACGCCTCGACTGCGCAGCCTTATGCGAAGGATGTTTTATCTGTGGCGAAGAAGTCTTCCGCCAACTGTGTTCGCAGGTGATCGGAAATGCAGGCCGTAGAATGGACTGATACATCGTTCGTATCTTTGCCTTTTTATAGAACTATTTTACTAAGTTATTATTATAATGGCTAATCCTAGCAGTTCAGGAGACCAGAATGATGAGCCCAGACCAATCAGCGACGAGAAGAGGGTTAGAATCTGGGGCCAACATAAAAAGCTGGCAGCTAGCACCATTACCAGCTTACTAGACTTGGGGTTCAACTCCATGGAAGCCCTGGCCCTGATTGAAAGGGAAGATGTGCAGGCCTCTGACATCCCGATTGGGCAAGTTAAGCTTCTACTACGTGCAGTCAAACAAACATTTACAAATCATGATGACAATGCGGTACATACAGCCTCAGACACAGCACCCATTGCAGCCCAACAAGAGATGGCTTCGCGGGCCAACATAACATCCCTCCTGGAATTGGAAGCTCTGCTGAAGGAGACAACAACCTGTGTGATTTTGTCAATGAACTTCGTGCAGTGCAGCGCCCTCAGGACAGTCATCATGTACAGACCCCGGGATTGCTGTCATTCAACACTCCATGTCTGGATGCATCAGGTAACAATCATGCCCCTAATGATATCATTTCATGGCAGGACCCCCAAATCTACTTCAAGTCTATGGGATCCCAGGGGGGTCAGGCGGTAGCACATCATGACATCTCAGATTTTGTGAGCGCCTCTGGGGCCAGCATGACTGAAGAAGTCATTTCAGGGTTTGAGGGGTCAGCTTATCTATAAGTCAGGGCCGGCTAAACCCAAGTTAGAAAGCGTCACCCAGAACCAATGGTCCCTTGCTAACTTGGCCATCCTAAAAAAGATGCTTCAGGAGGGCTCTTTAACACATGCACACATCATAGACTACCTAGTAGATTCTCCCATGGCCTATGTCTAGCGGCATGCGAGGAAGAATTAGTAGACGATCCAGACAAGGAATTCATCCTGGTAGGCATACGAGAAGGTTTCCACATCATTGATCCCAACTCTTCCCCAGAACCAGTAGAAGTTAATAATCACCCATCCGCCTCAAAAAATAGTCCATACTACAACGAAGCCACTAATCAGATATTAGAGGAGGTGGAAAATGGGAACTATATCCCAGTCTCTGCCCCTCCTCTCATTGTCAGCCCCCTAGCCATAATACCAAAGGTTGATGGGGGTATCCGTATTATACATGATTGTAGCCGTCCTTCAGGGCAGGCAATAAATGACTATGCCCCAGATCTTGAGAAACAATGTTTTCAATCCGTTGATGATGCAGCTAAGTTAGTGACTAAGGGTTGTTATATGGCTAAAGTGGACTTGAAAGCGGCATATAGATCAGTTAGAATCTCACCGCAAAGTCAAAAGGTCATGGGCCTAAAATGGGCCCGGCCTAATGGGGATATGCAATACTTCATTGATACTAAGTTACCCTTTGGTGCGAAGCGGGCTCCAGGAATTTTCCACCGATTGTCCCAAGCTGTCCGCCGCATTATGGCCCGTAAAGGGTTTGAAATTGTTGCCTACCGGGATGACTTCTTTGTATGTGAATTATCTTTGCAGAGGTGTCTACTAGCAATGAACACCTTAATCACACTTCTTAGGAAATTGGGATTCATGATAAATTGGTCGAAAGTCATCGGCCCAACCCAAAGATTGATTTTCTTGGGTATAGAATTTGACTCAATAGGCATGATTTTGCAGCTCTCATCTGATGGGCTAGCAGCACTGCGAGAAGAATTGGCTGTCTTCTCCAAGAAACGACGAGCGTCAAAAAAACAAATTCAATCACTTGCAGGCAAATTAAACTGGGCAGCGCAAACGGTTTATGGCGGAAGAGTTTTTCTTCGCCGTTTGTTCAATTGCATCCGTTTACTCAAGCATAGCAACCACAAAATGCAACTATCAGATGGGATCAGTGGGGATATAAATTGGTGGCTCTAGTTTATGTCCTTCTTTAATGGCAAAACTCTGTTATTGGACAAACGTCCATACTCTGCGCTGTACACTGATGCGTGTCAGGCAGGGGGAGGGTTTTTTTTTGGGGGGGGGGGGGGGAGATTGGTTTTATGCTAATTGGGATATTGACCACCCTGAAATTATGCCCCTTCATATCAACGAAAAGGAGGTGTTTTCAGTAGTACTAGCAGTTAGTAGATGGGCTCCTCTCTTCCAGAACAAAAGAATATATTTATTCTCTGATAACAGCACCACAGTCAACTCTATTAATAAAGGCTCCTCTAAGAACACTGTCATAATGCAAGCTATTAGAGGGCTGTTCTGGCTATCCGCTTGTTTTAATTTTCACATTAGAGCTTGTCACATCCCAGGTAGAAATAATGATGTGGCAGATAGTATATCTAGACTGGATGAGAGGGGTGCTTTCAAGAACATGATACAATTTTATGGTAATCATCCTGTCTTCACATCCAAACTTGCCACACACATGTCTGCTCATACTCTACTCTTTCTTTTGTCCAGGCACATCCCACCCCCTCTGCCAAGCTCTGGACAGCACCGTGGCTACATTCCGGCATAATGCTTTGGCTCCCTCTACTAGGAAAACATATCTGCAGTACTTCAATTCTTATGCTGATTTTTGTAGTCAGCTAGGCATTCAGTGGGTGCCAATTTCGGCCAAGAACCTGGCAAGGTACTTGGCTTTTCTGGCCAATAGACTATGTTTTCGATCTATTAAAAACTATCTGTCTATAGTGCGACTACTCCACCTAGAGGCAGGCTATGAAAACCTGTTACAGTCCCAGTTCCTTCAGTCAGTCATAAAGGGCTGCAGGAGGGTGCTGGGGGAGACTTCCTCCCCTAAACTTCCCATCACCTCGGCCATCCTCCTCAAAATCCTGGTACAGTTGGCCCTCTCGTCCCCAAAGGACATCACCACCTGGGCAGCATGCTTAGTGGCTTTCTTCTCTTTCCTACGCAAATCAAACCTATTTCCCACATCTCAGACAGGATCTGACCAGCCTATCTCTAGTCTCACCAGATCATCGGTCACCTTTTTGCAGGTGGGGGCCCTATCCTAAGGGTCCGATGACAAAAACTATTCAATTCCGCCAACGTGCCCTAGAGATTCCTCTACCCCAGATTCAGGGGTCAGCTTTAGGCCCAACCCAGGCTCTCAAACTTTCCTTCCAAATATCGGGCTCAACCTCTCCAGATTGCCCCCTGTTTGCACACCTTTCCCCAGTGGGTCTCATCCCCATGTCATACCTGCAATTCCTGTCTCATCTGAAACTCTGTTTGCGGCGGGCAGGAATCCAACCTCAAGACTTCTGGACACAGCTTTGGCAGAGGAGGGGCAACCTTTGCTCTAGAGTGTGGATTGCCACCAGAACTAATCCAAGCTCAGGGAGACTGGCGTAGTAATGCCTACCAGGGATATCTAGAGCCATCCTTGTCCATGAGGGAAGAATCGGTGTCAACTCTAGCCAAATGAATTCAATCACTCTTGAGCCCTTTTTTCTCTCCCCGCCCCCCCCCCCCCTCCCCCGCCACACCTGTGTTATTACCAGCATACTCTCGCTCTTGTTTGTTACTTTGCAGGTCACGTCCGCTCAGGCTCTACCAGGCCACAGGAAACCCAGAGAGAATGTTGCAGGATTCATATCTCCACTCATGCAGGCACATGTCGTGCATGTGAGGGTGTGCAAACCCTCATTCGGAGCTGGCTTCCACATTCAGTCGGTTGTGCGCGTTATTCTCGTGTGTAGGGCCAGTGTGGATCAGTTTAAATATGTGTATATATTGTGTTGGTAGCATCCAGCCCCCAAGCTGGGGGTTTCTGGAAAATCTTTCTTAATATGTGAATCGCGATTGTGTTCTTACCCGATTCATATTCGGTTGACGGGAGGTTTTTCGCCGGATCTGTATTCCCAGCCTTCAGAAGGATACATCGGCATCGTTGGATCCACACATTCAAGGTCTTCAGAGGGGAGTCGTCGCCGCAGCCTTCTCACCGAGAGACTCAGTCAGTGCGCTCTTTTCAATTGACTGTATCAGGGACCGCTTTAAGCCTGCTTAAACAATGACTGCCACCGAATGTGTCTCCGATTTGGACACTCATTTTAATCATTCACAATTAGCATTATATAAACAGAGACTCGCCTTGGGTTCCCTGTCACCTGTAGAGTAGTCTGTTCGAACTCTATTTGGTCCACTCTAGCACATTGACATTAATTTTTCATCATGACTGCGCATTGTTGTTTGCATTGTATGGACTTTTGTGTCATGAATCGTTATTGAGACTCTAGGTGCGTTCTGTCACATACATAATTGTATTTATTATATATATTAATATTGATTAACTGTAATGATTATGATCGTCTTTTCTCGTGCCACTTATGGGTCTAGTATAGTCAACCCTTGACCCTTTGGCTGGTTAAGACTAATAGGAGTGTTATATCTTTGTAGACTGAGAGGCGACTGGTTCGGAAGGGTGTCACAGGATTGACTCGTTCGAGCTGGTCCCCCGTCGGCAATTGGCCATGTTCAATGCTGCACTATATCCAGTCTGGGCCGTCTGGAGGGTTAAAGGGTTGGTCCTATGTGAGACCCCACGAGCGCGGTAATTCATGTCAGTACAGCATCACATTCCTTTTTTGTGTATATATGTACTTTATAGGGCTGGCCCGGATCAGTTCCTGGGGGTGGGGGGGGGGGGTGGGTGGGTTGCAATGCGCTTCCTACTCCCTACGGTTTTGGTGGACTTGGAGGACCATAGATCTTAGCTATATATATATAGCCTTCTGAGGCTCTCTATATTGTATGGGATCCGTGCGGACCCAGCGCTTAGCACTGCAATAAATCTATGGCTCTTCATGTGACACCCAAACCATCTTCGGTCTTGCTCTGTCCCTTTCCTGGCATAAGGTGGGATGGGTGGGGGGGGGGGGCCCTCGCTCACCCTCCTTGATTAATGGAAATATTAATATTATTAATATGCTATTAATTCGGGAGGGGGAGTTGGTGCATTCCTTATCAGTCTCCTGTGATCACTCCTTGTCTCGGTTTACTGACCATGGGATCCGGTCCTTTGTAATCGATCAACTGCAGCCCTTTGTTGGCTTATTAAACCATGCCCAAATAGCCCGTGTTTCCTGTCTCTAATCTGGCGACAGACTTTATCAGCCGACCACCTGTGGGGAACATGGCTTCGTATGTTTCGTATCACGCATGTGTGCCCAGGTCATGAATATCCCCCTCCTCTTCCCCTTGCCCAGGGCATCCAATAGTTTCTCTATATCCACGAGTGGTGCGATATACCCTCGCATGCGCCCGTGGGCATACTCATATCAGTTTTGTAGCTGTTGCCTTTTACACGCTTCTCTGCTAGATTTATTAAAGGTTTTCCCTCCCACCCGACCCGCGCGTGCGCGCGTTATCCCTGCACGCCATGCACTACACATGTATTGCTTAGAATGCTTACACCATGTACTATGATATATTATGTATATAAATTGTTAGTTATGTTTAGTTTAGTTTATTGTATATGGAGGACCATAGATCTTAGCTATATATATAGCCTTCTGAGGCTCTCTATATTGTATGGGATCCGTGCGGACCCAGCGCTTATAATAATAATAATAATAATAATAATAATAATAAGCTTTATTTTATGAAGGTAAACCAATCAGTTATAAATAGCTGGTGTTCCCCGGGGCCTTCAATCTATTCTACTATTATTCACATATTTACATATAATACATGGTTTTCTATATACAATATGTACATATAATATACTGTACATATTTACATTGTATGTCTTAGACAACCCCCATCTGCCAACACTCAAGATCGGATCCAAACCGGTACAATCCAAAAACACCTTGAAAAAAAAGAGAGAGAAAAGATGCCTGAACTCCGCAAGCAGCTTCCTCCTGTGCATGGTCCAATTTTCTCAAAATGTTTTAAGCTATACCAATTCGGATCCAATCCCGAGTGCTAGCAGACAGGACTCATCCAAGACAAAACATAAAGATTTAGATATGAGTACCTACACCATATCAATAGCATATAAATGTACATGTAGTGATTATTTACCTAATTTGTCAGCCATATATTGGGACTTGAAAGCAGTCAAGGAAGGGGCAGTTCGTAGTGATACTTTTAATGAATTCCATAATTTTGATCCTTTCACAGCGAAGCCAGATGAGTGCAAGGCACCTTTCGCCAATGGAATATTGACTTGAAAATTGTTTAAAGATCTCAGATTTCGCTTATGAGAATCAGCACATTTTACAAATAGTTTTGTTAAATATTCAGGATTTTCATCTCTGATAGCTTTATATACAGTGCATCCAGTTTTGTAATTTATTCTTTCTTGTATCGGAATCCAGCTAAGTTTTTCAAATAATGTTCTTGAAGGTGTACTAAACTTTTCACTGAGAATGATTCGTGCGGCTCGTTTTTGCAATTTTAGAAGTCTGTCTAATTGAGTTTCTTTGCAAATATTACCCCATACTACCAGGCAGAAATCAAAATGGGGTAATACATAGGAATTGAAAAATTTTAATCTATAATCGATGGGTAGGTCCTTCGCATATTTTCTAAGTATTCCTAACAGACGAGATATCTTTTTTACAACATTGTTCACATGCTCTATGAATGTTAGCTTATCATCAATATGGACTCCTAGAAGCTTTTCAGAGCTACTACCAGTTAGATTAATACCATCATACTGTATTGTCACATCTTTGAAATCTTTAAGCTTAGCTCGTGATCCGATTAATAATAATTTAGTTTTACTTGCATTGACAATCATTTGATTTTCATTACACCATTCCTTGACTGCATTCATGTCCTCATTTAAGTAATTTGTTAGAGTGGTAATACAATTGGATTTAAAATAAACTGTAGTGTCATCAGCATACATATCAGTGTTACAGCGATTAATATGAGATGGTAGATCATTAACAAAGACTATAAATAATAAAGGACCTAATATAGAACCCTGTGGCACACCATGCTTAACAGCCATGCGGTCTGCTAAGCTTCCAGACTTACTTACACACTGCCACCTATCCTTTAAATATGAAGAAAACCACCTAAGTGCTGCATTATCAAATTTATATAATTCTAATTTTCTAAGTAATAGCTGGTGATCAATTACATCAAATGCCTTTTTAAAATCAATTAATACATTTCCAGTTATTTGCCCATCATCAATGGCTTTCGTCCATGTGTTAAGCATTTTAAGAAGGATTGTTTCACAAGAGTGATCTTTACGAAAACCAGATTGATTGCTACAAAGTAGATTGTACTGAGATAAATATTCAAACATGTGATTGTGAACATGACGTTCCATTATTTTAGATAAGATAGGAAGTATAGAAATCGGCCTATAGTTCTCAATATTGTTCACATCACCAGTTTTATACAAAGGAAAGATTTTAGCCCCTTTCCAATTTTCAGGAAATGTCATGGATTGCAGGCTAAGATTTATTATATAAGCTAATGGGAAACTAATTATAGAACTAACCATCTTTAAAAATTTAGGAGGTAGATTATCTAATCCTATTGACTTCTTTATATCAAATGCATTAAGTTGTTTTAACACAAAGTCTGGAGTTACTTCTGGAATGCTAAAGTAAATGGTTTGTGGAACATTTATTTCTACCATATGTTTTATCAAATCTATATACCGGCCTTTATTATTGTTGTCATAGGGAGGCTGCTGCTTCAATAAATTATCTGCTACATCAGAAAAGAAAATATTGAATGCATCTGAAATTGCTTTTGGATCGGACAACAAGTTACCATCTTTGTCAATAAAATGTTCAGTACTAGCTTCATGTTTCTTAGGATTTAGTTTTCCTAGAATTTTCCAAATATCATTCTGACTGTTTTGATTCATAATACTTGTTTGTAGTAACTTTCGCTTACTTTTTTCTATTAAGGCTGTTGTCTTGTTGCGCCAGTGTCTATAATTTGGAGTATCTTTCATATCATAATAATTATCTCTGGTTTTCATAGCAGTTATAATTTCATCATTTAACCATTCAGGCAAGAATCTATGCTTAACTCGTTTTTCTATCATAGGTGCATGTTTATCTAGTATTCCCAAGAAAGATGTGACGAAGAATTCTAGAGCTTGGTTTACATCATTAATGGCAAAAATTCTTTCCCAATTGAAATTTTCTATATCCATTTTAAATGAGTCTTCAAGAAATTGTGTAATTTTCCGCATATGGACAGTAGTATGACCTGATTTTTTAGGCTTTGGCTCCTTATAATTTAGCGCTATGAAAATGGCTTTATGATCACTTAAGCCTCGTTTTGAAATAATTATCTTATCAACCAGCTGTTCATTTGATACATATATATGGTCGATCAATTTGGATGTTGTACTTGTAATTCTGGTTTGCTGGTTGACTTTTTGAGTAAGTTGAAACATATCTATCATTTCATTCCATTTCGTGTTTTCATCTGGTACATTATAGTTAATATTAAAGTCACCTAACAGAATAATTTCTTTATTTTCATCAATAACATTAGAATACATGTCTTCAAAAAGGTCAATCCATACAGCTTTGGAACTTGGAGGTCTATAAACAAATGCTGTAAGAAAAGGCTTACGCTTAAATGGTTTAACTTCTAACCACATTACTTCTATTTCATCGATTTCAAGATCAATTCTACGTTTAAAAGATATATTATGAGCGATATATACAATAATTCCACCACCAGCTTGATTTTTCCTATCTCTACGTTCTGAATGGTAACCTGAGATTTGATATAATGAATCAGCTGAAGAATCGTTAAGGTAACTTTCTGTTATGCCTAATATCTCTACTTCTTGCTTAGGTTTAACTAACAACAGTCTAAGCTGGTCAATTTTATTACTAATATGGCAGATGTTTACATGACCTATGCGCAAACCTTTTTGTGGCAGATTAAATCCAGGTATAGGTGGGTCTTGAGTGTTTACTACATATTCATCTTGTAGAGGAAAGGAAAAATTTAATAAATTGTCTATCATACTGAAATCAGATAAAATATAGCTGCCTAGAAAAATATAATTTAAAAAACTTGTAGATTTATCTACATATTGTTTAATATTAATAAAATTCAACCAAACCATCATTTCTGTCTTGCTCTGTCCCTTTCCTGGCATAAGATGGGATGGGTGGGGGTGGGGGAGCACTCGCTCACCCTCTCCTTGATTAATTTTGTTAATTTTAAACACATAACTGGAGTCACTGCTATATTGCAATCATAAATTTATTCATAAGCCTAAACAATGGTAAATTGCGATCGTACATGCACTGAGCGGTGTAGGCCTACTTAACTATCATTTAAAAAGTTGTGCATTTGTGTACATGCATGCCTATCATCTAGGTAACATCTCTGCAGTCAATCCAGAAAGATAAGATATATATTCATTTGTAGAATTGTATTCCAAAAAGTGTGTGTGTGTGGGTGGGTTTGATTAAGTATAACCTAATTCATGTACACGAAATCCGATGTTACTGTCACCTCTAACAGGCCTATGCGTTAGAATTGTGGTGTCAGGCACCGTGACCATGAGCTCTGTCCTTTAAGTTGAATCAACACAAATATCATCAACTTCGATATTATTTAACCATTGTGCATCTCGAACAATATAGTGTCCCTGTGTGAACAATGAATTGTCAAAGAATAGTTGCATAGCCTAACACGCGCAGCAGTAGAGAGCCTAGCCTATGCTCCCCGAGATAATAATCTAGACTAATAGGAATTGGTGTCATCCCGGTGTGACGTCACAACTGTAGCGCGATAGCTAAAACCGTTTGGTTGTCAAGGTGGTTGCTATATGCTTATCTCAGCTTTGGCTGGGCCGATTACAAAAATTTAAAAAGCATTTTGTTCTTCTAGTAAAGGAGAATCTGTCTTATGATTGTCAAGTTAATCAGAGCGATCGGGTATCTAGTCCTCAACATCTTTAAGCTGATGAATTCCCAATATCTCATTTTCAAGGTATTGACCATACAAGAAAATCGTTGAACATTTAAAAATTAATTTGACTGGAAGCCGTTCGTTGCTGCCTTAGGCAGCAACGGCTTCCAGTCAAATTAATTTCAAAATATCCATTAGAATAAGTTGTATAAGAATTTACGTATTCAGGAATTTGCAGGTGACAGTGTTAATCCAGTCAGTGCTACTGACCTGGGACACAACAACATAAAAATAATGGTAATTATAGTCCTTGTGACATGTAATATTATTCTATTGAATATTTTGAAATTCATTTGCCTACTTAGGCAGCAATAGCGTTTCCAGTCAATTTTTTTTCAAAATATTCAACAGCTATCCTGTATTAGGTGCCTTGAAATTGGAGTTCATCGGTAAAAGGGTTACTGTATTATCTGGTATTTATTTAAGCGTTAATCCTCTAACCCTTGAAAAGGCAGCGTCTCTATTTCAAGACAACTACTCGGGAAAGCTTTGTGGAGTATTCTGTAACTAAGTTGGCTGAAAGCTGTTGGTTCACCTTATTTCAACTTAGGCCGTGTTCTCACTAGAGACTTAAACCTGGAATAACACCATACCTCAGTATTGCGTTACGCTGGTTAACATGGCCCTAGTTTCAAAATATTCGACAGTAAGATCAGAAAGAATTTCTAGTTTCTGGTCCAGGAGGGTTAAAGGATTAATTAGTCGGATATATGAAGAATTTTGAATATGAGCCAGAGTTTGGTGTTTGTGAAGGTTAAGCATAGTTGAAAGTTTAGCTTCACAAGTCAATGCCCTGTGACTAAACCATCTAGTGTAGCTTGAGTAAATTTATATTTGGCTTTAGCTGCTTAGTGTGAAAGTTGTCATTATATATGTTTTAGGAGCATTGGCTTTCCACGTTCACGGAGAAATTGACGGATTTTATGGAATTGGTATTAAAATTGAAGCTAAAAAATTATAGTCAAATATACGTTAACTCTTTCGTGGCGAAGACGACCAAAATCAGCCTCTGTCATGGTCTTGATTGCAGCCCAAGAGAAGACTATTCTAAAAAATTTAAGGCTGGAATAACTGGCGCCATACCCATTCCAGTCATTCCCGTGATCAATTTTCAAAAAATAATATTCTCTTGGTCTACAAATGAACATTCAAGGTGCAAATATTTTGATATTCTTGACCAAATTTAGTCATGAAAGGATTAATGGAGAAAGGCATTATTCTGTAAAATGTAATTCAAACAAAAACAAGCACCTATTAGGCATTAATCTCCTACAGAAAGCGATCGGATATATTCATGTGTAAAATTATAAATTATTATCCACGGATACCTTCCTCACTCTAACTTCCTGCTTAAATACATGTTAGACTAATTTAAATTTTAATGTATTTATTCAATGTACATGTATATGCAGATTTATCGATGTTACAGGTTTACAAATACAATACATGTACATAAGATATGCAATTTTGTGAAGCGGAAAATGGCAAATTTTGAAACAAAAATTACCTTTGCTAATATTATTGTCCTAAATGGTTATAGCAAATGAAGTGTGGTTAATAGTGACAGGTATTCTACCGACTGCTTTTCTCGATTCATTTGTTCTGTAGGAATGCCAGGCTTCCCGGAGATCTTAACCATTTAATGGTCAAGCCGGCCAAAATCGGCCTCTGCAGTGGTCTTGAGGAATGTCCATTTGCATGTCAAGAGAAGACTATTTTTGAAATTAGTCCTCACTTGGCCTGCAAATGGAGATTCAATAGGCAAATATTTAGGTTTTCTTACCAAATTTGACCATTAAAGGGTTAATCACTGATTTCAAATATTATTGCATTGTGATTAATTCCTGTAATGATGAGTCATTATAAAGGTTCAAGCTTCCATCATTTTAGCTGTTTACCATTCCAATCATCAAAGTTTGCTTCTGCCATCCTTGGTCTTGAGAAAACGTTGATACATGTCTATTTGCACGCCGAAAGAAAACTATATTTATCAAAGGCTACTCGAAGCGGAGCATGGATCGACATAGCGATCCAAATGGCGTCCGGCAAACGGCACGCAACAAGAATGGAGGAATCTAGTTTTAGCTATGCCCCACCCATCTCTAGCTAAACTCCACCCACACTGCCCGTGTTGGGATCAATCAATCCCTGCATTCTCTGAATCTCATTTTCCAGAAAAGTATACATGTAAGCTGTTGAATATTTTGAAACTAATTTGACTGGGTGCTATTGCTGCCTATGGCAGCAACAGCGCCAAGTCACATTAGTTTCAAAATATTCAACAAAATGTTTATTACATAGTAAAGACATACAATTAATAGAACTTGATGGACAATTAGGTGTTTAGGACAGACTAAATGGATTATGACATCAACCTACATGTGACGTTGTTGATTATGATGTCATATGATTGACTGAGAAACAAGATTCATCTATTAGCTAGATTTTTTCCTGTGGACAACTAACTGATGTCTGACTTATATGGAAAAATGAAATGGCTCGACAGGCAGGAGTTCTCTATTTAAAAATTAACACTGAAATGACGTTAAACTTTTAAAAATAATGTTTGGTTTCTTGACCAATCTTGACCATTAAACGATATATATGATAAATGTGAATATACTATAATTAATATATATCTTTTGTGTGTAACCAATCAACTCACCCAATTTAGATGGCATCGTTTAATTACAAAATTGTAATCTGCTATTTTGGAAAGCGTGGACTGTGCTTGTGGTGTGACTGCCTGCAGTGTGACCTTCAATCGACATTCACACTTGTATAGTAATTGTAGTGTACAACATGGGGTGCAAGCGCAGAGTTCAAATAAAGGGATTTGATGTGTCACTTAAATACTTGACGTCACAATCAATTACATCACTAGTTAGCTGATGTCACAATTAAATATGTATTATTGCTCCGTCATGAAAATAGAAACATCTGTCACAAGTGTATGAATTGTGTGTCTTCGACGAATTTACAATTTAAGAAACATTCTGTTGAATATTTTGAATCTAATTTCACTGGGAGCTGTTGCTGCACTCAGTCAAATTAGGTTCAAACTATTCAGTGCCTTAAGTGTATAGTCATGTTGAACATTGGATTCTGGGAATCCTTAGGTTTCAAAGTTTTAAATAAATTCCAACATGTGTAAAAAGTGGTGCAACTTTAAGCTAGGACTGAACATGGCATGGCTAGAAATGTATGTGACATGGCTAGAAAGGTATGTGACATGGCTAGAAATGTATGTGACATGGCTAGAAATGGATGTGGCAAAGCTAGAAATGGACATGGCATAGCTAGAAATGGATGTGGCATGGCTAGAAATGGACGTGACATGGCTAGAAATGGACGTGGCATCGCTAGAAATGGACATGACATAGCTAGAAATGGACATGGCATGGCTTGAAATGGATGTGGCATGGCTACAAATGGACGTGGCAAGGCTAGAAATGGACGTGGCAAAGCTAGAAATGGACGTGGCATAGCTAGAAATGGATGTGGCATAGCTAGAAATGGATGTGACATGGCTAGAAATGGACATTACATGGCTAGAAATGGATGTGACAAGGCTAGAAATGGACGTGACATAGCTAGAAATGGATGTGGCATGGTTAGAAATGGACGTGGCAAAGCTAGAAATGGACATGGCATAGCTAGAAATGGATGTGGCATGGTTAGAAATGTACGTGACATGGCTAGAAATGGACGTGGCATCTCTAGAAATGGATGTGGCATGGCTAGAAATGGACATGGCATGGCGTGAAATGGATGTGGCATGGCTAGAAATGGACGTGGCAAGGCTGGAAATGGACGTGGCAAAGCTAGAAATGGATGTGGCATTGCTAGAAATGGACGTGGCATAGCTAGAAATGGATGTGACATGGCTAGAAATGGACATGACTCGGCTCGAAATGGACGTGGCATAGCGAGAAATAGAGGTGGCATAGCTAGAAATGGAAGCGGCATAGATAGAAATGGACGTGGCATAGATAGAAATGGACGTGGCATAGATAGAAATGGATGTGGCATAGAGATAAATGGACGTGGCATGGCTAGAAATAGACGTGGCATGGCTCGAAATGGATGTGGCATAGCTAGAAATCGATGTGACCTAGCTAGAAATGGATGTAGCATAGCTTGAAATGGACATGGCATGGCTTGAAATGGACATGGTATGGCTAGAAATGAAGGTGGCATCGCTAGAAATGGATGTGGCATGGCTTGAAATGGACGTGGCATGGCTTGAAATGGACGTGGCATGGCTTGAAATGGACGTGGCATGGCTACAAATGGATGTGGCAAGGCTATAAATGGATGTGGCATAGCTAGAAATGGATGTGGCATGGCTAGAAATGGATGGGGCATAGCTAGAAATGGATGTAGCATTGCTAGAAATTGACGTGGCATGGCTAGAAATTAACGTGGCATGGCTAGAAATCGACGTGGCATAGCGTGAAATCGACATGGCATAGCTTGAAATCGTCGTGACATAGCTAGAAATGGATGTGACATAGCTAGAAACGGATGTGGCGTGGCTAGAAATGGACGTGGCATAGCTAGAGATGGATGTGGCATGGCTTGAAATGGACATGGTATGGCTAGAAATGGAGGTGGCATCGCTAGAAATGGATGTGGCATGGCTTGAAATGGACATGGCATGGCTTGAAATGGACGTGGCATGCTTAGAAATGGATGTGACATAGCTAGAAATGGATGTGGTGTGGCTAGAATTGGACGTGGCATGGCTTGAAATGGACATGGTATGGCTAGAAATTGAGGTGGCATCGCTAGAAATTGATGTGGCATGGCTTGAAATGGACGTGGCATGACTTGAAATGGACGTGGCATGGCTAGAAAGGGATGTGGCATGGCTATAAATGGACGTGGCAAGGCTAGAAATGGACGTGGCAGAGCTAGAAATGGATGTGGCATAGCTAGAAATGGATGGGGCATAGCTAGAAATGGATGTAGCATGGCTAGAAATTGATGTGGCATGGCTAGAAATTAACGTGGCATGGCTAGAAATCGACGTGGCATAGCTAGAAATGGAAGTGGCATAGATAGAAATGGACGTGGCATAGATAGAAATGGATGTGGCATAGATAGAAATGGATGTGGCATGGCTAGAAATGGACATGGCATAGCTAGAAATCGATGTGACCTGGCTAGAAATGGATGTGGCATAGCTTGAAATTGACGTGGCATGGCTTGAAATGGAGGTGGCATCGCTAGAAATGGATGTGGCATGGCTTGAAATGGACGTGACATGGCTTGAAATGGACGTGGCATGGCTAGAAATGGATGTGGCATGGCTAGAAATGGATGTGGCATAGCTAGAAATGGACATGGCATAGCTAGAAATTGAGGTGGCATGGCTAGAAATCGGTGGCATAGCTTGAAATCAATGTGACATAGCTAGAAATGGACGTGGCATAGCTAGAGACGGATGTGACATAGCTAGAAATGGACGTGGCATGGCTATAAATGGACGTGACATGGCTGGAAATGGACATGGAACAGCTAGAAATGGACATGGCATAGCTAGAAATTGAGGTGGCATGGCTAGAAATCGGTGGCATAGCTTGAAATCAATGTGACATAGCTAGAAATGGACGTGGCATAGCTAGAGACAGATGTGACATAGCTAGAAATGGACATGGCATGGCTATAAATGGACGTGACATGGCTAAAAATGGACATGGAACAGCTAGAAATGGACATGGCATGGCTAGAAATTGATGTGGCATGGCTAGAAATTAACGTGGCATGGCTAGAAATCGACGTGGCATAGCTAGAAATGGAAGTGGCATAGATAGAAATGGACGTGGCATAGATAGAAATGGATGTGGCATAGATAGAAATGGATGTGGCATGGCTAGAAATGGACATGGCATAGCTAGAAATCGATGTGACCTGGCTAGAAATGGATGTGGCATAGCTTGAAATTGACGTGGCATGGCTTGAAATGGGTGTGGCATGGCTATAAATGGACGTGACATGGCTGGAAATGGACATGGAACAGCTAGAAATGGACGTGGCATGGCTAGAAATGGATGTGGCATAGCTAGAAATCGATGTGACAGCTAGAAATGGACGGTGCATAGCTTGAAATGGACATGGCATGGCTAGAAATGGATGTGGCATAGCTTGAAATGGATGTGGCGGAGCTAGAAATGGATGTGGCATGACTAGAAATGGACATGGAACAGCTAGAAATGGATGTGGCATGGCTAGAAATGGGCATGGCATAGCTAGAAATGGATGTGGCATAGCTAGAAATGGATGTGGCATGGCTAGAAATGGACATGGCATGGCGTGAAATGGATGTGGCATGGCTAGAAATGGACGTGGCAAGGCTAGAAATGGACGTGGCAAAGCTAGAAATGGATGTGGCATAGCTAGAAATGGATGTGGCATAGCTAGAAATGGACGTGGCATAGCTACAAATGGATGTGACATGGCTAGAAATGGACATGACACGGCTAGAAATGGACGTGGCATAGCTTGAAATGGACGTGGCATAGCTAGAGACGGACGTGGCATAGCTAGAGACGGATGTGACATAGCTAGAAATGGACGTGGCATGGCTATAAATGGACGCAACATGGCTAGAAATGGACATGGAACAGCTAGAAATGGACGTGGCATGGCTAGAAATCGATGTGGCATAGCTAGAAATCGATGCAACATCTAGAAATGGACGTGGCATTGCTTGAAATGGACATGGGGACATGGAACAGCTGGAAATGGATGTGGCTTAGCTAGAAATCGATGTGGTATATCTAGAAATCGATGTGACATAGCTAGAAATGGACATGGCATAGCTTGAAATGGATATGGCATGGCTAGAAATGGATGTGACATAGCTTGAAATGGATGTGGCATAGCTAGAATTGGATGTGGAATGGCTAGAAATGGGTGTGGCATAGCTAGAAATGGATGTGGCATGGCTAGAAATGGATGTGGAAGAGCTAGAAATGGACGTGCCTTAGCTAGAAATGGACGTGGCATGGCTAGAAATGGATGTGGAATAGCTAGAGATGGACGTGGCATGATTAGAAATGGACATGGCATGGCTAGAAAAATGATGGCATGGCTAGAAATGGACGGGGCATAGCTAGAAATGGACGGGGCATAGCTAGAAATGGACGGGGCATAGTTAGAAATGGATAGGTTTATTGGCATAACAAGATGTGTGCTGCATGCTGTTTTGTTGGTCAATATCAACTGTAACACCTGGTCATGTGGTTAGCCTTTGGTCTAATGGTCCTACAATGTATAAACTCTGTGACATCAATAAACTATGCATACATACTGGTCAGGTCAGAGGTGTTTAGAGACTTTGGGATATTTTACATAATAGATTAGATCTATATATAAAATGAGAGCAGGTAGAACACACAAGAAAAATATTCTGTTGAATTTTTTTTTTAATGTATCCACAATTAATTTGACTGACACCGGCTGGATGATGCCGATATCAGGATTTTCCAAGATCCAGTCAGATTATTTGCAATGCAATTAAGCTGATATTCAGTGTGATTACTTTAAAATATTAGAATTTCATGACAGCCACATGACGGCGTTATCAGGAATCCATACTTCCAGTGACCATATATATATATATATATATATATATATATATATATATATATATATTTCCTAATTCGTAACGGGTCCATATAATGAGATATATTGCTAACCTTTGCTATCTCTCTGAGCTATTTAACCATGTTCTGTTCACGTGCTTCAGAAGTGAGCCACAGGACATAAATAACCGGGAATTGAAAAAGAAAATTTGTACTTTTAACAGCTTTTCATTGACATGGCTGATTCTTTAGCTCATTAACTCATCTTGTGCTATTTTAACTCTTTAATGGTCAAGCCTCCCGAGTTCGGTTACTGTACCAGTCATAACAACTTGGTAAAAAATGGATGTGGCATAGCTTGAAATGGACAGGGCATGGCTTGAAATGGACGTGGTATGGTTAGAAATGGACGTGGCATCGCTAGAAATGGATGTGGCATGGCTTGAAATGGATGTGGCATGGCTAGAAATGGATGTGGCGCAGCTAGAAATGGATGTGGCATGGCTAGAAATGAACGTGTCATGGCTGGAAATGGATGTGGCATAGCTAGAAATTAACGTGGCATGGCTAGAAATCGACGTGGCATAGCGTGAAATCGACGTGGCATAGCTTGAAATCGGTGTGACATAGCTAGAAATGGATGTGACGTAGTTAGAAATGGATGTGGCGTGGTTAGAAACGGACGTGGCATAGCTAGGGATGGATGTGGCATAGCTAGAAATGGATGTAGCATGGCTAGAAATCGATGTGGCATAGTTAGAAATCGATGTGACATAGCTAGAAATGGATGTGTCATAGCTTGAAATGGACATGGCATGGCTAGAAATGGATGTGGCATAGCTAGAAATGGATGTGGCATAGCTAGAAATGGACGTGGCATGGCTAGAAATGGACGTGGAATAGCTAGAAATGGATGTGGAATAGCTAGAAATTAACGTGACATGGCTTGAAATGGATGTGGCATAGCTAGAAATGGACATGGCATAGCTAGAAATTGAGGTGGCATGGCTAGAAATCGGTGGCATAGCTTGAAATCAATGTGACATAGCTAGAAATGGACGTGGCATAGCTAGAGACAGATGTGACATAGCTAGAAATGGACGTGGCATGGCTATAAATGGACGTGACATGGCTAAAAATGGACATGGAACAGCTAGAAATGGACATGGCATGGCTAGAAATCGATGTGGCATAGCTAGAAATCGATGTGACAGCTGGAAATGGACGTGGCATAGCTTGAAATGGACATGGCATAGCTAGAAATGGATGTGGCATAGCTTGAAATGGATGTGGTGGAGCTAGAAATGGATGTGGCATGGCTAGAAATGGACATGGAACAGCTAGAAATGGATGTGGCTTGGCTAGAAATCGATGTGGTATATCTAGAAATCGATGTGACATAGCTATAAATGGACATGGCATAGCTTGAAATGGACATGGCATAGCTAGAAATGGATGTGGCATGGCTATAAATGGGCGTGGCATAGCTAGAAATGGATGTGGCATGGCTAGAAATGGATGTGGCATAGCTAGAAATGGACGTGGCATAGCTAGAAATGGACGTGGCATGGCTAGAAATGGATGTGGCATAGCTAGAGATGGACGTGGCATGATTAGAAATGGACGTGGCATGGCTAGAAAAACAATGGCATGGCTAGAAATGGACGGGGCATAGCTAGAAATGGACGGGGCATAGCTGGAAATGGATAGGTTTATTGGCATAACAAGATGTGTGCTGCATGCTGTTTTGTTGGTCAATATCAACTGTAACACATGGTCATGTGGTTAGCCTTTGGTCTAATGGTCCTACAAAGTATAAACTCTGTGACATCAATAAACTATGCATACATACTGGTCAGGTCAGAGGTATTTAGAGACCTTGGGATATTTTACATAATACATTAGATCTATATATAAAATGAGAGCAGATAGAACACACAAGAAAAATATTCTGTTGGATTTTTTTTTAAATGTATCCAAAATTAATTTGACTGACACAGGCTGGATGATGCCGATATCAGAATTTTCCAAGATCCAGTCAGATTATTTGCAATGCAATTAAGCTGATATTCAGTGTGATTACTTTAAAATATTAGAATTTCATGACACCCACATGATAGCGTTATCAGGAATCCATACTTCCAGTGACCATATTTATATATTCCTAATTCGTAACGGGTCCATATAATGACATATATTGCTAACCTTTGCTATCTCTCTGAGCTATTTAACCATGTTCTGTTCACGTGCTTCAGAAGTGAGCCACAGGACATAAATAACCGGGGAATTGAAAAAGAAAATTTGTACTTTTAACAGCTTTTCATTGACATGGCTGGTTCTTTAGCTCATTAACTCATCTTGTGCTATTTTAACTCTTTAATGGTCACGCCTCCCGAGTTCGGTTACTGTGCCAGTCATAACAACTGGGTAAATTTACAAAAAAATAATCTTATCTTGCAAAAAACATAATTTTCTTGAAAAATCTTGAATTGATATAAGCAGCATAAGGAGGCGTTGTTAACACAATAGGAGTTAATTGTTCAGATTTGTTAACCCTTTAATGGCCAAGCCGGCCAAAACCGGCCGCTGCAGTGGTCTTGAGGAATGTCCATTTGCAAGCCAAGAGAAGATTATTTTTGAAAATTTACCACCAGAATGATTGGCTCGATAACCGGTTTGTCATGTAAGTCAAAAAGGCCTCCCCGAATGGAGTGTATATGAATTAATTGTCATTGGTGAATTTACAATTTAATAAACATTATTTTGAACATTTTGAAAACTAATACGCTGCTACAGCTGTCAGTCAAATTAGTTTCAAAGTATTCAATGGCTTGTAACTTGTATAATTAGACTGAGGCATATTATTACTACATTTAGTGCATCAAGACGCGTGTACACGTTCACTAAAACTAACACGCACTCGTATTGTTCCAAATCCACACTGCTAGTGTGTATTGGTCGGACGTAAATATGTATTTTAATCAATGAGTTCATATATTCCCCGCCAGACAGAACTGGCATCAACAAATATGGATTTGAGATAAGACAATCTATGCCATTCGTTGGAGCATGTAGTGTGTCAGGCGCACACTTGTGTAAAGATATTAGATATAAAATCTTGAAGATTATACAATGATTGGGTCAGGTGTATTTTGTTTACGCGTCATCACCTAAATGCACTTGCATGTATTTATACTCACATGACTGAGCTCGTGAAGGGATGCAGAATGACAGCAACAATTCCAGAATTAGAATAACCATCTAACCCTTTAACGGTCAAAATTGTTTTTAAAAAATTAAAATGTTTACTAATTGGGTGTCCATTGCTCGATAACCATCTTCTCTTGGTCCGCAAATGGACATCTTGACCACTGTAGAGGCTAGTTTTGGCCGGGCTGACCATTAAAGGGTTAACCCTTTAACACTCATATCATCCAAAAACGGCTTCTGCAGTGGTCTAAAGAAATGTTCATTTGCAGAGCAAGAGAAGACTATTTTTGAAATTTATCACTGAAATGACTGGCTCGATAACCGAGCCAGTCATTCCGGTGATAAATTTTCAAAAATAATCTTCTTGGTCTGCAAATGGACATTTTCTATGAGAAAATTAAACAATTTTTGGAAAAAATATGAGTTAAAGGATTAACTCGGGCGAAATGGTTTTGGCAACAAATGTTCATTTGCAGGCCATGAGAGTATTTTTGAAAATTTTTGAGTGAAATAGCTCACTCAATTCACTTTTCCAGCGTACCCACCCATCATATGACGTCGTAATGAACTGTGCGATGTGTACAATGACATCATAATGAATGACGTCGATAAGTATGTCACGAACGCATGTTTGAAGACAGTCTATGTGTTGTTGTACAAATTGTTTGCGTTTACTATTTAATAAATATTCTGTTGAATATTTTGAAACTAATTTAACTGGGTGCTGTTGCTGCCATAGGCACCAACAGCACCCAGTCAAATTAGTTACAAAATATTCAACAGCTTCCCTGTATAGTTTTCAGGAAATTGATAGCTATGGCATTTGGGGATCGATCAATCCCAACACGGCGAGGTGTGAGTGGAGCTTAGCTAGTGATGGGCGGGGCATAGCTAAAAATGGAAAGGTCCATTGGGGACGAACAAAGACAGGACTGACTGAAAAAGTTTTCTGATGTTTTCACAGTACAAAACAAGAGGGATCAGAGAGTGGCGACCATCACCCTCCTGTTTTTGTCACAACTGATCTTCGGATTTTGTTGGCTTTTAGGATCACGAACAAAGTTGTGTAATCCTGGCGTATGGTAATCCTGGCGTATGGTCAAAACCTTTGTGTTAAAATTTGAGCCGAGTCGAATCAGTAGTTTTTGAGATATCCATAGATCTGAAATTCTGCAGAATTTTGATTGGTCAATCTTTCAGGTGGTCATCTTGGATTTTTCAAGTAATTTTCAGGAAATCAGTTAAGAGCTACTCATCATTAACCGCTTGAGCGATTTAAACCAAACTTGGCTGTAATGACCCTATAGTAGTAGCCTTCAGAACTTGTATACAGGATAATGATTGGTCAATTTTTCCAAGTTAATCCTATTAGGTTTAACCCTTACCACTCTGATGGAAATATTAAATATTTTGCGTTGTTAATAGCAAAGAAACTGGTGCACATTTTTCAACAAATTTGGTGGACGATGTTACTGTCTGTGACAGCACCATCTTCCACTAAATTTGTTGAAAAATGAACACCAGTTCTTTTAATTTAATTTGAAAACTTAAGATTTTAACATCAGAGCAGTAAGGATTAATAATAAAATGTCCAACCTCAGCACATTACGTGTATGTATTACTATTAGCCAATTCGATGAACGAAATATCAACCTTGATAAAGTATACAGTGTGTGTCAGTATGAGGCAGCTGAGCATCACTGCTATTGGTCCGCTTGTTTAAGATACATCTCGGGACACACAAACAGACGGGCTGCATGCACGCATGTACACAAGCATTAGTGCACACGCGCATGCGCACACGCACACGCACACACAACACACACACACACACACACACACACACACACACACACACACACACACACACAGGATAGGTAACTATAAACTTGGAGCCCATAATATTTTTAAACATTCGCGGAAATCTATATGCCTGAACGTTCCTACTTGCGGGTTTCAAAGAACTATAAACAGGTGGTAGCATGTATTAGGCGGTGGAATCAATGAATGATAAGATAAAGGACTGTTGATCCTGAATCATTGTGAGATAAATCATGACTTCAGGTTTCAAGGAATCTAATACATACAATTTATAGCACAATATAATATCTCATAATATCTTTTTATCATAATCTTCAGTTCTGTTTTAAGACAGTGTATGCAAAGGTAAATTTCATGTGTAAATGAGTCCCAAGTTTTTGTTTTGAATTTGTGCCCTGGAATTTGTAACTAAATAATGAACTGTTTGGTTATTGAGCTACTACGTGTACTATATAATATCCAAAAAAATTTTTGTGTAATTCTGATTCCAGGTTGATTCAAATTGAAAGACTAGAAATCATCATCGGCGTCGTCATTGCCACCACCACAATGATTTCATCATCATCAGCATCATCATCACCACCACCACCACCACCACAACCACCACCACCTCCACCACCACCATCATCATCATCATCATATTATTATTATTATTATTATTTTCAGATTGATTAAGTGAGATCTTCGTTCAGTACTGGTGTTTGGATAGCGTTAAATCGACCTTAATGATGAGCCTGCAAGTAGTGTCATCTATCGCTAAGCAGGCAGGCCTCGTGTGGCAGATATGTAGTAAATGTTCCGCTATACTCATTCGATGTGAGCACGTTGCTGGTAAACATACAAAGCACATAAACAGTTGTAGTGTAAGAAACATTCATTCAACTCGCTCGAACAGCTTACAATGTACTCACAGCCATCTGTGTCAATCAAAGCCATCAGGAAATCTGCCGCTTGTCAAATCTGGTACATTAAAAATCAGTGAAGGCGTTTCAGGAATTCTAGGATGTAGTACGTCGATGCCGATTCTAGCGTCACCGAAGTTACCTGCCCCTGATAAACACAGGTATGTATAACAGATCTGTTCATCAAAATATCAGCGTAGTAAATGTTCTGAGGTGAAGGGAAGAGGATATTTGAATATTTACTGTACATCTGAAATGACTGGTTCTTTTATCAGAGCAGGCCTTGCAGTGGTAAATTTTCAAAATAGTCTTCTCTTCATCTGTGAATGGAAATTCCTCAAAAGCACTGCAGAGGCCAACTGGTGTTTAATGAGTTTGCACTGGAATTCTTGGGTTACATAAACTAGGAATTTCAGACAAGCATTTCAGAAGGACAACGTATGTACTTACCGAGAAAATAATGATTCACAGGGCATTAGAAATCATATTTATGAGCACATATCACATGTGTTCATAAATATGATTTCTAATGCCCTGTGAATCATTATTTTCTCGGTAAGTACATACGTTGTCCTTCTGGGGAAATGTGTCATATTTAATTAATATTAAATTTTACTTTATTTATTTCCACCACCCCCCCCACCCCATTATTAAATATATGGGGGAGGGAGAGGATATAGCATTTTGTTTGTCCATCCGTCCATCTGGGCTTTCGTTTCCAAATGATAACTCAAGTTAGATTATTGAAGGGATCATTGCCGATCTGGCATGGTAGCTTGTCCTTGGTGGTCCGAAGAACCCTAACGATTTTGGCATCAAGCAGTCAGATCAAGATCACTCTTCCCTAATTAATGGTTAATATTGCATTTACAGATGAAACTCGAATTCTATTGAAGTGATTATTACCAACCTGGCGTGGGAGCGTGCCCTTGGTGGGCCGAAGAACCCTATTGATTTTTCACCAAATTGTCAAAGGTCACGGTCAGTGTGACCTAATTAATTATGTAGTATTGAATTTCCGAATGATAACTCGAGTTCTATTGAAGGGATCGTACCAATCTGGCGTAGGAGCTTGCCCTTGCTGGTCCGAAGAACCCTATTGATTTTTGCACCAAATGGTCAACGGTCAAGGTCAGTGTAACCTAATTAATTAATTAATATTGCGTTTCCGGATGATCACTCGAGTTCTATTAAAGGGATCTGTAAAATCTGGCATGTGGGTGCTTGTCCTTGTGGTCCGAAGAACCCTATTGACTTTGGGGTCAAAGGTCAAGGGTATGGTGACCTATTAATGATGTAATATTGCGTTTCTGGATGATAACTCGAGTTCTATTAAAGGGTCGTTACCAATCTGTCATGGGAGCTTTTTCCTTGGTCCGAAGAACCCTATCGATTTTGGGGTCAACAGTCAAGGTCACAGTGACCTAATTAATGGCGTAATATTGTGTTTGGACGATATCTCGAGTTCTATTGAAGGGATCGTTACAAATCTGGCGTAGGAGTCTTCCTTGGTTGTCCAAAGAACCCTATCGGTTTTGAAGTCAAAGGTCAAGATCACTGTGACCTAATTAATTATGTAATGTTGCGTTTCCGAATGATAACTGGAGTTCGATTGAAAGGATCCTTACTAATCTTGGCTGGGAGGTTGTCCTTGTTGTTTTGAAGAACCCTATCGATTTTGGTGCCAAAGCTCAAGGTCACGGTGACCAATCTTGGGTGGGAGGTTGTGATTTGGCGGAAGGGCGAGGAATACTTTAGCAATTTCTGATTGTCATTCTTGTTTTATTCTCAGATACTATGGTACGGCCGTGGGTTTGAACTGGTCAGAGGTCCTTGCCTCGACTAAAGCCAATATGGAGAAGTTTCATCACCAGTCGCAGTATGATCTATTTCATCAGCATCAGTTACAAACACCAGCAAATTACATGTTTCCAACCGTCTCCGGAGAACAGGGGACCACAGACCTGAAGAGATTCCTCAATGAGGTTTGCACGATTTGTAAAACGTATTAATACGAGGAATTGTTATTCTGTACTTGGTGGCCATGACATGACTGCTATAACTGCATAAATAGGTCACACATTCATCAATGTTGAATATTTAAGAAAATAGACACTGATTCAATTGAAACATTCTTAGTTAATAACAAAAACAGCTTTTGTTCAATATCTGACAGCCTGCCACAAACGCGCTGATCGATTCCCAACTCAAATGTGCCACCTGTATGGGACGTAATCACGCTTATTTGTTCTTATAGACGACATTTATCTCTGTTTCACGATAATTTCAATGAAAATTAGCCAAATTTACTAGGGCTGTGGTTCGCGAAGACGCATGTCCGAACCACGGGTCAAATAAAATCATTTATGACGTAATGATTATGATGTCATCCTACACGCCACTTAGCTGGTTATGACATCATATGACATCAGATTAATAGATGGATACTCTGGAAAGGCGAATTCACTTCAAGCCTTTTATATGAAGAACCAAGATCATAATATTATTGAAGTCATACATCACAAGCTGGCATTTGTATACATCTATATATATATATATGTATTACTTATCATATTTTTAGCTCGACTGTACGAAGTAAAACGAGCTATTGTCATGATTGTGATACTCTGAACATTGTCCGGAGGTGATGGCGGCGAAGTCGGCATCCAATTTGCATTGAGCTCAACGTTTATGTTTATAGCTCTTACTTGGTTTATCATACTGTACCCAAACCTGGACAAATGTTTTCCTTATAATAACACAGCATCACACAATGACCTTGGGTCAAACGGTCAAAGGTGAAGGTCTGGTAAAAACCTTATTTTTTTTACATTAACATTTTCCGTTTAGATCAACTTTTTTGTTGATATCTCATGTGTGGTTAGGTATACTATAGCCATACTTGGACAAAGCTTCCTGATAATGACAGAAGTTCAAAGGTCACTTTTTTCTCACCATTAACACTGCCTGTTTAGCACCACTTAGCAGTTTATATCTCATCCTTGGTTAAGCATACTATACACAAACTTGGACACATGCTACCATATAGTGACATGGCATCATACAATCATGTTGGGGTCAAAGGGCACTGTGACCTTGGTAAAAACTTAGTTTTTTCAACATTAACATTTTCCGTTTAACTCAACTTAACAGTTTATATTTTAACTGTGGTTAATCTCACTGTACCCAAACTTGGACACATGCTTCTGTATAATTAGAGGTCATTACATAATGATGCTGAGGTCAAAAATCGATTATACTGGAGCCAATATTGGACATGCTTCTTTATGGTGAGTGGGAATGACACATGACGCCTTGGCGTCGAAGGTCAAGGTGACTGTGTCTTTGCTAGTTTTTTTCTAAATTAACATTCTGCATTTAGCACAATTTAGCAGTTTATATAGACTCATGTTTGGTTAAGCATACAGAGACCATATTGAGACACATCCTTCCTTATAATGACATGACATGACACAATCATCATGGCATCAAAAGGTCAAGGTCACTGTGATAAGGACAAAACTTGAGGGTTTTCTCAACAATAACATTTCGCTTTTACCTCAACTTAGTAGTTCATATCTCATGTTTTGTTAATCATACTGCACCCAAACGTAGACACTTGATGAAAGGGGATGAGACAATTACTTTGGGGTCAAAAGGTCAAAGGTCATGGTCATTGATAAGTGTGTTGATAGGCCTTCTATGTATATTTTATGTTTGAAGTCAAGCTTCCTAGTTCATTGTAAAGTCATAAAGTCGAGCTCCATTGTTGCATTAATTAATATCACATTTCTGGTTATAAAAGTTCATCCAGTTAATTTTATCGAGGATTTTCTAAATCTAGGTACAATGGTAGATTTTATATGTGCAAATCACTCAGTGAAAATTTTGAAAACATAACAAACATAATACATTGTTGTTTAGACAATTGGATGCGCTCGTGATAGACAATTTCCATGTTCATGTTCATGACAGACTTGGGTTATTTTAATTGTAACATCAGCTAGCAAGTGATATATTTGATTGTGTCATCAAAGACTTGAGTGACAGATAACTCTATTATTCACCGTGTGAAATAAATAACATAAACTGGCTACAGCTCATTCAATATGATATTTACTGCACACGGTTTGTCTACATGTGTTTCTGAGGATCCTATGATTACACACACCCACACACACCATAAGCGGGAGAGAGTATTGTGATCAGATCTGTCTGTCTGTCTCAGTGTCTGTGTGTTTGGCTGGTTTGAAGCTGTATCGCAAAAACTACTTATCTGACTTGGGTGGAATCTTAACACACAGATCAAATTCTATATCTATGGATATCTTGGAAACTTCTAGTCCGATTTGCCTCAAATTCTAACGCTAGAAAGCATGTGAGCATACACTAGCTTGCCAGAATGATGGATGTGATCCGGAAAAGAATCCAGAAAAAAAATCAAGAAAATCCAGAAATTCTGGGAACTTCACAATGCGACAAAAATAATGGTAGGTGCGGTGGGGTTGAGGGTAGCGTGGAGGAGTGGTTGGGTGGTAGTGGATGGGGTAGGCGGTGGAGGGGGGGAGGGGGGGGGGGGGGAGGTGGTGGTGTGAAGTGTCTGCCATCTGTGACTGCTCTTGTTTAAATTATGCATTATATCTTTCAATAGTGGCTGTCTGTATTAGAGGGAATTGTGTATATAATCAGGCTGATTCAGATGTAGGAAACATTATCTCTAAATTTGTGAATATTTATCATTTTGATGTATAAATGCCAGGTCGGTACAGACCCTCGTGAGGCTCGCTATTGGCTGAAGCAATTCAAGACTTTAGAAGTGAATACACCATTTGCTGTGATACAGGTCGACCCCGATGTCTTCTCACAGGCTTCCCAGGTGTGTATTTACAACTGGTCAAGAAAATACAAATTATTCCTTATTGAATCATCATTTTGCATCCAAAGGAAAATCTATTTTTGAAAATTTACCATTTAAATGACTGACTCAGCCATTCCAGTGGTAGATTTTCAAATGTCGCCTTCTCTTGGCCTGCAATTGGTCATTTATCAAGACCACTACACAGGCCAGTCTTAGGTGGTTTGACCATTAAGAGAGATTTCAATCTGGCCAACACTGTACACCAGATTCTATGCAATAAGAAGTGTATTATCTAGATTAAATATTTTGTAACAAATTTGAGTAGAATTTCTTGCTGCCTAAGGCTTAAGCAGTATCTGCTTGACTAGTTACACAAAAACAGACACACACATGTGCACATGCGCACACACACACACACACACACACACACACGCAGGCATGCACATATGCACGCATGCACACACACACACTTTAACATAGAATGTTTGCCGTCCTTGTTTCTATGTGTGTAGTTACATCTCAATGTTTGGAATGTGTGTACCGTCAAAGTATTAATTTTTCAGTGTAACTCATGACAGTCCTCAGTTAAGATTTCTTGTGGTCACGTAATTGTCCACAGTGGTGACCTTATACTCACAGACAAACACTTATTTGCACATGTGCCCATGCATGCATCAACACACGCACGCACGCACGCATGTACGCACATTCAACACTCAGGGTTGCATGCACGAATGCACGCATGCATGTAGGCGCACGCACGCATACACACACTCAGGCATGTATGCACTAACACACCCGTATGTACCCACGCACACATGCAGAAGCATGCACTCCCGCACACTGCACTCACGCATACATGCATGAACACGCACGCACGCACACACACACACACACACACATGCACGCACGCACGCATGCACGCACGCACACAGGCTTAAACTACTAGCACTAGATGAGAACATTGGTCAGGTTGACCACCTATTGGAAATTTTTGTTCTCACACTTTTGTCATCTCTGGTTCGCCTCTCATTGCTAGCAGTGTTTTTGTTTTATAGTCTTTCTTGATGTACATAAGGATTGCAGTGTTACAGGCTCATCAGATTGTAGATTAACCATTGCATGTTTCAATGTTCTCATTTTCAGCTTGAAAACCTGGCTTCATGTATCTCCTTCCTGCAGCGTAATCAGATGTACCCTCTAGTTATCCATGGACATTACTTTGCGGAGGATTCAGAACTTAGCGCAGAAAAGCTACGGGTATGTCTGATGTGCTGGTGTAATAACATAAACATGGTCATCTTCTAACAGAGGTAACTGTTCAGCAACCCTATTAACCATTTGGTCGATAAACTTGCTAATGAAAATCAGTTATTGAATATTTTACTATCCATTTTCTGGCTAAAACATTATTTCTTGAAAACTGACCACGAATGACTAGCTCAGTTATCAAGCCAGCCATTCGAGTGGTAGTAGTAATATGCGCACGCATTGTATGTATTCCATGAGGGAGCATGTGGGCTGTGCTTAACCCGAGTTTCCGGTGACACTATTTTTACTCCCCTGGACAAGGGGAGTAAACACCCCTTTTCACATCAAGAGTATACTTACCTCCCTAATACTTTTGATATTGCTAAATATCGGCTTTCACTCAATAAAACACTCAGATTAAAAACAGTTAGGTGCCCCTACTGGGCAGGGAGTCAGAGGTAGTCCGGCGGATGCTCGCCCCACCACCGCGCATGCGCCGACTACTACTTCCTCTTTGCTCATTTATTGGCAAAGGGTTACATGCGGTTTTGTGTTCTTTATACTTTTCTGCGCGTTACCTTGTTTTTTGCTCACGTTTGACGATTATTTTTTGGTGGAAGCATGTCGGAAAGGGAGGATTCGCCTTTAGAAGGAGCGGGATCGCTTTATCAGGTGAATTCTTTGATATGCTAGCGTGTTTTGTCCCGGTTTAATGTATTTCCGGGACTCGCGCTTACCGTGATTAGCGCCTGATTATGTTGGTTTTTTACAACATGGTGCTTCATATGTCTCATTTCTCTTTGTGTTTTGTCCACAGGTATCGCATAGACGCTTTGATGGACTTCTCGGCACAAGAGGATATGTTTTCTCTCCACCACGGTTCCATTTCCTACTAATACTGTTAGGTTATCTAACCAAAAAGTCTATGTTCAGTGAGTTGGAGGCCTGTTATAAAGGTCTTCTCACTTTGCCCTCTTGCTCCAATTCCTTCCCCTGAGGTGGAGAGAATGTAGAGGCGTACTATGGTGGAGTTCTCCGGTTCATCACGTTGGATGGTTTGTCTATACAAGGATCAGGTATCTAATTATTGTAAACAAAAGGGGAGATAATTTCCCTTTTTGCCAATGCTAGAATTGGAAGGAGTTATCTCTGTATATCTGATTGTTGTGTACTCGAAATGCCAATTCAACGGAAATGTTCCGTTTACTTATACAATTCGTTCTTGCACTTGGTGCTTGTTGCGGATCGATTAATTTGGTCACGAGAGTGATGACGTCATAATCGGCCTTGGCCTTTTTATTAACAATTAACGTTTTGTCCATGGCTGGTTCTTCTTGATTTCTGATCTTGATGATCCTGTCCTCTCTTTTTAGTTGGTTTTGAGTTCGCTAACCTTAACTATCTTGCTCATTGTCCCTGTCCTTTGTCCTGTTTCAGAGACCTGGTTGCCCGTCCTGCGGGAGGTTTCTTAAAAGCCGCTTCGTCCCGCACTTGTGCTTCAGCTGCAGTCCCTGTGGACCGTTGCTGAAGTGCGACGTATGTAAGCAGTGGGGGGGCGAATTAATGTCTGATTTTCTCGCATTGCAGGCAAGGGAGAAGGTAATGGAGGAAGAGAGGAAGAAGAAGGAGAAAGTTTGTAAGAAGGGTAAGAAGAAGGCCTCATCCGCGGTGGATATGGAGGCCTTCAGGTCCGAAATGTTGCAAGAGATGCAGAGGACAATAAAGGATCTGGTCCCAGAGTTGCTTCGTGGCATGCTCCCTGGGCCAGCTCCTTTGTTGTCCTCGGCATCTGCTTACGAGCAGGTGATCCCCGCCTCTGAATCCGGTCTCTTTAGGTCCGGTCCGGTTGTGGATTCAGAGGTGGCCCCTTTGTTGGGGGCAGTCCAAGGCCCTGGCAGCAGGCATGGCGCCGCGCCGAGGGGCCGTGGACAACGGTTGTTGCTGGGACCCGCGGTCTGCTCATCAGACCCCGGGTATCCGCGCGCCGAAGGTGCCAAACCCTCCTATGGCACCTTTCCTGGCCAGTCCGGGTTAGCTCTCTTTGCTGACCCGGAGTCTAATCTTTCTGGCCAGGAAGAAGAGGATCTCCTGCTGGGGTCGCCTTCTGAGGACGTGGCCATGGAATACGACGTCTGTGCACCCCTCGCGGGGAATGCAGGCGACGTGTTCCATGGTTCTACTCACGCAGGAGTAGATTTCACGGTCCAGAGGGTGTCCCCGGGCGGTGCTGTTGACCACGGATACCGCATACCTCGGCTTGCCGATGGTATGGCTGGTGCTGGTCAGACCCGTGGTAGAGCGGTGTTTACCCCGCGCTCTGCCACGGCGCCTGCTCCTGGTCAAGCCGCGGAATTTAGCATGCCTGCTCTCTCGGGCCCGCATGCTTTTCCAGGCTTGCCAGGGGTATCAGCTTACCCGCCGTCGACATCAACTGCGAGTGCTCTGGAGGAAGACGAAGGCCCTCGTCTAGTAGAGCGCTCGCAGTTAGCCACGGAGGAGGATTGGTCGGACGCTTGCCAGTGGCTGGTAAGTGTTCGGCCAGATCTACCCGTGGAGCTGCCGGCTAGCCAGCGTGACCATAGGCCGTGGTTAGCTGGTAGGCCGGCGGCTACCGCTATGCCATCTCTGCCGCTTGCTGAGCATGTCGTGGACATGTTCGAAGCGGCAGAGGCGTCCATTAAGGTGAATGGACGTCTCGCGAAGGCCCCTCGCGAGGTGGCGAAGCGGTGCCGCATCGTGCCCCTGGATTACCAGCGGTACGGTGTGGTGCCGAAGCCAAGCGTTGATGATCGCGCGGCTTTGGGCGAAGATGCGCGGCCGGGCTCCCGTTCTGACACGGGAGTCTTGTGCTCGAACGCGTTGCGTTCGGCAAATGCCGCGCTGCGGGATGCGGAGGAGAGTGGGAGAGCGTCGATTGCCGCTCTGTCCCACGTCTCCCAGCTGCTACAAGGGGTGGTAGCGGCTTCCGCATCATGCCAACCAAGCCCGGTGACAGTCCAGAGAGCCATTCAGGATGGTATCAACCTGGCTTTGGACTGTTTGACGCGGGCGGTAACCAGAAGTGTCCGGGCGAGGCGCACGTTTGCGCTTGACAATCTGTGCCCGTCCCAGGACCTGTATAATAGGCTGCTGCGGACGCCTATGACAGGTCCTGGTCTCTTTGGAGGTGAGGGATGCAGGCACCTCCAGGAGACGGTCACTCTGGTTAATAACCAGAGGGCGCTGCGGGAACAATTTGAGGTGCTCCGGCGGGAGCGTGTTCGCGCGGCACCCCCTGCGTATCGTCCTCTGCAGGCTCGAGGTGGTGCTGGCCAGGTCAGAGGCCAGCCACCGTCGCAACGTAGGCCTAGGCCACGGGCGATTCGGCCAGCAGTGAGGGGGGCGCAGGCTCCCCAGCCGCACCCAGCCAGACAGCCGCCCGCGCACCGTGGTGCGCGCGGCGCTGGGCGGGGCGCGCGGGGATCTGGTCGCGGTAATCGGGCCTGATGGCCTGGTTACCGCGGTGGGAACCACTCCGGTGTTTCAGGCCGAGAGAACAGTGCCACTCTGGCCCTCCTTATGTCCACCTCTATCCCTAGGTGGACCGGTGGGCGGCCGTTTGGCCGCCCGCTTGCCAGAGTGGAAGCGGTTGACTCAGGACCGTTTAGTCTTGCGATGGCTTTCGGTCGGGTATCGTCCCGACTGGGTGACAGGCCCGCCATCGCGACTGTCTCTCGCGCCGATCTGGACTCCCATTCCACGGGATCCGGATCAGAGGTTGTGTATAGAGGAGGAAATAAATTCCCTCATACTAAAAGAAGCCATTCAGCCGGCACAGAGGTGCCCGGGCTTCTATTCAACCCTGTTCTTGGTAACAAAAAACACCGGAGGGTGGAGGCCGATTCTCAACCTCAAGCCGTTGAACAAGTTCATCGAGACACCCAGTTTCAAGATGGAGACTGTGCGCTCGGTGTTGGCGGGGTTAGAGCGAGGGATGTGGACAGCGTCGATAGATTTGAAGGATGCTTATTTCCACATTCCCATAGAGAGGAGTTTCCGTCGCTTCCTGAGATTTGCATTTCAGGGCCGGCGGTGGGAATTCAGGGTGTTACCCTTCGGAATTTCCACGGCTCCTCGGGTCTTCACCCGTGTGGTTCTCGCGATCACTGCATACCTCCGCAGGAGAAGCATAGCAGTCCACACGTACATAGACGACTGGCTGTTGAAAGCACACACCCGGGAATCGTTGTCAGCCAATCTGGAGATTGTTTTGAAAACTCTCTCGGACTTGGGCTGGCTGATCAATTTCCCGAAATCAGAGCTAACTCCATCCCAGAAGTTTGTTTACCTGGGCATGTTCTTCGATCTGGAGACGGGGTATGTGTACCCCACTCAGGAGAGGGTTCAAGTACTCATCTCGGTAATTCAGTCGGTGTGCGACAGTCGTCATGTCCTGGCACGGGTTTACTTGAGAATGCTGGGCTTGATGGTTTCTTTGGAACCAGGCATTCCACAGGCCGCCTTGCGCAGGCGTCCGATCCAGTTGTTTCTCATGACACAGTGGACCCAGAGTTCAGGTTCGCTGGACTCGAACGTGTCGGTGTTGGCGCCTCTGATTCACCACCTGCAATGGTGGTTGAATACAGAGAATCTCTTGCCGGGGGTTTTGCTAACCCCTCCCCACCCTCAGGTGACTGTGTATACAGATGCATCGATGGAGGGGTGGGGAGCTTGTCTGGAAGAGTCCACAGTATCAGGGCTTTGGGATCTGGATCAGTCCAAGGAACATATCAATCTACTAGAGCTAAGAGCAGTAGTCCTGGGCCTGGAACATTTCTTACAGAAAGTTCAGGGCAAGATTGTTCTAATTCGTTCAGACAACTCAACAGTAGTGACTTACATAAACCGCCAGGGCGGAACGAAGTCGCCCAGTCTCTGTATGATGACATGGAAACTGCTTTGTTGGTGCCTGGATCATGGGATCACCTTGAAAGCAGTTCATATTCCGGGGAGGTTAAATCTGCTAGCAGACTCATTGAGCCGAAGGATGAGTGTTTTACCCACGGAATGGCAACTAAATCAATGTGTGGCGGATCGTCTGTTCGACCATTGGGGGAAACCCAACATAGATTTGTTCGCGATGAAGAAGAATGCGAAGATGACGACGTACGTCTCTCCGATTCCAGACCCAAGCGCTTTCGCAACAGATGCGTTAGCTATCAGCTGGGAGGGAATGTATGCATACGCATTCCCCCCAGCAATCCTGATTCCAAAGGTGCTTCAGAAAATCAGGCAGCAGGAGTGCCAAGTGCTTCTGATCGCCCCGGATTGGCCAAGCCGATCGTGGTATACGGATCTGCTGGACCTTCTGGTCTGCAATCCGGTTCCGCTGCCTCTGATGGACAACCTTATCTTCCAGGGCAAGGCCCTTCACGACAATCCGTCAATGTTCCGATTGACTGCGTGGATGTTGTCAAGGAATCTAGAATTAAGGAGGGCTTTTCTGAGCAAGCGGCCATGTTTATGGCCAAAGCCAGGAGGGGGTCAACCTCCAGAGCATATAATTATAAAATCAACAGATTTGCAGAATGGTGCTCAAAAAGATGTATTGATCCAATGGAATCATCTATTCAGGTAGTGGCTGATTTCCTCTGTCACCTATATGATGCCTATAGCCTCAAGCCTAACTCTATTGCTGGTTATAAGTCAGCTTTAATGACTGTTATTCCTTGCTTGGCTAATAGGGGGAGTGATGAAGTAAGTACATTAAATGTATTAATTAAAGGCATGGGCAATCTAAGACCAAGGAATCCTCCACTGATTCCGTCTTGGAGTTTATCACTGGTGCTCCAGGTACTAGGTGATAAGCCTTTTGAACCACTTAGTTCCATTTCTATGAAAATGTTAACTCTTAAAACTGTATTTTTAATTGCTGCGGCCTCGGCAAGGCGTAGGAGTGAAATTCACGCCTTATCAGCCGAGGTTGACCGTTTTGTGGTTACAGGGGAAGGCCTTAAGCTTCTACCTAGGATTAATTTCTTGTCTAAAAATCAGTCATTGAAATATCCAGGTCAACCTATTTTTTTGCCATCTTTAACTAGATATGATCCTAATTCTAAAGTATGGTGCCCCGTACGGGCGCTGCTCCGGTACAAACAGCGTACTTCGGAGTGGCGTACCGACCAGTCAGCGTTATGGTTGTCATATATTGAACCCCATGGTAGGGCGTCTAAGGACACCATTTCTAGGTGGATTGTGGAATGTATTCAATTTTGTCACAAATCCGCCACCGGGCGACAGGTTGACGTGGCCAAGGCTCACAGTGTCCGCGGTGTCGTGACATCCACTGCCCTTTTTAATGGGGTCCCTGTGGATGATATTATGTCAGTGGCTCAGTGGCACTGTGAGTCTAGTTTTACAGACCATTACCTCCGTGACACCTCTAACCCTCTCGCCTTGTCGATTTTGAAACAATAACCGCTTTATGTTTGTGAAGAGTGCCTCCGCATTGCTTATATACTTCGCCATTCAGCGACGGTGACAACCACTTGTCGGGACTGTATCATCCTTCTCTACTGGATTCATGATGACAGCTTCCTAGTACAACAAGGTCAGTCTTGTTCATGTGTTGTTCATTGTTTTGTATTGTCACGTTACCCAGTGTTATTAATATGGTGATGGTTTATGTGGGTTGTGGTTCTTTAGAGAGAGTATACGAAAATGGAGCCTTTTCGTCTCTGTCCTATAGTACTTAGCACTAGTACGAAGAGAGCGTGTAGGACATTGAGGTCATTTAATCTTCCTCCCAAGGGAGGGGGGGGAGCGCATATGACAAATCGGTCATCTCTCAGGCATCGGTTGTGTTATCCGATGGTTTATCAAATCCTGACTGTGTTTTCACACAGTTTCAGACGTCATAAGTGCCTTAAACGCTTGAAAGCGTATAGGGAAGAGCTGGTCTTTTGACCTCGCCTCCCTCCCGCCAGATTCACTTTCGAATTCTGGCAATATCAAAAGTATTAGGGAGGTAAGTATACTCTTGATGTGAAATAAACGAAATCTAGGATTTCTTTTTTCACGAGAGAGTTGATACTTACCTCCCTAGATACTGACCCGGCCTCTCCGCCCCACAGAGGCTCGGTCTTCAGGCTCTTGGTAGTTGCATGTGTTAGCCAATAAATGAGCCAGAGGAAGTAGTAGTCGGCGCATGCGCGGTGGTGGGGCGAGCATCCGCCGGACTACCTCTGACTCCCTGCCCAGTAGGGGCACCTAACTGTTTTTAATCTGAGTGTTTTATTGAGTGAAAGCCGATATTTAGCAATATCAAAAGTATTAGGGAGGTAAGTATCAACTCTCTCGTGAAAAAAGAAATCCTAGATTTCGTTTATTTCACTTCAAGAGTATACTTACCTCCCTAATACTCTTTGATATTGCTAAATATCGGCTTTCACTTAATAAAACACTCAGATTTAAAAAGAAAGGTGCCCCCTTATGGGCAGGTAGTCAGAAGTCAGTCAGGCAGATGCCAGCCCCACCACCTCGCATGCGCCGACTAGTACTTCCTCTTTGCTAATTTATCGGCAGAGGAGTCACACATGTTTCATGCGTAAGGCTTTTTTTAGCTGTTTAATCGTTTAATTAATATATTAGAAGTGTTTTATTAACCTGGATTGATGGCAGATCGGATTATTTCGCCGGAGGAGCGCCCAGGACCTAGCCATCAGGTGACTTCTAGTGTATTTTAGCGAGTTTATCCCGTTGTAATGTGTTTCCGGGACTCACGTTTATCATGATAAGTGCCTAAAATAATTAGTTTATTTCAAAATGGCGCTATGAAATGCTAATCTCTCTTTGTGTTTATGTCCACAGGTATCTACCTTCAGTTGTTTTAGGACATCACATTATCAGAGTTGGTTTTTCTCTCCACCAAGGTTCCATTTCCTACTAACATTGTTAGGTTTTCTAACCAAAAATTAGGCCCAGTGAGTTGGAGGCCTCGGATGAAGGTCTTCTCACTTTGCCCCCTTGGTCCACTTCCTTCCCCCTAAGGTGGAGAGAGTTAAGAGGTCATGATGTTGGTGGAGCGTCCGGTTCATCAGATCAGATGGTTTGTCTATGCTAAAGACTCAGGTACTCTAGTTATGATATGAGGCTTTCAATTATATTTGAAAATATTTATAAAATCTTACTGCCATTTATCACTGTTTATCTGAGGCTTGTATAGTCTGTATAAACTATCCTGTCTAGTTAGGATGTTCTGGATATGATTACAATTCGTCCTTACACCTGGAGGTTTTGTTTCGGATCGATTTAACTTCTTATTCTTGAAGTTATGACGTCATAATCAGCCTTGCGCCTTACTGTCAGTTATAAGTTTTGTCCAACGCTGATTTATTATTATTAGCTTGGGTCTTTATGGCCCCTTCCTCCTTGTTTATTTCGTGTTGAGTTTTAATTCAATATCTGTAATACTCATTGTCTTCGTCCTCTGGTGTGTTTCAGAGGCCTGGTTGTCCTTCATGTGGTAGGATGGATAAGTTCTTCCCCCATTTATGCTTCCAGTGCAGCCCATGTGGGCCATTGCTTAAATGTGAGATCTGTAAAAAGTGGGGGGGAGTGTAGCTAATGTCTGAATTTCTATCATTGCAGACCAGGGAGAAGGCTCCAGAGGAGGAGAAGAAACTTAAGAGAGCCTTCTGGTAAGAAGGGTAAGAGGAAGGCCTCGTCCGCTATGGATATGGAGGCCTTCCGTATTAAGATGATGGGAGAGATGAAGAGGACAATTAAAGATTTGGTCCCAGAGTTGCTTCGTGGCATGCTTCCTCTTCATCGCCTCTGAATTGGTACTATTTAGGGACCTATCAGTTTTCGACCATGATTCAGAGGTGGCCCTAATAGAGGGTGAAATCCACGGTAAGAACACTGGCAGCAGGCTTGCCGCGCCGGTTGTTCGTGGTCAGGTGTCGCTGGAACCTGCCTGCTTATCAGGCCAGGATTATCCGCACCCTGCAGGTACCAGTTCCTCCTATGGTACCTCTCCTGGCCAGTCCGGGTTAGCATTCTTTGCTAACCTGGAGTCTAATATTTCTGGCCAGGAAGAAGAGGATTATCTGCTGGGTTTTCCTTCTGGTGCCGTGGCCATGGACATTGATGTACGTGCACCCCTCGTGGGGAACACGGGTGACATTGTCCACGGTACTACTCACGCAGGAGTAGCGTTCACGGCGCAGAAGGTAGCCCGGGCTGGATCTGATGGCCAGTTTTACCGCATACCTCGGCTTGCCGATGGTGTAGCAGGTGCTGGCCAGGGCCGTGATGTGGCGAAATTTTCCCCACGCAATACCACGGCACCTGCTCCTGGTCAAGCCAGTCAGTTTGGCATGCCTGTTCTTTCAGGCCCGCATGCTTTCTCTGGCTTGCCAGGCGTATCAGTTCCACCAGCCACATACACACCTGTGATTGCTCAGGAGGATGACGAAGGCCCTCGTCTTGTAGAGCATTCACAGGTGGCCACGGAGGAAGACTGGTCTGACGCTTGTCAGTGGCTAATCAATGTCAGGCCAGATCTTGCCGTGGATCAGTCGGCCAGTCAACGGGACCAGCGCCCGTGGCTGGCAGGAAAGCCAACTGTTACCGCTATGCCATCTTTGCCGTTAGCTGATCATATTGTTGATATGTTCACTGCAGCGGAGACGTCCATTAAGGCACATGGATGTTTAGCGAAGACCCCCCCGCGAAGTGGCAAAGCGGTGCCGTATTACAGCTGATCAATATCAGCTATACGGTGTAGTACCGAAGCCAAGCACGGATGACCGTGCTGCGCTGGGTGAAGATACGCGGCCAGGTTCCCGGTCTGACACGGGAGCACTGTGTTCGAACGTTTTGCGTTTGGCTAACACCGCGTTACGTATGTCTCACAGTTGTTACAAGGGGTAGTAACAGCATCCTCATTACGTCAGCCTAGTCCGGTGACTGTCCAGAGAGCCATCCAAGATGGAATTAACTTGGCTTTGGACTGTTTAACCCGGTCTGTAACCAGGAGTGTCCGGGCGAGGCGCACGTTTGCTCTTGACAGCTTGTGCCCATCCCAGGATTTGTATAATAGGCTGCTGCGTACGCCTATGACAGGTCCTGGTCTTTTTGGAGGTGAGGGATGTAAGCATCTCCAGGAGACGGTTACCCTGGTGCGCTTCGGCCAGCAGCGAGGGCCTTGCAGGCTCCTCCGGCGCAGCCGCCCGCGCACCGTGGTGCGGGCCGTGGTGCGGGAGGATCTGGTCGTGGTAATCGTACCTGACAGGGTGATTACCACAGTAAGAGCTACCCCAGTGCATCTGCACCAGGAGACAGTGCCACTCTTGTGCTTCTTAGTCCACCTCTCTCCCTAGGTGGACCAGTGGGAGGCCGATTGGCCGACCACATGCAAGAGTGGGAATGGTTGACTCAGGACCGTTTAGTCTTGCGATGGCTTTCAGTCGGGTATCATCCCGACTGGATAACAGACCCACCATCACGACTGTCTCTGGTGCCGGTCTGGACTCAAATTCCAAGAGATCCAGATCAGCGGTTGTGTATAGAGGAGGAAATAAATTCCCTCATACTCAAGGAAGCAATTCAGCCGGCGCAAAATTGCCCGGGCTTCTATTCAACCGTGTTCTTGGTAACGAAAAGCACTGGAGGCTGGAGACCAATTCTCAACCTCAAGCCATTGAACAAGTTCATAGACACACCCAGTTTCAAGATGGAAACTGTGAGATCGGTGTTGGCAGGGTTGGAGAAGGGAATGTGGACAGCTTCAATAGGTTCGAAGGATGCTTATTTCCACATTCCAATAACGAGGAGTTTCCGTCGCTTCCTGAGATTTGCATTCCAGGGCAGACAGTGGGAATTCAGGGTGTTACCCTTCGGAATTTCTACGGCTCCTCGGGTCTTCACCAGGGTGGTTCTTGCGATAACAGCATACCTCCGCAGGAGAAGCATAGCAGTCCACACGTACATAGATGACTGGCTGTTAAAAGCACACAACCAGGAAAGTTTATCAGCAAATCTGGAGATAGTTTTGAAAACTCTCACAGATTTAGGCTGGATAATAGATTTTCAAATCAGAGCTGACTCCATCCCAGAAGTTTGTTTACCTGGGAATGTTCTTCGATCTGGAGATAGGATATGTTTATCCTACTCAGGAGAGGGTACAGATACTCATCTCAGTAATACAGTCAGTGTGCAACAGTCGTCATGTCCTGGCACGGGTTTATCTGAGAATGCTGGGATTGATGGTTTCTCTGGAACCAGTCATTCCTCAGGCGGCCTTACGCAGGCGGCCGATCCAGTTATTTCTCATGACACAATGGACCTAGAGTACAGGTTCACTGGACTCGAGCGTGTCGGTGTTGGAGCCTCTAGTTCATCACCTTCAATGGTGGTTGAAGACAGAGAATCTCCTGGCGGGGGTGATGTTAACCCCTCCTCACCCTCAGTTAACGATGTATACAGATGCATCGATGGAGGGGTGGGGAGCTTGCCTGGAAGAATCCACGAGATCAGGGCTTTGGAATCTGGAACAGTCAAAGGAACATATCAATCTACTGGAGCTAAGAGCAGTAGTCCTGGGCCTGGAACATTTCTTACAGAAAGTTCAGGGCAAGAGTGTTCTAATTCGATCAGACAACTCAACAGTAGTGACTTACATAAACCGCCAGGGCGGAACGAAGTCGCCCAGTCTCTGTATGATGACTTGGAAACTGCTTTGTTGGTGCCTGGATCACAGGATTACCTTGAAGGCAGTTCATATTCCGGGAAACCCAACATAGATTTATTCGCAACGAAGAAGAATGCGAAGATGACGACGTATGTCTCTCCGATTCCAGATCCACGCGCTTTCGCAACAGATGCGTTAGCTATCAGCTGGGTGGGAATGTATGCATACGCATTCCCTCCAGCAATCCTGATTCCAAAAATTCTTCAGAAAATCAGACAGGAGGAGTGCCAATTGCTTCTGATCGCCCCAAATTGGCCAAGCCGATCATGGTATACGGATCTGCTGGACCTTCTGGTCTGCAATCCGGTTCCTCTGCCTCTGATGGACAATATTATCTTCCAGGGCAAGAATCTTCACAACAATCCGTCAATGTTCCAATTGACTGCGTGGATGTTGTCAAGGAATCTAGAATTAAGGAGGGCTTTTCTGAGCAAGCAGCCATGTTCAGAGCATATAATTATAAAATCAACAGATTTGCAGAATGGTGCTCAAAAAGATGTATTAATCCAATGGATTCATCTATTCAGGTAGTAGCCGATTTCCTCTGTCACCTGTATGATGCCTATAGCCTCAAGCCTAACTCTATTGCTGGCTATAAGTCAGCTTTAATGACAGTTATCCCTTGCTTGGCTAATAGGGGAAGTGATGAAGTAAATACATTAAATACTTTAATCAAAGGTATGGGCAATCTAAGACCAAGGAATCCCCCAGTGATTCCGTCTTGGAGTTTATCACTAGTGCTTCAGGTGCTAGCTGATAGGCCATTTGAACCACTAAGCTCCATTTCTATGAAAATGTTGACGCTTAAAACTGTATTTTTAATTGCTGCGGCCTCAGCTAGGCGTAGGAGTGAGATTCATGCCTTGTCAGCCGAGGCAGACCGTTTTGTGGTTACAGGGGAAGGCCTTAGTCTTCTACCCAGGATAAATTTCATGGCGAAAAACCAGGCTTTGAAATATCCGGGTCAACCGATAATTTTACCAGCTTTGACTAGGTTTGATCCTAATTCAAAACTATGGTGTCCCGTCCGAGCATTAATCCGGTACAAACAACGTACTCAAGATTGGCAGACAGGCCCAACAGCGTTATGGTTGTCATATATTGAGCCCCATGGCAGGGCGTCAAAGGACACGATTTCCAGGTGGATTGTAGAGTGTATTCAATTTTGCCATAAATCCGCCACAGGTAAACAAGTTGACATGGCCAGGGCTCACAGTGTCCGGGGTGTAGTGGCTTCCACTGCCCTATTTAATGGGTTACCTGTGGATGACATTATGTCACTAGCTCAGTGGCACTGTGAGTCAAGTTTTACCGACCATTATCTCCGTGACACCTCGAATCCTCTCGCCTTATCGATTTTGAAAAGCTAATCTAGGTGTACATATTTTGATGAGGTATATATATATATATATTTATATATTTCACATTTAATCAATGGAAACATCTACTTTATGGGCTGCATCAGTCTTCACCAATGGGGAGATGATGACAGCGCCAATCTTCCACAAGGTCAGTCTTGTGTGTGTTGGCCATGGTGTTTTGTAATATCACGTGACCCTTCGTTATTAGTATGGTGATGGTACGTGTTTTATGTGGTTCATTATTGAGAGTATACGAAAATGTAGCCTTTTCGTTTAATGTCCTATAGTACATGGCACTGGTACGTAGAGAGTGTATGGGACATTGAGGTCATTCAGTCTTCCTCCCAAAAGGAGGAGGGGGGGGAGCGCTTATGACTTTTGGTCATCTCTCAGCCATCGGTTTGTGTTAGCCGATGTTTTTTCCTATCTATTCCTGATTGTGGTTCCACACAATTTCAGAAGTTTAAGTGCCTTAATCGCAGAAATGCGCATAGGGAAGAGCTGGTCTTTTGACCTCGCCTCCCTCCCGCCGAATTCACTGACGAATTCTGGCAATATCAACGAGTATTAGGGAGGTAAGTATACTCTTGAAGTGAAATAAACGAAATCACAGATTTCTTTTTTCACAAGAGAGTTGATACTTACCTCCCTAATACGGACCCGGCCTCTCCGCCCCACTGAGGCTCGGTCTGCAGGCTCTTATTATGTTGCATGTGTGTCAGCCAATAAATTAGTCAGAGGAAGTACTAGTCGGCGCATGCGCGGTGGTGGGGCTGGCATCCGCCTGACTGACTTCTGACTACCTGCCCATAAGGGGCACCTTTCTTTTTAAATCTGAGTGTTTTATTAAGTGAAAGCCGATATTTAGCAATATCAAAGAGTATTAGGGAGGTAAGTATCAACTCTCTCGTGAAAAAAGAAATCCGTGATTTCGTTTAGTTTGTAGCTCACCTGGCCCAAAGGGCCAAATGACTTTATGCTGTGACTGCCATCCATCGACCGTACGTCAAATTGCTTCTCCTTAATGGTTTGACCAATTGTGAACAAACTTGACTGTAAGGATCCTATCCTGATGTCCTCCATAACCTCTATTCAGAATATTTATTGGTCAATTGTTTGGGTGAAAATCTTAGATTTTATGAAAAATTTACTGGAAATTGTCAAAATGGTATATGAGATATATGCCATCTTGATTCATATTAATCAAGTCATTATACTAATGTAGCTGTGGAAATATTTTGATGAAATTGATTTATTAGGTAGCTTACCTTTTTGTTTTTGTGTTGCCCTTGAACTTTGGGGAATAGGTTATGGTATTGCAATTGGAAAGTGTCCGTTTGTCTGCAGTATTTACAGTTCAAATATTTTGAAAACAGTAATGGCAGAAATAAATTCTAAATTAATATGGTCATCTAGTGTGGAGGAAGAATTTGAAAATGTAGTAAAGCCTGTCTTATGTGACCACCTTATGAAGAACATATAATTGAGTATTCCAGTTTCTCAGTCAATCATATGATGTCATAATTAACTAGGGCCGAAATCATAATCAATTACGTCATGAATGACACGATTTAGTCCATCTTAAACGCTTAATAGTCTGTCAATCTACTATTTAATAAACACATGCTGTTGACTATTTTGAAACTAATTTGACTTGGTGCTGTCAAATTAGATTCAAAATATTAAAAAAAGCTTAGCTGTATACTTTTCTGAAAAATTGAGGTTCAGCGAGTGCATGGATTGAGCTGTCCCAACACGAGAACAGCGTGGGTGGAGCTTAGCTAGAGATGGGCGGGGCGTAGCTAAAACTGTATTCCTCCGTGAGTCGCTATACATGCTCGATAAACAATAACCGAGCCAGTCATTCTAGTGGTAAAATTTCGAAAATACTCTTCTCTTGGTCTGCAAATGGACATTTTTTCGTAAAAAAATTTAGGGGTTAAAGGGTTAATACCAGGGTTGTGAGTGACAAAAGATAGGATGTGTCTTATTGTAACCATAAGACAGTAGTTCTTTAGAACACTCCCGCAGATAACCGCTAAAGCCTGATAACTCATTCCAGATCATTTTGAAAAAGGCCAGCCCACGCTTAACCTTTTGCAGTCGGGTACCAAAATTTTTCTAGAGACTAATTTCATGGGGGCTGTTGCTGTCTTTGGTGACAACATCTCCCAGTAAAATTAGTATCAAAATATTTAACAGAATGTTTATTAAATTGTAAATTCATCAAAGACATTCAATTCGTACATTTTCGTGACAGACTTTTTGTTTTTTGTGATGGAGCTATTTCATTTTGATTCTGACATCAAATAACAAGTGACATAGTTGATTGATGTCAGATACTTGAGTGACAGATTGGGTCTTTCTATTGGCTAATTGCTCGGCTTTATTTTTCAGTCTGTAAGATCTCGGCTGATTAACGAATGTATTATGTTGACGAGTATGCTGGAGGCATTTGGAACACCCGCTAGACCTCTGTTCAGTGGAAGCAATGTACTACATGCGAAGCAATTCCATGCGTAAGATATTAAACATTGTTTATAATAAATAGTTGTTTTACAAACAAAGGTAGATAGATTACCAATCGGTGTGATTGATGCCTGTATGATCCATGCAATGTAGTTGATGGATCCAGAATTTTTCACGGCCCTTGCGGAAGGCCATTGCTTCCATACTATCCGGTTCTAGCTATGTTCCACCCATTTCTAGCTAAGCTCCGCCCACATTTTTCCTGTGTTGTGATCGATTTATATACTTTGAATTCTTAATTCTATGAATCCCAATTTCAAGTGTTTAATATTTTTGAAGCTAATTTGACTGGGGACTGTTGCTGGTGGCAACAGCACCCCGTCGAATTAGTTTCAAAATATTCAACATAATGTGTATTAAATAGTAAATCCAGCAAAGACATACAACTTGACAGACTTTTATATGTTCATGACGGTGCTAGATGCGTCAGTCATTATGCATTTTGATTGCAACCTCGGCCTACATCTGACAGTTCATTTATCTCTCCATTCAATGTTTTTATTTCTCCATTTAAACTTCAGTGGTACTCTGAGTGGTCACGCCATGAACGTGAATTCAGACCCGATCCGCTGGTGCATTCAAACTCATCACGTACCCATAATTCCGGCTGTTGGAGAGACACCTACTGGTCAGATAGTGGCATTAGATCTGTGGAGTGTGACGGAACAGGTGTCGAAAGTGCTACAGCCGCTGAAGGTCATGAAGATTAACACATGCGGTGGCTTTGTTGATGAGGAGGGCCATGTAAGTCATACCGTGACCCAACCCTCAAATTTGTTCAAGAAAATTTTAATTTTCTCAGAAAATGTCCATTTTCAGATGAAGAGAAGACTATTTTTGAAAAATTACCACTGGATTGACTATCTCAGATATCGAGCCGGTCAATCCAGTTGTAAATTTTCAAAAATAGTCTTCTCTTGGTCTGCAAATGGACATTTCTCAAGCCCACTGAAGTTTGGCTGATATGAGTAGTAAAGTGTTAAACTTTATCCGTGATATCTGTTGTTGTGTTTAGGTTATTCCAAATGTCAATTTACCAGCAGATCTGGAGACAGAGAAACCTTGGTTCACACCATCTATTAAAGAGAGGGTAATGTATATAATAATAATAATAATAATAATAATAATAATAATAATAATAATAATAATAATAATAATAATTAGAGTTTAAGTGATGAAGTGCATCAGAAAGGAATCCCTGTCTTGAAGTTGGGTGTGCATCAGAAAGGAACCCCTGTCTTGAAGTTGGGTGAACCACAAACTGATACTATAAGTAAATTTTAATGACGTCAGACCTCTAGGACATCAGAGCTAACTCTGGAATTAGCCTAGCTATGCATGTGTGCCCAGACATTTGAGAAAAATATAATATCACTTAAAAACCTTATGGTGTCTATCTGTACAAACATGTATATAAATCCTCTGAGAAGCTTCCCACATGGACCTATAAAGTCAGATCTCTTTGGAAACTCCTCTCCCACTGCCATACTATTTATCATGAAAGCCACTCATCCCTACCACTAATTATCACGTTTTACCTGTTTAAATTAATCGGCAAAATATGGTAGGAGCCAATAAAGACAATCTAAACCAGAGAGATTCCTGCGCTCCATTTCAAAGCTAATTCTTCTCACAGAAGTAGCATGAGAATGGTGCGATAGGTACCTCCCCCCCCCCTACCAACATATGTAAGTGAAACAAGACTTCAAACTGAGTAGTCAGGAGCACTACAGGGATGGCCAAAAAGACTCTTTCCCCCCCCCCCCCCCCACAGCTCAGCACTACTTTCCCAAGACTTATGCAAGGGTAAACAAAATGACTTTGAACTGAGGATTCAAGAGCAATATAGCACTACCTAGCCTAAGGAGGGAGCATGCTCCTTGCCGAGTTACCTAGGTTCTAAGAGGGGACACATGTGCAAACATAAACACTCCAATCAGGAGATGAAAAGGAAGCATACAAGATATATAATCTGCACACCATGGCTTCTAGGCATCAGCCATATGGTTAAAGAGCCCTTAGCCAGTAGGCTGTCCCCTACCCCTCTGTTCCCCCATCAGATGTTATAAATTCTGATACTACAAGTAGAATACATGTTTCCACAACAAAATAAAATGTACTGTTGAATATTTTGACTCAATTCTATTGGAAGGGCTTCCACTCAAATAAAGTCAAAAATATTCCACCGAACGTTTCTCACATGTTCAAAATAGTATTAACCCTATAACACGCATATCAGCCCAAAATGTCTGTTACAGTGATCTTGAGAAATGACTGTTTGCAGACCAAGAGATTATTTTTGAAAATTTACCACTTGAATGACTGGTTCGAAAACCGAGCCAGTCATTCCAGTGGTAAATTTTCAAAAATAGTCTCGGTCTGAAAATTGACATTCTCTATGAAAAAAATTCTTTTTCTTGATCAAATTCGAGGTTTAAAGGGTTAACTAACATGTTTTTGTTTTGGAAACCGTATAACTTATTTAGATGCTGTACTGTATTTTCATTTATGGAAATGTCAGTACAAGTGGGTTTTTTACATAGTAGTTTTTGCTTGTTTGCAGATAACGCTAATTTCAGATTTGCTGTACAAGCTGCCAAGTCAGAGCTCTGTGGTGATTACATCATTTGACAAGATTGTCCAGGAACTATTCACACATCATGGTATGTATAGCAATTATTGATCAGTACAGAATGATTTCATAAGAAACCTGCTTTCTTGAGGTTACAGTGTCTGAAATGTCATGGAACACAAAAATAATGAAAATAAACCTTTTTTGTTGGAAATTTACTACCTTGTGTTGGCATGTCTGTCTGTCCATCCGTCCGTCCTTCTGTCCGTCTCTGTATCTGCTGCATATCTCCTGAATACAAGATGGGAGAAACACCTAATTTGTCATATCCATTCATATTGTGGCGTTTATAAAAAATGTTTCGTGTCAAAGGGTAAAATATTTAGGTCACTGGATCTGTATGTGCGTATAGAAATACTATTAGTTACACCAGTGTTTTGAGGAGGGTACAGGCTGTTACCACATGCGCAAATGTGTCTCCCGAGCATAGCCAGGGGGATACATTTTATAGCCCCCGAGCGTAGCGAGGGAAATATAATTGTTTGTGCGTGTGGTAACAGCCTGTACCCCTGTCAAAACACTGCTGTAACGAAGATAGAGATTTTATCATAACGTGACTATATAATTAGATAAGCAATTCTTGAATTAGACATCTCTGGACTAGTTCTGCAAGAGTGAAATTGACACTTTTGCCTTGGCTGTATGCCAAAAACGGCGTCTATGGTCGTGTTTACGCTAGAGAGTTATCCGGAATAGCATCATACTTCAGTATGGGCTTACCATAGATTAATTACTTCTACAATTAATTCTATGAGTTCCATTTCACATCGGTATGTTGATTTCCGTATTTAACACGCTCGTCACGCGGATCATTATTATCACGTCACGAAGAAATGTACAAGATTGCAATTGATAATTAACTCGCCGTTTTTATGGCTACGATTAATTTGTCGAGTATTGCATTCGCTATTCGACTACACATGTTTTGCAAGATATACAACCTTGCTGCAGCAACAACTCCCGTCAAATTAATTTCAGAATATGCAACAGCATTCCCGTATAGTTGTCTTGAAATTGAGTCACTTGAAATCTTGAAATTCAACAATTCCGAAGCGGGCGCGTATCCGCCATTTTAGCAATGTGCATATTATTATAATGAACTTTATGGCTAACTGCGCAGTAAAACTAAAACACGTTTTTCGTGCGTGGTATAACGTGCGGTATTGCCCTCGCATGAGGGAAATATCAGATCATCCATCCATGATCTTAACCAATCAAATAACAGCATTTGGTCATGTGACATTACTGAGGGGTAATAAAGGCCGTTACCACATGCGCAAACATTGTATTTCCCGAGCATAGCGAGTGGTTGTCTTTGTTGTTGTTGGTACCATTGCCGTGGTAATTGTTTGGTGGTGACATTGTTATTGTCTTTATTATGATTCTCATTAGTATTCGCTCTGTTCTAGGTTCTGGTACATTTTTTAAGATCACAGAACCCATTTATAAGTACACCAGTCTGGAGAATGTGGACACAGAACGTCTCGAAAGTCTCCTCAATTTGTAAGTTTAATGTGAAAACTATTCTAGGTACCAAGCATTGAAACAACTTCAGTCTCATATCAATGGACCGTTCTAGTTTTAGCTATGCCCCGCCAATCTCTAGCTAAGCTCCACCCACACCTCGCTCGTGTTGTGATCGATCGATCTCTGAATTCCTTGACTATCAATTCCCAGAAAACTACAGAAAAGCTGTTGAATATTTGAAACTAATTTGACTGGGTGCTGTTGCTGCCATATATTATTAAATAGCAGCCATACAATTCGTAAAACGTGTCGGACTATTAAGCGTTTAAGACTAAATCAAGTCATTCATGACGTCATCCTACACGTCATGTAGTTCACTATGACATCATATGATGGATTGATAAATTGGAAAAATCCATTTAGCTAATATCATATTTACAGTGAATATTGTTCATTGAAAACTCTAAACACATACATCTAGCTGAATCTGTTGTATAGGGTGCTTTAGCTGAAATAATGTATTTACACTGTCTCAATAGCACATCAGAGAGTTACTCTCGGTAGTACTGAGATCTGTGAATTAGGTTAGGATTTACAATATGTTGAGTGTATTCACTACTGGTGACCCTTGTTGAACTCCACAGACTCAAAATGTTATAGGCCAAGGTCATAAAATTAGAATTGTTTCCGTATCATTACAGCCAAACTTCCCCCAATCTGAATCCTATTCCTACCTAGAGTTAATCTGAAAGCAAGTATAAGAGTGCTGTTTATCACTGTGGATGCACATGATGACTTCTCATAGCACCTAATTCATTAAAGATGTTGTGAGGACTAGATATCCGATCGCTCTGATTAACTTGACAATCATAATACAGATTCTCCTTTACTAGAAGAACAAAATGCTTTTAAAATTTTTGTAATCGGCCCAGCCAAAGCTGAGATAAGCATATAGCAACCACCTTGACAACCAAATGTTTTTAGCTATCGCTTTAGAGTTGTGACATCACACCGGGATGACACCAATTCCTATCTTCTTCTTCTGCTTTTCGATCGCTGGTATCACACTTGGAGAGCCGTTCTCAAGATGAAATCTGTTGTTTTCTGCAGTTCTTCCACAGGCCCATACAGCTTTTCAAGAAAAGAGGTTTACAAAGGCCAGATCTCTTCTCTCAGCAGCTGATACGTACTGCAACATTGAAGTACGTGCTCTGTGGTCTGTTCTGCTTCTCCACAAGGACAAGCAGGCGATGTCGTAAGGTGGAACTGCCTGTACATGTGTTGGTTTAGTCTGTTGTGTCCAGTTCTGAGACGAAAAATGGTCACATGCTCTGGCCTCGAGAGATGATGGTAGGCATCTTCTGATTGAGGTGTTCTATAGAGTGACTTGATGATAGTCTTCATCTCTGTATGGGTAACCATGTTTTCTGTCTGATTCTCTTTCACTTCAAGAGTATACTTACCTCCCTAATACTTTTGATATTGCTAAATATTGGCTTTCACTCAATAAACACTCAGATTTAAAACAGTTAGGTGCCCCTACTGGGCAGGGAGTCAGAGCGTAGTCTGGCGGATGCCAGCCCCACCACCGCGCATGCGCAGACTAGCACTCTCTTTGCTAGATTATTGGCAAAGAGATCACACATGTTTTTTTGTTCAATAGCTTTTTCGCTCTCTTAAACTGTTTAAGTGGTGTTTGTTTGGAGTGTTAGTCACTTTTTTGGATGGCGGATAGGAATACGTCGCCACAGGAGGACGGAGGACCTTTAAATCAGGTGACTTCTAGTAAAATTAGCGAGTTTTCTTCCCGGTGTATTGTGTTTCCGGGACTCGCGTTTACCGTGATAGGCGCCTTGGTTGGTTGGGTTATATCAACTCGGTGCTACCTAGGACTAATTTCTCTTTCTGTTTATGTCCACAGGTCTGTATGACGCTAGGTGGTGACGTCACAGTACCAGAGAATTAGTATTCTCTCCACCATGGTTCCATTTCCTACTAACACTGTTAGGTTATCTAACCAAATGAAAAATTATGTCCAGTGAGTTGGAGGCCTGGTATAAAGGTCTTCTCACTTTGCCCTCTTGCTCCAATTCCTTCCCCATGAGGTGGAGAGAGTTAAGAGGCGTGCAGATGGTGGAGTTTCCGGTTCGTCACGTTGGATGGTTTGTCTATACAAAGTGTCAGGTATCTAGTTATTGATAATGTGGTGATGTTAATTATTGTAAACAATCAAAGGGAGATAATTAACATTTTTGCCAGAAAAGAGTTATCTATATGTATCTGATGGTTGTGTAGTCAACTTATCCATTCAGCATACAATTCGTCTTTGCACTTGGATGTTTTGTTGGGATCGAATTTTTCCTGTCACGGGATTAATGACGTCATAATCAGCTGGCTATGTATTTATTAGCAATTCAAGCGCTATGCTGGTTTTTGATGTATATTGATCTTTATGATCGTTTTCCTTCTCCTTGAGTTGGATTGAGTTTCTAAGCTTAACTAGTTGCTCATACTCCTTGTCCTTTGCCCTGTTTCAGGGACCGGGTTGCGCGTCCTGTGGACGTTTTATGCATGTGAAGTTCTGGCCGCATCTGTGTTATCGATGTAGCCCTTGTGGTCCATTGATTAATTGTGACATATGTAAGCACTGGGGGGGCGAGTTAATGTCCGAATTCTTGTGCTGCTTACAGGCGACGGACAAGGTGGTAGAGGAGGAGAAGAAGAAGAAGCGGAAACGAGAGGTTGTAAGTAGGAAGGGTAAGGGGAAGGTCTCGTCCGCGGTGGATATGGAGACCTTCCGGACCGAGATGTTGGGAGAGATGAAGAGGACAATAAAAGATTTGGTTCCAGGGTTGCTTCGTGGCATGCTTCCTGGACCAGATCCTTTATTGTCCTCATCATCGGCTTCGGAGCAGGTAATCCCCGCCTCTGGATCGATTTTCCTTAGTCCGCTTCCGTTGTCCGACGATTCAGAGGTGGCCCCATTAGAGGGGGCATTCCACGGCCCTGGCAGCAGGCTTATTGCCGCGCCGATAGGGGACCGTGGACGGTTGTCGCTGGAACCCGCTGGCTGCTTATCAGTCCAGGGGTATCCGCACGCCGCGGTGGCCAGTACCTCCTATGGCACCGTTCCTGGTCAGCCCGGGTTAGCTCTCTTTGCTGACCCGGGGTCTAATCTTTCTGACCAGGGTGATGAGGATTACCTGCTAGGGTCGCCGTCTGACGACGTGGACATGGATGAAGACGTTTGTGCACCCCTCGCGGGGAATACAGGCGCTTTTTTCCACGGTATTACTCACCCTGGAGTAAGGTCCGCGGTTCAGGTGGTGGCCCAGGGCGCTGCTGATGGCCAGCGGTACCGCATACCTCGGCTTGCCGAGAGTGTAGCTGGTGCTGGCCGGGCCCGTGGTAGGGCTATATATACCCCGCGCTCTACCGCGGTGCCTGCTCCTGGTCAAACCAGTGATATTCTCATGCCGGTGCTGTCAGGCCCGCATGTTTTCCCTGGCTTGCCAGGTGTATCAGCGTACCCGCCGTCAAGCTCTACTGCTTGCGCTCAGGAGGAAGACGAAGGACCCCGTCTTGTAGAGCGCTCGCAGTTAGCCACGGAGGAGGATTGGTATGACGCTTGCCAGTGGTTGGTGAGCGTTAGGCCTGATCTGCCCGTGGAGCAGTCGGCTAGCCACCGTGTTCACACGCCGTGGTTAGCTGGGAAACCAACTGCTAACGCTATGCCTTCTCTGCCGCTGGCGGAGCATGTCGTTGACATGTTCAAGGCGGCGGAGGCGTCCATTAACACGAGTGGACGTCTCGCGAAGGCCCCTCGCGAGGTGGCCAGGCGTTGTCGCATCGTGCCCCTGGACTACCAGCGGTACGGTGTGGTACCCAAGCCCAGCGTGGATGACCGCGCGGCTTTGGGTGAGGATACGCGGCCAGGCTCCCGTTCTGACGCGGGGGTCTTGTGCGCGAACGCGTTGCGTTCGGCGAATACCGCGTTGCGTGATGCGGAGGAGAGTGGGAGGGCTTCGATTGCCGCTCTGTCCCACGTCTCCCAGCTGTTACAGGGGGTAGTAACGGCATCCGCATCGCGCCAGCCAGGCCCGCTCGCGGTCCAGCGAACCATCCAGGATGGTATTAACCTGGCGCTGGACTGTATGACGCGGGCGGTGACCAGGAGTGTCAGGGCAAGACGCACATTTGCCCTGGACAATCTGTGCCCGTCTCAGGACCTGTATAATAGGCTACTCCGTACGCCTATGACGGGTCCTGGTCTTTTTGGAGGTGAGGGATGTCGCCACCTCCAGGAGACGGTCACCCTGGTGAATAACCAGAGGGCGCTGCGCGAACAGTTTGAGGTGCTGCGTCGTGCTAACGTTCGCGCCGCGGCCCCTGCGTATCGTCCCCGGCAGGCTCGAGGTGGTGCTGGCCAAGTCAGTGGCCAGCCGCCGTCGCAGCGCCGGCCTCGGCCGCGTGCGATTCGGCCAGCAGTGAGGGGGGCGCAGGCTCCTCAGCCGCCGTCAGCCAGGCAGCCGCCCGTGCACCGAGGTGCGCGCGGGGCGGGGCGGGTCGCGCGAGGATCTGGGCGTGGTTATCGTTCCTGACAGGGCGCTTACCGCGGTAAGGACCACGCCGGTGTGTATGGCGACGGAGACAGTGCCGCTCTTGCATGCCTTGTGTCCACCGCGGTCCCTAGGTGGACCGGTGGGAGGCCGGCTAGCCGACCACATGCAAGAGTGGGAACGGTTAACTCAGGACCGTTTAGTCTTGCGATGGCTTTCCGTGGGGTATCATCCAGAGTGGATGACAGGCCCGCCGTCGCGACTGTCTCTGGTGCCAGTCTGGACTCCCATTCCGAGAGATCCAGATCAAAGGTTGTGTATCGAGGAGGAGATAAATTCCCTCGTACAAAAAGGAGCTATTCAGCCGGCACAAAGGTGTCCGGGCTTCTATTCAATAAAAACCCTGTTCTTGGTAACAAAACGCACCGGTGGGTGGAGACCGATTCTCAACCTCAAGCCATTGAACAAGTTCATCGAGACGCCCAGTTTCAAGATGGAAACGGTGCGCTCGGTGTTGGCGGGGTTGGAGAGGGGGATGTGGACGGCGTCGATAGATTTGAAGGACGCTTATTTCCACATCCCCATCCACAGGAGTTTCTGTCGCTTCCTGAGATTTGCATTCCAGGGCAGACAGTGGGAATTCAGGGTGTTGCCCTTCGGAATTTCCACGGCTCCTCGGGTTTTCACCCGTGTGGTTCTTGCGATCACAGCATACCTCCGCAGGAGAAGCATAGCAGTCCACACGTACATAGACGACTGGCTGTTGAAAGCGCACACCCGGGAAAGTTTGTCCGCCAATCTGGAGATTGTTTTGAAAATTCTCACAGACTTGGGCTGGATGATCAATTTCCCAAAATCAGAGCTGACTCCATCCCAGAAGTTTGTTTACCTGGGGATGTTCTTCGATCTGGAGACAGGATATGTTTATCCTACTCAGGAGAGAGTTCAAATACTCATCTCGTTGATTCAGTCAGTGTGCGACAGTCGTCATGTCCTGGCACGGGTTTACTTGAGAATGCTGGGGTTGATGGTTTCGTTGGAACCAGTCATTCCTCAGGCCGCCTTACGCAGGCGGCCGATCCAGTTGTTTCTCATGACACAATGGACCCAGAGTACAGGTTCGCTGGACTCGAATGTGTCAGTGTTGGCGCCTCTGATTCACCACCTGCAATGGTGGTTGAATACAGAGAATCTCTTACCGGGGGTTTTGCTAACCCCTCCCCACCCTCAGGTGACTGTGTATACAGATGCATCGATGGAGGGCTGGGGAGCTTGCCTGGAAGAATCCACGATATCAGGGCTTTGGAATCTGGAACAGTCACAGGAACATATAAATCTACTGGAGCTAAGAGCAGTAGTCCTGGGCCTGGAACATTTCTTACAGAAAGTTCAGGGCAAGATTGTTCTTATTCGTTCAGACAACTCAACAGTTGTGACTTACATAAACCGCTAGGGCGGAACGAAGTCGCCCAGTCTCTGTATGATGACATGGAAACTGCTTTGTTGGTGTCTGGATCACCAGATTACCTTGAAAGCAGTTCATATTCCGGGAAGGTTAAACCTGCTAGCAGACTCATTGAGCCGAAGGATGAGTGTTTTACCCACGGAATGGCAACTAAATCAATGTGTGGCGGATCGTCTGTTCGACCATTGGGGGAAACCCAACATCGATTTGTTCGCAACGAAGAAGAATGCGAAGATGACGACGTACGTCTCTCCGATTCCGGATCCAAGCGCTTTCGCAACAGATGCGTTAGCTATCAGCTGGGGGAGAATGTATGCATACGCATTCCCTCCAGCAATCCTGATTCCAAAAATTCTTCAGAAAATCAGACAAGAGGAATGCCAAGTGCTTCTGATCGCCCCGGATTGGCCAAGCCGATCATGGTATACGGATCTGCTGGACCTTCTGGTCTGCAATCCGGTTCCTCTGCCTCTGATGGACGATATTATCTTCCAGGGCAAGGCCCTTCACAACAATCCGTCAATGTTCAGATTGACTGCGTGGATGTTGTCAAGGAATCTAGAATTAAGGAGGGCTTTTCTGAGCAAGCAGCCATGTTTATGGCCAAAGCCAGGAGGGGGTCAACCTCCAGAGCATATAATTATAAAATCAACAGATTTGCAGAATGGTGCTCAAAAAGATGTATTGATCCAATGGATTCATCTATTCAAGTAGTAGCTGATTTCCTCTGTCACCTCTATGATGCCTATAGCCTCAAGCCTAACTCTATTGCTGGTTATAAGTCAGCATTAATGTCTGTTATTCCTTGCTTGGCTAAGAGGGGAAGTGATGAAGTAAATACATTGAATGTATTAATTAAAGGCATGGGCAATCTAAGACCAAGGAATCCTCCTGTGATTCCGTCTTGGAGTTTATCGCTAGTGCTTCAAGTACTAGGTGATAAGCCTTTTGAACCACTTAGTTCCATTTCTATGAAACTATTAACACTGAAGACTGTGTTTTTAATTGCTGCGGCCTCGGCTAGGCGTAGGAGTGAGATTCATGCCTTATCAGCCGAGGATGACCGTTTTGTGGTTTCAGGGGAAGGCCTTAAGCTGCTACCTAGGATTAATTTCTTGGCTAAAAATCAGTCGTTGAAATATCCAGGTCAACCTATTATTTTGCCTGCTTTAACTAGATATGATCCTAATTCTAAAGCATGGTGTCCCGTCCGGGCGCTGCGCCGGTACAAACAACGTACGGCGGCATGGCGCACCGACCAGTCAGCGTTATGGTTGTCATATATTGAACCCCATGGGAGGGCTTCTAAGGACACCATTTCCAGGTGGATTGTGGAATGCATTCAGTTTTGCCATAAATCCGCCACCGGGAAGCAGGTTGACGTGGCCAAGGCTCACAGTGTCCGCGGCGTAGTGACATCCACGGCCCTATTTAATGGGGTCCCTGTGGATGATATTATGTCGGTGGCTCAGTGGCACTGTGAGTCAAGTTTTACAGACCATTATCTCCGTGACACCTCTAATCCTCTCGCCTTGTCGGTTTTGAAAAAATAAATCGGTTTATCTTTTTTGAGGTGATTTCCTCATTACTTATATATATCACAATTAATTTATGGAAACACCCACTTTTTTGGGCCTGCATCAGTCTTTACCGATGGGAAGATGATGTCAGCAGCCATTTTCAACAAGGTCAGTCTTGTTCATGTGTTGTCCGTTGTTGATTGTATTGTCACGATTACCCGTTATTAATATGGTGATGGTTTGTGTATTTGTGTGGTTCATTGTTGAGAGTTACGAAAATGGAGCTTTTTCGTCTCTGTCCTGTAGTACATGGCACTTGTACGTAGAGAGCGTATAGGACATTGAGGTCAGTCGACTCTTCCTCCCAGGAAGGAGGGGGGGGAGCGCATATGACATTCGGTCATCTCTCATACATCGGTCGTGTTATCCGATGGTTAGTCAAATCCTGACTGTTTTTTCTTACAGTTTCAGAAGTTTAAGTGCCTTAAACGCAGAAAAGCGTATAGGGATGAGCTGGTCTTTTGACCTCGCCTCCCTCCCGCCAGATTCACTTTCGAATTCTGGCAATATCAAAAGTATTAGGGAGGTAAGTATACTCTTGAAGTGAAATAAACGAAATCTAGGATTTCTTTTTTCACGAGAGAGTTGATACTTACCTCCCTAGATACGGACCCGGCCTCTCCACCCCACAGAGGCTCGGTCTTCAGGCTCTTAATAGTTGCATGTGTGTCAGCCAATAATCTAGTCAGAGGAAGTGCTAGTCTGCGCATGCGCGGTGGTGGGGCTGGCATCCGCCAGACTACGCTCTGACTCCCTGCCCAGTAGGGGCACCTAACTGTTTTAAATCTGAGTGTTTATTGAGTGAAAGCCAATATTTAGCAATATCAAAAGTATTAGGGAGGTAAGTATCAACTCTCTCGTGAAAAAAGAAATCCTAGATTTCGTTTATTCTGCACCCACCTTTGCCATCTTGTCTGCTTCCTCATTTCCTTGGACTCCACAGTGTGAGGGGATCCACTGCAATGCTATCCGAAAGCATTTGATGGTTTGTAGTGCTTCTTCAAGTTGTGGCAGCTTACCTTTGGTGATAGCCTCAAGGACAGAGCAGGCATCAGATAAAAAGACAATCTGTGCAATACGGTCTGCTGTTCTGCGGATGGTATTAGCTGCATGAACCAGTGCTTCGACTTCAGCTCTGTCGTTTGTGCAGTGTTTGTCCGTCGGTATTGCAGCTGACTCATGTTGTCCGTTTGGATACTATGTGCAGTCCGGCACCTCCGCTCCTAATTGCATCTTTGGCTGATCCATCTGTGTAGATCCTTATCCATGTCTCCTGAGGGTACATTTCTTCCAGCATGGCTAGGGTCAGGGCCTTCTTGCTCACATCACTGTGTTCATCTTTGGTTGTGAGATGAGGTACTGTGGTGCGAAAAGCTATGCTCTCTAGTTTGTTTTCCCAGGGTGGAGGATCAAGGGTGTGGTTTGGGTCTTCTATTTGTGCTGGCAACATTTCTTGGTGTTTCCTTTGAAGTGCTTTTGTCTCTTTCACAAAACTTGATCTTTTAAGTCTTCCTGATGACAGCTGTGCTTGCCTGATCTTCATCGGGTGGTTGCTGAACGATTTGAACTTTGCAGCTTGGATCAGTGCTTTGCATTCCCTTCGTTTGCTAAGTGGTGGGATGCCAGCTGTCTGCTCCATTTTTTCTATTGGTGTTGATCTCATTCCACCAGTGATGATGCGCAGTGCCTGGTTTTGTACTCTGTTGAGGTTCTATTGATGAGATTTAGCTGCTGTCATGCATGAGCTGGATCCATACTCAAGGTGTGGTCGTACGGCACCTAGGTAGATGGTCTTGAGGATCCTTTCATTGGCACCTCACTTTGTTCCTGCCAGCTTCCTCATGATGTTTAGCTTTCTTCTAGCCTTTGCCTCTGCATTCTGTATGTGCTCCTTCCATGTTAATCTTCTGTTGTAGGTGACTCCCAGGTATGTCTGCTGGTCCTCGTACTCTAGTGGAGTACCGCCCAGTGTCAGATTGCCAACCTTGGTTTTGGTGGACAGTGAGAATAGCATGGCCGATGATTTTTCTTTGTTAATGGTAATACACCAGCGATTGGCCCAAGCTGTAATTCTGTCCAAGGCGAGCAGCATTCTGTACGTGGCAGTCCTTGTGTACTCCTCGGTGCACCAGAGTATGAGGTCATCTGCATAGAGGGCTGCTTGGATCCCATTGGGCAGCTCTGCTACAATGTCATTAATGAAGAGTATGAACAGAGTTGGTGATAATACTCCGCCTTGTGGCACCCCTTGTCTCAGCAATACATTCTGTCCAGCTTGTCCATCCACCAGCACCATAGCTCTGCGATTGTGTAGGTACGACTTGGTCCATCGGAACATGTTGCCACCGATGCCTGTGCGCCGGAGCTTCACGAGGAGGCCATCCTTCCACAACTTGTCAAATGCCTTCTGCAGATCGATAAAGGAAGCTAGCATCACCTTCTTGGCTTGAAAAGTGTCCTCTATGACCTGTGCAAGATGTGTTGTTTGATCTTCTGTGCTCCTGTATCTTCTGAAGCCGGCCTGCTCTGAAACTATAATGTTCTCCGACTCCAGGTACCACTGCAACCGCTGGTTGATGATGCGCTCCATGGTCTTGCATATGCAGCTTGTAAGACTGATAGGACGGTAGCTCAGCACTTTCGTCTTGTTCTTCCCTTTTTTCAGAATAGGAGTGATTCTGGCTTCCTTCCAGCACTGAGGAACCTCTCCATTGGTCCAACTGAGATTAAAGATGTCTAGCAACTTGCGGAGAGATGCATTACCAAGGTGTTGGATCATTTCATTCGTAATGCCATCTGGCCCGGGAGATTTCTTCTTCTTCAATTGGCGGATAGCCTTCTTCAGTTCTGCTAAACTAATGTCAACTTTCATTGCATCGTGAGTGTTGGTGTCTGTTCTTCCCTTTTGCTCTTTTCTAACCTCTTTTTGACGCATCCGTGGTATAGAAATGTTGCTTTCTTATTATTCCTATTAGTCTTGATTATTATCTCGGGGAGCATAGCTAGGCTCTCTACTGCTGTGCGTATTAGGCATCTATGCACCTATTCTTTGACAATTCATTTTTCACATCAAGCGTATACTTACCACCCTGATACTTCATGATATTTCCTAAATATCGACCTAGCTTCAATAATACTCAGAATTAAAAAGAAACCACCCCCACTGGGCAGGTTACACAACTGACAGTCCAGCGGATGTGCAGCCCAAACTCGCACATGCGCGGGGCTGACTCATTCTCTTCTTAAAATATTGACCTGCCATTGCAACATGCTTTCTAGCCTTGCTTTTGCTTTGTATCTTTTTGAAGCTTTGAGTTGTTTTGCAACTTGTTTTGACTGAATATTAGTATGTCTGATGCTGCCAAGTCGCCGGAGGATGCTCCCGGTCCAAGCCATCAGGTGTACTTTAGTATATTTATTGATAAAAAATTTGCGTGTTGACTCGGATGGTATTTCCGGGATTCGCGCTACCTCGTGGATACGTCTTTATTAGGCTAGCTCTTCTATGGGGGAGGCCTATATATTAGCTAACGCATGTTGTGCTTTGTTTTTCAGACACATGAGCTGATATTTGAAGGGTATCCTTTTATTTTAAACAATATTTATACTTGGTTTCGGGGTCCTAATTTATTATGAGTTTGCTGAGGGAAATTTTACCATAAGAAGTAATTTTTCCGCATTCTCCCCCCCACCACAGGGTTTTTTTAAACTCAGGATCAGGTATTCCTGTGTTGTTTATCAGACTTCACTCGTCCTCAGAAGTCATCTTATGAGGTTATTTAGGAGAGAGAAAATTTTCAGTCATTTTATTTCTAAATATTTTAGAAGTTTTTTGACTGAGTGTTGAGTGATTTATCTCTCTTGATGGTTTGCATAGGTTTATTGTGTTTATAAAGTTCAATTACTAATGAGTCTGTGTTTAGAGCTGTGAAGTCTAAAAAAGTTCGCCTCTCAAGTATTCAAGTTCAAATTCTTATGTCTCCCTTGTCTTCTTATAGAAGTATAACAAGGTTTTAGGATTTGTTTACTTTTTGTCAGGCCTGTAGTTTTTTCTATGGGCCTGGCTTATCTTTCATTTGATGGTCAAAAGTTTTCCTTACGGATCTTATTAGCCTTCTGCAATTGTTTTTTTGGTTCGTCATAACTAAAAACTAATTGTTTCCGTTTGTGTCTTTTCAGAGGGTTATTGAGAACAAATGCCATTCCTGCCACCGTTTTGTGAAGGCCCACTTTTTCCCTCATGACTGCACTAGGTGCAGTACGTGCGGGCCTCTTCTAAATTGCCATGTCTGTGAGTCGTGACTGGTGGAGGTTTTAACTGATTTTTTAAATCAGCAGGTAAATGACCGGGCGGCAGACGAGAAGAGGCGTCTGGAAAAGGAGTGTGGTAAGAAGAGGAAGGCGTCCATGCCAGACATGGAGGCCTTCCGTCTTGAAATGATGGGAGAAATGAAGAAGACAATCACGGATCTTGTCCCGGAGTTGCTTCGCAGCTTGCTTCCCGGGTCAAGTTTGTCATTGTCTTCTTCATTTTCTCCGGGACGGAGTGTTCCCGTCTCTGGGTCTGGTTCTCTTAGCAAACCAGTTTTCGTTATAGACCCAGAGACGGCTCCCATTCGTCCGGCACTGAGGCTTGCCCCGCCCGTGGACCCGGGAGCGAAAGCCATGGCCTCGGGCGCTCGCTTATCGAGTGCTTTAGAGCAGCCTAAGGCTAAGGGTATCAGCGCCTCACGCGATATCCCTCCTGCCCAGGCCGAGCTTGATCCCTTTTCAAGCTTGGCGTCTAATCTTTCTGGGCGGGAAGAAGAGGACACTCTGTTATGGCCTACCGATGGGTCGATGGCCATGGAAATAGATTCGTGACCTTTTCCATGGAACTACTTCTTCGGGAGTGGGTTTCATGGCTCAACGGCTAGGCCGGTTAGGAGCCGATGGCCGTCCATACTGTATCCCTCGGCTTGCCAAGAGGGCCCGGACTGTGATGTCATGTTTTTAGCCTCCCATGACGCCATAGATCCGGCTCCTGGAATAGCAACGGCGCAAGCCATGCCCTCCCTTGCGGGTCCGTATGGCTTCCCTGGCTTTCCAGGAGTATCTTCAGCTCTGGCCATTACTCCACCAGTGAATGTGGTTGAGGACGACGAAGGCCCTAGGCTCATCGAACATTCATAGGTGGCCACCGAGAAAGACTGGCTGGATGCTTGCCAATGGCTGATGAACATCAAGCCAGAACTCCAGGTGGATTCACCGGCTTCCCAGCGGGACCAGCGCCCGTGGTTGGGAGGGAAACCGGTGACGAGCACCATGCCATCTCTGCCGTATGCGGAGCATAACGTTGATATGTTCGCTGCGGCAGAGACGTCCATTCTGCCGAAAGGACGCCTTGCGAAGGCCCCTCGCGGGGTGGCACGGCGCTGCCGTATAAGTTCTGATCTATATCAGAGGTATGGCATCGTTCCAAAGCCTTGCACGGATGACTGTGCGGCTTTGGGTGAAGACACGCGGCTTGGGTCCCAGTCTGACACGGGACCCTTGTGCGCTAGCGCTCTGCTCAACACTAATTCTGCGCTGCGGGACACGGAGGAAAGTACGAGAGGAGCCATCTCAGCTCTCTCGCACGTTTCCCACCCGCTACAGAGGGTAGTAGCAGCATCCGTAGCCCGCCAAACTTCTCCTCTTGCAGTCCAGAGAGCCATCCAGGACAGCATTAACCTGGCACTGGACTGCATGACGAGATCCGTAACCAGGAGTTTACGGGCGAGGCGCACATTTGCCCTTGACAATTTGTGCCCCTCGCAGGACCTGTACAATCGGCTTCTTCGGACGCCGATGGCAGGTCCAGGGTTGTTTGGAGGTGAAGGATGTCTGCACCTCCAACAAACCGTAAACCTGGTGAACAACCAGAGGGCGCTGCGAGAGCAGTTTGAAGTGCTCCGCAGGGAGCGTGTTCGAGCAGCGCCCCCTGCCTTCCACCCTCAGTAGGCTAGAGGTGGTGGTAGCCTTGTCAGAGGCAAACCACCATGCAGCGTCGGCCACGGCAACGACAGCATAAGCCAGCTAGGGGCGGAGTGCAGGCTCCTCCAGCGCAACCCGCCAGACAGCCTGCGTACCGAGGTGCGCGTGGCGCTGGTAGAGGAGCGCGGGGTTCTGGTCGTGGGAGTCGAACCTGATGGGTCGCCTCTCAAAAAGACCACACCAGTGCTGCTAGGACAGCCACCAGAGACAGGGCTTCTCTTGCACTTGTCGGGTCCACCTCAGTCCTTAGGTGCACCCGCGGGAGGCCGTCTGGCCTTCCACATGCAAGAGTGGGAGCGGGTTACTCAGGACCGCTCAGTCTTGCGATGGCTTTCAGTCGGTTACCATCCCGACTGGATTTCAAATCGGCCATCACGCCTGTCTCTGGTTCCGATCTGGACTCAAAATCCAAGAGATCCAGATCAACGGTTGTGTATAGAGGAAGTAATTCAATCCCTCATACTAAAACACGCTATTCAACCGGCACAAAAATGTCCGGGTTATTATTCAACCATGTTCCTAGTGACAAAAAGCACTGGAGGGTGGAGACCAATTCTCAACCTCAAACCTCTCAACAGGTTTATCCTCACACCAAGTTTCAAAATGGATACTGAGAACGGTGTTAGCAGGATTGAGGAAGGGAATGTGGACAGCATCGATAGATCTAAAAGATGCCTATTTTCACATTCCCATTGCGAAGAGCGTTCGTCGGTTCCTGAGATTTGCATTTCAGGGCCGCAAATGGGAATTCAGGGTTCTCCCATTTGGTATATCGACGGCTCCTCGGGTCTTCACTTGAATGGTCCAAGCTATGATGTCATACCTCCGCAGGAGACACATAGCAATCCACACGTACATAGACGGCTGGCTGTTAAAGGGACACACTCAAGAAAGTCTATCAGCAAATCTGGAGATAGTTTTGAAAACTCTTACAGATCTAGGCTCGATAATAGTACGGGTTTCCTGGACTCAAAAGTGTCAGTGTTGGAACCTCTTATTCACCACCTTTAATGGTGGATGAAGAGAGAAAATCTCCTGGTGGGGGTGACGTTGTCACCTCCCCACCCTCAGTTAACGATGTACACAGATGCATCAATGGCGGGATGGGGAGCTTGCCTGGAAGAAAACAAAGTATCAGGGCTTTGGAATCTGGATCAGTCAAGAGAACATATCAATCTGCTGGAAATGCGAGCAGTAGTCTTAGCCATGGAACACTTCCTAGAGAAGGTCAAGGGCAAGAGTGTTCTGGTTCGATCAGACAATGCAACAGTAGTGACTTAAATAAACCGCCAGGGCGGAACGAAGTATGATGATGTGGAAACTGCTTTGCTGGTGCCTAGATCATGGGATTTCCCTGAAAGCAGTTCATATTCCGGGAAGGCTAAATCTATTAGCAGACTCATTGAGCCGAAGAATGACCATTCTTCCCACGCAATGGCAACTAAATCAATGTGTGGCGGATCGCCTGTTCAACCACTGGGGCAAGCCCAACATAGATTTATTCGCAACGAACAAGAATGCGAAGATGACGACGTACGTCTCTCTGATTCCAGATCCGAGCGCTATCGCAATAGATGCGTTAGCTATCAGTTGGGAGGGAATGTATGCATATGCATTCCCGCCAGCAATCCTGATTCCAAAAGTTCTCCAGAAAATCAGGCGGCAGGAATGCCAAGTGCTTCTGATCGCTCCAAATTGGCCAAGCCGATCATGGTATACGGATCTGCTGGACCTTCTGGTCTGCAATCCTGTTCCTCTGCCTCTGATGGACAATATAATCTTCCAGGGCAAGGCCTTGTTCCAATTGACTGCGTGGATGTTGTCAAGGAATCGGCAGTTAAGGAGGGTTTTTCTGAGCAAGCAGCCATGTTTATGGCAAAAGCCAGGAGGGGGTCAACCTCCAGAGCATATAATTATAAAATCAACAGATTTGCTGAATGGTGCTCAAAAAGATGTATTAATCCAATGGAAGCATCTATTCAGGTAGTAGCCGATTTCCTCTGTCACCTTTTTGATGCCTATAGCCTCAAGCATAACTCTATTGATGGCTACAAGTCAGCTTTAATGTCAGTTATCCCTTGCTTGGCTATTAGGGGAATTGATGAAGTATGTAATCTAAATACTTTAATCAAAGGCATGGGTAATCTAAGACCAAGGATTCTACTTCGAATAATACTTACCAGATGTACTATTATGATAATGTCTATTATCTAGTCTAGCTCAAAATAAACAATTAAAACTCCACACTCCTGGTCCTGCCCATACTGTGTCCGGGAATTACCATAGCCGCAGGTACCGAGTCAATTCCCAATCACAGTCAGATTCGTCTATTTTGCGGTTAGATTTTTAGCTATTAAAATTTTCAATTTTAAACGAATTTAAGCGTTGTTGGAGTGCGTTATTGCTGGCATCATGGAAGACAAAGGGAAATCATCACAGGGGCAGGTTGTATCAATCTAGAATTTATACATTCGTGCCATAATGACTGTTTGAAATTTCCTTAAATTGGCGCATTATTCTAAAATGGTAGCCATTGTTGGAGTCGCTCGGTACCTGTTAACTTATTAGTCTTAATCCGGGTACTCGGTTCTTTTCTCTTGCGACTCGGTTCCTTCTAAGATGGAGGTGCTCTTAGCCAAGATGGCGACGCCAATGATGTTTATTTCGTTTGGCTTCGCGTATCTATGCACTCTGTTTATGCCGATTTTTTAGCTTTCGCTTCATTGTCGAGGTTGTTTGTAGCGATCAGCATTTAATTCTTGGCTGTATTAATGTTAGTTAACTTCCAAGTTGTGTTTATTAAATTTCACTTTAAAAAGTTTCAAATATTTTCCTGCCTATGGCTTTATTATCATTAATTTAAGAGAAAGTTAATGTTTTCTAAGTAATTCATTTTACAATCAAGTCAATTGTGCGTATTGCTCGTCATCGTTTGTTATGTGCAGCGTTTTAATTCTTCTCTGTGTTCGCAGAAAGCCAAGAACCAGGACACGTGTCAGAAGTGCAACAGGTTCATGAAGCGGAAGTATTCAGGCCATCATTGTGTGGCCTGCGCTAAGTGCAAGGTTGGAAGTCCCTGTGATGTGTGCACCAAGTGGTCATCGGAGATGGTGGCAGAATTCGATCGTGATCGACGTGCACGCTTGGAGAGGATCGCGAGGGACAAGGCGGCTAAGCTGGATCAGGCGTCGCTGAGAGGACTGGAAGGTCGTCGGAATGATCACATGGATACAGCACTGGGCGTATGGGCGGCCCAGTTCAAGGCAATGTTCGAGTCATTGCAGTCCACGGTCCTGACGATGCAGGCTGGTGCAGGGCAACCTTTAGGTGGTCCGGTTAGTTCTGCGGAGGGACGAGCACCTGTCCCTTCTCTGTCTTTGGCTCAAGAGCCGACGGCGGAGGAGGAAGATCTTCTGATGGAAGATTCCGGCATGCCAGATATCTCGTTGACAGCTATGCCCAGTACATCCCAGGGATCTCCCTCGGGTGTTGTACGGATCTGCCAAGCGGATGGTGATGTCGACGTTCCGTCGGGCATTTTCCATCCAGATTTCGTGCAACCCGCGTTCTCAGTGGAGCCGTGTTTTGCAGTTCCTAGCGGCATCCCGGCGGCGTTAGGTGCGGCTCCTCTCGGAATGCCGACACCTGCCGTAGTGAAAGCAGCCGTGGTCCCGCTTCCCGTGGTGGAGCCGATGGACTGCGGTGAATCCGTGTCCGGCGATTCGTTGGACACCGGTGCCGCTGGTAGTCGGGCTATGGACACACCTCATGGTGCTAGAAGTGCGGCCCATAGCTCTCAGCATGGATCGTCGGTGGCCTACTCATCCAAGGGTGAGAGGGAAGATGAAAACGGTAGTTCATTGATGGACGAATCCACTTTTTGCACCGAAGCTGAATGGGTGCAGGTCCTTGGCTGGATGTCCAACCGTCTCGGGTTGGCATCTGATCTAGGATCTCAGCGCGATCCGGCGATGGAACGGATGTCAGAGCGAGCGGCTAGCGCTCTGTCAAGTGGCTCTTCGGCCATGCCGACACTCCCTTTGGACATGCAGACTTCCGACATGTTGGGGGTTGCGGCATACCGTCTGGTTCAGCCAGAGTATGCGCTGCCCAAAGCGCCGAAGGGGATAAGGAGTAGGGTCCATTTTCCTGAGCAGGCCTACCATCAGTATGCCAGGGTTCCACGGCTTTCCGTCGGGGAGCGAGAGGCGATGAATAGGCCATTGGCTGGAAAATCTAAGGGGCGTTCGCGTCTCTTAGTTTCCCAAGTTAACAAAGATTCGTTCAATGAGCTGACGCTCATTGAAGATGCGGTGAGGGCAGCCATGGCTGCGCTCTCGCATGGGTGTACCGTCCTGCAGGGTATGCTGACCTGCACGGCGGAAGGTGGGCAAGTGCCAGAGGCTGCTCCCGGAGTTATTCGGGACACCATGCGCTTGTCTCAAGATTGCCTGGCCAGGGTGATCACCAGAACATTGGCAGAGCGACGGAGAATGGTTCTCGATTGTGTAGAACCAGGACCGGAGATGAGGGCTGCATTGTCTTCTGCGCCCTTCATCGGTCCAGGCTTGTTTGGCGGCTCGGCACGACAAGCCTTGTCCAAGGTCGCGTCAATGGTTGCTGAACAGGAGGTAGTCGGCAAGTCGTGGAAGTCGACTAAGAGGACACAGCCGCACCAGCCCTACAGCCAGCATCGGCAAGACCAACAGAGGCAGCGCCAAAGATCTCCCTTCCGTCCTTCTGGCCGTGATGCCCATCGGGCATCCGGATCTCAAGGACCTAGCCGTTCGTCCTCATACAAGCCCTCTAATAAGAGGCTGTATGAGGATGACAGGAAGGGTGGTGGTGCGGGCCGCGGTGGTTACCGTAGGGATAACGGTGGTGGCGGTTCCGGACCGTCATATTCCAAGAAGCCGCGGGGCGGCCGTGGAGGCCGGTCCTGATCGATTTCCGGCGGAATCAGTTCCGGTGACGTCAGGAACGAAGGGAGTCGAGAGTCTTCACCCAAGCGATTTAGTGTCTTCTCGTGCAATCTTGACTGCCAGCTCTGTGCAGATTCCTACCGTCGGAGGCAGACTTCAACTGTTCTCAAGCCAATGGGAACAGGTCGTGCAAGATTGTTTAGTCTGTCAGTGGTTAAGAAACGGCTACGAACCTGACTGGCTCATCCGTCAATCGTTAGTTCCGTTAACATCGACTCCAGTATGGACTCCCATTCAAAGGGAATCCGATCGTCTAGATACCATTTGCTCAGAAATAGAATCTCTTCATCAGAAGAATGCGATTCATCTAGTCCGCAATCAGTCATCCCTAGGCTTCTATTCGATGATGTTCCTCGTTCCGAAACGTACCGGAGGATGGAGACCAATTCTCAATCTCAAACCGTTGAACAAATTTATTCTTTCTCCCAAATTTCAGATGGAGACTGTAGCAGCGGTAATGACAGGGCTGAGAAAAGGCATGTGGGCAGTGTCGATAGATCTGAAGGATGCTTATTTTCATATTCCAATGTCAATTCCTTTTCAGAAATACCTTCGCTTTGCATTCCAAGACAATGTTTGGGAATTCAATGCGCTTCCATTCGGCCTGACCACAGCATCAAGGGTCTTCACCAAAGTGGTTCTCGCCATGACTTCTTATCTTCACAGGAGAAACATAGCTGTTCATACTTACATAGACGACTGGCTGCTAAAGGCGGGGAATCCAGTGACTCTGCACATACAATCTTCAGGTAGTCCTAGCCTTATTAAAGGATCTAGGATGGATTGTGAATCTAGAGAAATCAGAATTGACTCCATCCCAGGAGTTTGTTTATCTGGTAATGTTTTTCAATCTCAGGGACGGCGTAGCTTTTCCGGCGGAGAGCAGAGTCAAGAGCCTGATTGCAGTTCTGGAGTCGGTTTCTCTAGGAGCCTATCTGACGGCGCACCAATTTCTCAGAATACTGGGTTTACTAGTGTCTCTGGAGAAGGTGGTTCCTTATGCGGCACTCAGGCGCAGGCCAATTCAGATGTATCTAATGTCATTCTGGTCTCAGAGAACGGATCCGTTATCTCTGAGGATACCAGTAAAAGAACCATTGATATTCCACCTTCAGTGGTGGTTATCAGAATAGAATCTCCTGCGAGGTGTTCCTCTACAACCTCCTCAACCACAGATGTCCATCTTCACAGATGCATCGACGACGGCTTGGGGAGCAGTATTGGACGATCAGTCAGTGTCAGGGGAATGGGATCGGACCAATGCGCAGAAACATATCAATGTTCTCGAACTATTAGCGGTGGTATTGGCACTTCGAAAGTTCGAGAATTTAATTCAAGACAAGATTGTCCTAATAAGGACAGACAACTCAACAGTGGTGTCTTATTTGAACCGCCAGGGCGGGATGAGATCACCGGAGTTGTGTATGATGATTTGGAACCTTCTGCTGTGGTGCCAAGAGAGGAATGTTATTCTTCGGCCAGCACACATTCCAGGAAGATTGAACATCCTAGCGGATGCTCTCAGTCGAAGGATGGTTTGTCGTCCGATGGAATGGCAGCTCAACCAATCGGTAGTGGAGGTTCTATTCAAACATGTGGACCTGTTTGCGTTGAAACAAAACGCAAAGATGGTCACTTACGTGTCACCGATCTCGGACCCGCTAGCTCTAGCGGTAGACGCACTGGCGATAAGTTGGAAGGGAATGTACGCATATGCGTATCCTCCAACGATTCTCATCCCAAAAGTTCTGGCAAAGATAAGAGAGGGTATGTGCCAAGTGCTACTGATCGCCCCTTATTAGCCAGGCCGATCATGGTTTACGGATCTGCTGGACCTTCTGGTCTGCAGTCCAATCCCTCTTCCAGACAGAAGAGATCTAATCTCTCAGAACAGGGGTCTGGACCTCCACGACAGACCAGAAATGTTCAAATTGACTGCATGGATGTTATCAAGCAGCGTGCAATTAAGGGTGGCTTTTCTGAGCAAGCAGCGAAGTTTGTCGCTTCAGCCAGAAGAGGTTCAACCACTAAAACATATAATTATAGAATCAACAAATTTGCAGAATGGTGTAAGGGAAGAGATATTGATCCCTTTTCTGCATCTGTTCAACACGTGGCAGATTTTATCTGTCATTTGTACGAAGTTGACAAACTTGTACCTTCAACCCTAGCAGCTTATAAGTCTGCATTAGCTTCGGTCATTCCCAGTCTGGTCATTGAAGGAGTGGAAAATGACACTTTAAATGAAGTTATTAAAGGAATGAGCAATCTGCGACCTAGACAGCCAATTCCTATCCCAGCATGGAATCTATCTCTTGTTCTACAGGTTTTAGGGCATGCTCCCTTTGAACCAATTAGATCTATAGACATTAAACTGTTAACCATTAAATCAGTTTTCTTGGTTGCAGCAGCGTCGGCGAGAAGGAGAAGCGAAATACATGCGCTTTCTGCCGAACAAGACCGTTTTGTCGTCACGGGTGAAGGTTTAAGACTACTTCCACGTCTTTGTTTCCTGGCAAAGAATCAGTCACTTAAATATCCAGGACAGCCGATCAATTTGCCAAGTTTAACTAGACATGACCCAAACTCTTCTGCTTGGTGTCCTGTCAGATGTCTGAAAATGTATAAGAAACGTACTGAGGAGTGGAGAGATGACCCGAAATCTCTGTGGTTATGTCTCAAAGCTCCTCATTTGCGCGCCTCGAAAGATACTATTTCTCGCTGGATAGTCGACGCTATTCAGATGTCGCACAAAATCGCTACAGGAAAGCAGATTGATCGTGCGAATGCCCATCAGGTCCGAGCACTAGCAGCATCATCTGCCCTTTATAAGGGTGTCTCATTAGAGGAGGTAATGTCTGTAGCACAATGGCATGCCGAGTCGTCATTCATTGATTTCTACCTTCGCGACATCTCCAGCATACTTAATCCGGTAGCCGTCGCCAATTTATCGAATCTGAACTAAGCCACATCCGAACACATATTTCGCACACATCACACGTTCTTCTACTTGCACTGAACAATGGCTATGCACATGACCTGAGAATGACCGTGGATTGGGCCGAGCTCCTGTGATGAACAATAAAAGGCCAAGCACTCAAAATGGTGAGTGTTTACATTAATTAAGTGACTATAAATAATTTACTTACAGTCGAAATACCAGACTGCTTAGGTAAATAGTCTGGTATAAGAGTATACTTATCCTCTCAAACAGACATTAGACTCATTCCAATTTGAAAACCTAATCGATATACTGATATTTTTTCAAAATTAGAAGTTGTAGTAGCTTCTTTGCACTCTATTGGACTGCCCTACCTGAGACTTGGGGCTGACACGGGTCTGGTGGGTGTAGCATCCCCATTGACAGCCCTCTGAATTTTGTGCGGACAAAAGAGGGGGGGAGCGCGGTCTAGACCATGGAAGTTTAGCACTATGAGTCAGATAGCAGAACCCAAGCGTATGCCAGGGTTCTAGTCTCTTCATAACCTTCTCTGTTGGATGGTAGATGAGTGCTGGTTCGACTCTCACCTCCTCCCACTGGTATTTCCTTGCTGTTGAAATCCGGAGTTTATCATAATAGTACATCTGGTAAGTATTATTCGAAGTAGAATCAAAAAAGCATCCGCTTTTGTTTCTACGAGAATTCTTAATATTTACCAGATGTACTATAGCCCTACCTCAGCCGCCCCGCTGAGGTGAGGCTGAGCTGCTTTCGCTGTTTGTCAAGGAAAATATAAGACGATTCTGACTGTGATTGGGAATTGACTCGTTACCTGCGGCTATGGTATTCCCGGACACAGTATGGGCAGGACCAGGAGAGTGCGGAGTTTTAATTGTTTATTTTGAGCTAGACTAGATAATAGACATTGTCATAATAGTACATCTGGTAAGTAATAAGAATTCTCGTAGAAACAAAAGCGGATGCTTTTTTGAATCCTCCAGTGAATCCGTCTTGGAGATTATCGTTAGTACTTCAAGTATTAGCAGATAAACCCTTTGAACCACTAAGCTCCATTTCCATGAAAATGTTGACGTTTAAAACAGTTTTTCTGATTGCTGCCGCTTCAGCCAGACGAAGAAGTGAAATACATGCTTTGTCAGCAGAGCCAGACTATTTTGTGGTGCCAGGGGAAGGCCTTAGGCTTCTCCCTAGAGTTAACTTTATGGCGAAGAACCCGTCTTTAAAATATCCTGGTCAGCCTATAGTTTTACCCGCTTTGTCTAGGTTTGATCCTAATTCAAAGGCTTTGTGTCCAGTCCGCGCATTAACGTGGTATAAACAACGTACACAGGAATGGCGGACGGACCCTAGTGCTTTATGGCTATCTTACATTGAACCCCATGGGAGAGCTTCTAAAGATACCATTTCTAGGTGGATTGTGGAATGCATCCAGCATTGCCACAAAGCTGCCACGGGTAAACAAGTTGACATGGCCAAGGCTCACAGTGTCCGTGGCGTAGTGACATCCACGGCTCTGTTTAACGGAGTGCCGGTGGATGACATTATGTCAGTAGCACAATGGCACTGTGAGTCTAGTTTTACAAATCATTACCTACGTGACACGTCAAATCCACTTGCCTTATCGATTTTACATAAACGTTAAATCTGTATATAAATGTGTAAATATTGTACATAATGCCGTTGACTCACACTCAGTGCAATTTAGTGGGGGGAATCCCCGCTTTTCTGTACTGTACCTATCATCGCCAGCGGTGATCAAAGGGGAATCTCGTCAAAATAGGTTAGTCCTATATTTGGTGATGGTTATTTTTTGTCCTGCTTTTTATATTATTTACTAAAATGGTGATGGTTTTGTGTTCTTTGTGGTTCCATCTGAGAGTATACGAAATGAAGCTTTCGTCCGATGTCTTATAGTACATTAGCACGAGTACATAGAGAGCGTATAGGACATTGAGGTCATCGCTCCCTCTTTAAAAGAGGGGCGGAGCGGATGTGAAATGGTCATTACTCTCAACATCGGTCATGTTATCCGATGTCCGAATCATTTCCTGATTGTGTTTACATAAGCAATTTCAGATGTTTGTTGTGCTCTAAAAGCAAAAGCTTGCTCTTCCAGGGATGAGCCGGTCTTCTGACCTTTGCCTCCCTCCCGCCGAATTCTCTTACGAATTCTGGCTATATCATGAAGTATCAGGGTGGTAAGTATACTCTTGATGTGAAATAAACGAAATCACGGATTTCTTTTTTCACGGGAGAGTTGATACTTACCACCCTGATACGATCCCGGCCTCCGCCCCACAGAGGCTCGGTCTATCGGCGTTTTATGTTGCAATTAGGTCAGCCAATATTTTGGAATAGAATGAGTCAGCCCCGCCCATGTGCGAGTTTGGGCTGCACATCCGCTGGACTGTCAGTTGTGTAACCTGCCCAGTGGGGGCGGTTTCTTTTTAATTCTGAGTATTATTGAAGCTAGGTCGATATTTAGGAAATATCATGAAGTATCAGGGTGGTAAGTATCAACTCTCATGAAAAAAGAAATCTGTGATTTCGTTTTGTTCACACAGGGACACTAAATTGCTCGAGATGCACAAATGTTCAATAATATCGAAGTTGATGATATTTTTGTTGATTAAACTTAACCCTCTGGGCCCTACCAAGAATTTACAAAAAAGTGCTAGAAACCCTACAGCCAAAAGCTAGAAACTTGCTTAGAAACCTAGCCCATAAGCGGTAGTGGAGTGATAGTGGCGTAGTGCTACCATGCCAACTATATTAACTATTTTTGGCAAAGTAACAGATCACTCTATATAAAACTATATACCATTAGAAAGGGCAATAAAATACCTTTAAGTACATATAAAATTTGTATGAATAAAATATATTTTAGTTAGTCAACGTGCCTCTCAAAATGTCCACACCTTATAGGATAAATACATTGGTCTATTTTTGCAAAGTTTATTGAAGTTTTTTTAATTTTACAAATGCCATTGATAAATTTAATCACAATGGTATTAAAACTAACAGATACCAAAGTTTCGTGAAGGTTTTCATCTGATAAGATGTGAAAATGACAATTATATTATGTCATGGTACCGTAAAATTTTGAGAAATTCTGGTCATGATTTTGGGGGGAGGCCTCATTCAATGTTGAATAATTCCTTTATACATAATCGAACACATACCAGGGTATCTCAGCGTTGACATCGAACAAATGGCAAATTTTATGCTATGTAGCATTGCTGGGTGCACTCAGCCGTTTAAAAAGCGAACGCGAATGTTTTACACTAAGATTCTATAGCATCAGACATTTTTTCGTAGCGGCGTCCCAAATAGGAATCGTTTATCGTGAAAGATCGCGAGAGAACGACAGGAATTTGTAGAATTGTACCCGTATCTAATATACGAGTACCAAGCTCATTACCCGTTATTCGCAACACCGTATCACGTGCTATAAGATTGATGCGTCTGATTGGTCGGGAATACATGAATATTAATTTTTCCGACAAGATGGCGACACGATCAGCTGTTTTGCAAAATAGCACATTTGTGTGTTCAAATATGTCAATCTATGCATATTTCTTGTACGCCACAAACTAAAAAGTAGACAGATGACTAGATTAACGATATTGCCAATCTGGAAGTGGGATGCCGATATACTTGACAACTTTCGCATCTCAGCTCGCCCTAATTACCGACGGTAATTTGAAGAGTACGTTTTCTCGGTAATTGTAAACAAAGACACGCATCGATGATTGAGCCTATCGGATTGTTTATCTATAACCTTATTGTTATTTCGCGACCAGAGGTAAACGAGATTGATCTATATATTATTGGTTCAGCTGCTCTCTTAACACAATCTATAACTTTCTCGGTTAAATTAGTCATTGAGTAACTGAAAACTTACAAGTAACAGCACATTTACTAATAATCATTGATGACTGGAACTTACTAATAATTCCTTAGAAAACAAATATTTCACTATTGCCCTGGTTACAAACATTCTATCACCATTTACTGTGTGGCCAGTATCCTCTGATCAAAGATATAGAGAATCGGGGCCCTGAAATAAACTTGTGTGCCCAAAATCAAAAACAATTGTCACATTTGAACCTGAAATTCCAGAACTCCACATTTACATTCATTATAAATGTAAAATGTTGAATATATTGAATCCAATGTGAAGCTGGTGCTGCCTTAGCCAGTTTAATTAGTTTCAAAATATTCAACAGAATTTTGAAACATTCGTAGCAAATTTATTATTCGCTCTTGTCGATTGAAAAGGTTAATCCAGTAACTAGTAGTCATACTCCCTCCTTGGACGATATATGCCCACCATTTAGTATATTATTCATTTCATTTATGCGCTAAAATCTGAGGGTGGTGTATGACCATAACACACGTTGTCAGGTCATAATGTTTACCAGTATATCCCTTAGTCTGAGTCTGCTCTGACTCAAACTGCCCCTGTGACAGATATTTGGACAGACTGTCAGTCTGTGACAGTCTGTCCAAATATCTGTCACTGGGACGGGTTGAGTCAGAGCAGACTCGGACTATATATCCCTATGACCTTGCGCCGTACATGTATATTGTTAACCATTTAACATTTGAGTCGGACCAAAACTGCTGCAGTTGTCGAGGAAAATGTTAATTTTCCGACCAAAGTAAGATTATTTTTGAAAATGTATCACTGGAATGACTTGCCCTTGGTCTGCATATGGGCATTGTCTATGAGAAAATTTAAATTTTCATGAAAAAATGTGATTGTTAGTCTTAATATAACAGTTCTAGAATTTGGATATTTCTAACTTATCCTTCCTATTTTTTGCCGGTGACTGATGGGCGATGGCTTCTAAACTCTAAACGGACTCAGTTTTTCCTGCTACGCCTAATGGATTTACAAACATGGATTTTATAAAAATAAAAATTTGATGACCTGTGTTACTCTATAATCTAATTTTTGTATGGAAACAGTATATTTGAACTAAAACATGATGATGTACGTTCGAAACATGATCAGCTACTACACACATCAATGGCTGACAGCTATGCCGGCGGCTGTTCTGGATCGTCTGCCGACTGTTATCAACCGTATTCCTGAGGGCTCAGCTAATGTGCATCTCACATAAACTCTATGTATCATTTGAGATTTGGTGGGATTTGAATCAAATATCAATAAATTAAATTTAATCTCGTAATTATACCCACATGTTTTGAAAAAACTGCAGGGATATTACAATCGCCTCCATCTGTCTGTCTGTCCATCCATCTCCTCAGAAAGCTTTTGGTAGAATTCAATCAAAATTATTGTGTAAAGTACCGATATGCTTGTGGATTGGGAGACACCGGTTACACTAGACTCCATTCCCAGAGGGGTGGTGGTGGGGAGGGGGTAGGGTTGATGGAAGGCTGTCAAAGTTAAAGGAATATAACCAAATCTGGTGATTTACCATATCATGGCCCTATGGTTGTAGAATGTGAGACAACCTAATACATTAGGCTGTGACACTGCTCGGGTCGGAAGAGGCTGATGGGGGAGGGGCAAAACGTCAACTGAATTTGTTATGTGAGTAGCGGCGACAGCAGAGTGAAATCTACACAATGTAACGTGCACACGATCAAGGTAAGAGATGAATTGCCCATATCTCATTTTAATGGGAAAAAAATTAAAATTTATAAAGGAAAGCTGGTGAATATGTTAGAATAATTTGCCTTTGCTGACCTGGTGAGTTGGGCAGCAACAGCTTTCAGTCAAATCAAAGTACTTGAAATTGGTTTCAAAATATTCACCAAGTTAGCGGTATCTATGGTTACCATGAAATTTGGAATTCAGGATTCAAAGTATATAAACTGATCCCAACATGCGCAAATCATCGATGGAGCTTATGTAGAGATGGGCGGGGCATAGCTAAAAAATTATCCATTAGAAAATCTAAATTTCTGCTCTGTCCTTCCTTTTGTCAATTCCAGTTTTTACTATGTTTAACCCTTTCGTGACAAGTCCTGAAAACAATGTGGCATGGCAAATGATGGTTGTAGCCTAATTTCTCAATCCGAAAGAAAATTACATTTTAGTATGATGACTGAATTAATTATACCTACCAACCTTGTCTCTTTGAGTCCATTCATTATCCCCATACCTACCTTGTCTCTTTGAGTCCATTCATTATCTCCATGTTTTGAAAAGATGGGGATATAATTGCCTCCATCCACTTATCTGTATGTCCATCATGCTATCTACTCCCACACAGTTGGGTCGATTTCAACCAAATTTGGTATGGCGGTTACCCATATGATTGCGCTTTGCAAGACAACATTTAGATTTGGTCCCGCCCACTGGAGGTCAGGGGGTGGGATCCAAAGTTCAAATATCCCCTAAAGAATGTCTCATACTTTACTCCCAAACTGTTGTGTGGAATTCAAAGAAATTTGGTGTGTGGGTTGCCCATATAATTGTGGATTGGCTGACATTTATTTCTTTGGGTTGGAGAAAGGGTTAAAAGGTCAAGAAATTTATTGTAAGCAGAGATTGGGGTCTTCCAAATTTATCTAGGTTTCTGGATCTTTCCTAGACCACTCTCGCACACCAGTTGACACCCTCTCCATGAATTGAAATTAAGCCAAATGAACCACTACGTTCAGATAGGACTAGTGATTACTAGATTCTACTTTAGCCCTTCAAATTTTATATACAGACCAAGGAGACTATTTTTGAAATTTTAGAACTGGAATGACTGGCTCAATTACCGAGCATTCTAGTGGTAAATTTTCAAAGTCTTGCTCAACATTTCTTAAGATCACAGCAGAGGCATTCATTGGCCACGATGACCATTAAAGGGTTGACAAATGAAATTGTTACCATTGGGCTGGTCATTGTATTAACCCTGGTCAATTTCTACTAGCCTCTGGCTCATGTTAATTTTAACTCCTGCTCTCACAGATCACTTCCTCTGATGACATCCAGATTTTTCACAACAATCCACTCCAGTCTGTGTAATGAAACTAATTCAAACAAATTTGGTATGTGACTATGGAGTGCAGAGGATATGCCCCCAGGGATGGAATGGGTAAAGAGGTCAAAGTGGTTAGCATGGGGATTTGCTATAATGCGTCATCGACCAAGAAATCTAGTTATCACTCACTTACCATCATTGTCGAAGACTTGATAAATAACATTATGAACAGGAGTAATCGGAGATTGTAAACCACCGCCGAGACCACCCTACCGTTTTTGTCATATCCAAATTTGTTAAATCTTTATGTATGATCACACAGATCACAGCCAAAGTCTGGAAATCCTTGTCTAGGTTATGTTGGTTTGTTGTGTTAAGATTTTAAACGAATCGGATTACTAGTTTTTTAGATGCAATAGTGGATGCATGCACACACATAATACCCTCTTTCCCCTTAGGGCAAGGGTAATAATCCAGGAATGAATAGCAATAAAGATCAAAAGTACCTGCAATCTAAAGAAACAATCTGTTGAGTATATTTTGACAAATTTAATTGGAATCTATTGTTGTCCAAAACAACACCAGTTTCCAATCAAATTGGACTCGATATATTCAACAAATCTACTATACATAGTCCAGTCTGATTACCTAAGATGAGATTCTCTCTCTCCCTCTCACTTCGAGTAAACTTTATTTGATATTTACACTGATAGCTTACAAATAATACAGTATTCAACCCTTTAATACGCAAGCTTGACCACTGGAACATGTCACCTAATGCAGCAACATCTTCCAGTCCAATCGATCTCAAAATATTCAACAATTTAATCACCAGTCCTACTAAGTAATATGACACTCTTACATAGAAGAAACTGTATTTGACATACATGTAGTTTACAATGGCAGCTTATATAATAAGTGATTCGAAATAAATGGTACAGTAGATTTACATCAAGCGCATCAGATTTAACCCTTACCACTCTTACGTCAATATTCTATCTTTTAATGTGCCAATAGCCTGGAAAACTGGTACTGTTCTACTTCTACTAATAGAAACTGGTGTACATTTTTAACAACTGGTTTGGTAGATGATGTTGCTATCTACGACAGCAACATCTTCCACCAAATCTGTTGAGACAAGAACACTAGTTCTTTTAATTTAATTTGAAAATTAAAAATTTTGACATAGAATGGTAGAGGTTAATAAAATAGTGCAGAAGATAAAATTACAGAATCATCATTTTCATGAAATCTCAACCAGATAACTGTCCTATTCGCCATATGATCCTGAAGAAAAAAAGAAGAGAAACATTTACAAGATGAAAGAACAATAGAAAACGGAAATAAAACGAACAGTCAACAAAGGTGATTTCAAAGGGCAAATAGCAAGCTAATATGTCTCATGACTGGCATTACTTTAATAATGCATGTTACGGGCCCGTATTGGCCCAGTAGCGGCCCCGTAACATGCGGTATCATGATAGATGATTGAGGAACAGAAATTAGACCGTAGAAGCACGCCAATATCGCCCTAGAAGCTAAATGAGGGTGTGATATAATGGTATTAATGGGCAAGCTATGTAAGGATGCACTTTAAATCTTGTAGGCGTCAGTGTAGCTATTCAGCTGTACGTAATATTTTACCGAACGCAATTATAAATTAGGTTAGACATTCTTACTAAGCGATTCCGGCCATCAGGGAATCGAGTACTCGGTTAAATAAAGGAATCGACATGCTATCGTTGACGATTTTACGCTAGGAATTTCATTCACAGAAAACTATTTATATTTTCCCGTAGAAATTTGTAAACAAACTGAATTGACCAATCAACAGTGGATTTATAAAATTCAATCATCTGACGTAATGTAACGCTAAGTTTGGTTGGATAAAACGCCCGTAATGCTTGCGTATTTAGCGATCGAAAACTGGTGCTCTTAAAGCCGTCCAGACAGCGGTCGAGGTGCGTAGCGCAGCTTTCACTGCCGTCTGCACGCTCATAGTACAACTTAAATAACATATACTGTTAAATATTTTGAACATAATTGGGTTGGATTTCAACCCAAATTGTGTTCAAAATATTCAACATAACGTTTCTTGTATCGTGTTCATATGGCTCTAACTAACAAATTTGTGTTTTTGCTTTGGAAGCATTTAAACTTATTTATGAGCTGCATTGTAAGTAAAGATGATACGCTAGTGACCTCTGAACATCTGCCAGTTCACCTACCTATTTAAAATTTGTTCATCCGCTACAGTTTTGCTTTTTCATAATATTGAAATATGAGTGTATGCTACTTCCATACATGGAAGACGTTGGTTGAATACGATATAGTTCATATGGTTGTCATGACGCCCCCACACACATGCACGCACGCATGCACGCACGCACACACACACCAGATTTTACAGAGTACACCCAGTCCTTTTAAGAATGTTAATGGATCCGCAACTAGGCCTACTAGACTACACAGTATTTGTCACATGCATTGAAATATTGCCAATTTTCAGCACTTCCCATGGTTTACCGCAGTTACAGGCCTATTATTATGCGAATATAGCTATCCATGAAACCATTAAAAATGAGTAAATATCATAATAGATTTAAAAAGATCATGATTTTTTATTTCTTGAAGACTTAGCTTCAACCTGACATAATTTATGTTATGGTAGGTGAAGTCTATCCTGTTAAACGCACATTTTAAAATATGTTAACTTTGTACTACAGACAGAGAAATATTGACCCAGCTCACAGCGGCGTTCCCGGTATGATGTCACTGCGAGTGGTGATGTGATTCAGATTGAGGCGTCATTTAATCTCGTTATTTGGGCTGCCTAACATATTTTTCTCATTCCAAAGTGACGCTATTGTGTTTAAATAGTGTAGTAGACCATAAAATTAATTGAAACTCGTTATCGGCCGCAAGTCCTCACAAGACCTTTAAGGTTATAGAAGATTTTTCAGAGGATCCCCCACCCAACCATAACCCACCCACAGGTCTGTACAAAGGGCTATCGCTGTGTGCATATATTTATTTATAATTAATTTATGCATATATTTATTTATAATTAATTTGCATTTCTGTATTTCTAGATCATTTGACAGGACACTAAAGGAGAATTACATTAAGGAGATTGAGAATAAGATTCACACTGTCTATCTCTCTGAACAGTGAGTTTTCATATCAGTACTCTCTTCTGGTTTATTAGGCCTGGCCTGCTAACCATCTCTCCATCATTTCACAATTGTGGCATAGTTTGGTATTTATTCACCAATGGACCTTTCCAATTTATCCATCCATCATATGACATCATAATTAACTATGTGACATGTACGATGATGTCATAATCATTGCGTCATGGATGACTCGATTTAATCCGTCTAAAACGATTACTAGTCCGACATGTACAAATTGTCAAATTAGTTTCAAACTATTCAACAGCTTATCTGTATAGTTTTCTGGAAATTGATAGTTGGCTATAACTGGAAGGGTCCATTGCCACCAAACCTGGCCACACTGAACTGCTATTGGTGACTAGTATCACCATTATCTAACTGAATTTGATTCAATGGCAAATGCCAGAGTTGTGGCCATTGGAAAAGTAATGGAGTCTGTGGTCTTGGATAATACTTCAGTGGGATATATTTTCTCAGTGTTCGTCTGTTCTGTCGGTCGGTTGGTTGGGTGGTCTGTCGCTTGGTCTGTCTGTCGCTCGGTCTGTCTCTGTCAGTCTGTGTCTGCCTGTCTATCTGTCTGTCCATCTACCTGCCTGCCTGCCTGTCCTTGGAAGATAGTGATATGAGACATAATCATTCCTCAACTCTAGTAATTATACAGAAAAGAAATTTGAAAAATAAAGTTTTCAAATGAAAGTGTGTGAGTGTGCAATCTTTAATCACGCCTGTGTCTTCCGCTTCAGGTATAATGCAGCAGCTGTGGTCACAAACGAAGGTGTTCCTGTACCATACCTGGATAAATTTGCTGTTCCATTGAAAGCTCAGGTGTGTCTTCTAATATTACCTACCAATACATTGATCCAAAATCCAAGATGGCCATCAGCCGCTGGTGGCCATCTTGAAAATTGGTTTCTGCATGAGAGCTCCAGTAAAGTTTATTGGATCGCTTTGAAACTTCATAGGGTTCTAGGACTAGTTCCGGAGAAGAAATCTATCGAAATTGATGATAATCTGAAATTCAAGATGTCCGCCAGCCAAGGGCAGCCATCTTAAAAATTGGTTTCTAGATGATAACGTCATTACCATTTATCAGATTGATTTGAAACTTTGTAGGATGACTGGATTAGGTCGGAGGAATAAACTTATCGAAATCGACGCTAATACTAAAGCCAACAGCGGCCATCTTGAAAATAAGTCTGAATGATAATTCCATTTCCGTTTAACGGATCGCTGGGAAACTTCAGAGAAATGACTAGACTATGTCTGAGGAAGAAACGTATTGAAAATGAAGATAATCCGAAATCCAATATGGACGACAGCCACTGGTGGCCATCTTGAAAATTACATTCCGAATGATAACTCTATGACCATTTAGCAGACCACTTTGAAACTTCGTAGGATGACTGGCCTAGGTCTGAGGAAGAAATCGCTATTTTCTGATAGCTCTCATTCATTGGTTTGTCATCAGGGTGGGGTATTATGCACCATTTGTGAAGCTCTTGTTGAAAATTTATTACTGGAATGCCTGCTCTGCTATTGAGCCAGTCATTCCAATGATAAATTTTCAAAAATAGTATTTTGTTGCGCAAATGTATTGTGAATTCTTCAGATGTCTTTAAGAAGCTGTTTAATCTGGTCAGTAACATGGTTAACGGTTTGATGATCTCGATCTGTCAAGAAAATCACAATTTTTGTCCCGTGTATGCCCATTTAGACCGAAAAATAAAATTTTTGAAAATTTACCATTGGAATGACTAGCTCCATTATTGAGCCAAACAGTCAGTGGTAAATATTTTAAAAATAGTCGAGTGGATTTCGTCATCTGTTTGTTGCCAGGAATTCTTCCAATTGACCAACTGTATTTGCTTTGTACACTTTAATACTTCATTTAAATTATTGCTGGTCATATTAGCCTGGTACGGGTAATCATTACCACAGATCCTGCTGGGTCACATTTATGTACAAAAACGTGTTTAAGGTCACTAACCGTAAGTGTTAACCGTTTACTTGTCAGTTGTCCAAAACTGGCATCTGTAGTGTTATGGAGAAATGCTCATTTGTTAGACAAAAGATGATGATTTTTGAAATTTTATCACAGGAATGACTAGCTCGATCATTGAGCCAGTTATTCCATTGTTAAATTTTCAAAAATGGTATTCTCTTGTCCCGCACATTGACATATGCTAGGTATAAATTTCAATGGACCTTTTACAGTTTTAGCCCCCGCCCATCTCTAGCTAAGCTTCACCCACACCTCACTCGTGTTGGGATCGATCGATCTCTGAACTCCCTACTATTAATTTCTAAAAAACTACACAGGTAAGCTGTTGAATATTTTGAAACTAATTTGACTGGGTGCTGTTGCTGCCTAAATATAATTAACTATTTAACTATTAAATAGCAAAGAATTACAAAGCCATACAATTCATACAATGTGTCAGACTATTTGAGATTTGATAATGGTCTCTATGGAGTGACGTAATGATTGGGACCTCATCATACACGCGCTGAGGTGATTATGACATCATACGAGGTCAGATGATGGATGGATACTCTGGAAAGCTGAATTATCTTGACCATTAAAGGACACTGATTGAGAATTCCATGTTGCTCATGTGTAGATGATTATAATTGTGATTCTCTACATGTGAGTTTATAACCGCTGACATAGCATGGGGTTTTGTTAACAGGGTGAAGGTACGGGAGAAATGCTGTGGGAACAGGTGCGAAAAGATTATAAACAACTCTTCTGGAGATCCAGGGGAGACAACCCAATCAACTCATGGTACGTGTATGTGTGTGTGCGTGCATGCGTGCGCGCCTGCATGTGTGTGTCTGTGTATCTTATATTTGTGATCGGTTACAGTGACTAATCAAATGTAAGTGAAATGCATTATTATATTATGGCGCCATTCATTCAGTTGTAGATTTTCAAAATTTGTATATTCTCGATCTGCAAATGGATATTTCTCACAGCACCACCAAAGTAGGGCCTGTGTAAGATTGAGGTGATATATACAGAAGAACACATCCTCGATGCTTTCTTCTGATTGGTTGAAAGTTAAAGCTTGGCAACTTTTATTAACCCTTTCATGCCAAAGCCGGCCAAAACCGACCTATGCAATCTTCTTGAGGAATGTCCATTGCAGGCCAAGAGAAGACTATTTTTGAAGATTTCCCACTGGAATGACTGGCTCGATAATTGAGCCAGTCATTCCTGTGGTAAAATTTCCAAAAATAGTCTTCTTTTGGCCTGCAAATGGACATTCAGTCAGCAGATTTTCAGATTTTCTTGACCAAATTTGGTCATTAAAGGGTTAAACAGATATGTGTCAACATATAGCTATTAAAAATGAGTATTTATTTGGCGGCTTGATAGAAAGCTAACATTCTATGCAGAGTTAGTAACTCTTTAACGGTCATGCTGGCCAAAGCTGGCCTATGCAGTTGGCTTGAGAATGTCCATTTGAATGCGAGGAGAAGAGAATTTGTGGCAAGTTACCACTGCACTGACTAGCTCTGTACCAGAGCCAGTTCTTCATGATAAATTCTTAGAAATTGTTTTTCTTGGCCTCAAATAGACATTCATTAACCATTTAACACTCATATCAGCCAAAAACAGCTTCTGCAGTGGTCTTGAGAAATGTTCATTTGCAGACCAAAAGAAGACTATTATTTTTAATTTACCACTGGAATGACTGGCTCGATAACCGAGCCAGTCATTCCAATGGTAAATTTAAAAAAAATAGTCTTCTCTTGGTCTTCAAATGGACATTTTCTATGAGAAATTAAAATTTTCTTTAATAAATTCAAGGGTTAGAAGGTTAAATAATGTTTTAATGCTCTTGTGAAATCCTGACCATTAAATGGTTAAATGGATGAATACAGTTCTAGCTATGCGCCGCCCATCTCTACCTAAGCTCCACCCCGTTTGGGATCGATCGGTCCCTACACTCTAAATCTCAATTTTCAAAAAAATATACAGATAAGCTGTTGAATACTTTAAAACTAATTTGACACCGCCCAGTCAAGTTAGTTTCAAAATATTCAGCATAATGTTTATTAAATAGTAAAGACATACAATTCGTATAACAAGGCTTAGTCCGTCATGAATTAAGCATTTGTAACGAACTTATCAACGTCATTCAAATATCCAGATATTTGCTCATCGAATGCCTATTTGTAGGCCAAGAGAAAACTATTTTGAAAAGTTCACGGAAGCATGGTCTAAACTTTTAAAAGACACTAACTTACAGCTGACTGATAAACTATTGGATCTACTTCGCGAAAGGAGTTCCAGACTCGAATAACCCTAAAATCAGCATCGGCTCAAAATCAAAGAAGACATGAAGAAAGTTTTACGAGTATTTAAAAAAAATCTATGATTGGAGTAACTGGCTCGGTTACCAAGCCAGTTATTCCAGTGGTAAATTTTCAAGAATTGTATTCTATTGGCCTGCAAATGGCCCTTCCTCAAGACAACTGGATAGGCTGGGTTTTGCTAGCCTCACCATGACAGGATTAAGCGTGAGATTGTTTTGTCACACGACGCTGGTTATATTTGCAGGTATTTCAGGAAAGCAGAGGGAAGCTGGAGCAATGGAAAATGGACGGTGTTCTGGTAAGAAACATAGCCCCTGTAATAGAGCGTCATTTTCAATTAAACACTCCCATATCTAGATTGTTAAAGGAGATTACAAATGAAAAGTAGGCTTCAATAAAAAAAAACATCAAAGAAAATAAATAACGGGAGCGATATCATCCAATCCAATTATGTTCACAATATCCAACAGTACATTTTATCTTGTTTTGGAAACATGTTCAGTTATTTCTAAGCCGGACTGTATGTGGAACAGGCTATCCCTTATCTCCCTGACATGATAGGGGCTTAATGATCAGCAGACTCCTGTTTATTTTGAAAAGTGTATTACTAAAAACTGTTACCCTCTTAGATAACAACAATGAGAATTAAATCACATAGGCTAATGATTCACTTCTTTGTTGTCCTAGATATAACTGCTCTCACTCCTCCCATCCCCAACCATCCCGCTTTCTCTGACCATCCTCTCTCTCTCTCTCAGTACCTTCTATCTCAATGTCTCCCTCTCCCATATTCTCTACGTCTCTCGTTTTCTCTCACCTCCCTCCTTCATTCCCTCTCTCTGTCCCTCCACTATCTCTCCCCCTCCGTCTCTCCTTTCTGTCCCTCCCGCTCTTTCTCTCGCTTCCTCCCACTCTCTTTCCCTTGCTTCCTGCCTCCCTCTATCTCCCTCTCACTTTCCCACTTCCCACCATTCTCTCTGTCTCTCCCTCCATGCCTCCCTCCCTCTCTTCCTGGCTCTTGCTCTGAGAATCTTGTCTTTATCTTCCTCTTCCACTCACGCCCCTTTCCCCATATGTCCTATCTTCTCCCACACCTCTCTCACATGCCAATTTAGTTCAGTCTTTCATCTCTCGCTCTTTGATTTCAGGTATGGTATCTTACAGCACACCTTGTCCTCGGAGCTGATTGATCTGGCTCTTAGCAAAGACAGCTCATTCTGCACCTGAGCCAGAGACGGGCGCAATCACGCGGTAGCATTCTAATGATCCAATAAATTCTGTTCAAGCGATCATGTGACATCTGGTGCGACAAGATGGCGGTTCTTTGTGACAGGTGGTCGCTTCAACCATGTGTTACGATGACCTGTCTTAAAGAACCACCATCTTGAGGCCCTAAAAGTAAGTCATTTCCTATGGTAAGTGACTTGTATAAAGAGACTTTAACCCTTTAACGTTCGAATTTATTGAAGAAAATTTGAATTTTCTCATAGAAAATGTCCATTTGCAGACCAAAAGAAAACTATTTTTGAAAACTTACCGCTGGGATCACTGGCTCAGTTATCGAGCCAGTCATTCCAGTGTTAATTTTCAAAAATAGTTTTCTTTTGGTCTGCAAGTGGACATTTCTCAAGACCACTGCACAGGTCGTTTTTGGCTGATGTGAGTGTTAAAGGCCCCTATGGTTATTTTTGAAAATTTTCCACTGGATTGACTTCTGTTGGTCTTCAAATTAACATTTTCCAAGAGCACAGCAGAAGGCATTTTGGGCTCTGTTAATGGGTAAAAGGTTACGGATTATTTGATTTTATTCTTCATTTGTTGTATTACCGAGTCTAAGCTAACTCGGCGTTCAATCAGATTGCGTATGTTGGTTTACATCGTGCAATGTGATGTGGTGTGTTGATGTTGGTTCAGCACTTTGGTCTTCAACACTTCGCATCGATGAGGTGAAATGTCAATGATCAGAGGATGAAAATTGGTTTTCATTCCAGTATGATAAGATTGCTTTGGAGGTTAAGAGGTCAACGTTAAATTTATCTAACTAATAGGTAATGAAATTGGTTTCTGTTCAATAATTATGGTTGCTCGGACTCGATCATAAACAGAACAGTCTACAAGTAATGCGGGTGCCGGTGTGTTCACTATATTATAGGTTGAACAATGCTATTTTTGGTGATATATTTATCATATAAACAAACCTTCTAGCCCGTTCCATATTTTTCGATATGAGCACACGTGCCATATTCAACGGAGTATTTTCATTGGCTGTTGGGTGCACAACCCATTCAAATCGACCAATTAAAACATCGATTGATGTGAGCGTGATGCGTAGGGATTACTACGCAGTACTGCTTTACTACGATTTGTTTACTACGATTTGTCATTCATGAAACGTCATCGCAAAATGTCATTGTTTGACAGTTTATCAGTCGGCAGCGAAGTAACGATTGATGGCCGTGGCTCTTCGATAGTTTTAGAAGTCTAGTTTACGGCTGACATTGCCACATTTTGTGTTTGTCACTATATTTTGCTGCGCGTTCAGTATCTGTTATCAAATAGTGGTGCGTCATAGCGGTGGTATCGATTTCACAAAAATCAACAATGAGAAATCAGATAAAAGTAACATCAGCAACTATTGGCAAATATTTCAAAATTACAGTTTATATGATAAATAAAATCTCAAACTCGCTAAAGCTCTTGCAAATTGATAATTTTCAACTAAGTCCATAATAGTGATATGAAAAGTGACCTCGTTCCAGATTCTCTCTTTCTCTCTCTCTCATATATATAATTATGTAAAAACATTTGAATGGTGCACAGAAATTAATAATTATATTTTCATGGAATACAATTGTCAATTACTAATTCTATATGACGTTGAAATTGAATTTAGTAATTAAATAAAATTGTTAACAATCGTCTCTGAGTCTGAATCCTGATAGATGAGACATGAGTTTAATGATGATTATATTTTATGCTTGACCTGAAAGTAATCTTGTGTTATTCATTTGTCTATAATACCTGTATTAGTGCTATTTTAAGAATGTGATTCGTTAATTTAATTAACTAATATTAATCAATGCTGTTTAACAGTATGTGTGTAGCTGTGTTTGTGAATATTATTTAACCCTCTAATGGCCAAAGCCAGCCTATGCAGTAGCCTTGAAGAATGTCCATTTGTTGGCATAGAAGAGACAATCTTTGAAAATTTATTACTAATGCCTGGCTCGATTATATTAAGGCAGTCATTCCATTCTAAATTTTCAAAAATAGTCTTCTATTGGCCAGTAAATGGAAATTTACTAAGAATGATTTTTTGTTACCGGCGTTAACCCTTGAACACTTGAATTTATTTAATTTTCTCATTTAAAAATGTCCATTTGCAGACCAAGAGGAAACTATTTTTGAAATTTTACCACTGGAATGACTGGCAACCCTCATATCAGCCAAAAACGGTTTCTGCGGAGGTCTTGAGAAATGTCCACTTGCAGACCAAGTGAAAACTATTTTTGAAAATTTACAACTGGAATGAGCAACCGAGCCAGTCATTCCAGTGGTAAATTTTCCAAAATAGTTTTCTCTTGGTCTGCAAATGGACATTTCTCAAGACCTCCGCAGAAACCGTTTTTCGCTGATATGAGTGTTAATGACTTATCGGGGTTTTATAGATGCACAATGTGATTACAAACAATGCACCAACACAGGAAAATCTTTACTTGTGTATGCATAGTTTGTCTATATGAGGTTATGGCTGATTTTCTGTCGTGTTAGTCTGTTAGTCTCACTATGAAGTGTCACAAGACTCGTAATGACTGTATCCCGCATGAGTTTCAGCAAAATATTCCTTATATCATAAAGAATTTTTCATTTATAGTCTGTAAATGTTGAATGTAATTTTGATGTCAACGGTCAAATTGATCTAAATATGGGAATTGCATCTCTACATGATAAGACAAGTTCTACGAAGGGATTTTCACCGAGCTTGACCTATAGGTAGCGTTGTTCCGATTGATCAGTTTGATCGATGATTGATTGGTTTGCATGTTCAACCAACCGATCGATCATGATTTCAGAAATCGATGTTAGTTGTTTATAAATTGACATTAATAATATATTTTAACTGGTCAAGCTAGAAAACAAATACTTTTTGGAAAAGAATTTAAATTTAATTGTTGCAACTGTATAGTATTACTCCTTAGTCTAAGTCATTAATTCTTTCAGGACTGAAATAGTATACTAATTTCAAAGCAACCATACATGTACCAGTAACATGTTGAAAATTTTGAAACTTATTTGACTGGAAGCTGTTGCTGCCTACAGCTGCCTTAGCAACAGCTTCCAGTCAAATTAGTTTCAAAATATTCAACAAATTGTTTCTTAAACTATTAATCCGTCATACCTGCGACTGTTTGAAAGGGGTAATTATCCTTGAACGTGAGATAATTCCTGCATTCAAAATGGGTAAAAATGAGAACCCATTATGATCTATCATTAATTGATCATCGGTTAGTATATAAACCCAATCATCGATCACAAAAATAGTACCAACACTACCTATAGGTTTTCCTTAAGTAGTTCACCATGCCTTTGACCCCAAAAGCATTACCATTAAGGGAAACCTATGGGTTTTATCATGTAGAGATACAATTCACCTTTCCAGAGTATCCATCTATCATCTGCTGACATCATATGACGTCATAATCAGCGTGTAGGATGACATCATAATCATTACATCATAAATGATGCTATTTAGCCTGTCCAACTCTTAATAGTCCAACACGTACGAATTGTATGTCTCTACTATTTAATGAACATGCTGTTGAATATTTTGAAACTAATTTGACTGAACGCGCGCCGGGTCATATTATTTCCAAAATATTCAATAGCTTACCTGTATAGTTTTGTGGAAATTGATAGTCAGGGAATTTAGAGATCGATCGATCCCAACATGAGCGAGGTGTGGGTGGAGCGTAGCTAGAGATGGGCGGGGCATAGCTAAAAATGGAAAGGCCCATTCCCAGGAGATTACATTTTTGGATGATAATGAATTCGCGATAAGCGACCTTCACTAAACATACCATGCATGTCATGGCGTAATTTAGAATTTAATATTTGTATAGCATGAATTGCTATGCAAATTATAAACTGCATAGTTGTCTGCAAAAATGTATAGCAATTAACTCTTTCACGGATAAATTCCCTGTATCTCAATCTCAGAGCAAACAAACAAGAAAAGCGGTTGAATAATTTGAAATTAATTTGTAGGCAGCAATGGCTTTCTACTTCGAATAATACTTACCAGATGTACTATTATGATAATGTCTATTATCTAGTCTAGCTCAAAATAAACAATTAAAACTCCGCACTCTCCTGGTCCTGCCCATACTGTGTCCGGGAATACCATAGCCGCAGGTACCGAGTCTATTCCCAATCACAGTCAGATTCGTCTATTTTGCGCTTGTTTCAAGTCGCATGTGTTTAGAGTGTCATTTAATTGATAAATTAAGCAGTTTTAGCGCGTGTTTGTGAAAACCATCGCTGGACTAATGGAGGAACTAGGGAAATCATCACAGGGGCAGGTTGTATCAATCTAGAATTTATACATTCGTGCCATAATGACTGTTTGAAATTTCCTTAAATTGGCACATTGTTTTATAATGTTAGCCATTGTTGGAGTCGCTTCTGTACCCGTTAACTTTTAGTTTTAATTCGGGTACTCGGTTAATTTCTCTTGTGACTCGGTTCCTCTAAGATGGATGCGCCCTTAGCCAAGATGGCGGCGCCCATGTAATATGTCGTTATTGGCTTGGTGTATCCAGGCACTCTGTTATCGCCGATTTTAGCTCTCGCTTCATTGTCGAGGGTGTTTGTAGTGATCGGCGAGGTTTTCTTGGTTATTTAACGTTAGTTAAAGGCTGAGTTGTGTTTTGTAAAAAATTTTCACTCAAAAAAGTTTCAAATATTTCCTGCCTAAGACTTGTTATCATTAATTTAAGAGAAAGTTAATGTGTTTAAGAAATCTTAACTATCAAGTCTATTGTGCGTATTGCTCGTCATCACTTGTCATGTGCAGCGTTTTAATTCTTCTCTGTGTTCGCAGAAACCGAAGAACCCGGACACGTTGTGCCAAAAGTGCAACAGGTTCATGAAACGGAAGTATCTTGGTCATCACTGTGTGGCGTGTGCGAAGTGTAAGGTCGGAAGCCCTTGTGATGTGTGCGTCAAGTGGTCGTCGGCAATGGTGGCTGAGTTTGACAGGGATCGACGGGCGAGGCTGGAGCGTATAGAGAAGGACAAGGCAGTGAAGCGGCAGCAAGCGTCGTTGGTTGGACTGGAAGGTCGGCTGAATGAGAGGATGGATTCAGCACTGGGCGTATGGGCGGCCCAGTTCAAGGCCATGTTTGATTCATTACAGTCCACGGTCCCGGTGAGGCAAGCTGGTGCAGGGCAACCATTAGGTGGTCCGGCTAGTTCTGCTGAGGGTCATGCACCTGACCCTTCTCTGTCCTCGGCTCAAGAGCCGTCGGTAGAGGAGGAAGATTTGCTGTTGATGGAAGACTCCGGCATGCCGGATCTTTCAATGTCGGCGATGCCTAGTACGTCCCAGGGGTCTCCCTCGGGATTTGTACGGGTTTGCCAGGCGGATGGTGATGTCGACGTTCCGTCGGGCATTTTTCATCCGTTATTTGTGCAACCGGATATGCCGGCGGAGCCGTGGTTTGCGGTTCCGACGGCTATCCCGGCGGCGTTAGGCGCGGCTCCTATCGGAGTGACAGTGCCAGCCGTGATTGAGGCGGTCGTAGTCCCGGATCCCGTGTTGGAGCCGATGGACTGCGGAGAATCCGTATCCGGCGATTCGTTGGATACTGGTGCCGCTGGTAGTCGCGCTATGGATGCGCTCTGTCCTGGCAGAGACGTATATCGTAGCGTTCAGCAAGGATCGTCGGTGGCCCTCTCATCTAAGGGAGAGAGGGAGGATGAAAACGGGAGTTCTTTAATGGACAATTCCGCTTTCTGCACCGAAGCTGAATGGGTGCAGGTCCTTGGATGGATGACCAATCGTCTCGGGTTGGCATCGGATCTAGGATCTCAGCGCGATCCGGCGATGGAGCGGATGTCAGAGCGTGCGGCTAGCGCTCTGTCCAGTGGCTCTTCGGCCATGCCTACACTCCCCTTGGACACGCAGACTTCTGACATGTTGGAAGTTGCGGCATATCGTCTGGTTCAGCCAGACTATGCGTTGCCCAAGGCCCCGAAGGGGATAAGGAGTAGGGTCCGTTTTCCGGAGCAGGCTTATCATCAGTACGCCAGGGTTCCACGGCTTTCCGTTGCGGAACGTGAGGCGCTGAATAGGCCGTTGGCTGGGAAGGCCAAGGGGCGGTCACGTCCCTTGGTTTCTCAGACCAACAAAGACCCGTTTAATGAGCTCACGCTCATTGAGGATGCGGCTAGGGCAGCCATGGCTGCGCTGTCGCACGGGTGTACCGTCTTGCAGGGTATGCTGGACTGCATGGCGGAAGGCGGACAGGTGCCAGAGGCTGCTCCCGGAGTTGTTCGGGACACCATGCGCCTGTCTCAGGATTGCCTGGCCAGGGTGATCACAAGAACTTTAGCAGAGCGACGGAGAATGGTTCTCGATTGTGTGGAACCAGGACCGGAGATGAGGGCAGCGTTATCTTCTGCGCCTTTCATAGGTCCAGGCTTGTTCGGCGGCTCGGCACGACAAGCGCTTTCTAAAGTTGCATCGATGGTGGCGGAGCAAGAGGTGGTCGGCAAGTCGTGGAAGTCGACCAAGAGGACTCAGCCGCAACAGTCCTACCGTCAACACAGGCAGGAGCAGCAGAGGCAGCGTCCTAGATCGCCCTTCCGTCCTTCTGCCCGTGATGCCCATAGGCCATCCGGAGCACAAGGGCCTGGCCGTTCGTCCGCATACAAGCCCTCTAGTAAGAGGCCGTATGAGGACGACAGGAAGGGTGGCGGTTCGGGCCGTGGCGGCTACCGTAAGGATAGTCGTGGCGGCGGTTCCGGACCGTCATACCACAAGAAGCCGCGGGGCGGCCGTGGGGCTCGTTCCTGACGGGTTTCCGGCGGAATCAATACCGGCGGCTTTGGAAACAAATGGAGTCGAGAATCTTCACCCAAGCGATGTAGCGTCTTGTCGGCTAATCTCGACCGACAACTGTGTGCAGATTCCTTCCGTCGGAGGCAGACTTCAGCTATTCCTAAGCCAATGGGAACAGGTCGTGCGCGACTATTTAGTCTGTCAGTGGATAAGAAACGGCTACGATCCAGACTGGCTCATCCATCAATCGTTAGTTCCGTTAACCTCGACTCCAATATGGACTCCTATTCCAAGGGAATTAGACCGTCTAGTTGCCATTCAGTCAGAGATAGAATCGCTTCGTCAGAAGAAGGCGATTCACCTGGTCGCCGATCAGTCATCACTGGGCTTCTATTCGATTATGTTCCTAGTTCCGAAGCGTACCGGAGGGTGGAGACCAATTCTCAATCTCAAACCGTTGAACAAATTTATTCTTTCTCCCAGATTTCAGATGGAGACGGTAGCAGCGGTGATGACAGGGCTCAGGAAAGGCATGTGGGCGGTATCAATAGATCTGAAGGATGCTTATTTTCATATTCCAATGTCAATTCCCTTTCAGAAGTACCTGCGATTTGCATTCCAAAACAATGTTTGGGAATTCAATGCTCTTCCATTCGGCCTGACCACGGCTCCGAGGGTCTTCACCAAGGTGGTTCTCGCCATGACTTCTTTTCTTCGCAGGAGAAACATAGCTGTTCACACTTACATAGACGACTGGCGGCTAAAGGCGGGGAATCCAGTCGCTCTGTGCAGCAATCTGAAGGTAGTCCTAGACTTATTAAAGAAGCTAGGATGGATTGTGAATCTAGAGAAATCAGAACTGACTCCATCCCAGGAGTTTGTTTATCTGGGAATTTTTTTCAATCTCAGGGACGGCGTAGCTTTTCCGGCGGAGAGCAGAGTCAGAAGCCTGATTGCAGTATTGGAGTCAGTTTCTCTAGGAGCCTATCTGACGGCGCGTCAATTTCTCAGAATACTCGGTTTACTAGTATCTCTGGAGAAGGTGGTGCCATATGCGGCGCTCAGGCGCAGGCCGATTCAGATGTATTTGATGTTGTTCTGGTCACAGAGAACAGATCCGTTATCTCTGAGAATACCAGTAAAAGAACCATTGATATTCCACCTTCAGTGGTGGTTGTCGGAACAGAATCTCCTGCGAGGTGTTCCTCTACAACCTCCTCAACCTCAGATGTCCATATTCACGGATGCATCGTTGACAGGTTGGGGAGCGGTATTGGACAATCAGTCAGTGTCAGGGGAATGGGATTGGACCAATGCGCAGAAACATATCAATGTGCTCGAGCTATTAGCGGTGGTATTAGCACTGCAGAAGTTCGAGAGTCTAGTTCAAGACAAAATTGTCTTAGTAAGGACAGACAACTCAACAGTGGTGTCTTATTTGAACCGCCAAGGCGGGACAAGATCACCGGAGTTGTGTATGATGGTTTGGAACCTTCTGCTGTGGTGCCAAGAGAGGAATATTATTCTTCGGGCAGCACACATTCTTAGCGGATGCTCTCAGTCGAAGGACGGTTTGTCGTCCGATGGAATGGCAGCTCAACCAAGTGGTAGCGGAGGTTCTATTCAAACAATGGGGCAAGCCAAATGTCGACCTATTTGCAATGAAGAAAAACGCAAAGATGGTCACGTACGTGTCACCGATCCCGGACCCGTTAGCTCTAGCAGTAGACGCACTGGCGATAAGTTGGAAGGGAATGTACGCGTATGCGTATCCTCCAACAATTCTCATCCCGAAAGTTCTGGCAAAGATAAGAGAGGGGATGTGCCAAGTACTACTGATCGCTCCTAATTGGCCAGGCCGATCATGGTTTATGGATCTGCTGGACCTTCTGGTCTGCAGTCCAATCCCTCTTCCAGACACAAGAGATGTAATCTCTCAGAACAACGGTCTGTACCTTCACGACAGACCAGAAATGTTCAAATTGACTGCATGGATGTTGTCAAGCAGCGTGCAATTGAGGGTGGCTTTTCTGAGCAAGCAGCGAAGTTTGTTGCTTCGGCCAGAAGAGTTTCGACCACAAAAACATATAATTATAGAATCAACAAATTTGCACAGTGGTGTGAGAGAAGAGATATTGATCCCTTTTCTGCATCTGTTCAACACGTAGCAGATTTTATCTGTCATTTATACGAAGTTGACAAACTTGTACCTTCTACCCTAGCAGCATATAAGTCTGCATTAGCTTCTGTCATTCCTAGTCTCACCATTGGGGGAGTGGAGAATGACACCTTGAATGAAGTTATCAAAGGAATGAGCAATCTGCGACCTAGACAGCCAATTCCTATCCCATCATGGAATCTATCTCTTGTTCTACAGGTTTTAGGGCATGCTCCCTTTGAACCGATTAGATCTATTGACATTAAACTGTTAACTATTAAATCAGTTTTCTTGGTTGCAGCAGCGTCGGCGAGAAGGAGAAGCGAGATTCATGCGCTTTCTGCCGAACAAGACCGTTTTGTCGTCACGGGTGAAGGTTTAAGATTACTTCCACGTCTTTGTTTCCTGGCAAAGAATCAGTCACTTAAATATCCAGGACAGCCGATCAATTTGCCAAGTTTAACTAGACATGACCCAAATTCTTGTGCTTGGTGTCCTGTCAGATGTCTAAAGATGTATAAGAAACGTACTTCTGAGTGGAGAGACGACCCGAAATCTCTGTGGTTATGTCTCAAAGCTCCCCATTTACGTGCTTCGAAAGATACTATTTCTCGTTGGATAGTTGACGCTATTCAGATGTCGCACAAGATCGCTACAGGAAAGCAGATTGATCGTGCGAATGCCCATGAGGTCCGAGCACTAGCAGCATCATCGGCCCTTTATAAGGGTGTCTCTTTAGAGCAGGTGATGTCTGTAGCACAATGGCATGCCGAGTCGTCATTCACTGATTTCTACCTTCGAGACATCTCCAGCACACTTAATCCAGTAGCCGTCGCCAATCTGTCGAACCTAAACTAAGCCACGTCCGACCACTACTTCGCACACATCACAAAAGCCTTCCGCCTACACTGACCAAGCGCTATGCACATGACTGAGTACGACCGTGGATTGGGCCTAGCTCCTGTGATGATCAAGAACAGATCGACCACTCAAAAATGGTGAGTGTTTACATTAATTAAGTGACTATAAATATGTTTACTTCCAGTCGAAATACCAGACTGAGTAAGTGAATAGTCTGGTACAAGAGTATATTTATCCTCTCATACAGACATGAGACTCATTCCAATTTGAAAATCTAATCGATATACTGATAGTTTTTTCAAAGATTTGAAGTTGTAGTAGCTTCTTTGCACTCTACTGGACTGCCCTAGCTGAGACTTGGGGCTGACACGGGTCTGGTGGGTGTTGCATCCCCATGGACATCCCTCTGGTTTTGTGCGGACAAAAGAGGGGGGGGGAGCGCGGTCTAGACCATGGAAGTTTAGCACTCTATGAGTCAGATAGCAGAACCCAAGCGTATGCCAGGGTTTTAGTCTCTTCACAACCTTCTCTGTTGGATGGTTGATGAGTGCTGGTTCGAGCCTCACCTCCTCCCACCGGCATTTCCTGGCTGTCGAAATCCGGAGTTTATCATAATAGTACATCTGGTAAGTATTATTCGAAGTAGAATCAAAAAAGCATCCGCTTTTGTTTCTACGAGAATTCTTAATACTTACCAGATGTACTATGGCCCTGCCTCAGCCGCCCCGCTGAGGTGAGGCTGAGCTGCTTTCGCAGTTTGCCAAGGCAAATATAAGACAAATCTGACTGTGATTGGGAATAGACTCGGTACCTGCGGCTATGGTATTCCCGGACACAGTATGGGCAGGACCAGGAGAGTGCGGAGTTTTAATTGTTTATTTTGAGCTAGACTAGATAATAGACATTATCATAATAGTACATCTGGTAAGTATTAAGAATTCTCGTAGAAACAAAAGCGGATGCTTTTTTGATTCAGTCATATTAATTTCAAAATATTCAACAGAATATGCTATACATGTTAAAGAATTGACTTTTTCAGGGATTAGTCGCTGAAAGGGTTAATGATAGAACTTATGAAAATCAATGCTAAAGTGCAATCGCAGAAAAATTGTGCATAGCAGATACAGCTATGCATGATGCAGAATGTATAGCAGTGGCCTAAATATGTGTAGAAAATTAAGATTCGATACCAGATACATTATGCCCTGCATGTTAGTGTGTGCGTGCGTGCGTGCGAGCGTGAGTGTGAAGAAGTTACTTACTTTGCCATAAAGCTATAGCTATGGTGACTATTGTCGAGATTGATGATCAGAAAGTTTCTAAGGTGATGGGGATCACCAATCTCGTATTGTTATTGCTAGTCTCTGACCTAAAGCTGTTCATCTCTTATGTCTTGCATCATATACCTTTATAAATATTAGTCAGTATTACAGTATTATTTTAGTTAAATATTCTTCAATGTAATTTATTTTTGTTTAATGTTACGTTAATTATTTTAAGATTTTCCTTTAAATTACTATTCCATACCACGTTTTAATGGTATTTTAAAAAATCCACGTACTACAATATTTAATTGAGTTTGTTAAAGAAGTCGTCAACTGTTAGTAATATCAAAAACATTCAACTGACGGTACTTTACATGAAAGAATTTATATGTATATATATATATATAATTTTGAAGTATTTTGTCAAATCTTTATTTAATATTATATACACAATTCGGCCAGACCAATTTATGTCTGTTATTTTACAAACAATCCTAACTTAATTTTCATTAACCTCTACACGGAGCAGGGGATGGTTCGACTATATGATCTAAATACTGTCCATCATGATAAATCAATGAAAATGTAAATTTTTCATGATACATTGCATATTCTGTTGAATATTTTCAGATTAATTTGACTCAAAAGACATTGCTGCCTAAGGCAGCAACGTCTTCCAGTCAAATTAATTTCAAAATATTGAAGTTTTCCTGTATGTGGTTGCCTTGAAAATGTGATATGAGGAATTCATCGATGAAATGGTTAAAGCTTTTTCAAAAGGACTTTGACGGCTCAAGATGCAAGTTTAGAAAGAAAAGTAATGCTATGGAATTATTTCCAACATTCTTGCTATCTTAGAATTTTGACAACCAAATTTATCCTTATCATTCAGAACACCGGAGGTCTCACTAACTCTAAATGTTCATTTGCAAGTTAAGAAAATGAATTAAAAGTATATCTATAACTGGAATGACTTCGTTGATTGTCAATCCAGCCAGGCATTCCAGCAGTAAACTTGGAAAAAATGTCGTCTTGACCATTAAAGGTCTTGTGAGGACTTGCGGTCGATAACGAGTTTTAATAAATTTTATGGTCTACACTATTTAAACACAATAGCGTCACTTTGGAGTGAGAAAAATATGTTAGGCAGCCCAAATAACGAGATTAAATGACGCCTCAATCTGAATCACATCACCACTCGCTGTGACGTCACACCGGGAACGGCGCTGTGAGCTGGGTCAATATTTTTCTGTAGTACAAAGGTAACATATTTTAAAACGTGCATTTAACAGGATAGACTTCACCTACCATAACATAAATTATGTCAGGTTGAATCTAAGTCTTCAAGAAATAAAAAATCATGATTTTTTTTAATCTGGTTTCATGGATAGCTATATTCGCATAATAATAGGCCTATAACTACGGTAAACCATGGGCAATGCTGAAAATCGGCAATATTTCAATGCATGTGACAAATAGTCTGCAGTCTAGTAGGCCTAATTGCGGATCCATTACCATTCTTGAAAGGACTGGGTGTACTATGTACTGTCTGGGATGGATGGATGTGAGTGTGATGATCGAGGTGGGTGGGAGAGGTTGACGATGGCTATAATTGTACTATTATTCATATCTAAATGTATAGGCTACTGAGTGCAATTACAACTTTTTCTGAAGATTACGAATCTACAATAAGTGTGTCAGTGTGTCCTATGTGAAATTTCCCGTGATTACTGATTAGAATGTAATTGTTTACCTATAAGCTTTTGGTAATGTGTTTGTATAATAATAATGTAGAGGCATGTATGGGTCAACACGTACGTTGGTGTGTGTGTGTGTGGGGGGGGGGGGGGGGGCATCACGCCTGTGACAACCGTATGAACTATATCGTTTTCAAACCAACTTCTTCCATGTATGGAAGTAGCATACACTCATATTTCAATGTTATGAAAAAGCAAAACTGTAGCGGATGAACAAATTTTAAATAGGTAGGTGAACTGACAGATGTTCAGAGGTCGCCAGCATATCATCTTTACTTACAGTGCAGCTCATAAATAAGTTTAAATGCTTCCAAAGCAAAAACACAAATATGTTAGTTAGAACCATATGAACATGATACAAGAAATGTTATGTTGAATATTTTGAACACAATTTGGGTTGAAATCCATCCCAATTATGTTCAAAATATTCAACAGTATATGTTATTTAAGTTGTACTATAAGCGTGCGGACGGAAGTGAAAGCCTCGCTACGCATCTTGTCCGCTGCCTAAATTGTAAACAAACCTTGTACTGTCAATAATATGTCAATGTAGACGCAAATAGATTAGTATAGATTAGATTTATATTTACCCAACATTTTAGTTAAGTTTAAACACATAACTGGGGTAACTGCTATATTGCAATCATACATTTATTCATAAGCCTACACAATGGTAAATTGCGATCATACGTGCATTGAGCGGTGTAGGCCTACTTAACTATCATTTAAAACGTTGTGTACATGCGTGCCTATCATCTATGCAAAATCTCTGCAGTCAATCCAGAAAGATAAGATATATGCATTTGTAGAATTGTATTCCAAGAAGTGTGTGGGTGGGTTTGATTAAATATAGCCTAATTCACGTACCCGAAATCCGATGTTACTGTCACCTCTAACAGGCCTATACGTTACAATTATGATGTCAGGCACCATGACCATGAGGTCTGTCCTTTAAATTTTAATCAACAAAAATATCATCAACTTCGATATTATTAAACCTTTGTGCATCTCGAACAATGTAGTGTCCCTGTGTGAACAATGAATTGTCAAAGAATAGGTGCATAGGTGCTTAATACGCGCAGCAGTAGAGAGCCTAGCTATGCTCCCCGAGATAATAATCTAGACTAATAGGAATTGGTGTCATCCCGGTGTGACGTCACAACTCTAGCGCGATAGCTAAAAACATTTGGTTGTCAAGGTGGTTGCTATATGCTTATCTCGGCTTTGGCTGGGCCGATTACAAAAATTAAAAAAGCATTTTGTTCTTCTAGTAAAGGAGAATTTGTATTATGATTGTCAAGTTAATCAGAGCGATCGGGTATCTAGACCTCACAACATCTTTAAATGGACATCTATTAAGCAAATGGACATTTAGGGTTAATACTGTAATGGAGGAATCCAGTTTTAGCTATCCCCGCCCATCTCTAGTTAAGCTCCACCCACATTTTGCCATCGATCGATCCCAGCACTCTCTGCATCTCAATTTCTAGAAAACTACAAGTACTCTGTTGAATATTTTGAAACTAATTTGACTGGGGACTGTTGCTTCCTATGGCAAAGTAGTTTCAAAATATTCAACAGAATGTTTATTAAATAGTAAAGATATACAATTCATACAACTTGACGGATTATTAAGTGTTTAAGACGGACTAAATCGCGTCATTCATGACATAATTGACTATTGCTAAGTTTGGATATGTTATCGAGGTACTCCGATCAAAGGTATCATGTGGTTGGTTTACCTGTCTACGCATGCACAGACTTAGTCTCGCTTGATGCAAGAGTAATCGAGTAGAACTTGTAATACATGATACAGTTATCCGATTAGATGCTGGTGTTGGGATATGTAATCGTGGTAAGCGGGGTACCTCGATAACATATCCAAACTTAGCCTACCCGTAGATGTGACATTGATTATGATGTCATATGATTTATCAATAAACTGGATCCATCCATTGTCTAATACTCAAGGGCCGGTATTCACAGAGAGCATAGCGTATGCGCTGTCATAAAGTAAAAAACAGACCAATGAGAATGCTGCGTTTACGCCGCTTGGGAGGGGTAAGGCGTAATTACATCTGTTCTAGGGCATAAACTCTCTTCATGAACAGGCCCTGAGCGTGAAATCATGCATTTTTCTCCACATCTCCACACTTGTCATGTGACTGGGAATTTTCGTAGAACAAAAGATTAAATTGGTCTGGCCTTATATACAGATATTTGGAACGTAGAAATCTCTGTTTCATAACTATACTCCATACATGGAGAAATTGTCAAATAATGTGATATTATTTCAATTAAATTTAATTATTATGTAAAATTTAGTTTTGTTACAGAATAGTTGAACTCTCTGGAGTGACCACCTGTCTTATAAGACCACTAGTTGCTGGTTATTTACAAATTAGATGTTTTTCCACGACTGCTACTGTTGTTATAACTGATGTCAATTTCTGAGAGCAGGCGGTTCTGCAGGTATATGCATTATACATGTACAATAAAACTTCTCTTAGAGCCTTAATTCGTGAAGCGCTCCATATTGTTAGCTTTCCAGTTTCCTTGTAAGCCATATCACCACCTACGTCATTCTGAAAGCCCGGATTCAACTTCGCAACGAAAATTCTTTAATGATTTCTTTTGTTTCATTACGTTGAGGTACACAACTTAAGCCTCTAAAAGTATACAATTAAAATTTTTTTATTTTCAAGCATTCTGGTGGCCACACGAATGTGCGCCTTGAATTTTGTGGTATTACGATGAAGGTTTCTCAGCCACTCTAAGGTGTGTGTTACCCACCCCGGTAGTAAAATTATGATAAACATGTTAATCACTAGACAGGGTATCTCTTAACCCTCAGATTTGTTCAGGAAAATTTCAATCTTCTCATAGAAAAGATCAATTTGCAGATCAAGAGAAGACTATTTTTGGAAATTTATCACTGGAATGACTCGGTTATCGAGCCGTTCATTCCAGTGGTAAATTTTCAAAATTAGTCCTCTTGGTCTGCAAATGGACATCTCTCAAGACCACTGCAGAAGGCTTTTTTGGCTGATATGAGTGCTAAAGAGTTAATACAAGGGCATGCTATATGCCTTTTGGTGGCCGTGTCGCTTAGCCACCAACAACTTTCAGTCAAATTGTTTTCAAAATATTTAGCAGGTCCAGAGATATATCCCTTGGAATATGTTGTCTGCAAAACCTCGTCAGTCAGACGTTTAAGACAGGTGCTTGTAACTCCAGTAAGTTTTGCTTTATTTGGAATGTAGAAATCTCTCAAGACATCTGCTGCTGTTTGATATTTTAATTAAATGTTCATCACAAACACGTCGCAAACATGTCACACAGTTTTATTTTGATTACAGAATGTTTTTAAGCTGTTAACATATATTATTTCCGAAATCAGAAGCCGGCAAGTGATATTGGCCATTGAGATTTAAGCCAAGTAATGTAAACACTGTGGTGTTAAAGCTGGCATGACGTATTAAAACAGTCAAATGTGACATAAATATCAGTTTTCCAAATTAGTATGCAAATATTTGACAGGCCAATTTTTCCTGCAGCCGTGTTGGGTTTTCCAAAGATTTCCGGAAAATTGATTAGACGGTTACTACTCATTAAGAGCTGGCCTGATTTCAACTAAACTTTTGCTGAAAGCACCCTAATGTGGTAGGCTTAGGCTCTAGGTGAGCTACACAAGCACTTGTGCTTCTTGTTTTAACAAAGCATGCCAGCTTTAAATGTGTGTGTGTGTGCGTGTGTATATATAAAGTATCATATACAGATTACCTGTATTTGGAATGTAGAAATCTCTATAGCTCGTACCAAAATCTGAGTGCTGTAATTCCCTGCATATTGACCAGTATCGTCATTTATTAGCCTCATCCCTGACAAAATTCACCGTCAAAAGTCTTATACTTGTCTATAAGCCTGATTAGGCCGTAGTGAAATCTAGAAGCTTGTGACTGAAAACGTGTACAAACCAATCACTCTTACATTATTTTCCACATAAAATACAATTTATACTGTCAGTTTAATAAAATATGATTTGAAACTGTATAGGCAAGTAAAATTCTTTCCAACCTGATAAGGTTGTTTTCATTGTGTTCACTCTATCAGTGAATAGTTTTATAACCTGGTCTAAAACTTGCACAATAAGTTGAAAGGGTTAATTGACAGTGCCACTTAGTCCCAATTTGCAGGGACAGACCTGGCTTAGCCAAAGCATTAGCCAAATATAATTTTCATTAGTCAAATCTTGACTTGATTAGCCAGCCATATTCATGAATATTTTGAAATTAAAGCGGACTGAAATGTACATGTCTTTCTTCTGTTAATTCTTATGTGCTTAATTCATAGGTTGGTGTGTACAAGTGGAGTGAAGTGGGGAGTTTTGTTGTATTATATAATAAAACAATGATATTTAAATCCTTGTATCATTTTATTTCATTCAATATTAAATATAATATAATGTGTATATATATGTGTATATATATATATATATATATATATATATATATATATATCACAAGTGAACAAAGACAGCACTGTTATTTAGTAAGCAATCATGATTATTCATTGTTGGTAATCCTTTTCTGGATTGCTGGAAGAAAGGCTTTCCTATCCTTTCTTGAGCACCAATCTTTGAATGCATTTTCAAAATTGAAATCATTCAATTGTGGACCAACACATTTGACCAAGATTAATTTTGACAGATTCTCTGTTGTCAGGTTACTCCTTAGACAGGTTTTAATCAAATTCTGTTTACTGAAACCTCTTTCTGATTCAACACTTGTGGGAGGAAGAGTTGTGTAGATGGTCCCCAGGGCACACATGTTTGGGTATGCAACCTCAAACTTTAGTAGGGCCATTTGCCAGAAATCATTGTAAGACAAATGCCTATATTGATGCATAATAGGTTTGAAAGAATCCCACTCTTCCAATAGTTGGTCTTTGTTGAGAGGTGGACATAGTTCATTTTCAGAATCCTCTAATTTGGCTGTTCCAAAATGCTCTGCTAGCGTAGAAATTTCTTCTTTCCCATAGCAGGATATTTCAGAATCAGACAAATTTAATGGATTCAGAATATGAAAAGAATTTAGAATTTCATCATCAGATCCAAATCTATCAGAGAGGTTTGTCAGCAGGTTGTTGATGAAGGACACTTTCATCTTTTCAAATGCTTGAACCTGTTTTGAGTTTATTTGGACAATATGAGATTTAAACTCAAAGGTACCATCTTTGAGTGCTGTCTCAAGGTTGAAAGATTGATCAAACGTGGCAAAATTTACCCCTTTATATTCACTATCAGTGAACTGCTGTATGCTTATTTTAGTGGATTCAATTAGGTTGGTCATATCAGTATGGGTCAAATCTCTAGCCTGTAGCAATAAGCATAATCTGTTTAGAACTGACAACACATCCTGCAGGAAGTATGTTGTAGCAATAAACTCATGTTTAGCCACACATTTCAACAAACCAGGAGCCCTGCCATTGTTCTTTTGTTCCACGGAATCTGACTGCAGAGTTGTTATTAGGCTACCAAATGTTTCTACAACAGCAACAACAGAAGAATGAAATGACAACCATCTTGTTGAGAATGTCTGCTTGTACTTCAATGTCTTCTCACCAAGTAGAGTTTGTGTGTCCTGTAACTTCCTTGGAGAGAAATGAAAGTACTTGTGGATTGCATTGATCAAGTCCTGGTATCGAACCAGCAAAGAGATTGCATTTGCCGCCTGACCACTAGCTAGAGCAAGTTTATGTGAACCACAGTGTGTCGATATTATGAATGGATTTGCAGCATAACTACACCCTTTTGCTTTCCCAACATGACACTTGCACCATCAGTAGCGAGACCAATTAACGCATTAGGTGAAATGTCCTTGTCCTTTAACACTTGGTGGATTTTGTTGTATATAGCGTCTGCCTTGCATCCTTCTTCTAATGAAGCTAGGGCCAAGAATGTATTTTCTACCCTACCACCAATCACTGTTCGCATGTATATAATAATATTTTGAGTCACACTATTGTCTGTTGATTCGTCAAACTGTAAGGCGTAGAATTTACAGTTTCGCACACGAGTAAGGCTCTCGCTCTCAATCACGGTTGAAATGGACTCAATAAAATCGTCGACTGACTGATGGCTGGTGTATGAGACAAGTTGGTCTTTACTCAAAATCTTCAGTGATTCGCATCCCTGGAATAGAATAGGAAAATTCAATACAATATTTGACAAGATAACTGAACCAGCAATTCTAATGATAAATTTTCAATAATAGAAAAATATTTTTTTAAATTTACCATTGGAATGACTGGCTCAATAAGCGAGCCAGTCATTCCAGTAGTAAATTTTCAAAAATAATCTTTAGGCCTGCCAATGGACATTTAAATTAAAATTATGCTAACAAAATTGTGTCATTAAAAGGTTATACGTATGGTATGTGTATACAGACAAAAGGCAATTCCATTCAATATCCTTTTCCGCATTGATCATTGTAAAAACAGCCATTTATGCAAAAGCGCTTAGATAAACAGCTATATAGCCTGGCTGTGCTGTCGGTTCAAGGGAAATGTCAAGTTTACCATCATTTGTTAAGACAAGGATTCTGATTGGCTGTTAATAGTTTAAAATGATTGCCGATTGACTGATTGAGTTAATTCACTCCTTACCTGTATCACACACTGTGCATTCAATGCGGCGATCTTTTCTTTCGGCAAATCCTCCTTGACGGCGAAATATACATTCTTCATAGTGGCAATTATCACGTCTTTAATGCTTACATACTGTCTTTGGCAGCTCTTCGACTTCCGTCTTCGCTATGGTCGCGAATTTATGATCCGATGTTAATTGATGCTTAGAAAAATCATCTGCCTTTGGCTTGGCAGATGACTTGCCAGTTACGAAAATGTTACTCCTACCAGACTCAATACAATCCCGACAGAAAAACAATTTACTTTCTGAATCATACTTTAACCATTTATATTTAACAAACCAGATGCACTTAACACTACGATTCTCTTGACACATTACTACCGATTTTTTAGTTACTGATTCTGAATCTTGTGGCTTATCACATTCGCGATCGTCATTAGAATCTAGCTTTCTTCTCTTGGTGAAGAAATCTGACATCGATGGAGTGGCTTTGCATTTGCTAGGCGTAGGTAGCCATTGCTAACATACTATGATGATTATCATGCGATTGCGAACGGTTTATAAACATATTTTGTGAGTAATTATTTAATCGCTGAGTGGCTTCGATTTCTCACCATTTCGAGAAGACCGTGAAAGATTATAATAGATCGCCATTGATCACCCGAATAGGTGCGAACGGCGTGTGTTTACCTGCTATCGTTCTAGCGCCATGACAAAAGATTCAATACATGTACCAACTTCTCAGTGGGATTTAATCCGATTAGCCATTAGATTAACCGTTACGCTGATGACTAGGCTTGCACGGTTTTTCGATTTAATCGTGAAGTTCGATTTATTTTTAAAATCGCAATTTTTACCATGTAATTGAGGAAATATCGGAAAATCGTCAAATTTCATGTTTTTAAAAAATCTGAAGTGTGTACTTTTTCGTCGCATTATATCAGTACATGAGTACACTTATAATCGATTCACGCCTGTCTTCATTGTGTGTATATCCCGCCGTGCCATGCATGTGTCGAATAATTACGAATCACAACACAGCGCTACAATAAACAAGCTAACAATAGCGAGGTAACACCTTTGTCATTGAGAAAACCAGCTAGTTACTCCGGCGAATCGCCATATAATTTTTTTTCTTTCGCTGCAGACCCTGAGTCTGTTGTGCAATGTCAAGTATATACAGTTTCAGAGTGTTAGGCAATCAGTGAACATAATTCTGTTTAATTCTAGAGTTAGCAATTTCAGATGGTCTAATAATTTTTCCTTTTTGATTCGGTTGTCATGTCAAATTAAAGAAAATAAAGCAACAGCATTCCAGATTGTTTGATTTTGAACAGTGCGTTCTATTGATTACTGTTAAATGTAAATCGTACATTCTGAAAGCAACTATAAACCACCCTATAGGACAAGTTTACGCCGTTACACTAGTACCTACTCAAAGCTACCGTCCTATGTATGTGAATTGCGCAGTATCTCCCGCGCTACTAATATTATCGTCTTCGCGTTACTCAGGTTATTACCTAAACTCGTCCTACAAAGGGAGGCTATAAGCGGAAGCATCACATAATTTATATTTTTTTCTCGGCGACATTTTATCTCAAATTTTGATGAATTAAATAATGTGTATTAAACTATACGCAATATTTAGGCGGTCCCAATTAATAATTTCACGCCCGCGATGATGGATATAAGATATACATTAAGCATAGACGTAGGATGGTAAGAATTCGTCGCATGAACATCATCATGTGTTCTAATTTCGTGCTATTTTTGTATGATTTATTTAAACTTTCTAGAAACGAGTCACATTAACCCGGTTTATACCTACGATTTAATCGAAAATCGCAATTTTTTTCCATAAAATCGATCACGATGTTTCAAATCAAAAATCGCGCAAGCCTACTGATGACGACACAATGCAAGTCGATGCAAATTTATTCATCCATATGCAAGGTCTATTCACAGGGCTTTGAATTTTGTTCAGTCAATCCACTGCTGCGATATATTTTCATACCTACCATATATCACCCTATTAATAAATAGTCTTTCATTATTAATAGGGTGGTATATTACTATATGGTAGGTGTGAAAATATATCGCAGTAGTCGATTGACTGACCAAAACTCAAAGCCCTGTGAATAGACCTTGCATATGGATGAATAAATTCGCATCGACTTGCATTGTGTATAAGGGCATGGGCGTGATCATCACGCTAGCGCGTCGTAACAAAGCGGTTACTGATTGGTTTAAAACAGATTATTATAATAATGAGGAATTTTCGGCCGCCAAGAATTCTGGGAAATATGAAATGTGAAAATCTGAGTAAAAATGTGCTGAAAACATGTACAATTTACGTTCCCTTCAGCTTATATGAACCGTTCTAAGCGGTAAAATTTATGGAGACGGATCAGGGTAGTCAAAATTGGCCAAAATTGCCCTCGCCAAAATTTTCGCCAACATCAATTTTCACTCGCCAAATTGAACTTTTATTCGCAAATGGCTACCTGGCGAGTGGCCAGGTCGGTCCCTGCCAATATTGTGCAATTAATTTTGACAGATGGATTTGAAACTGGCCAGTTGAGTGAACATCGATCAATGTGGATTAATGAGCGATGTGGGTTGTTGTGGGGTGGGGTATTAATGATTGATGTGGGTTGTTGTGGGGTGGGGTATTAATGATTGATGTGGGTTGTTGTGGGGTGGGGTATTAATGATTGATGTGGGTTGTTGTGGGGTGGGGTATTAATGATTGATGTGGGTTGTTGTGGGGTGGGGTATTAACAATTGATGTGGGGTGGGGTATTAATGATTGATGTGGGTTGTTGTGGGGTGGGGTATTAACAATTGATGTGGGTTGTGGTGGCGTGGGGTATTAACAATTGATGTGGGTTGTGGGGTGGGGTATTAATGATTGATGTGGGTTGTGGTGGGGTGGGGTATTAACAATTGGTGGGGTGGGGTATTAATGATTGATGTGGGTTGTGGTGGGGTGGGGTATTAACGATTGATGTGGGTTGTGGTGGGGTGTGGTATTAATGATTGATGTGGGTTGTGGTATTAACGATTGATGTAGGTTGTGGTGGGGTGGGATATTAATGAGGGTTGTGGTGGGGTGGGGTATTAACGATCGATGTGGGTGGAGGGGCGGTATTAATGATTGATATGGATTCGGGTGAGGGTTGAGGGATTAACGATCAAGGTAGACTCAGCGGGGGGGTTATTAACAATTGATGTGGGGTGGGTGGGGGATTAATTGATCAGTGAATACTTGATACCGCTACCGATCATTTCTCAATTAATATTCAATAACTTGAATCAATAGATGGATCCAATCTGACAGTCAAGTATATGACGTCATAATAAATTGTCACATGTAGGATGTCAATAAAAATGCATAATGAATGACATCTAGTTATGTCATGAGTATGGAATAGTCTGTCAAGGGTACCTATAGTATGTCTTTGATGGACTTAATATTTAATAAACATTCTCTTGAATATTTTGAAACTAAATTGACTGGATGCTGTTTGTTTCAAAATATTAAACAGCTTACAGTTACCTTGAAAATGGGGTTCAGGGAATTCAGCCTTCAGAGTATATATATATATTATACATATAGTGTGCCAGAAAAGTTTAGCAATTTCAAATTTGTGTTTGCTGTGTTAAAACTATGCGCCTATTCTAATCAAATTTGCAGGTAATCTTCTTCAACACACTACCTTGCTGTCTGTAATGAAATCAAAATCATTTCTTGTTTTTCACGCCGGTGCGCTTACTGCATGTGAAAATGCATTTTGCATGCACTGGTTTAAATTTGCGCGTTGCTTAAGTGAAATAACAACACATTCCAAAACAGGTAACCAACATGAACTGAAAAAGTTAATAAAGTTTACACCTGCTAACATGGGCCGCCGCCCAGGGTTATCCGAAAATTAGCGCCATGAAGCAATGTGAAGACTTGCCGCTGGTGTACGGCAGTCATCAATGAGCGCGGAGGTCACACCCACTATTGACACCTCTAGAACATTTTTCTGCCTGGACCCCTACACTGAATGACGCCTCGTTAGAGGCGCGATGCTGACATTAGGGCGACAATGAACTGTTTTTCAAATTGGAAATTGGCCCACCAATTAAGTGGTATTTTTGAATGAAATCATTCTTTTTACAAAATTATATTTATTTAGTGTTTTTTATCAGAATTGCTAAACTTGGTTCAGTATATATATATATAAAAATCACTCCGAACACGCGCAAACAGCACAGGGGCTTAGCTGGAAATGGGCGGGCCATGGCTAGATATTGATCCCTCTATTCAAGCATGGGATGGGAAGACTGATGACATCATAATATTATATCTTTATGAAATATGTCTATTGTGCTTCTGATTTACATATTTTGCATTGTTCAAGAAATACATTGAATTTTATTTGATTTAAAATGAGTATCAATTTTCATTCCGGTTTTACATCGCTCTTTGACAGCCATGACCTTTAACCTCATCCTTGTCCACCAATTGGCCAGCATATAGGCCGTTTATCCTTTCTAGATATATAAATCATAGAGTACATGGCTCAATATCAGCACTGTTGTATACTTTTGATAGTAGTAATGGACATGGCTGTCAATCATTATATATTTTTCATTTACGTCACGGAGCCACCAAGTTTTAACCCTTTCATGATGAAGCCAGCCAAAACTGGCCTCTGTAGTGGTCTTGAGGAATGTCTATTTGCAGACCAAGCGCACTATTTTTGAGAATTCACCACTGGAATGACTGGCTCGATAAAATTTGGCCTCCAAATGGACATTTAATAAGTAAATATTGTTATATTCCTGACCAAATTGTGCCATTAAAGGGGTAATTAATCACCATTGTTAGAAGTTTTGGTGACAACAGATAATGTTCACATTCCGTATTCAAGGGCAGATATTGAGGTGTTTTCAAGCTCCCTCCTTTTTTATAACAAAATATTCAACATGATATGCTATATGTATGTATGATTACTATACACCTGTGCAAAAGTTAAGCACCAGCAAAAACAATAGAACGTAGAAACATGATGGTACAACTAGGCTGCCATACTTTTTGTCCCCGCGTTAGCTGACATAATTCCAAGTACGAAATGCACATGCATGCATGACTTCACGCCGCTTGATGTCCGTGCGTGGCGGGAAACAGCACACGTGTTCAGTTATGTAAAAGTCCAGTTTGAGGTGTAGAACATTACATACAGATTTAGGCGACAAGATTAGGAATTTTGTGTTCATGACCGTGGTTTATTTGTACAGAGAGAATTAGCTCTTGATTGTGAACCGCTATGGCAAGACGAAGGTTAAGTGATCGTGTGAAATGGCAAATCATAGGCATGCATACCACTGGTATGTCACGCAGAGATATTGGCAGACAGCTGAACATTAACCATACTGTAATCAGTCGTTTGATTGCAAAACATGGGCAAACTAATGAGCTGAAGGACAGGCCTAGATCTGGAAGTCCGAAGAAGACTACTGCCCGTGATGATCGAGCCCTAGTACGCCTTGTTAGGAGATCTCCATTCACCAACAGCAGAGTGCTCAGCCAGCAATGGGAAACGCGCAATAGAGTGTCAATGTCTACCGTCAAAAGGAGACTGTATGCTGCTGGCATGAAAGCTAGGAGACCTGTCAGACGTCCTCTCCTCACTGCACACCACAAAGAGGAGCGTCTGAGGTGGTGCAACGAAAGAAGACACTGGAACATGAGATCCTGGAGACGGGTACACTGGTCCGATGAAAGTCGGTTCCTGCTTCATGCCACAGATGGTCGAACTCGTGTATGGAGGTCCAGACGCACGGCGTACGACCAACGTAACATCATGGAAGAAGTTCCATTTGGTGGAGGTTCCGTTATGATATGGGGGTGCATCTCATTTGATTGTAAGCTGGATCTGTTGACTGTACCTGGAACACTAAATGGACAAAGATATCAAGATTCCATACTGGATAGAGTTGTGGTCCCTCATTTTGTAAATCATGCACCTGGAACCCACCCTATATTCATGGATGACAACGCCCGACCACATCGTGCTAGAGCTGTGCATGAATACCTCCGCCAGAATGCCATCGAAACCCTACCATGGCCAGCAAGGAGCCCTGACATGAACCCTATTGAGCATATCTGGGACATTCTGGGAAACATGGTGAGAAGGAGGGATCCTCCTGTGCAGAACCTACAGGAATTAACAGACGCACTCCATCTTGAATGGCAACGAATACCACAATGGCGTATCAGTCGGTTGGTGACAAGCAGGAGACGTCGTGTCCAGGCCGTCATCCAGGCATAAGGTGGATATACCCGGTATTAATAATGACAGTCTCAAACTCGTGCACAGATGTTAAACTTCGTTTTCAGACACCATTAATGACAATCTAGCCACGTGTGTCAACTGTAGGGCAATAGTTTTCAGTTGTGTCAACGTAACCATATTCAGGCCTCGTTTTCAAGTTCAAACAAAAACATACAGTGTTTCCCCACCATCATAATCAGCATTCCTCTAGTTGCATTATTACCTCTTGCACTAAGATGGATGGGTACATAAATGTTTATGCTATTGCTTTCTTCATAGCACATGAATATACCCTCGCATGTGCGTAAAAATAGGGTGGTGCTTAACTTTTGCACAGGTGTATATATTCTGCGGCTGTAGTAGTAGAAACATCCTACAGTTGCAATCAGTCTTTCTTTGCTTTTGCTCACTGTGTCTTGTCCTCAGCCGAAATCCTTAGCTTCCTTAAGTCCATTCTTGACTTGAGTGTACCGAGTCCTACTTTCTTGAGGTCACCTTGTAGCACGCTTAGCAGATTTATGCAATGACGTCCTCTCCTGGCTTTGTATTTGCTGGCTCCGAGTATGGTGGATTCCAAGGGCTCTGTGCTGGTGTCTCTTGTGGCATCCTTAGCACATGGCCAAACATGGACCATCTTTACTGGGAGACTTTTACAGACAGCGGCGACGTATTACACATCTTGTATAGTGCATCGTTGGAAATTATGCTGTCTGGCCATCGGTGTCCAGTGATGGTGCATATAGGTGTTTGCGGTGGCAGGCATCGAGTTTGTCTAGAGCTTCCTTTGGAGCTGCCCAGCTGTTACAGTTATACAGCATCAAGGATACACCGGTTGGATTGTATAAACGTAGCCTTTTAATCACGGGCATCTTTGATCTACGAATCCAAAGCTTCCAGAAGGACTGGAAAGCTATGTTCCCCATGATGCAGCATGCAGCAATGTCAGCAGTACTACAAAGCAGTGAGCCCAGGATTTTACTTTGCCACCATGGTTCACCGCCACGAAGTGGATCGTTATTTTCTCTAGTTTCATGCTTTGTAGATATGTATATGTGGATGAACTCTGTTTTGTATTCATTCATAGAGATTCTCAATTTTTAGTTTGCTTACAGCTACTGCCTTCTCCAAGTTACTGGGAGAAGCTCGTTAAGGGTTTTCTTTTCCACGTCTATGAAGTCCACATCATTGACATATTCCATCTCAAGCGGCATACCCAGTATTGACACTGGGGGTTTGATCTTGTGAAACTTTCCCGAACGGATTTCAATGCAGAAGCAAGGTAACAGGTGAAAAGTACCGGAGATATCAATCAGCTCCCTACAGGGAGATGGTCTGTCTCAAACTCTGCAGATTTCACTGACTTGACTCGTACTCTCAGCTTGGTGTGTCTGCAAGCAGTAGTCTCACTAGTCGTAGCTTATCTTCATTGCAACCTGATATGCTATACATTGCGAAGACGTACTTTTTCAGGGATTTGTCATTGAAAGGGTTAAATTGTACCGCAGAATGCCAACTCAGCTTCTCTTCAATACTATTTCAAAAACTAGTCTCGTGGTCTAAATGAACATTCCTCAAGACCACTCCAGAGGCCAGTTTTGGCCATCTTTGGCTCGTGTTAATTTCATTCATAATAGGTACAGATACATACCTGGATAATGCTAAAACTCATGAATTCAAATCAGATTCAGCGTTGATAAATATACTTTATTTTAAGTTATTAACATGTATGTACATAAATCTTACTATTGACAATAATACCTTATCTATTAACAAACATAGTATTGCACTCTGTCATAAGCACTATACACTAGTAACTGTAAACACTCCGTCACCGGATGCAGTGTGGGGCGATGCAAACGCCATTAGGACTGTTATAGCGTATAATAACATCGCCAATGGAAGAAAAGAGGGATCCTGTTCAAGCTATGTCCTCCCAGCTCTATCGCATCGCCAGCCCATGGTTTGCACATGCTGGAAACGATTTCTATACTTTGAACCATGAACTCCCAGAATCCCAACCTCAAGGTAACCATACAGGTAAGCTGTTGAATATTTTGAAACTAATTTGACTGGCCCCCAGTCAAATTAGTTTCAAAATATTCAACAGAATGTTGATTAAATTATAATTCACCAGACATTCAATTCGTACACTTCATGACGGACTTTCCAATTTTCACGTCATCATAATAGTAATGACAGCCTACATGTGATGTAATGGACCTTTCCAGTTTTAGATTATGCCCCGCCCATCTCTAGCTAAGCTCCATTCACACCACGCTCGTGTTGGGATCGATCGATCTCTGAACTCCCTGACTATCAATTTCCAGAAACATATACAGGTAATCTGTTGGGTATTTTGCAACTAATTTGACTGGGCCTATGGCAGCAACAGCACGTACAACATGTCAGACTATTAAGTGATAAAGGCGGACTAATTGGAATCATCATAATTATGACGTCAGCATAAACGTCACTTAGTTGATTATGACCTCATATGATGGATGGATAAACTGGAAGGGTGAACTGATCGTGGCATCATATACTTCACTAGTTACTTTAGTGACAGACTGGATTCTTCCATTACAGTCGTGGGCAGGTAGAAAAGTATTGTTACCTGATGAGAATGCATCTGACAGAAGTAAACATATAAGCTTTTAACGGTTAAAGTCGGCCAAAACCAGCCTCTATAGAGGTCTTGAGGAATGTCCATTTGCAAACCAAGAGAATATTTTTTGAAAATGTACCACTGAAATGACTGGCTTGATAATCGAGCCAATCATTCCACTGATATATTTTTAGCTCACCTGGCCTGAAACAAACAGTCGAAGGTCAACACCATAAAAACATAAGTTATTGTTCCGGACACACACACACACACACACACACACACACACACACACACACACACACACACACTTGTATACGTGCGCGCATGCACACACACATGTATGCAAGCGCACACACATGCATCCAGCCATGCACACATGCACAGTCAATTTAAGTTTTGTAGCAACTCCCGGCAAGAAAAATAAAACAGCTTCCATCGAATTGATTACAAATACACTTGTCCATAATTTTTACATTTTTTAGTGTCCATATAATATTATCCTATGCAACCCTCTACACTTCGCTCAGTTACTGTGCATTATTAAATGAAACCAATTTTTCAATATAGCAAGCAAGTCGCCATCTTGGACTTTACACCTGGACCAATTTCAATTGGGATCCTTCCTATACATGCTAAAGCAACTGGATTTTCAAAGTTTTCAGTCAATACATCAAAGCTACAATTATTCCACATAAATTGATTTTCAAAATGGTTGCCTGGTGGCCAAGTGTTAGAACAAATAGTCAAAGCTAGAAAGCGTAATTTCATGAAATTTATTATCAATATGGTCAACATGGATATGGCGTTTCTACAAAGATTTAATAGGAATCCTCCTTATACCCATACCTGGCCCAATGAACTTCATTTTGGAAACCATGTTGCTGCAAGATGTCGCTGTCTATGACAGCAACAGCTTTCAGCATCATTGTTTTCAAAATGTACACCAGCCTATCGTCTGCTGACTCAATTACCATTTTGAAATCGCTGTGGTAATTTTTAACCCTTTAATGGTCAAGCCTGCCAAAAATTGCCTCTACAATGGTCTTGCGTAATGTCTATTCACAGGCTGACTATTTTTGAAAATTTACCACTGGAATGACTGGCTTGATAACCCAGCCAGTCATTCCAGTGATAAATTTTCAACAATAATCTGTTAGTCTGCCGATGGACATTTTCTATAAGAATATTGATATTTTCATGCCTAGATTTGAGGGTTAAAGTCTTGAATAAGTGACAAGAACGTATTGATCAATGTGTCAGATGATATTTAGAGACAGTCTCAGTAATGGTACCAATCTGTCAAATGAGTTTCCTATGCCAAATCAGCACATCACCAATATATCTTAGAGTAGTGACGCGCTATCAAATCCATTCTATGTGTAGGATTGATTAATCATAGAAATGATCCTGGTATTTGAAAATATGCACAAACATGAAATTAACAAACAAGGACAGCCCTCACTGTATGACAATAATAGATAACGTTCTCCGACTATTTCCACTAGTATATTGTAAGATAATATTGGATGGAATGCTTTTATTCATAATGATAAAGAAGACACGCCTCACAAAATATATGAAAGATATATATGTAAGTCAGAGGAGGATGTTCTGGCAGAGATTAGCGGCTCGATTAGAAGAAATAACCCTAGATCCACTCTGGATTATCTTGGAGTGCATCACTTCCCCTCCCCCTTATGTTAGCAGTTGATATTCACAATCTGAAATATGTAAAATCATCATGAAAAGTTAGGAAGCAATTTCAACAAGTCACCATTTTCAGTTGAATTGTTTTCAAAATATTTCACCGAGGTGTCATACGCATTTCAATTTACAAAATTTACTCAAGTCTGTGACCTGAATTACACAAATTCAGGACTAAATAATGGCATCCATGCACATTTTTTATCTATGATTTGATGAAATAGATTACATTTTTTACAAAAAAATTCAGTTTTGAACCAAAAAAAAACAACGAAAAACCAATCTAATTTAATAAATATTCCGTTCAATATCTTGAAAGTAATTTGACTGGGAGCTGATGCTACCTAGGGAAGTAACAGCTTCCAGTCAAATTACTTTCAAAATTATCAACAGCTTAATCCTGAATGATTGTCTTGAATAAATATGCTGGAACCTCAGTGTTCAAAGGGTTAACCTTTCATAGCTTATGCAAAAACATGCTATTTCTCAAGGATTTCTCTCCATTCGAAATTCTCAAATTCCAAGACTCCAGAACTTACATGACCACTGACCAGTAGAAACACTGGCCACCTGTTTCATATTTCATCACTTGAAACCTGGTTTCCTGGAATTTACAACATCAAAGATTCACTGAAATCTTAAAGGTGCATATTCACACCAAAATGTTCGAAAATAAAATTGTTGAAATTATACTTTTATATGCTTAAATTGCGTACCTCAATGCAATGAAACAATATTAAATCTTAACATATATGATGATTTCATTCCATATAAATAAATTTCGTAGGTTTAGTTGTGAATTTGAATTAGGGACTCGTGCCTCTAATTCAATTTGACAACTTACAAAATTATATTAATTTATATGTAATGAAATTATCATATGCTAAGATTTACTTCGTTTCATTACATCTAGGCACACAATTTAAGCCTCTAAACGTATATATAATTTTAACAATTTTATTTCGAACCATTCTGCTGTGAATATACACCTTTAATTGGACTAATTAACAGATAAAGTTCAAGATGTTTCTAATATTGTTGGTGCCGCTAATCGTAACTGGAACTTCTCATTATGGAGTATACTGGTGTTGAATCTGTTATACTGGTGTGGCGATGTCCTGTAAGCGCCTGTATCACCTTTAGATAACTCCATGAGGATAGCCAACTGTAAGCAAATAATAAAACACGAGAAATCAGAGACTGAAGACCATCACTATCACAATTTTATAACATTTTAAATGTTTGATTTTTCAGATTTTTTTGGGGGGATCAAAGTTGGGAAATGCTAGTATTATGTAACACCTTTTCTCGTCATAACCCTTTAACACTTATATCCGCCAAAAACAGCTGCAGTGCTCTCGAGAAATGTCCATTTGCAGACCAGGAGAAGACTATTTTTGAAAACTTAGCACTGGAATGACTGGCTCGATAACCGAGCCAGTCATTCCAGTGGTAAATTTTCAAAAAATAGTAATCTTTTGGTCTGAAAATAGACATTTTCTAAGAAAAAATTAAAATTTATAAAACAAATTCGAGGGTTAAAGGGTTCAAATTTGAACCAAAATCAGATGGCTATCTTCCGAGATAACCATAGATCCAGAATATGATCTGAGTTGGATCCAGGTATTTTAATCTGGATCACAACCTGGGGTGGGAAATTCTAGATTATGGTAACTACAGTTCTTGTATTCAAATTTGAGTCAAATCGGATGAGTAGTTTTGGTGATACATCTCCGGAGAGACAAACACATATATGTAATACCCTAATCAATGGTGCAAAGTGCAGGAAATCAATTCAAACAAACAAGGTATGCTAGTAGGATCATCCACTGTCACAAATAATATAAGACTCACTAATTTTTCAACTCTAAACCCTTTAACACTCATATCAGCCAAAAACGGCATCTGCAGTGTTCTCGAGAAATGTACATTTGCAGACTAAGAGAAAACTATTTTTGAAAATTTACCACTGGAATGACTGGCTCGATAACCGAGCCAGTCATTCCAGTGGTAAACTGTCAAAAATAGTCTTCTCTTTGTCTGCAAATGGATATTTTCAATGAAAAAATTTAAATTTTTTAAAAACATATTCAAGGGTTAAAGGGTTAATGGTCAAATTTGGGAGGAAAAATGTTAATCTTTCTCGTAAAAAAATGTCCATTTTTGAAAATTTACTATTGGAATGATTGGGACGGTTATCGAGCTAGTCATTCCAGTGGCAAAATTTAAGAAAATAGTCTCTTGCCCTGCAAAAGGGCATGTCTCAAGAAAATACACACGCCAATTTTTGTGTGGGTGAATGAATTTAATTTAGGGTTGGAAAAAATCATGATTTTTTTGAAAAAATTGAGTCAGATTTTTTCGATTTAATCGGATTTTTACGAATTTTTTATTAGAACTTATAACAAAATCACTGATTTTTTGGAAATGCACTCATGTTCGGAACTAAATAGAATATAATCACTCTAAACAATGTTGACCGTATTTATACTATTAAAATATATTATAACAATAAGCATCCCAGAATTTGTTCTTATTGTTCCTAAGATATTTTTTAATTTGTTGTCACGTTTTGAAATAACTGCAGTTCTACTGGATGGGTCATGAACATTGACCAAATTTCAAATAAACATGCCTACACTACCATAACCATGTTTTGTCTACACTTGATGGGCTGGACATGGTGTAAAATATTTTAAATACAATTTAACTGAATGTAGTCGGCAATAACTGTCAGTCAAATTTGTTTGAAAATATTAAGCTGGTCTAGAGTTATTATTGTCTAGTGAAATTATTGTCTAGTGGCTGGTAGCAGTCAAAGTCAAGCCAGTTAAAAATAATATCCACAGAACTGTTATAAACAGTATTGGTCTGTGCTGTGTTTACGCATCAAATAACAACTAAGGAAAGTTTCCACTAACTGTACTGATAGAAATAAAGCTTCTTAGTTTTTATATTAGCATAATATTGTATAACTAGGCCTATTAACTATCTGAAATAATAGCTACAATACCTTTTAACAAATAAAAAAAGAAGAAATTTTATAGTGCACATTTTTTGAGTTGAGAAGGAAAAAAATCGAAAAAATAAAAATAAATAAAAAGTTGATTTAATCGATTTGATTAAATCAAAACCCTGGAATTTATGGCTTAGTAGTTTTATTGAATGGGTGGGTGGGTGGATGGATGCATTGATGGGTGGGTTGATATATTAGTGGGTTGATATATTGGTGGGTGGATATATTGGTGGGTGGATATATTAGTGGGTGGATATATTGGTGGGTTAATATATCAGTGGGTGGATATATTGGTGGGTTGATATATTAGTGGGTGGATATATTGGTGGGTGGATAAATGGATGAATACCGTAAAAATCTGACTAAAGGACGCAGTTTTTTTGTCAAAATACATGTACTAGAAAGGGGGTGCGTCCTATAATCGAGAACATTCCTTCCGCACATTTTTGGGTCGAAATTTTTCTTAAAAATTCACAGATTATACCACGGAAATTGAACTAAATGTTACCCTAGCCAATTCGCGCCGCCTGACGACTATGTTTAATGCATACTAAAAAACACCAAGCGGAAGAGAAATTATTAAATTGGGGCGCCTAAATATTGCATATTCTTTAGTACATATCACTTATTACATCAAAATTAATCCAGAATTTGACATAAAATGGCGTCGAGAAAAGATACGTGTATAAATCACGTGATTCGCCTCCAATCGCAAAAGATCTTTATTCTAATTAGAGCGAGTACTCGGATCTAAATATTCTGGACTTGGAAATTGCTATATATCATCATTGCGCAATAGGAACTGAATGTTCCCGTACCCGTTTGATAACCAACTCCCATTAGCGCATAAGATTACACAGCGCCTCTAATCACAAAAGAGCCAGATAACCAACTCCCGTTAGCGCATAAGATCACACAGCACCTCCAAACGCAAAAGAGTCATTACAACTAGTGACCATCTGAATATTCCCATACCTGTTTTAGAACCAACTCCCGTTAATGTTTAAGATTACACAGCGCCTCTAATCACAAAAGAGCCAGATAACCAACTCCTGTTAGCGCATAAGATCACACAGCGCCTCCAAACGCAAAAGAGCCATTACGATCTGTTTCTATCACGTGATTTGTATGTTTTCAAGGAGACATTTTATGCCAAAATTAGATTGATTTTAATGTAATAAACAATCTTTATTGAAGATACACAATATTTAGGCGGTCCTATTTAATAATTTCTCTTCCACCATGATAATTTTAATCATGCATTAAACAAAGCTCTGAGTGATGGTTATTTTTTATACCAATTTAACAAATCAATTTTTTAAAGGTACGTTTTTTCCAAATTTAACAGCGTCTTATACTTGATTATAAGTTTTTTGGGCGGATTTTGGTAAAATTTGGGACAGCGTCCTATATTCGAGGGCGGCCTTTAGTCGAGAAATTATAGTAAATAAATACAAATATGATTTCCATGTCCCTCTCACCCTGTAAATCATCATAACCTGTTCATTTCTTGTCATGTTTTCTCATGCACAAACACTTACCCTTGATGGAGTCTTCATACTTTTTCTGTAGTTTTCAAATGCTTCTGCTTGTTGAGGATCCATAGACACCTGGAAATAATCATCAGTATCATTACAGTCAAACCTGTCTATAAAGGCCACCTCATAATAGTCATCAGTACCATTAGTATTACAGGCAAACCTGTCTGTAAAGGACACCTGAGTCATCAGTATCATTAGTGAAACCTGTCTATAAAGGTCATCAGTATCATTACAATCACAGCTGTCTGTAAAGGTTACCCGAGTCATCAGTATCATTACATTCACACCTGTCTGTAAAGGTCACCTGAATCATCAGTATCATTACAGTCAATTCTGTCTATAAAGGCCACCTGAGACATCAGTATCATTACAGTTAAACCTGTCTATAAAGGCCACCTCAATCATCAGTATCATTACAGTTAAACCTGTCTATAAAGGTCACCTGAGTCATCAGTATCATTACAATCATATAAAGGACAATTGAATTTAGAGCCAAACAAAGATTCTGTCTTAACACTTTCAACTCGAGGCCGCCAAAAAGATGGCTTCTGAAGTGATCTTGGAAAATGTCCATTTGCAGACCAAGAGTATAGTTTGGAAAATTTGCCACTGGAATAACTTGCTCGATACCAGAGCCAGTTATTCCAGTGGTAAACTTTGAAAAATAGTCATCCCGTGGTCATTTTTTATGAGAAAATTTAAATTTTCATGAGCCAATTTGAGGGCTAAAGGGATAATCATTAAATGTTTCCAAAAATTTCAATTTTTTCATGACTGGCTTGGTTACTCATTACCTCATTTTCTCCCTTCCATCCTCTCTCCTCCCTTCCTTCCATTATAAACTGCCCAGCTCCCTCCCTCCCCATCCCTCTCTCCTTCACACACTCACACACACTCCCGCATGCGCATGCATGCACGCACACAATTCATAAACTTCAGATACCTCTTTTGCTGCTTTTGTTTTTGAACTTAATGCTGATGGGGATTGCAATTCTACAGCTGATGAACTCGCAGCCAGAATTGTCCCGCTTCTCTGGAATCTTGTACTCAGTAAATGTCCTCCACGCTTAGTGTTGCTGCATAAATAGCACGCCCAGAGTTCCTCACCGGCGATGATATGAACGGAACCACTACACCGCAGACAGTGTGTGTGGTAACTGTGACCACATCTGTTAATCATGCAGATACATGATAAACAAGACCAATCAGAGATTGCAAAGCCTCGCCCTCACATTTTTTATCACATTGAATCAGATTTTACAGACTACTTCGGATCATGGCCAACATTGTTGAATCCTAGTGTATGGTCACCCCTTTTCTTGTGTTAAAATTTAATCAAAATCGGACAAGTAGTGTTTGAGATATCCATATATTCAGAATTTGATCCCATCCGGATTCAGGTTCTTTTATCCGGATCATGACCAATGTCTGGCAATACTGACATACTGGCATTTCAAGGGGTAAATGGGTCTCCATTTTTAGCTAGGCCCCGCCCATCTCTAGCTAAGCTCCACCCACACCTCGCTCGTGTTCGGATCGATCGATCTCTGAACTCCCTGACTATCCATCTCAAGAAAACTATACAGGTAAGCTGTTGAATACTTTGAAACTAATTTGACTGGGTGCTGTTGCTGCCTAAGGCAGCAACAGCACCCAGTCAAAATTAAGTTCAAAATATTCAACTGCATGTTTCTTAAATAGCAAAGAATTACAAAGGCATACAATTCACACAACTTGTCGGAGTATTTGAGATTTGATGACGGTCTATATGGAACTTTGTGATGTAATGATTGTGATGTCATCATACACACACTGAGCTGATTATGACGTCATACGAGGTCAGATGATGGGTGGATACTCTGGAAAGGTGAATTGTTAAGCAACCACCTCTCTATAACAGACGGGTCCAATCCTAGATATGCCCCACCCCTTTCTAGCTAAGCTAAGTTTGCCCATGTTCCGATCGATCGAGCATATCTGCCTCTGTATATACGCTTAGTCATAGAGACGCTAGCTATAGTTTGACCACGTAGTGTAAAAGCAATCATACAGGTAAGCTGTTGTTGAATATTTTGAAACTAATTTGACTGGAAGTCGTTACCGCCTAAGGAAGCAACGACTTCCAGTGAAATTAATTTCAAAATATTCAACGGTTTTCCTGAACAGTTGCCTTAAACATGAGATATGGGGAATTCATCAGTGAGTGTTAAAAATGTTACTTCGAAACAAGTGGAGGTAATTTACCTGAATACGATGACACTATCGCTGTCAGCGGTGCTGTTGAAATGTTTATTACACAGATTACAATGGTGATCTCGCGGCACATACCCTCTCAATGCTGCTGACTTTAGACTCGCCAAATGTACGTGTAAGTCGTGGTACAGCAGGTTCTTACATGTCGTCATCAACGTCTGAAAGAGAACATAAGCCAATGGCCCTTTCCACTTTTAGATATGCCCCACCCATCTCTAGCTAACCTCCACCCATACCTCACTTGTGTTGGGATCGAATGATCCCTGAATGCTGTGGCTCTCAATTTCCAGAAAACTATACACTCAGGTAAGCTGTTAAATATTTTGAAACTAATTTGATTGGGTGTTGTTGCTGCCTATACAACAGCGACCAGTCAAATTAGTTTCAAAATATTTGACGGACTATTAAGTGTTTAAGATGGATTAAATCGAATCATTCATGCTGTAATGATTATGACATCATCCTACATGTCACGGAGTTGATTATTATGTCATATGATGAATGGATAAAGTGGAAAGGTCAATTCATAGATCCAAGTTAACAACTCAACTGCCATTCATTGGAGCAAACTAACGAGACAAGACATGCAATGGAGGAATCTCATTTGTCACTCAAGTACCTGATATAAAAATCAACTACGTTTTCAAATATTTTATGCAGTGGAACTTATTTGTGATTATTTGATTATGTAATCTTTCCTCATATAACATCACAATTAAAAATAATGACACCTCGATCTAATTATGTAATCACACAAGCCTAGAAGTCTATATAAACATTCTTCTGTTGATGTACAAACCTCCTCATAATTATACGTCTCTAACATCCCGATGATCAGCTCTTTCACTTCACCAAACTTCCCCGTGTTATAGGCTGGGTCCTGGTGACAAAACAGTATAGAATGTAGCTAGGACATAGTGCATTGATACGATCAAACAAGCATCATTTTAACATTCAAATGATGGCATTTCCTCTGACAACATTTCAACTGACGTCACTTCAATTGATGTCATAAAAAGGCTAACAATCGTCTAAGTTTTGTCGCAAAACTGGCTTCTGCAGTGGCCTTGAGAAACATCCATATGCAGACAAAGAGAAGACAATGTTTGGAAATTTACAACTGGAATGACTGACCAGTGGTAAATTTTCTAAAATAGTCTTCTCTTGTTCTGCAAACTGGCATTTTTTTTGCAGAAAATTGAAATTTTCTTTAAAAAATTTAAAGCCTAAAGGACCACCTTCCTAGAGAAAGAGAATTATATTAACCCTTTGACATAAAGCAGGACATTCAGTTAATTCTAAGAAATATTTTACCTGCTTTGACTGGTTTAACAGTTAAAGGGCTATGCATAACTATGACTGTTCAGTTAATCAATACTTCATCGTTATTTCAATATTGTTCCCGATGATTATATAAGAGTGTAATGTAAAATAATCAAAAAATTAATAAAAAATCAATTTAATCGAGCAAAATCAATTATTTTAATCAAGTATAATATAGTTTTTAGTTTTGTAATATAACAAATGCATTGTTATTTTGATTTTTCTAGCAGAGTAGTTGTGTAAACATCTATTCCTGACCTCCGATTCTGCGCCTCCCAAGTCTTAATCCATACACACAAGTGTTTATATATGTGTATTTGATACAGCTGTTAGCAATAGCATTGTCCTGCGCTTGATAAGTACTGTTTATGTAACAATATCCGCCTCAGAGAGCTATCTATATTAGTAAGTAATGAGGGCTATTTTGAATCTAATTTGACTGGGAGATGTTGCTGTCTCCAGTAGGGACAGGTTCCTGTCAAATTAGGTTCAGTATACATTTGATACAGCTGTCAGCAATAGCATTGTCCTGCGCTTGATAAGTACTGTTTATGTAACAATATCCGCCTCAGAGAGCTATCTATATTAGTAAGTAATGAGGGCTATTTTGAATCTAATTTGACTGGGAGATGTTGCTGTCTCCAGTAGGGACAGGTTCCTGTCAAATTAGGTTCAGTATATTCAATAGGGTTAAAAATAAAACAAAATTGAACTAAGTACTGTTTTTCATAGTAAATTTACAAATTTTTGATGGAAATTTTTATTAATTCTGGCGATTGTTTTGGAACTAATTTGAGTTAAAGATGTTTCTGCCTAAGGCAGCAGCAACTATCAGCCAAATGCTTTTTCAAAATATAGATTTTCTTCCAATGCTGGGAAATATGGAAACATCATAGATCGGCGCTTTATATAATTAAAAGTTAAAATAGGTGTTGTTAAAATCAAATTGGCACCTTTTTAATGGCTACAAAATCTGAGGGTACTCGCCGGTCTCATAAAAAGCAATTATCTAGTGGGAACAAGTCGACAATCGATTCCACATAGATTTCAATATACTGGGCAGAGTTGTTCCTCATGTTCAGCCAATCAGAGGACCGGTTGATATAGCTTACCCTAATCAGCAGCTTACTGTCTTTACATATGCCTACCAGTTAGTTGAATTAATGTAAACCTAGCTATGCCCCAATTCTGCGCAATTGTATTTTCTGTGAATTTTTAGAAAATCAGGCATTTGTAGTAATTAGTTTCTTTAGTAAAAATGAATTTATTTATTTATGAATTATAATTATAATTATTATAATTATTATTCTTTCTCTCTTTTATCCCTTCCATCCCTGATAATAGTTGATAATCCCAAAGTTCCAAGACTAAATAATCGATTATCCAATTAAATTGGTAATTTATTTCCATACATGTAATTGAACAACCCTATTCATACCGAGACTTGAGAGATCCGTCTAGATAATAATAACTGGAATTTGTCCAATTAGTCACAAGCATCTAAGAAAGTTATTTTATGAGAAAAAACTGTTCCATAAATACCTGCATGATTTTCTGTAGGATGGCTGGCAAGGCTATATATCCCATCATGCTGTTCAACACATGGTGAGTCAGCTCCTTGAAATCTGAACAAACAAATGACTTAAACATTTAACATTCATTCCAGCAAAAAAACGCCTCTGTAGCAGTCTTGGGTAATGTCTATTTGCAGATCAAGAGAAAACTATTTTAGAAAATTTACCACTGGAATGACTGGCTAGATAAATTTTCAAAAACAATCTTCTCTTGATCTGAAAATGGACATTTTCTATGAGAACATGAGATTTTTTAGAGTTTGGCAGTTCAAGGTTTAGTGTAGTTCATGAGTTCAGCTCGAGATACTATCTTCCATGAGTGGGGGAAAGATGATAGCAGTTTAAAGCTTGTCGCACCAGAATTATTTTTCTCATTGATCCGAATGATCTCAAGTTGCCATGTCTGCGCTTCGCTTGCAACCTGCTGCAGATCCTGATTTGATTTGATGGTCATGTGATTGCATTGGCTGCCATTTTCCAATGTCAAATGGTATGCAATCATCATATGATTGATCAAAGCCTATACACGTGTATGGTGCTAGTCTCCATGAGGCACACACCAGGCCATCCAGCTATTTAGTGAAAATCACTGCAATCAGGTGCCAAATATAAACAAGAATTCTGCGGAATTAAATGTCTCACGTGTCTCGTGTTTGTCACAGTGGCATTGACTTTATGACCTCCCTGCTATCATGCTTCCTAACATTATAGGTAACCATGTATCCAAGTTTAGTTCCAATACGATTAACCGAACCTGAAATATAAATGATATGCAGAATGGAAAAACTTTAGGTTGAAAAAGCAGAGGTCAAATAGCAATATTAGAATAGCCTTGACCTTTGACCTGGTGATCTCCATGTCACCATCCTGTATCCTCTTGGCATAAGCAACCATGTACCAAAGTTGTGCTCCATTAGGGTTAAGCAGTCCCAAAATATAACCAGATAACTTAAATAAGCCAAAAAAATTAACTTTGAAGAATAATAAAGTTTTGTAGAGGGCAGAATGACCTTGACTTTCAATGTTGTGACTTCAGTATAAACGAAATCTAGGATTTCTTTTTTCACGAGAGAGTTGATACTTACCTCCCTAATACTTTTGATATTGCTAAATATCGGCTTTCACTCAATAAACACTCAGATTAAAACAGTTAGGTGCCCCTACTGGGCAGGGAGTCAGAGCGTAGTCTGGCGGATGCCAGCCCCACCACCGCGCATGCGCAGACTAGCACTTCCTCTGACTAATTTATTGGCTGATACACATGCAACTATTAAGAGCCTGAAGACCGAGCCTCTGTGGGGTGGAGAGGCCGGGTCCGTATCTAGGGAGGTAAGTATCAACTCTCTCGTGAAAAAAGAAATCCTAGATTTCGTTTATTTCACATCAAGAGTATACTTACCTCCCTAATACTTTTGATATTGCCAGAATTCGACAGTGAATTCGGCGGGAGGGAGGCGAGGTCAAAAGACCAGCTCATCCCTATACGCTTTTCTGCGTTTAAGGCACTTAAACTTCTGAAACTGTATGAAAAAACAGTCAGGATTTGACTAACCATCGGATAACACCACCGATGTATGAGAGATGACCGAATGTCATATGCGCTCCCCCCCCTCCTTCCTGGGAGGAAGAGTCGAATGACCTCAATGTCCTATACGCTCTCTACGTACAAGTGCCATGTACTACAGGACAGAGACGAAAAAACTCCATTTTCGTATACTCTCAACAATGAACCACATAAATACATAAAACCATCATCATATTAATAACGGGTAACGTGACAAGACAATCAACAATGGACAACTCATACACAAGACTGACCTTGTTGAAATGGCTGCTGACATCCTCTTCCCATTGGTGAAGAACGATGCAGTCCCAAAAAAGTGGTTGTTTCCATCAATTAATTGTGAAATATATAAGCAATGAGGAAACCCCATCAAAAATATAAGCCTAGTTATCTTTTCAAAATCAACAAGGCGAGAGGATTAGAGGTGTCACGGAGATAATGGTCTGTAAAACTTGACTCACAGTGCCACTGAGCCACCGACATAATATCATCCACAGGGACCCCATTAAATAGGGCAGTGGATGTCACTACGCCGCGGACACTGTGAGCCTTGGCCACGTCAACCTGCTTCCCGGTGGCGGATTTATGACAAAACTGAATGCATTCTACAATCCACCTGGAAATGGTGTCCTTAGAAGCCCTGCCATGGGGTTCAATATATGACAACCATAACGCCGACTGGTCGGTGCACCACTCCGATGTACGTTGTTTGTACCGGAGAAGCGCCCGGATGGGACACCATGCTTTAGAATTAGGATCATATCTAGTTAAAGCAGGCAAAACAATAGGTTGACCTGGATATTTCAACGACTGATTCTTAGCCAAGAAATTAATCCTAGGTAGCAGCTTAAGGCCTTCCCCTGAAACCACAAAACGGTCATCCTCGGCTGATAAGGCATGAATTTCACTTCTACGCCTAGCCGAGGCCGCAGCAATTAAAAACACAGTCTTCAGTGTTAATAGTTTCATAGAAATGGAACTAAGTGGTTCAAACGGCTTATCACCTAGTACTTGAAGCACTAGCGATAAACTCAAAGACGGAATCACAGGGGGATTCCTTGGTCTTAGATTGCCCATGCCTTTAATTAATACATTTAATGTATTTACTTCATCACTTCCCCTCTTAGCCAAGCAAGGAATAACAGACATTAAAGCTGACTTATAACCAGCAATAGAGTTAGGCTTGAGGCTATAGGCATCATACAGGTGACAGAGGAAATCAGCTACTACCTGAATAGATGAATCCATTGGATCAATACATCTTTTTGAGCACCATTCTGCAAATCTGTTGATTTTATAATTATATGCTCTGGAGGTTGACCCCCTCCTGGCTTTGGCCATAAACATGGCTGCTTGCTCAGAAAAGCCCTCCTTAATTCTAGATTCCTTGACAACATCCACGCAGTCAATCTGAACATTCACGGATTGTTGTGAAGGGACTTGCCCTGGAAGATAATATCGTCCATCAGAGGCAGAGGAACTGGATTGCAGACCAGAAGGTCAAGCAGATCCGTATACCATGATCGGCTTGGCCAATCCGGGGCGATCAGAAGCACTTGGCATTCCTCTTGTCTGATTTTCTGAAGAATTTTTGGAATCAGGATTGCTGGAGGGAATGCGTATGCATACATTCTCCCCCAGCTGATAGCTAACGCATCTGTTGCGAAAGCGCTTGGATCCGGAATCGGAGAGACGTACGTCGTCATCTTCGCATTCTTCTTCGTTGCGAACAAATCGATGTTGGGTTTCCCCCAATGGTCGAACAGACGATCCGCCACACATTGATTTAGTTGCCATTCCGTGGGTAAAACACTCATCCTTCGGCTCAATGAGTCTGCTAGCAGATTTAACCTTCCCGGAATATGAACTGCTTTCAAGGTAATCTGGTGATCCAGGCACCAACAAAGCAGTCTCCATGTCATCATACAGAGACTGGGCGACTTCATTCCGCCCTGGCGGTTTATGTAAGTCACAACTGTTGAGTTGTCTGAACGAATAAGAACAATCTTGCCCTGAACTTTCTGTAAGAAATGTTCCAGGCCCAGGACTACTGCTCTTAGCTCCAGTAGATTTATATGTTCCTTTGACTGTTCCGGATTCCAAAGCCCTGATATCGTGGATTCTTCCAGGCAAGCCCCCCAGCCCTCCATCGATGCATCTGTATACACAGTCACCTGAGGGTGGGGAGGGGTTAGCATAACCCCCACCAAGAGATTCTCTGTGTCCAACCACCATTGCAGGTGATGAATCAGAGGCGCCAACACTGACACGTTCGAGTCCAGCGAACCTGTACTCTGGGTCCATTGTGTCATGAGAAATAACTGGATCGGCCGCCTGCGTAAGGCGGCCTGAGGAATGACTGGTTCCAATGAAACCATCAACCCCAGCATTCTCAAGTAAACCCGTGCCAGGACATGACGACTGTCGCACACTGACTGAATTAATGAGATGAGTTTCTGAACTCACTCCTGAGTAGGAAAAACATATCCTGTCTCTAGATCGAAGAACATCCCCAGGTAAACAAACTTCTGGGATGGAGTCAGCTCTGATTTTGGGAAATTGATCATCCAGCCCAAGTCTGTGAGAGTCTTCAAAACAATCTCCAGACTGGCCGATAAACTTTCCTGGGTGTGCGCTTTCAACAGCCAGTCGTCTATGTACGTGTGGACTGCTATGCTTCTCCTGCGGAGGTATGCGGTGATCGCAAGAACCACACGGGTGAAAACCCGAGGAGCCGTGGAAATTCCGAAGGGTAACACCCTGAATTCCCACTGTCTGCCCTGGAATGCAAATCTCAGGAAGCGACGGAAACTCCTGTGTATGGGGATGTGGAAATAAGCGTCCTTCAAATCGATCGACACTGTCCACATTCCCCTCTCTAACCCCGCCAACACCGAGCGCACAGTCTCCATCTTGAAACTGGGCGTCTCTATGAACTTGTTCAATGGCTTGAGGTTGAGAATTGGTCTCCACCCTCCGGTGATTTTTGTTACTAAGAACAGGGTTGAATAGAATCCCGGACACCTCTGTGCCGGCTGAATAGCTCCTTTTTGTATGAGGGAATTTATTTCCTCCTCGATACACAACCTTTGCTCTGGATATCTCGGATTTGGAGTCCAGATCGGCACTAGAGACAGTCGCGATGGCGGGCCTGTCATCCAATCGGGATGATACCCGACTGAAAGCCATCGCAAGACTAAACGGTCCTGAGTTAACCGTTCCCACTCTTGCATGTGGTCGGCTAGCCGACCTCCCACCGGTCCACCTAGGAATAGAGGTGGACATAAGGAGTGCAAGAGCGGCACTGTCTCCTTTGCCAGAAACACCGGAGCGGTTCTCACCGCGGTAAGCGTCCCATCAGGAACGATTACCCCGCCCAGATCCTCGCGCGCCACGACCAGCACCGCACGCACCTCGGTGCGCGGGCGGCTGCCTGGCTGACTGCGCCTGAGGAGCCTGCGCCCCCCTCGCTGCTGGCCGAATTGCACGCGGCCGAGGCCGCCGCTGCGATGGTGGTTGGCCTCTGACCTGGCCACCACCACCTCGAGCCTGCAGGGGACGATACGCAGGGGGTGCGGCGCGAACGTTAGCACGACGAAGCACCTCAAACTGCTCGCGCAGCGCCCTCTGGTTATTGACCAGAGTAACCGTCTCCTGGAGGTGCCTACATCCCTCACCTCCAAAGAGACCAGGACCTGTCATAGGCGTACGCAGTAGCCTATTGTACAGGTCCTGGGACGGGCACAGATTGTCCAAGGCAAATGTGCGCCTTGCCCGGACACTCCTGGTCACCGCCCGCGTCATACAGTCCAGAGCCAGGTTGATACCCTCCTGGATGGCTCACTGGACTGTGACCGGACTTGGCTGGCGCGATGCGGATGCTGTTACTACCCCTTGTAACAGCTGGGAGACGTGGGACAGAGCGGCAATCGAAGCCCTCCCACTCTCCTCCGCATCACGCAATGCGGTATTTGCTGAACGCAACGCGTTCGAACACAAGACTCCCATGTCAGAACGGGAGCCTGGGCGAGCATCCTCACCCAAAGCCGCGCGGTCATCCACGCTCGGCTTAGGTACCACACCGTACCGCTGGTAATCCAGGGGCACGATGCGGCAACGCCTGGCCACCTCGCGCGGGGCCTTAGCGAGACGTCCACTCGATTTAATGGACGTCTCCGCCTCCTCGCGCGGGGCCTTAGCGAGACGTCCACTCGATTTAATGGACGTCTCCGCCTCCTCGAACATGTCAACGACATGCTCTGCCAGCGGCAGAGAAGGCATAGCGTTAGCAGTAGGCTTACCAGCTAACCACGGCCTGTGATCACGCTGGCTAGCCGACTGCTCCACGGGCAGATCTGGTCTAACACTCACCAACCACTGGCAAGCGTCAGACCAATCCTCCTCCGTGGCTAGCTGCGAGCGCTCTACAAGACGGGGGCCTTCGTCTTCCTCCTGAGCGCAAGCAACAGACCTTGACGGCGGATACGCTGATATCGCTGGCAAGCCAGGGAGAGCATGCGGGCCTGATAACACCGGCATGCTAATCTCACTGGCTTGACCAGGAGCAGGCGCCGTGGTAGAGCGCGGGGCATATACCGCCCCACCACGGGCCCGGCCAGCACCAGCGACACTCTCGGCAAGCCGAGGTATGCGGTAACGCAGGGCCACAGTCTGAACCGTGGATTCTACCCCTGGGAGAGTAGAACCGTGGAATAAGTCGCCTGTATTCCCCGCGAGGGGTGCACAGGCGTCATAATCCATGGCCACGTCCTCAGACGGCGACCCCAACAGGTAATCCTCATCCTCCTGGCCAGACAGATTAGACTCCGGGTCAGCAAAGAGAGCTAACCCGGACTGGCCAGGGAAGGTGCCATACGAGGTACTGGCACCCGCGGCGTGCGGATACCCCTGGACTGATAAGCAGCCCGCGGGTTCCAGCGACAACCGTCCACGGTCCCTATTCGGCGCGGCACTAAGCCTGCTGCCAGGGTCGTGGAACGCCCCCTCTAATGGGGCCACCTCTGAATCTTCGAACAACGGAAGCGTACTAATGAAAGGTGATTCAGAGGTGGGGATTACCTGCTCCGAAGCAGATGATGAGGCCAACAAAGGATTTGGTCCAGGAAGCATGCCACGAAGCAACTCTGGAACCAAATCCTTTATTGTCCTCCTCATCTCTCCCAACATCTCGGTCCGGAAGGCCTCCATGTCCACCGCGGACGAGGCCTTCCTCTTACCCTTCTTACTCACAACCTCTCTTTTCTGCTTCTTCTTGTCCTCCTCCACCACCTTGTCCTTCGCCTGCAAGCACAAGAATTCGGACATTAGCTCGCCCCCCCCAGTGCTTACATATCTCGCAATTAAGCAAGGGACCACAGGGGCTACACTGATAACAGAGATGAGGCACAAACTTGTCCTTCAAATACCGTCCACAGGACGCACAACCAGGTCTCTGAAACAGGGCAAAGGACGAGGAGTATGAGCAATCTAGTTAAGCTCACCAACTCAAGAGAAGGAAATGATCATAAAGATCAAAATTAATCAGAAAACCAGCTTCGGACAACTTTAATTGTTAATAAAGAGCAAGGCTGATTATGACGTCATTAATCCTATGACAGGAAAAAATCGATCCCCAACAAACATCCAAGTGCAAGGACGAATTGTATCTCTAACCAGAACATGTGCAGAATGGACATTTCGACTACACAACCATCAGATATATACTGATAACAATGGCAAATACTGTTAATTATCTCCCTTTCCTCTAAATAATTAACATCACCTCATATCAATAATTAGATACCTGACACCTTGTATAGACAAACCATCCAACATGATGAACTGGAGCACTCCACCAACTCAATGCCTCTTAACTCTCTCCACCTCTAGGGGAAGGAATTGGATCAAGAGGGCAAAGTGAGAAGACCTTTATACTAGGCCTCCGACTCACTGGACATAGAATTTTTGGTTAGATAACCTAACAGTATTAGTAGGAAATGGAACCATGGTGGAGAGAAAACAAACCCTCTGCTGATGTGATGTCCATTAAATGTCGTCACACAGACCTGTGGACATAAACACAAAGAGACATTAGTATGATATAGCACCTAGTTGAAATAAACCAACTAAACAAGGCGCTTATCACGGTAAGCGCGAGTCCCGGAAACACATTACACCGGGGACAAAACTCGCTAATTTTACTAGAAGTCACCTGATTTAAAGGTCCTGGGCCCTCCTCTGGCGAAGTCATCCTTCCTGCCATCTTTATCAGGGATAAACACTTCCAAATTTTCACAAAAACACTAAGAATTGAGCCAAGAAAAGCACTAGCACAAAAACATGTGTAGACTCTCTGCCAATAAATTAGCAAAGAGGAAGTGCTAGTCTGCGCATGCGCGGTGGTGGGGCTGGCATCCGCCAGTCTACGCTCTGACTCCCTGCCCAGTAGGGGCACCTAACTGTTTTAATCTGAGTGTTTATTGAGTGAAAGCCGATATTTAGCAATATCAAAAGTATTAGGGAGGTAAGTATACTCTTGATGTGAAATCAACATGCTTCCTAACATTATAGGTAACAATGTATCCAAGTTTAGTTCCAATAGGATTAACCAATCCTGACAGATAAGCTAAGAAGTTTTGTTAATTGCAAAAACTGAACATTTTGTATCACAATGACCTTGACCTTTGACCATGTGACCTCATTATCATCATGCTGCTTCCTACTAGTTAAGCAACCACATAGCCAAGTTTAGTTGCAAAAGGCTTAACCAAGCCTGAAATATAAGCTGAAGTGTAGCTAAACGCAAAAACTTAATGCTGAACAAGAGCTCCGCAAACGACGCATAATACCCTGCCATGATGACAAGCCAATGTATGAGAGCTATCAGAAAATATTTATTTCATCCTCAGCCCCATCAGACCAGCAATCCTTATGAAGTGTCAAAGTGATCTGCTAAACGGTCAAGGAGGTATCGTCCAGAAACCAATTTTCAAGATGGCTGCCGCTGACTGGCGGCCATATTAGATTTTGGATTATCGTAAATTTTGATAAGTTTCTTCACCATACATATTCCAACAACCGTAGGAAGTGATCCAATAAATGAAATCCAGAAACCAACTTTCAAGATGGCAGGCAGCCCATGGCTGGCAGCCATCTTGGAGAGTTGGATCATCGTCAATTTCGATAGGTTTCTTCTTCACACATAGTCCAACCACCCTATGAAATTTCAAAGGGATCCGATAAACGGTAACGGAATTATCATTTGGAAACCAATTTTGAAGATGGCCACCGGTAGCTAGCAGCCATCTTGGAGTTCATATCATTGTCAGGCTCAATAGGTTTCTTCCCCAGACTTCTTGGAGAGTTGGATCATCGTCAATTTCGATAGGTTTCTTCTTCACACATAGTCCAACCACCCTATGAAATTTCATAGCGATCCGATAAACGAGAACAGAGTTATCATCTGGAAACCAATTTTCAAGATGGCCACCGGTGGCTGGCGACCAGCTTGGATTTCGGATCAGTCTCGATTTCGATAGGTTTCTTCCGCAGACAAAGTCCAACCACTCTATGAAGTTTCAAAGGGATCTGATAAACGGTAACAGAGTTATCATTTGGAAACCAATTTTGAAGATGGCCACCGGTGGCTAGCAGCCATCTTGGAGTTTGTATCATTGTCAATCTCGATAGGTTTCTTCCCCAGAGGTAGTCGAACCACCCTATGAAATTTCATAGCGATCCGATAAACGGTAACGGAGTTACCATCTAGAAACCAATTTTCAAGATGGCCACCGGTGGCTGGTGGCCATCTTGGATTTCGGATCATCATTGATTTCGATAGGTTTCTTCCGCAGACAAAGTCAAACCACTCTATGAAGTTTCAAAGTGATCCGCTAAACGGTAACGGAGTTATTATCCAGAAAATAATTTTCAAGATGGCCGCCTGTGGCAGGCGGCCAACTTGGATTTGGGATCATCGTCAATTTTGATAAGTTTCTTCCCCAGTCCTAGTCCCACCACTCCATGAAGTTTCAAAACGATCCGATAAAGGGTAACGGAGATATCATCCGGAAACCAATTTTCAAGATGGCCACCGGTGTCTGGTGGCCATCTTGGATTTCGGATCATCGTCGATTTCAATAGTTCCTTCCCCAGGCCTAGTCCCACCACCCTATGAAGTTTCAATGAGATCCGACAAACGGTAATGGAGTTATCATCCGGCAACCATTTTTCAAGATGGCCGCCGGTGGCTGGTGGCCATCTTGGATTTTGGATCATCGTCAATTTCGATGCTTCTTCCCAAGACCTAGTCCAACCACCCTATGAAGTTTCGTAGAATATTAACAAAGAATATACTGTGACCTTTGACCCCCATAACCATGACCTCATGATGTCTGCATCAGCATGCTGCTTCCGTTAAATGTAAATCACCATGTACCCAAGTTTGGTTCCAATTGGATAAGGCATTGTTGTGATATAAGGCAATAACTTTTGTTTAACGCAAAAACTTAACATAAAATATTAACAAAGATTATACCGTGAATTTTGCCACCATAAAGTTGACCTCATGATGCCTGCATCAGCATGCTGCTCCCAATACCCTTTGTTTAACGCAAAAACTTAACGTAAATTATTAACAAAGATAGTACCATGACCTTTGACCCCCATAACCTTGAACGCATGATGGCTGCATCAGTGTGCTGCTTCCTTTCGATGTATATCTCCATGTATCCAAGTTTGGTTCCAATTGGATCAGGCATTGCTGAGATACAAGACAATAACTTTTGTTTAACGCAAAAACTTAACGTAAAATATTAACAAAGATTATACTGTGACCTTTGACCCCATAACCTCGACATCATGATCGCTTCATCGGTGGGCTGCTTCTATTCAATGTATATCACCATGTACCCAAGTTTGGTTCCAATTGGATCAGGCATTGCTGAGACATAAGGCAATAACTTTTGTTTAATGCAAAAACTTAACTTAAAATAGTAACAAAGATTATACTGTAACCTTTGACCCCAGTAACCTTGACCTCATGGCCTTTTTATAGGCAGGCTGCTTCCTTTTGATGTATATTACCATGCATCCAAGATTGGTTCCAATTGGATTAGGCATTGCTGGGATATAAACTTAACTTAAAAAGTTTACGCCGCCGCCGTCGCCAGAAAAATGATACCTATGTCTCGATCCTGCTTCGCAGGCGAGACAAAAATGTGTTTGTGGCAGCCTGTGGCTGGCAGCCATCTTGGAGTTCAGATCATCAACATTTTCGTTAGGTTTCTTCTGCAGATCTCGTTCAACCACCCTATGAAGCTTCAAAGCGATCCTATAAATGGGATCAGAGTTATCATCTGGAAACCAATTTTCAAAATGGCCACTGGTGGCCATCTTGAATTTCGGATCATTGTCAATTTAGATAGGTTTCTTCCCCAGAGCTAGTCCAACCACCCTATGAAGTTTCAGTGACCCGATAAATGGTAACGGAGTTATCACCCGGAAACCTATTTTCAAGATGGCCGCCGGTGACTGCCGGCCATCTTGGATTTCGGACCATTGTCAATTTTTATAGGCTTCTTTCTCAGACCTAGTCCAACCATGCTATGAAGTTTCAAAACAGTTAAGAAGTTATTATCCGGAAACTAATTTTCAAGATGGCCACCAGTGGCTGGCAGCCATCTTGGATTTCGGATCATCGTCGATTTTGATAGGTTTCTTCCCCAGACCTAGTTCAACCACCCTATGAAGTTTCAAAACGATCCGACAAACGGTAACAGTATTATCATCTGGAAACCACTCTGCCGTCCCCCCCACCCGCCCGCCTCACACTTCGCCGTTTTGGGATTGATCGATCCCCGAATGCCGTGACTATCAATTTCCTGAAAACTATACAGTTCAGTTCAGTTGTTGAATATTTTGCAACTAATTTGACTGGGTGCTGTTGCTGCCTATGACAGCAACAGCGCCCAGTCAAATTAGTTTCAAAATATTCAATAGAATGTTTATTAAATGGTAAAGACATACAATTCGCACAAACGTGTCAGACTATTAAGCGCTAAAGACGGAGTATTTCAAATCATTTATAAAGTCATTGATTATGACATCAGCCTACACCTCATATATACACCTGTGCAAAAGTTAAGCACCACCCTATTTTTACGCACATGCGAGGGTATATTCATGTGCTATGAAGAAAGCAATAGCATAAACATTTATGTACCCATCCATCTTAGTGCAAGAGGTAATAATGCAACTAGAGGAATGCTGATTATGATGGTGGGGAAACACTGTATGTTTTTGTTTGAACTTGAAAACGAGGCCTGAATATGGTTACGTTGACACAACTGACAACTATTGCCCTACAGTTGACACACGTGGCTAGATTGTCATTAATGGTGTCTGAAAACGAAGTTTAACATCTGTGCACGAGTTTGAGACTGTCATTATTAATACCGGGTATATCCACCTTGTACCTGGATGACGGCCTGGACACGACGTCTCATGCTGGTCACCAACCGACTGATACGCCATTGTGGTATTCGTTGCCATTCAAGATGGAGTGCGTCTGTTAATTCCTGTAGGTTCTGCACAGGAGGATCCCTCCTTCTCACCATGTTTCCCAGAATGTCCCAGATATGCTCAATAGGGTTCATGTCAGGGCTCCTTGCTGGCCATGGTAGGGTTTCGATGGCATTCTGGCGGAGGTATTCATGCACAGCTCTAGCACGATGTGGTCGGGCGTTATCATCCATGAATATAGGGTGGGTTCCAGGTGCATGATTTACAAAATGAGGGACCACAACTCTATCCAGTATGGAATCTTGATATCTTTGTCCATTTAGTGTTCCAGGTACAGTCAACAGATCCAGCTTACAATCAAATGAGATGCACCCCCATATCATAACGGAACCTCCACCAAATTGGAACTTCTTCCATGATGTTACGTTGGTCGCATGCCGTGCGTCTGGACCTCCATACACGAGTTCGACCATCTGTGGCATGAAGCAGGAACCGACTTTCATCGGACCAGTGTACCCGTCTCCAGGATCTCATGTTCCAGTGTCTTCTTTCGTTGCACCACCTCAGACGCTCCTCTTTGTGGTGTGCAGTGAGGAGAGGACGTCTGACAGGTCTCCTAGCTTTCATGCCAGCAGCATAGTCTCCTTTTGACGGTAGACATTGACACTCTATTGCGCGTTTCCCATTGCTGGCTGAGCACTCTGCTGTTGGTGAATGGAGATCTCCTAACAAGGCGTACTAGGGCTCGATCATCACGGGCAGTAGTCTTCTTCGGTCTTCCAGATCTAGGCCTGTCCTTCACCTCGTTAGTTTGCCCATGTTTTGCAATCAAACGACTGATTACAGTATGGTTAATGTTCAGCTGTCTGCCAATCTCTCTGCATGACATACCAGTGGTATGTATGCTATGATTTGCCATTTCACACGATCACTTAACCTTCGTCTTGCCATAGCGGTTCACAATCAAGAGCTAATTCTCTCTGTACAAATAAACCACGGTCATGAACACAAAATTCCTAATCTTGTCGCCTCAATCTGTATGTAATGTTCTACACCTCAAACTGGACTTTTACATAACTGAACACGTGTGCTGTTTCCCGCCACGCACGGACATCAAGCGGCGTGAAGTCATGCATGCATGTGCATTTCGTACTTGGAATTATGTCAGCTAACGCGGGGACAAAAAGTATGGCAGCCTAGTTGTACCATCATGTTTCTACGTTCTATTGTTTTTGCTGGTGCTTAACTTTTGCACAGGTGTATAGTTGATTATGATGTCATATGATTGCGTGAGGAAATGGATTCATAAATTGCACGCTTTAGTGGCACAATGGTGATCATTAGACTTGGTCTTGAGAAATGTCCATTTGTGGACCAAGAGAAGCCTATTTCTGAAAATTTACCACTGGAATGACTGGCTCAATAAGCGAGCCAGTCATTCCATTCCAGTGATAAATTTTCAAAAATAGGCTTCGCTTGGTTTCCAAATGAACATTTTGTTAAACAAATTTAAGGCTTAAAGAACTAGAACATACAGATAGAAACAACTTCATTTTATAAGGTGTCTTCAGCCTAAACAAATATCTGAAATGCATTACCGTCCATGATTTTTTTGCTCACAGCATCTTTTAGTTTTCTCTGCGGAGACATCATGGATTCAAGCAAAGGGAACCACAAAGCCTGAAACACAACAGATACAACATTAACTCTTCAATGTTCAAGCCAGCCAAAAAAAACCTCTGCAGTTATCTTGAGAGATGTTCAATTGCAGAACACTATTTTTGAAAACTTACCAATGGAATGCTTGTAAATTTAGACAAAAATCATCTTCTTTTGGCCTGCAAATGAACATTCACTAAGTGAAAATTGTGATTTTTCTTAACCAATCTTGTGCATTCATGGGTTAATCTGTTGGCTAAAACTGTGTGGTAGCTATGTTAGTCTGGCACTACCATTATCACCAGCACCACTAGTACTCCCACCTCCTCCTCATCCTCCTCCTCCTCCTTCTCCTCCATTATGGGTTCAACTTAAGACTAAACCTGTGTGGTAGCTATGTTAGTCTGGCACTACCATTATCACCAGCACCACTAGTACTCCCACCCCCTCATCCTCCTCCTCCTCCTTCTCCTCCATTATGGGTTCAACTGTTGACTAAAACTGTGTGGTAGCTATGTTAGTCTGGCACTAACATTATCACCAGCACCACTAGTACTCCCACTTCCTCATCCTCATCCTCCTTCTCCTCCTCCTCCATTATGGGTTCAACTGTTGACTAAAACTGTGTGGTAGCTATGTTAGTCTGGCACTACCATTATCACCAGCACCACTAGTACTCCCACCTCCTCCACCATCATGATCACCACCAGCACCACCGTCGCCGCCACATCACCAACAACACCATCATGACCACCGCCACCACAACCATCATGATCACCACCACCGCATGTGGCGGCAACACCACCAGTTTGTAGTAAAAATGTCAAGATGAGAAAATAAGCCTACCTCTCTTTCCGCTTCATCCATCTTGATGGAGTTTCTCTGACATAGTTGTATGATCAGTAGCAGGACGATCTGTGCCTCACCAAATGACACTGAAACATCTGAGGTAAAGAAATATTTCATTAGCTAAACTATCATTAAAACAATATTTTCTATTGCCAAATTCTGTGAACTATGCTGAATCTGGTAAACCAACCAAATCCAGTGACATGGCATTCAAAACCTCTGGAAACATCTTTTCCAGTAAAACAAAAGATCCAGTAAAATAAGCTAAATACAGCCTTTCCTAGAGAATTCTAGGGCAAGTTCAACTGGCTAACCGTAGTAAGCTGGCTTACTGGACATGAGAATTTGCTATGCGGGCCGAACACTGGATAGTTAACTATAGTTCATTGGTACCCCATTGAATTACTATTGCAGAAAAGTTGTCAAATTGGATCAAAATATTCAACACAATCGCTATTAAATTATAAATTCCTCAAAGATATACACATCACACAAAATGTGATGGAGACTTCAATTTTCGTAATGGAGCTATAGGTCCTTTTTGATTGTGATGTCAGCTAACAGAGTGACAGATCAGATCCCTCCATTAATCTTTAAATGATCAGTAGGATTTATTTATTCACTTTATTCAATATAATTTATATAAGATTTAATAACAATTTTTGAACACTGAACTGGTGGTGAGGGTGCGCAGGGGGGGTTGAAACTACAGCCATTTCTTCTTCATGGGGGGTAATAATGACGTACTAAATGGTTTTGCCTGTGGTGGGCGTGTTGGTCCAAGGAAAGGGTGTCTTTGATCCCGCTAGGTTAATGCCTATAGGGTCCATTGTGTGGAGCTGTGTATCCAGTGACACCCATCCCTCCAAAAAAACCTTTTGCAACCGCAAATCCACCGCACCCACCCTTTTTTCTGGACCTAGGGTATCACACGAACCAAACTGTTGTGAAACCCCAAGCATTTAAAATACGTAAAGATACTCAAACACAAATGGGTAAATTACGTCATAAAAAAAAATGACCATAATACGTTGGAAAATCCATCAGCCGCCAAAATGCCTGAACAGGCAAAAAACCTAAAACTGGTGAAAATTTGAAACCAAACCGCAAAAATGTTTTTCTTAAACGCCAAAAAACTCCAGAAACGGCAAAAAAGTCAACTGGCAAAGCTTACCCAAAACGGTAAAAATTTCTGAAACCGGCAAAATTTTCAAATTTACTGCCAAAAACTTAAATGGTAAAAACGAAAACCAACCTAATTTTCACAGAACCGGTACAAATTTCAAACAAGGGAACCTGCAAGTTCCCGACTTATTGCCCATATTTGGTAAAGAACATCCCAATCCACAGGCTGACCCAGAAAACGGTATATAAAGGACAGTAAAATTAGTCCAGATCATTCAGACTTTTGGTCTCACACTGAAACCAAGCGTCAGGCTAAAACCTAATATACTGGTTCTTAAAATCTGACTATATTGTTATTATCATCATTTCTTCTTCATGTACCACAAGGGATCACTTTTGATGTATATATGGAGGGATGTCGTGGCCAGTATCTTGATACACATATTGATATACCAAATGAAATAAATCTGCAACACTGCTATTATTGTAGATGTTAGCTCACACATTGCTAATATACTTGTGCGGTACCAATTTCCAGGTGTGAAGACCAATTAATTTCACAATTTTCAACGTAATATTCTTTATTAGTAAGGTTAGCACATTTATTTGTATCTCAGGTGGGTGTTTTTTATCTTACCTTTTTCAGGGGTGTCATCCGTTTTCTCATTCAGTAAAACACTCAGAAGAACTTTTAACTTGTTCTGAAGATTCTGCAAATGTTAATAATATTTTAACATGGCCATTCAGCCGTAATCAATTGACCGTTCCAGTTTCTCCATCCATCACATGACATCATAATAAACTATGTGATGTGTAGGGTGATGTTATAATCACTACGTTTTGAATGTTTCGATTCAGTCCATCTTAAATGCTGTATGAATTGTATGTCATTACTATTTAATAAATATGCTGTCAAATATTTTGAAACAAATTTGACTGGGCGCTGTTGCTGCCGTAGGCAGCAACAACACCAGTCAAATTAGTTTCAAAATATTTAACAACTTACCTGTATAGTGCTCTGGAAATTGATAGTTACAGAGTTCAGGGATCAATCAATCCCAACATGAGTAAGGTGTGGGCGGAGCTAAGCTAGAGATCGCTAAAACGGGAAAGGTCCGTTAATGGTTACTCAAACCGGCCAAAACCAGCTTTTTCACCGGTCTTGAGGAAAGTCCATCTGCTGGTCAGGAGAATATCATTCAGAAAAATTTTTCCTTGGAATCTCCGGTGAGCCAACAATAATTTCTATAAATAGTATATTCGTCATGGTCAGTAAATGGACATCGTGTTCAAGCAGATATTTTAATTTTCTTGACTAATATTGACCGTTAAAGGTTGATTAAGGCTTTACACATTAGGAATGTCCATTTAAATGCCATGAAAAAGATTATTTTTGAAAATTTGTCACTGTAATGACTGGCTCGATTATAGGGCCAATTATTCCATTTGTAAATTTTAACAAGTTTTAGTGACACTCAACATACGCCCGCAGGCATACTTGTTTGAGGAATGCTAAATGTGAACAGTTTGTGTTTGATAATTCTCTGAGAAAGGGGGGGGGGGGAGGGGAGGAAGACATGACTAAAAATCTTGAAACCCTTCACAGCTGCATTGATCATTACAATTATAACAAGAATATGGGCGGATTTTGCCGAAACGAAATTATGACACGCCTATCCCTAAAACATCTGCTGAACAAAAAATTTTGAGTGTAGGTTCAAAACTCTTCGAGATCTGGACCGGAGGAAAAGAAAATTTTGACGACTTTTAGCTTTTCAAGGGAGATTACGCTGGCAAGTATCGACGGATTTTGTCAAAATGAAACCATTGCACTTCGCCTATCTCTAACACATCTGCTGAAAATAAATTGCGAATGTAGGTTCAAAACACTTCGAGATCTACTCAGGACAAGAAATCAGACGGACGGATGCACGGACAGATGGACTGACGGATGGCGAGCGCTATCACATAATACAACCCCGCTTATGTGGGCGTATAAAAAATTGTGTTCTGTTGGCCTGCAAATGAACATTTCTCAATACCGCAGCAGGTCAGTTTTGGCCCGCTTGACAATTTAACATTTCAAAGGATACATTTTTAGTCATGCACGAATATAAAATCAAGACATCAGTGTTATACTGACGGGATTTGCTAAAATCTTGGCATTTAGCATTTCGAAGTGCAAATATAGCTTTGTATCATGATCACAATGACCGTGACCCCAAAAGTCTGAATGTCTGCGCTGCTCCTACTGGTCGAGGTGACTGTACATGTATGACGATGCTGAGTTCCAATAATTTTGCAAATTCTGAAATAAAGGCCAGATGATCTAAGCAAAACCAAACTGTTAGGGTGGAATTCAATAAGGCGGTTTAGTTAGACCTAGTTTAAAGAGTTAAACCGGGTTTAGGTATTACTAGGTTTAAATCCGTATTTAGACTGACTTAAAACACTGGTCCGATATAAAAAATATTTAACACACATGTTAATATCACCTTTCTAAAGGTATGTGCACGGAAATCGATCCTGTGAAAGCTATAGCATGATGTTATGAGAATATCAAACATTAAACCAGGTAACAAATCAGGTAATAAACCTGGTAACCATATAAACCGATTTCAAGAAGGTAGTTTATGTACTAAACCTTACAACAAATATCACAAAAATCTAAACCTGGGGTAGGGTAGTTTGGGGTAGTTTGCTATGTGTAAAACTGACACTTTTAAATTTGGAAAATCAGGCCACCACTGAGTTAGTTTGGGACAGAGTTCTCCCATTCATATGCATAATGAGATTGACATCCGACATGTATTTAAGTGACCTCATTGTTTATTAACAGAATAACGCTGATTTTTATCGTCTCTTTTTATTATTATGTCCATCGGCGTATTAATATATTTTAATAATAAGCCATGTCCCATATATATTGTTAGTTTAAAATGTAAATGTTAAATTTCTACTAAATCCCCGAGTTTGGTACACGAATGCTGATGAAATAAAAATGGTTAACAAGTCTTAAACCTGGTCTAGCTGTTACCTGGCTTAAACCTCGTTTCTGAATACGGATCAGGTTTAAGCATAAACCTGGTATTAAATCTCTTATTACCCGGTTTATGTGGCGAGTTGTTACCAGGTTTAGGCTAAACCGAGGTTTAAACCGCCTTATTGAATTCCAGCCTTAAAGTCTGCATTTTATACAAATATTACAATGACCTTGACCTCAATATCATTGTATTTCATCCACTTGATATAGGTAAACATGTGACAAAGTGAAATTCAAGTAGGGTGATCCAATTCGGCAAGATAAGACCTTACCTGTTGATCTAAAACAAAACTTTAATCAAAGAGAATATTTTTATAACAAGGCCACAATGAACTTGAGCTTTGACCTCATTAGGATTGTGCTGCATCTGGTTGATGTATGTAACCATGCGTCCAAGTTTATACACAATAGGCTGAACCAATCCTTAGATTTCTAACGATATTTTGAATAAAACCAAAAACTTAACCGGAAACAAAAGAGTATTATACCAAGGTCACGATGGTCTTGACCATTGACCTCAATATGATTGTGCTCCATCTGGTTGATATATGTAATCAAGTGTTCAAGTTTAGTCACAATAGGGTGAAGTCATGGCGAGATATAAGACGCTATGTTGAGCTAAACCAAAAATAATAACCATAAAGTTTTTATATCAGATTAGTGACCTTGAACTTTGACCTCATGACCTCAATATGATTGTGCTCCATCCTTTAGATAGAAGGAAGCATGTGTCCTAGTTTACTCTCCATAGGGTGAAGCCATTCCGAGATATACAAGGATATGTTGAGCTAAAAGCAAAACTTAACCGTAAAAAGTAGTTTTATAGCAAGGTCATAGTGACCATGACCTTTGACCTCAATATCACTATGCTCGGCCCCCTTGATATAAGGAAGAATGTGACCAAGTTTAGTCTCAATAGGGTGAAAACCTGCCGAAATATAAAGTCAATCGAGATTGGACGCCGACAAACAGACAGACAAACAGACAGACAAACAGACAGGCAGATGGCGTAACAGAACACATCGATATTGGCGAAAATTCCAATTCAATAAATTGTGTGACCCATCCCTCATAAGCTGTTCTGTTATTCCTCTCTTACATTTTGACAAAGTGCTATTCATAATTTAATTTGTGAATGGTGGGATCTGAGCTGTCAATCACGTATATTCCATCATAATCAATTACATCACATGTAGGCTGATGTCACAAATATAACTGACAAAGAATATTCCGTCATGAAGATGGAAAACTCTGTTACATGTATGAAATCCAACACGCTCAGAGCGTGGGCAGAGCTTAGTTAGAAATTGACGGGCCATAGCTAGAAATGGACGAGGCAGAGCTAAAAATGGATGGGCCATGGCTAGAAATGGACGAGGTATAGCTATAAATGGATGGGGCAGTTAGAAATTGGCAGGCACAGCTAGAAATGGATGGGCCATAGCTAGAAATTGGCAGGCCATAACTAGAAATGGATGGGCCATATCTAGTAATGGGCGGAACATAGCTAGAAATGGATAGGGTATAGCTAGAATTGGGCGGAGCATAGCTAGAAATGGACGGGCCATAAATAGAAATGGGCAGGCCATAGCTAAAAATAGATGGGCCATAGCTAGAAATGGGCGGAACACTGCTAGGAATTGGCAGGGCATAGCTGGAAATGGATGGGCCATAGCTAGAAATGGGTGGAGCATAGCTATAAATGGGCAGGGCATCGCTAGAAATGGACGGGCCAGAGATAGAAATGGACAGGCCATAACTAGAAATGGATGGGCCTTATCTAGAAATGGCGGAACATAGCTAGAAATGGACAGAGTATAGCTAGAAATGGATGGAGCATAGCTAGAAATGGACAGGCCATACCTAGAAATGGACGAGGTATAGCTATAAATGGACGGGGCATAGCTAGAAATTGGCAGGCCATAGCTAGAAATGGATGGGCCATAGCTAGAAATTGGCAGGCCATAACTAGAAATGGATGGGTCATATCTAGAAATGGGCAGAAGATAGCTAGAAAAGGACAGGGTATAGCTGGAAATGGATGGTTCACACCTAAAAATGGACGGGCCATTGTTAGAAATAGGCAGGTCATAGCTAGAAATTGGTGGAACATAGCTAGAAATGGATGGGGCATAGCTAGATATGGGAAGGGCAGAGCTAGAAATAGATGGGACATAGCTAGAAATGGACAGGGTATAGCTAGAAATGGACGGGGCATAGCTAGAAATGGATGGGCCATAGATAGAAATGGGCAGGCCATAGCTAGAAATGGGTGGAACATTGCTAGGAATGGGCAGGGCATAGCTGGAAATGAATGGATTATAGCTAGAAATCAATGGGCTAGTTAGAAATGGGTAGGGTATAGCTAAAAATGGGCGGAGCATAGCCAGAAATGGATGGGCATAGCTAGAAATGGGCATGCCATAGCTAGAAATGGATGGGTCATAGCTAGAAATGGACTGGCCATAGTTAGAAATGGATGGGCCATAACTAGAAATGGGTGAAGCATGGCTAAAAATGGGAAGGCCATAACCAGAAATGGAAGGGCCATTGCTAGAAATGGGCAGGCCATAGCTAGAAATGGTTGGGACATTGCTAGAAATGTGCAGGTCATAGCTAGAAATGGGCTGGGCATAGCTAGAAATGGATGGGCCATAGCTAGAAATGGATGGGAACTAGCTAGAAATGGATGGGGTATAGCTAGAAATGGACGGGGCATAGCTAGAAATGGATGGGCCATAGATAGAAATGGGCAGGCCATAGCTGGAAATGAATGGATCATAGCTAGAAATCGATGGGCTATAGTTAGAAATGGGTAGGGTATAGCTCAAAATGGATGGGGCATAGCTAGAAATGGACATGCCATAGCTAGAAATGGATGGGTCATAGCTAGAAATGGACGGGCCATAGATAGAAATAAGTGGGCCATAGCTAGAAATGGGTGGAGCATGGCTAGAAATGGGAAGGCCATAACTAGAAATGGAAGGGCCATAGCTAGAAATGGGCAGGTCATAGCTAGAAATGGGCTGGGCATAGCTAGAAATGGATGGGCCATAGCTAGAAATGTGTCCATCTATTACATTCAACGTCCAAGGAAACTGTGAGACACAAATATTCTCAAAAGATTATATGTTAAGATAAAAACAGAAATTAGCTTGAACAGTAAATATTTACCTCAAGGATAATACTGAATGCTCCCTGTACATCACCGGCTTTCTCGAGAAGAAAGGCAGTGGCCTCCGATATCTTATGTCTTCTGACAATCTGAAATGTACACACACTCAGCACTGTAAGCATTTAAGCATCAAATTTGTTCAAGAAAATTTCAATTTTCTCACAGAAAATGTTCATTTGCAGCCCAAGAAAGGTTTTTAAAATTTACTACTGAAATGACTGGCTCGGTTAACCGAGCCAGCCAATGCAGTGGTAAATTTTCAAAAGTAACCTTCACTTGGCCTTCAAATAAACCTTCCTCAAGATGACTGCAGAAGCCATTTCTGGCCAAGGATCAACCCGTAACACATTAAGCCTGTAATCTTATTACCGCGAGTGTTTCCTCCCATCTGTATCCCTCAGAGGGCTTGACACAGTTATGCACATAGTTATAATAAACGCTAATGATTCCTCAGGTTTGTATCCCTCGGTCTTGACATAGTTATACACGTAGTTATACTAACCGCTAGTGTTTCTTCTAGTCTGTATCCCTCGGAGGTCTTGACGTATTTATACACGTCCTGAGGCTTGAATTCGCACAGCAGATCGATGTACGTCTCAAACACTTCTGGCTCGATACTGGTTTGACGTTCAGCATGAATTGCACTTCCTGTTTGGTCTCTGTGTTTAAGAATTGTGAAAATTGTTAAAGTCAAATCTATGGCAGCAACATCTCTCAGTCTTATAAGTTTTCTCAAACCAAACGAAATCATGGATTTCTTTTTTCATGAGAGAGTTGATACTTACCTCCCTAATACTCTTTGATATTGCTAAATATCGGCTTTTATTCAATAAAAACTCAGATTAAAAAAGTTAGGTGCCCCTACTGGGCAGGTAGTCAGATGACAGTCTGGCGGATGCTAGCCCCAACCACCGCGCATGCGCAGACTAGTACTTCCTCTGACTAATTTATTGGCTGACACTAAGCAACTTTATGAGAGCCTGAAGACTGAGCCTCTGTGGGGCAGAGAGGTCGGGTCCATATTAGGGAAGTAAGTATCAACTGTCTCGTGAAAAAAGAAATCCGTGATTTCGTTTATTTCACTTCAAGAGTATACTTACCTCCATAATACTCTTTGATATTGCCAGAATTGGACAGAAAATTCGGCGGAGGGAGGCGAGGTCAAAAGACCAGCTCTTCCCTATGCGCTTTTCTGCGATTAAGGCACTTGCACTTCTGAAATTGTGTGAAAACACAACCAGGGATAGATTTGAACATCGGCTAACACCACCGATGGCTGAGAGATGACCATATGTCATATGCGCTCCACTCCCCCCTCTTGGAAGGAAGACTGAATGACCTCACTTCACTTTCGTATACTCTCAATAATGAACCACATAAAACACGAACCATCACCATATTAATAATGAAGGATCACGTGACAATACAATTAACAATGGACAACACATAAACAAGACTGACCTTGTTGAGGCTGGATGCTGTCATCATCTTCCCCTTGGTGAAGGCTGATGCAGTCCTAATAAGTGGTTGTCTCCATTGATTAATTGTGAAATATATAAAAAATGAGGAAACCTCATCAAAATATGTACACCTAGATTATTTCTTCAAAATCGATAAGGCGAGAGGATTCGAGGTGTCACGGAGATAATCGTCGGTAAAACTTGACTCACAGTGCCACTGGGCTACTGACATAATGTCATCCACAGGAACCCCATTAAACAGGGCAGTAGAAGCTACTATGCCACGAACACTGTGAGCCTTGGCCATGTCAACTTGTTTACCTGTGGCGGATTTATGACAAAATTGAATACACTCTACAATCCACATGGAAATGGTGTCCTTAGATGCCCTGCCATGAAGTTCAATATATGACAACCATAACGCTGACGGGTCCGTTCGCCATTCCTGAGTACGTTGTTTGTACCGGCTTAAAGCCCGGACTGGACATCATGCTTTTGAATCAGGATCATATATAGTCAAAGCTTGTAAAAATATAGGTTGACCTGGATATTTCAAAGACTGGTTCTTAGCCATGAAATTTATCCTCGGTAGAAGCCTAAGGCCCTCCCCTGTAACCACAAAATGGCCCGCCTCGGCTGATAAGGCATGAATTTCGCTTCTCCGCCTTGCCGAGGCCGCAGCAATTAAAAATACAGTTTTAAGAGTCAACATTTTCATAGAAATGGAACTTAATGGTTCAAATGACTTATCAGCTAGTACCTGGAACACTAGCGACAAACTCCAAGACGGAATCACTGGGGGATTCCTTGGTCTTAGATTGCTCATGCCTTTAATTAAAGTATTTAATGTACTTACTTCATCACTTCCCCTATTAGCCAAGCAAGGGATAACTGTCAGTAAAGCCGACTTATAGCCAGCAATAGAGTTAGGCTTGATGCTATAGGCATCATACAGGTGACAGAGGAAATCGGCTACTACCTGAATAGATGAATCCATTGGATTAATACATCTTTTTGAGCACTATTCTGCAAATCTGTTGATTTTATAATTATATGCTCTGGAGGTTGACCCCTTCTGGCTTTTGCCATGAACATGGCTGCTTGCTCAGAAAAGCCCTCCTTAATTCTAGATTGCTTGACAACATCCATGCAAACAATCGGAACATTGACGGATTGTTGTGAAGGGCCTTGCCCTGGAAGATAATATTGTCCATCAGAGGCAGAGGAACCGGATTGCAGATCAGAAGGTCCAGCAGATCCGTATACCATGATCGGTGTGGCTAATTTGGGGCGATCAGAAGCACTTGGCACTCCTCCTGTCTGATTTTCTGAAGAATTTTTGGAATCAGGATTGCTGGAGGGAATGCGTATGCATACATTCCCACCCAGCTGATAGCTAACGCATCTGTTGCGATAGCGCTCGGATCTGGAATCGGAGAGACATACCTTGTCATCTTCGCATTCTTCTTCATTGCGAATAAATCTATGTTGGGTTTCCCCCAATGTTTGAACAGACGATCCGCCACACATTGATTTAGTTGCCATTCCATAGGTAAAACACTCATCCTTCGGCTCAATGAGTCTGCTAACAGATTTAACCTTCCCGGAATATGAGCTGCTTTCAGGGTAATCCTGTGATCCAGGCACCAGCAAAGCAGCGTCCATGTCATCATACAAAGACTGAGTGACTTCGTTCCGCCCTGGTGGTTTATGTAAGTCACTACTGTTGAGTTGTCTGATCGAACCAGAACACTCGTGCCCTGAACTTTCTTTATGAAATGTTCCAGGCCCAGGACTACTGCTCGTAATTCCAGTAGATTGATATGTTCTTATGACTGATACAGATTCCAAAGCCCTGATACTGTGGATTCTTCCAGGCAAGCTCCCCACCCCTCCATCGATGCATCTGTATACACAGTCACCTGAGGGTGGGGAGGGGTTAGCATCACCCCCGCAAGGAGATTCTCTGTCTTCATCCACCACTGAAGGTGGTGAATAAGACGTTCCAACACTGACACGTTCGAGTCCAGTGAACCTGTACTCTGGGTTCATTGCGTCATGAGAAATAACTGGATAGGGCGCCTGCGTAAAGCCGCCTGAGGAATGACTGGTTCCAGAGAAACCATCAACCCCAGCATTCTCAGATAAACCCGTGCCAGGACATTTGATTGAAATGAGTATTTGTACCCTCTCCTGAGTAGGATAAACATATCGAAGAACATTCCCAGGTAGGCAAACTTCTGGGATGGAGTCAGCTCTGATTTTTGGAAATTGATTATTCAGCCTAAGTCTGTGAGAGTTTTCAAAACTATCTCCAGATTTGCCGATAAACTTTCCTGATTGTGTGCTTTTAACAGCCAGTCGTCTATGTACGTGTGGACTGCTATGCTTCTCCTGCGGAGGTATGCTGTTATCACAAGAACCAACCTGGTGAAGATCCGAGGAGCCGTCAAAATTCCAAAGGGTAAAACCCTCAATTCTCACTGTCTGCCCTGGAATGCAAACCTCAGGAACAGACGAAAACTCCTCGCTATTGGAATGTGAAAATAAGCATCCTTCAGATCTATTGAAGCTGTCCACATTCTCTTCTCCAACCCTGCCAACACCGATTTCACTGTCTCCATCTTGAAACTGGGTGTGTCTATGAACTTGTTCAATGGCTTGAGGTTGAGAATTAGTCTCCACCCTCCAGTGCTTTTCGTTACTAGGAACATGGTTGAATAGAAGCCTGGGCACCTTTGTGCCGGTTGAACTGCTCCTTTTTGTATGAGGGACTTTATTTCTTCCTCTATACACAACCTTTGATCTGGAGCTCTTGGAATTTGAGTCCAGATTGGCACCAGAGACACATGCGATGGGGGGGGGGGGGGGGCTTGTTATCCAATCAGGATGATACCCGACTGAAAGCCATCGCAAGACTAAACGGTCCTGAGTCAACCATTCCCACTCTTGCTTTGGTGGGCCAATCGGCCTCCCACTGGACCACCTAGGGAGAGAGGTGGACATAAGGAGTGCAAGAGTGGCACTGTCTCCTTGGCCAGAGGCACCGGAGTGGTTCGGACCGTGATAACCGACCCATCAAGCACGATTACCACGACCAGATCCTCGCGTGCCACGACCAGCGCCACGTGCCCGTGCGTGGGCAGCTGCCTGGCTGGCTGCACCGGAAGAGCCTGCGACCCCCTCTCTACTGCCCGAACCTCGCGTGGCCGAGGCCGACGCTGCGCTGGTGGCTGGCCTCTGACTTGGCCACCGCCACCTCGAGCCTGCAGGGGATCATACGCAGGGGGAGCTGCGCGAACGCGCTCTCTGCGGAGCACTTCAAATTGCTCGCGCAGTGCCCTCTGGTTATTGACTAGGGTAACCGCCTCCTTCAGGTGCTTGCATTCCTCACCGCCAAAGAGACCAGGACCTGCCATAGGCGTACGCAGCAGCCTATTATACAGGCCCTGAGATGGGCACAGATTGTCTAAAGCAAATGTGCGCCGCGCCTGGACACTCCTAGTCACAGACCTGGTTAAACAATCCAGAGCCAGGTTGATTCCATCCTGGATGGCTCTCTGGACAGTTACCGGACTAGGCAGGCGCGATGTGGATGCCGTTACTACCTCTTGTAACAGCTGGGAAACATGAGAAAGCGCTGTAATAGACACTCTCCCATTCTCCTCTGCATCACGCAACGCTGTGCTTGCTGAACGCAAAGCGTTTGAGCACAGCGCTCCCGTGTCAGACCGGGAGCCTGGCCGCGTGTCCTCACCTAACGCCGCGCGGTCATCCACACTCGGCTTAGGTACCACACCGTATTTCTGATATTCATCAGACACGATGCGGCAATGCCTTAGCACCTCGCGAGGGGCCTTCGCGAGACGTCCATGCGCCTTGATGGACGTCTCTGCCGCTGTGAACATATCTACGATATGTTCCGCCAGCGGCAGAGATGGCATAGCATCAAAAAAGCATCCGCTTTTGTTTCTACGAGAATTCTTAATACTTACCAGATGTACTATTATGATAATGTCTATTATCTAGTCTAGGTCAAAATAAACAATTAAAACTCCGCACTCTCCTGGTCCTGCCCATACTGTGTCCGGGAATACCATAGCCGCAGGTACCGAGTCTATTCCCAATCACAGTCAGATTCGTCTTATGTTTGCCTTGGCAAACTGCGAAAGCAGCTCAGCCTCACCTCAGCGGGGCGGCTGAGGCAGGGCCATAGTACATCTGGTAAGTATTAAGAATTCTCGTAGAAACAAAAGCGGATGCTTTTTTGATTCTACTTCGAATAATACTTACCAGATGTACTATTATGATAAACTCCGGATTTCGACAGCCAGGAAATGCCGGTGGGAGGAGGTGAGGCTCGAACCAGCACTCATCAACCATCCAACAGAGAAGGTTGTGAAGAGACTAAAACCCTGGCATACGCTTGGGTTCTGCTATCTGACTCATAGAGTGCTAAACTTCCATGGTCTAGACCGCGCTCCCCCCCCTCTTTTGTCCGCACAAAACCAGAGGGATGTCCATGGGGATGCAACACCCACCAGACCCGTGTCAGCCCCAAGTCTCAGCTAGGGCAGTCCAGTAGAGTGCAAAGAAGCTACTACAACTTCAAATCTTTGAAAAAACTAACAGTATATCGATTAGATTTTCAAATTGGAATGAGTCTCATGTCTGTATGAGAGGATAAATATACTCTTGTACCAGACTATTCACTTACTCAGTCTGGTATTTCGACTGGAAGTAAATATATTTATAGTCACTTAATTAATGTAAAAACTCACCATTTTTGAATGGTCGATCTGTTATTGATCATCACAGGAGCTAGGCCCAATCCACGGTCATACTCAGTCATGTGCATAGCGCTTGGTCAGTGTAGGCGGAAGTCCTTGGTGATGTGTGCGAAGTAGTGGTCGGACGTGGCTTAGTTTAGGTTCGACAGATTGGCGACGGCTACTGGATTAAGTGTGCTGGAGATGTCTCGAAGGTAGAAATCAGTGAATGACGACTCGGCATGCCATTGTGCTACAGACATCACCTGCTCTAAAGAGACACCCTTATAAAGGGCCGATGATGCTGCTAGTGCTCGGACCTCATGGGCATTCGCACGATCAATCTGCTTTCCTGTAGCGATCTTGTGCGACATCTGAATAGCATCAACTATCCAACGAGAAATAGTATCTTTCGAAGCACGTAAATGGGGAGCTTTGAGACATAACCACAGAGATTTCGGGTCGTCACTCCACTCAGAAGTACGTTTCTTATACATCTTTAGACATCTGACAGGACACCAAGCACAAGAATTTGGGTCATGTCTAGTTAAACTTGGCAAATTGATCGGCTGTCCTGGATATTTAAGTGACTGATTCCTTGCCAGGAAACAAAGACGTGGAAGTAATCTTAAACCTTCACCCGTGACGACAAAACGGTCTTGTTCGGCAGAAAGCGCATGGATCTCGCTTCTCCTTCTCGCCGACGCTGCTGCAACCAAGAAAACTGATTTAATAGTTAACAGTTTAATGTCAATAGTTCTAATCGGTTCAAAGGGAGCATGCCCTAAAACCTGTAGAACAAGAGATAGATTCCATGATGGGATAGGAATTGGCTGTCTAGGTCGCAGATTGCTCATTCCTTTAATAACTTCATTCAAGGTGTCATTCTCCACTCCCCCAATGGTGAGACTAGGAATGACAGAAGCTAATGCAGACTTATATGCTGCTAGGGTAGAAGGTACAAGTTTGTCAACTTCGTATAAATGACAGATAAAGTCTGCTATGTGTTGAACAGATGCAGAAAAGGGATTAATATCTCTTCTCTCACACCACTGTGCAAATTTGTTGATTCTATAATTATATGTTTTTGTGGTAGAAACTCTTCTGGCCGAAGCAACAAACTTCGCTGCTTGCTCAGAAAAGCCACCCTCAATTGCACGCTGCTTGACAACATCCATGCAGTCAATTTGAACATTTCTGGTCTGTCGTGAAGGTACAGACCCTTGTTCTGAGAGATTACATCTCTTGTGTCTGGAAGAGGGATTGGACTGCAGACCAGAAGGTCCAGCAGATCCGTAAACCATGATCGGCCTGGCCAATAAGGAGCGATCAGTAGTACTTGGCACATCCCCTCTCTTATCTTTGCCAGAACTTTCGGGATGAGAATTGTTGGAGGATACGCATACGCGTACATTCCCTTCCAACTTATCGCCAGTGCGTCTACTGCTAGAGCCAACGGGTCCGGGATCGGTGACACGTACGTGACCATCTTTGCGTTTGACCTCATCGCAAATAGGTCAACATTCGGCTTGCCCCATTGTTTGAATAGAACCTCTGCTACCACTTGGTTGAGCTGCCATTCCGTCGGACGACAAACCGTCCTTCGACTGAGAGCATCCGCTAAGATGTTCAATCTTCCTGGAATGTGTGCTGCCCGAAGAATAATATTCCTCTCTTGGCACCACAGCAGAAGGTTCCAAACCATCATACACAACTCCGGTGATCTTGTCCCGCCTTGGCGGTTTAAATAAGACACCACTGTTGAGTTGTCTGTCCTTACTAGGACAATTTTGTCTTGAACTCGACCCTCGAACTTCTGCAGTGCTAATACCACCGCTAATAGCTCGAGTACATTGATATGTTTCTGCGCATTGGTCCGATCCCATTCCCCGGACACTGACTGATTGTCCAATACCGCTCCCCAACCTGTCAACGACGCATCCGTGAACATGGACATCTGAGGTTGAGGAGGTTGTAGAGGAACACCTCGCAGGAGATTCTGTTCCGACAACCACCACTGAAGGTGGAATATCAATGGTTCTTTCACTGGTATTCTCAGAGACAACGGATCTGTTCTCTGTGACCAGAACGACATCAAATACATCTGAATCGGCCTGCGCCTGAGCGCCGCATATGGCACCACCTTCTCCAGAGATACTAGCAAACCGAGTATTCTGAGAAATTGACGTGCCGTCAGATAGGCTCCTAGAGAAACTGACTCCAATACTGCAATCAGGCTTCTGACTCTGCTCTCCGCCGGAAAAGCTACGCCGTCCCTGAGATTGAAAAAAATTCCCAGATAAACAAACTCCTGGGATGGAGTCAGTTCTGATTTCTCTAGATTCACAATCCATCCTAGCTTCTTCAATAAGTCTAGGACTACCTCCAGATTGCTGCGCAGAGTGACTGGATTCCCCGCCTTTAGCAGCCAGTCGTCTATGTAAGTGTGAACAGCTATGTTTCTCCTGCGAAGTAAAGAAGTCATGGCGAGAACCACCTTGGTGAAGACCCTCGGAGCCGTGGTCAGGCCGAATGGAAGAGCATTGAATTCCCAAACATTGTCTTGGAATGCAAATCGCAGGTACTTCTGAAAGGGAATTGACATTGGAATATGAAAATAAGCATCCTTCAGATCTATTGATACCGCCCACATGCCTTTCCTGAGGCCTGCCATCACAGCTGCTACCGTCTCCATCTGAAACCTGGGAGAAAGAATAAATTTGTTCAACGGTTTGAGATTGAGAATTGGTCTCCACCCTCCGGTACGCTTCGGAACTAGGAACATAATCGAATAGAAGCCCAGTGATGACTGATCGGCTACCAGGTGAATCGCCTTCTTCAGACGAAGCGATTCTATCTCTGACTGAATGGCAACTAGACGGTCTAATTCCCTTGGAATAGGAGTCCATATTGGAGTCGAGGTTAACGGAACTAACGATTGATGGATGAGCCAGTCCGGATCGTAGCCGTTTCTTATCCACTGACAGACTAAATAGTCGCGCACGACCTGTTCCCATTGGCTTAGGAATAGCTGAAGTCTGCCTCCGACGGAAGGAATCTGCACACAGTTGTCGGTCGAGATTAGCCGACAAGACGCTACATCGCTTGGGTGAAGATTCTCGACTCCATTTGTTTCCAAAGCCGCCGGTATTGATTCCGCCGGAAACCCGTCAGGAACGAGCCCCACGGCCGCCCCGCGGCTTCTTGTGGTATGACGGTCCGGAACCGCCGCCGCGACTATCCTTACGGTAGCCGCCACGGCCCGAACCGCCACCCTTCCTGTCGTCCTCATACGGCCTCTTACTAGAGGGCTTGTATGTGGACGAACGGCCAGGTCCTTGCGCTCCGGATGGCCTATGGGCATCACGGGCAGAAGGACGGAAGGGCGATCTAGGACGCTGCCTCTGCTGGTCCTGTCTGTGTTGACGGTAGGACTGTTGCGGCTGAGTCCTCTTGGTCGACTTCCACGACTTGCCGACCACCTCTTGCTCCGCCACCATCGATGCAACTTTAGAAAGCGCTTGTCGTGCCGAGCCGCCGAACAAGCCTGGACCAATGAAAGGCGCAGAAGATAACGCTGCCCTCATTTCCGGTCCTGGTTCCACACAATCGAGAACCATTCTCCGCCGCTCTGCTAAAGTTCTTGTGATCACCCTGGCCAGGCAATCCTGAGACAGGCGCATGGTGTCCCGACCAACTCCGGGAGCAGCCTCTGGCACCTGTCCGCCTTCCGCCGTGCAGTCCAGCATACCCTGCAGGACGGTACACCCGTGCGACAGCGCAGCCATGGCCGCCCTAGCCGCATCCTCAATGAGCGTGAGCTCATTAAACGGGTCTTTGTTGGTCTGGGAAACCAAGGGACGTGACCGCCCCTTGGCCTTCCCAGCCAACGGCCTATTCAGCGCCTCACGTTCCGCAACGGAAAGCCGTGGAACCCTGGCGTATTGATGATAGGCCTGCTCCGGAAAACGGACCCTACTCCTTATCCCCTTCGGGGCCTTGGGCAATGCATAGTCTGGCTGAACCAGACGATATGCCGCAACTTCCAACATGTCAGAAGTCTGCGAGTCCAAGGGGAGTGTAGGCATGGCCGAAGAGCCACTGGACAGAGCGCTAGCCGCACGCTCTGACATCCGCTCCATCGCCGGATCGCGCTGAGATCCGAGATCCGATGCCAACCCGAGACGATTGGTCATCCATCCTAGGACCTGCACCCATTCAGCCTCGGCGCAGAAAGCGGAATCGTCCATTAAAGAGCTTCCGTTTTCATCTTCCCTCTCACCCTTAGATGAGAGGGCCACCGACGATCCATGCTGAGCGCTACGATAAACGTCTCTGCCAGGACAGAGCGCATCCGTAGCGCGACTACCGGCGGCACCAGTATCCAACGAACCGTCGGATACGGATTCTCCGCAGTCCATCGGCTCCAACACGGGATCCGGGACTACGACCGCCTTAATCACGGCTGGCACGGTAACTCCGATAGGAGCCGCACCCAACGCCGTCGGGATAGCCGTCGGAACCGCAAACCACGGCTCCGCCGGCATATCCGGTTGCACAAGTGACGGATGAAAAATGCCCGACGGAACGTCGACATCACCATCCGCCTGGCAAACCCGTACAAATCCCGAGGGAGACCCCTGGGACGTACTCGGCATTGCCGACATTGAAAGATCCGGCATGCCGGAATCTCCCATCAACAGGAACTCTTCTTCCTCTGCCGACGGCTCTTGAGCCGAGGACAGAGAAAGGTCAGGTGCATGGCCCTCAGCAAAACTAGCCGGGCCACCTAATGGTTGCCCTGCACCAGCTTGCCTCACCGGACCCGTGGACTGTAATGAATCAAACATGGCCTTGAACTGGGCCGCCCATACGCCCAGTGCTGAATCCATCCTCTCATTCAGCCGACCTTCCAGTCCAACCAACGACGCCTGCTGACGCTTCACTGTCTTATCCTTCTCTATGCGCTCCAGCCTCGCCCGTCGATCCCTGTCAAACTCAGCCACCATTGCCGACGACCACTTGGCGCACACATCACACGGACTGCCGACCTTACACCTCGCACACGCCACACAGTGATGTCCAAGATACTTGCGTTTCATGAACCTATTACACTTCTGGCACAACGTGTCCGGGTTCTTCGGTTTCTGCGAACACAGAGGAGAATTAAAACGCTGCACATGACAAGTGATGACGAGCAATACGCACAATAGACTTGATAGTTAAGATTTCTTAAACACATTAACTTTCTCTTAAATTAATGATAACAAGTCTTAGGCAGGAAATATTTGAAACTTTTTTGAGTGAAAATTTTACAAAACACAACTCAGCCTTTAACTAGCGTTAAATAACCAAGAAAACCTCGCCGATCACTACAAACACCCTCGACAATGAAGCGAGAGCTAAAATCGGCGATAACAGAGTGCCTGGATACCCCAAGCCAATAACGACATATTACATGGGCGCCGCCATCTTGGCTAAGGACGCATCCATCTTAGAGGAACCGAGTCGCAAGAGAAAATTAACCGAGTACCCGAATTAAAACTAAAAGTTAACGGGTACAGAAGCGACTCCAACAATGGCTACCATTATAAATCAATGTGCCAATTTAAGGAAATTTCAAACAGGCATTATGGCACGAATGTATAAATTCTAGATTGATACAACCTGCCCCTGTGATGATTTTCCAAGTTCCTCCATTAGTCCAGCGATGGTTTTCACAAACACGCGCTAAAACTGCTTAATTTATCAATTAAATGACACTCTAAACACATGCGACTTGAAACAAGCGCAAAATAAACGAATCTGACTGTGATTGGGAATAGACTCGGTACCTGCGGCTATGGTATTCCCGGACACAGTATGGGCAGGACCAGGAGAGTGCGGAGTTTTAATTGTTTATTTTGACCTAGACTAGATAATAGACATTATCATAATAGTACATCTGGTAAGTATTATTCGAAGTAGAATTAGCAGTCAGCTTACCTGCCAACCACGGGTGGTGATCCCGCTGGCTGTCCGACTGTTCCATAGCAGGTCTGGCCTGACACTTATCAGGCAATGACAAGCGTCCGACCAATCCTCCTCTGTGGCTAGATGCGAAAGCTCTACACAAGAGGACCTTTGTCTTCCTCCTGAGCGTTCGCAGGCATGTATGAGGCTGGATAACCTGACACTCCTGGCAAGCCAGAGAAAGCATGCGGGCCCGAATCAAAAAAGCATCCGCTTTTGTTTCTACGAGAATTCTTAATACTTACCAGGTGAACTATTATGATAATGTCTATTACCTAGTCTAGCTCAAAATAAACAATTAAAACTCCGCACTCTCCTGGTCCTGCCCACACTGTGTCCGGGAATTACCATAGCCGCAGGTACCGAGTCAATTCCCAATCACAGTCAGATTCGTCTTATATTTGCCTTGACAAACAGCGAAAGCAGCTCAGCCTCACCTCAGCGGGGCGGCTGAGACAGGGCCATAGTACATCTGGTAAGTATTAAGAATTCTCGTAGAAACAAAAGCGGATGCTTTTTTTATTCTACTTCGAATAATACTTACCAGATGTACTATTATGATAAACTCTGGATTTCAACAGCCAAGAATTACCGGTGGGAGGAGGCGAGGCTCGAACCAGCCCTCATCTACCATCCAACAGAGAAGGTTGTGAAGAGACTAGAACCCTGGCATACGCTTGGGTTCTGCCATCTGACTCATAGAGTGCTAACTTCCATGGTCTAGACCACGCTCCCCACCCCCCCTCTTTTGTCCGCACTGTCAATGGGGATGCAACACCCACCAGACGGTTCAGCCCCAAGTCTCAGCTAGGGCAGTCCAGTAGAGTGCAAAGAAGCTACTACAACTTCTAATTTTGAAAGAATATCAGTATATCGATTAGGTTTTCAAATTGGAATGAGTCTAATGTCTGTTTGAGAGGATAAGTATACTCTTATACCAGACTATTTACCTAAGCAGTCTGGTATTTCGACTGTAAGTAAATTATTTAAAGTCACTTAATTAATATAAACACTCACCATTTTGAGTGCTTGGTCTTTTCTTGTTCATCACAGGAGCTCGGCCCAATCCACGGTCGTTCTCAGGTCATGTGCATAGCCATTGTTCAGTGCAGGTGGAAGAACTTGTGATGTGTGCAAAATAGTGGTCGGATGTGGCTTAGTTTAGATTCGATAAATTGCTGACGGCTACCGGATTAAGTGCGCTGGAGATGTCGCGAAGGTAGAAATCAGTGAATGACGACTCGGCATGCCATTGTGCTACAGACATCACCTCCTCTAATGAGACACCCTTATAAAGGGCCGATGCTGCTGCTAGTGCTCGTACCTGATGGGCATTCGCACGATCAATCTGCTTTCCTGTAGCGATTTTGTGCGACATCTGAATAGCGTCGACTATCCAACGAGAAATAGTATCTTTCGAGGCGCACAAATGAGGAGCTTTGAGACATAACCAAAGAGATTTTGGGTCATCTCTCCACTCCTCAGTACGTTTCTTATACATTTTCAAACATCTGACAGGACACCAAGCAGAAGAGTTTGGGTCATGTCTAGTTAAACGTGGCACATTGATCGGCTGTCCTGGATATTTAAGTGACTGATTCTTTTCCAGGAAACAAAGACGTGGAAGTAGTCTTAAACCTTCACCCGTGACGACAAAACGGTCTTGTTCGGCAGAAAGCGCATGTATTTCGCTTCTCCTTCTCGCCGACGCTGCTGCAACCAAGAAAAATGATTTAATAGTTAACAGTTTAATGTCTATAGATCTAATTGGTTCAAAGGGAGCATGCCATAAAACCTGTAGAACAAGAGATAGATTCCATGCTGGGATAGGAATTGGCTGTCTAGGTCGCAGATTGCTCATTCCTTTAATAACTTCATTCAAAGTGTCATTTTCCACTCCTTCAATGGCCAGACTGGGAATGACTGAAGCTAATGCAGACTTATAAGCTGCTAGGGTTGAAGGTACAAGTTTGTCAACTTCGTATAAATGACAGATAAAATCTGCTACGTGTTGAACAGATGCAGAAAAGGGATCAATATCTCTTCCCTTACACCATTCTGCAAATTTGTTGATTCTATAATTATATGTTTTAGTGGTTGAACCTCTTCTGGCTGAAGCGACAAACTTCGCCGCTTGCTCAGAAAAGCCCACCTTAATTGCACGCTGCTTGATAACATCCATGCAGTCAATTTGAATATTTCTGGTCTGTCGTGGAGGTACAGACCCCTGTTCTGAGAGATAGATCTCTTCTGTCTGGAAGAGGGATTGGACTGCAGACCAGAAGGTCCAGCAGATCCGTAAACCATGATCGGCCTCGCCAATAAGGGGCGATCAGTAGCACTTGGCACATACCCTCTCTTACCTTTGCCAGAACTTTTGGGATGAGAATCGTTGGAGGATACGCATACGCGTACATTCCCTTCCAACTTATCGCCAGTGCGTCTACCGCTAGAGCTAGCGGGTCCGGGATTGGTGACACGTAAGTGACCATCTTTGCGTTTTGTTTCATTGCAAACAGGTTTACATTTGGCTTGCCCCAATGTTTGAATAGAACCTTCGCTACCGATTGGTTGAGCTGCCAGTTCATCGGACGACAAACCGTCCTTCGACTGAGAGCATCCGCTAGGATGTTCAATCTTCCTGGAATGTGTGCTGCCCGAAGAATAACATTCCTCTCTTGGCACCACAGCAGAAGGTTCCAAATCATCATACACAACCCCGGTGATCTCATCCCGCCTTGGCGGTTCAAATAAGACAACACTGTTGAGTTGTCTGTCCTTATTAGGACAATCTTGTCTTGAACTAAATTCTCGAACTTTCGAAGTGCCAATACCACAGCTAATAGTTCGAGAACATTGATATGTTTCTGCGCATTGGTCCGATCCCATTCCCCTGACACTGACTGATCGTCCAATACTGCTCCCCAACCCGTCGTCGATGCATCTGTGAAAATGGACATCTGTGGTTGAGGAGGATGTAGAGGAACACCTCGCAGGAGATTCTGTTCTGATAACCACCACTGAAGGTGGAATATCAATGGTTCTTTTACTGGTATCCTCAGAGATAACGAATCCGTTCTCGGAGACCAGAATGACATTAGATACATCTGAATTGGCCTGCGCCTGAGTGCCGCATAAGGAACCACCTTCTCCAGAGATACTAGTAAACCCAGTATTCTGAGAAATTGATGCGCCGTCAGATAGGCTCCTAGAGAAACCGACTCCAGAACTGCAATCAGGCTCTTGACTCTGCTCTCCGCCAGAAAAGCTGCGCCGTCCCTGAGATTGAAAAATATTCCCAGATAAACAAACTCCTGGGATGGAGTCAATTCTGATTTCTCTAGATTCACAATCCATCCTAGATCCTTTAATAAGGCTAGGACTACCTGAAGATTGTTGCGCAGAGTGACTGGATTCCCCGCCTTTAGCAACCAGTCGTCTATATAAGTATGAACAGCTATGTTTCTCCTGCGAAGATAAGAAGTCATGGCGAGAACCACTTTGGTGAAGACCCTCAGTGCTGTGGTCTGGCCGAATGGAAGCGCATTGAATTCCCAAACATTGTCTTGGAATGCAAAGCGAAGGTATTTCTGAAAAGGAATTGACATTGGAATATGAAAATAAACATCCTTCAGATCTATCGACACTGCCCACATGCCTTTTCTCAGCCCTGTCATTACCGCTGCTAGTCTCCATCTGAAATTTGGGAGAGAATAAATTTGTTCAACGGTTTGAGATTGAGAATTGGTCTCCATCCTCCGGTACATTTCGGAACGAGGAACATCATCGAATAGAAGCCTAGGGATGACTGATTGCGGACTAGATGAATCGCATTCTTCTGATGAAGAGACTCTATTTCTGAGCAAATGGCATCTAGACAATCGGATTCCCTTGGAACGGGAGTCCATAATGGAGTCGATATTAACGGAACTAACGATTGACGGATGAGCCAGTCCGGTTCTTAGCCGTTTCTTAACCACTGACAGACTAAACAATCTCGCACGACCTGATCCCATTGGCTTGAGAACAGTTGAAGTCTGCCTCCGACGGTAGGAATCTGCACACAGCTGGCGGTCAAGATTGCACGAGAAGACGCTAAATCGCTTGGGTGAAGATTCTTGACTCCCTTCGTTCCTGACGTCACCGGAACTGATTCTGCCGGAAATCCATCAGGACCGACCTTCACGGCCGCCCCGCAGTTTCTTGGAATATGACAGTCCGGAACCGCCACCACGGTTATCCCTATGGTAACCGCCGCGGCCCGAACCGCCACCCTTCCTGTCATCCTCATACGGCCTCTTATTAGAGGGCTTGTATGAGGACGATCGGCTAGGTCCTTGAGATCCAGGACGGAAGGGCGATCTTTGGCGCTGCCTCTGTTGCTCTTGCCGATGCTGCCTATAGGACTGCTGCGGCTGTGTCCTCTTAGTCGACTTCCACGACTTGCCGACTACTTCCTGTTCAGCAACCATTGACGCGACCTTGGATAAGGCTTGTCGTGCCGAGCCGCCAAACAAGCCTGGACCGATAAAGGGCGCAGAAGACAATGCAGCCCTCATCTCCGGTCCTGGTTCTACACAATCGAGAACCATTCTCCGTCGCTCTGCCAATGTTCTGGTGATCACCCTGGCCAGTCAATCTTGAGACAAGTGCATGGTGTCCCGAATAACTCCGGGAGCAGCCTCTGGCGCTTGTCCACCTTCCGCCGTGCAGGTCAGCATACCCTGCAGGACGGTACACCCATGCGAGAGCGCAGCCTGGCTGCCCTCGCCGCATCTTCAATGAGCGTTAGCTCATTGAACGGATCTTTGTTAACTTGGGAAACTAAGGGACGAGAACGCCCCTTAGATTTCCCAGCCAATGGCCTATTCAACGCCTCTCGTTCCCCGACGGAAAGCCGTGGAACCCTGGCATACTGATGATAGGCCTGCCCAGGAAAACGGACCCTACTCCTTATCCCCTTTGGGGCTTTGGGCAGCGCATACTCTGGCTGGACCAGACGGTATGCCGCAACCTCCAATATGTCGGAAGTCTGCGTGTCCAAAGGGAGTGTCGGCATGGCCGAAGAGCCACTTGACAGAGCACTAGCCACTCGCTCTGACATCCGTTCCATCGCCGGATCGCGCTGAGATCGTAGATCGGATGCCAACCCGAGACGGTCGGACATCCAGCCAAGAACCTGCACCCATTCAGCTTCGGTGCAGAAAACGGATTCGTTCATCAATGAACTACCGTTCTCATCTTCCCTTTCACCCTTGGATGAGAAGGCCACCGACGATCCATGCTGAGAAATGGGCTGCACTTCTAATACCATGAAGCGCGTCCATAGCCCGACTACCAGCGGCACCGTGTCCAACGAATCGCCGGACACGGATTCACCACAGTCCATCAGCTCCAGCACGTGAGGCGGGAACATGGCCGCTTTCACTACGGCAGGTGTGGGCATTCCGAGAGGAGCCACACCTAACGCCGCCGGGATGCCGCTGGGAACCGCAAAACACGGCTCCACAGACAATGCGGGTTGCACGAAATCCGTCGACATCACCATCCGCTTGGCAGACCCATACAAAACCCGAGGGAGATCCCTGGGATGTACTGGGCATAGCCGTCATCGAGATATCCGGCATGCCGGAATCTTCCATCAGAAGAAGATCTTCCTCCTCCCCCGTCGGCTCTTGAGCCAATGACAGAGAAGGTGCTCATCCCTCCGCAGAACGAGCCGGACCACCTAAAGGTTGCCCTGCACCAGCCTGCATCGTCGGGACCGTGGACTGCAATGAGTCGAACATTGCCTTGAACTGGGCCGCCCATACGCCCAGTGCTGAATCCATGTGAGTATTCAGACGACCTTCCAGTCCTCTCAACGACGCCTGATCCAGCTTGGCCGCCTTGTCCCTCGCGATCCTCTACAAATGCGCACGTTGATCATGATCGAATTCCGCCACCATCTCCGACGACCACTTGGCACACACATCACAGGGACTTCCAACCTTACACTTAGCGAAGGCCACTCAATGATGGCCTGAATACTTCCGCTTCATGAACCTGTTGCATTTCTGGCACAACGTGTCCTGGTTCTTGGCTTTCTGCGAACACAGAGAAGAATTAAAACGCTGCACATGACAAACGATGACGAGCAATACGCACAATTGACTTGATTGTAAAATTGAATTACTTAGAAAACGTTAACTTTCTCTTAAATTAATGATAATCAAGCCTTAGGCAGGAAATATTTGAAACTTTTTAAAGTGAAATTTAATAAACACAACTTGGAAGTTAACTATCGTTAATACAGCCAAGAATTAAATGCCGATCACTACAAACACCCTCGACAATGAAGCGAGAGCTAAAAAACCGGCATAAACAGAGTGCATAGATACGCGAAGCCAAGCGAAACAATAGTCATGGGCACTGCCATCTTGGCTAAGGGCGCCTCCATCTTTGAAGGAACCGAGTCGCAAGAGAAAATAACCGAGTACCCGGATTAATACTAACAAGTTAACGGGTACTGAGCGACTCCAACAATAGCTACCATTTTAGAATAATGTGCCAATTTAAGGAAATCTCAAACAGTCATTATGGCACGAATGTATAAATTTTAGATTGATACAACCTGCTCTTGTGATGATTTCCCTAACTCCTCCGTGAAGCCAACGATGGTTTTCTAGAAACAACGCCAAATCCGCTTAAATTAGAATAATTTGAGGACGACAAAAACATGCGACTTGTAAAAGCGCAAAATAGACGAATCTGACTGTGATTGGGAATTGACTCGGTACCTGCGGCTATGGTAATTCCCGGACACAGTGTGGGCAGGACCAGGAGAGTGCGGAGTTTTAATTGTTTATTTTGAGCTAGACTAGATAATAGACATTATCATAATAGTACATCTGGTAAGTATTATTCGAAGTAGAAAGAGCAGGCATACTAAACTGACTGTCTTGACCAGGAGTAGGCGCCGTGGTATTGCGTGGGGAGAATTTCGCCACACCACAGCCCTGACCAGCACCTGCTACACTCTCGGCAAGCCGAAGGTATGCGGTAGACCTGGCCATCAGAACCAACCCGGGCCACCTTCTGCGCTGTGAACCCTACTCCTGCGTGAGTAGTACCATGGACAATGTCGCCTGTATTCCCCGCGAGGGGTGCACAGACGTCAATGTCCATGATCACAGCATCAGGAGAACCCAACAGATAATCCTCTCCATCCTGGCCAGAAAGATTAGACTCCCGGTCAGTGAAGAATGCTAACCCGGACTGGCCAGGAAAGGTACCATAGGAGGAACTGGTACCTGCGGTGTGCGGATATTCCTGGGCTGATAAGCAGGCACCCGGCTCCAGCGACAACTGTCCACGGATCACCGGCGCAGCAAGCCTGCTGCCAGTGTCCTGGACCACCCCCTCTAATGGGGCCACCTCTGAATCTTGATTGAAAACTGGTATTGTCCTAAGGAAACCTGATTCAGAGGCGGGGATTATCTGTTCCGAAGCAGATGAAGAGGACAACAAAAGATTTGGTCCAGGAAGCATGCCAAGGAGCAACTCTGGAACCAAATCCTTGATTGTCCTCTCATCTCTCCCAACATCTCAACTCGGAAGGCCTCCATATCCACAGTGGACGAGGCCTTCCTCTTACCCTTCTTACTCGGCACCTCTCTTCGCTCTTCTCTCCTCCTCACACACCTTCTCCCGAGCCTGTAACGACAAGAATTCCGTCATTAGTTCATCCCCCCCCCAACTGTTTACATATTTCACACTTAAGCAGTGGTCCACAGGGACTGCACTGAAAGCAGAGATGAGGAGCGAAACGTTCTTTAAGGAAACGTCCACAAGAAGGACAACCAGGTTTCTGAAACAGGCCAGAGGATGAAGACAATGACTATTTTAGTTAAAGAATTAGTAACTCAAAACCAAAATAAGGAGGAGAGGGAAGGTAGTCATACAGACCACCTACAAAGATAATAAACTAGCGTTGGGCAAAACTTTTAATGTTAATAAAGTGCAAGGCTGATTATGATGTCATAACTTCAACAATAAGAAGTTAAATCGAGCCGAAACAAACATCCAGGTGTAAGGACGAATTGTATTCATATCCAGAGCATCCTAACTGGAAAGGATAGAATATACAGACTATACAAACATCAGATATACAATGATAAAATGGCAGCAGATTTTATAAATATTTTCAATTAAAATTGAAGTGCCTCATATCATAACTAGAATACCCGAGTCTTTAGCATAGACAAACCATCCGATCTGATGAACTGGAAGCTCCACCAACTCTATGACCTCTTACCTCTCGCCACCTATAAGGGGAAGGAGGTGGACCAAGAGGGCAAAGTGAGAAGACCTTCTTCAGAGGCCTCCAACTCACAGGGCATAGATTTGGTTAGATAATCTACCAATGTTAGTAGGAAATGGAACCTTGGTGGAGAGAAAAACAAACCCTCTGACGATGTGCTGTCCTGTACAATCATAGATAGATACCTGTGGACATAAACACAAAGAGAGATTAGTATTTCATAGCGCCATAATAGAAATAAACCAGTTTTTTAGGCGCTTATCACGTTAAACGCGAGTCCCGGAAACACATTACAACGGAACAAAACTCGCTAAAGTGTAGTCAAAATCACCTGATGATTAGGTCCTGGGCCCTCCTCTGGAGACACAGCGCGCTCAGAAATAAATTAGCAAAGAGGAAGTACTAGTCTGCGCATGCGCGGTGGTTGGGGCTAGCATCCGCCAGACAGTCATCTGACTACCTGCCCAGTAGGGCCACCTAACTTTTTTAATCTGAGTTTTTATTGAATGAAAGCCGATATTTAGCAATATCAAAGAGTATTAGGGAAGTAAGTATACTCTTGAAGTGAAATGACTCGTCTATAAGTAGGTATGGAGGGTACCAAGAGTAGTATGTAGGGGTGAGGGGGGGGGAATCTACAAAATTGGGTCTGGTCTATTAAATACTACACATTGTAGCTGTTGCTTAGGAACTCGCTTTTGGCACAAGTGAACTTTATACACTGGCTGACTGTTATTTTACCATGTTAATAGTCACGCCGGCCAAAACAGGCCTCTGCCGTGGTCTTGAGAAATGTCTATTAACAGGCCAGGCAATTATTTTTGACAATTTATCACTGAATGACTGGTTCGGTAACTGAGATAAAAGGTTATAAATATACTAAATGGGGAGATGTATATGAGAAGATTATGATGTCATAATCAATTACATCACATGTAGGCTGAGGTCACAATACATAGTGATGTATCTAGCTGCGCCATGAACATTGAAATGTTTGTCAAGTTTACGAATTGTATACCGTTACTATTTAATAAATGTTCTGTTGAAATATTCAACTTTCAGAATATTCAACAGCTTACCTGTAGAGATACTGTGACATTAGGATTCTGGGAATTCACGAAAGGATATAAATTGTTTCTAACACTGGGGGAAAAGCAGAGAGCATAGCTAGAAATAGACGGGGGATAGATAGAAATGGGTGGGGCAAGCTAGAAATGGGTGGGGCAAAGCTAGGAATGGGTGGGGCAAAGCTAGAATAGGTGGGGCAAGCTAGAAATGGGTGGGGCAAAGCTAGGAATGGGTGGGGAAAAGCTAGGAATGGGTGGGCCAAAGCTAGGAATGGATCCCATTATTCTAATTATTTTATTGAGGAAAATTGATCCACCGCTTAAGATTCTGACATCAGATAGTGATGTCAGTGACATCAGATAAAGTTACATCAGTGACAGCAGATAGAGTTATGTTAGTGACACCAGATAGTCAGTAGGATAATGACAGATGGTTTGATTGACAGCTCGGAACCATGTAGCTATACCTACCTGTAAAGGAGAACACCTTGGAGAAATTCGTACAGCAGCTTCGTATCTGACTGAAGCTGTCTCATGACGTCTTTCAAGCTGTTTGAGAAACCTGTTATCACCATCTGAGCCGCCTGTTTGCAGTCTATTGTCACGAGTTGCTGGAAGAAAAACATTATGGACCTTTCCAGTTTATCCATCCATCATATGACATCATAATCAACTAGGTGATGTGTAGAATGACATCATAATCAATTACAGCATGATGCGACTCGATTTAGTCCATCTTAAATGCTTAACAGTCTGACATGTTGTACGAATTGTATGTCTGTACTATTTAATAAACATTCTGTCAAATATTTTGAAACTAATTTGACTGAGCGCTGTTTCTGCCATAGGCAGCAACCGCGCCCAGTCAAATTACTTTCAAAATATTTAACAGATAACCTGTATAGTTTTTTGGAAATCGAGATTCAGAGTGCAGGGATCGATTGATCACAACATGGGTGAAGCATGGATGGAGCTTAACTAGGGATGGGCAGGGCATAGCTAAAACTGGACCGGTTCATTGGGGGATTCATTTCTAGCCATGCCCCGCCCATTTTTACCTAAGTCATGTTCTGAGTCTGTTGGAATTGATTTATATAGTTACTTTTGAACCCTGAATTCCTAGAATGCTAATTTCAAGGTAACTATATGGGTAAGCTCTTGAATATTTTGAAACTAATTTGACATAGGCAGCAATGCCTCCCATTCAAATTACTTTTAAATATTCAAAAGAAATTTTTTTTAAATTGGAAGTCTATCAACGACAAACAATTTGTTAATTTGACGGACTTGTTGAGCTCCATGATGGATTGATAATACATTATTCTGATTGTGATGTCAGACTACATGTGAGGTAATTGACTATGACATCAGATACTTGAGCGACGGATGGGATCCCTCCATTTGTAATTAGATAGTCGAGGAGTATGAGAACACTAAGCACAAATTACATCTATCATAGGATAGGTAGTAAATGAATGGGTATGGTATGGAATGGCATGAAAGGTTACATCCAGGTTGTGATGTATGGAAGGATATGATAGGGTAGGCAATGGAAGGGTACTGCATTGTAGGCAGTGCACACTACAATAGTGTTCTTATGACAAAGGTAGGAGAGAAGAGTCTGGTGCTATATGGAAGGATAGAACAAGGAATAATATGGAAGGGCATGATGGGGCAGCATCGGGGCTTGGTGTGGCGTGGCAGTGTGAAGAGAGGCATGGAGGGGTCGGGCATGGTATGGCAGGGTAAGGCAGGGTGACAGATGAGTTAAGACAGAATCTATTTGTATTAACTACCATTCATACTTCCTTAAACTAGGGTGGTCGGAAAAGATAGGTTGAATTGCAGTAGAGAATGCCATGCAGACTAAACGAAATCTAGGATTTCTTTTTTCACGAGAGAGTTGATACTTACCTCCCTAATACTTTTGATATTGCTAAATATTGGCTTTCACTCAATAAACACTCAGATTTAAAACAGTTAGGTGCCCCTACTGGGCAGGGAGTCAGAGCGTAGTCTGGCGGATGCCAGCCCCACCACCGCGCATGCGCAGACTAGCACTTCCTCTGACTAGATTATTGGCTGACACACATGCAACTATTAAGAGCCTGAAGACCGAGCCTCTGTGGGGTGGAGAGGCCGGGTCCGTATCTAGGGAGGTAAGTATCAACTCTCTCGTGAAAAAAGAAATCCTAGATTTCGTTTATTTCACTTCAAGAGTATACTTACCTCCCTAATACTTTTGATATTGCCAGAATTCGAAAGTGAATCTGGCGGGAGGGAGGCGAGGTCAAAAGACCAGCTCATCCCTATACGCTTTTCTGCGTTTAAGGCACTTAAACCTCTGAAACTGTAAGAAAAAACAGTCAGGATTTGACTAACCATCGGATAACACTACCGATGTATGAGAGATGACCGAATGTCATATGCGCTCCCCCCCCCTCCTTCCTGGGAGGAAGAGTCGCCTGACCTCAATGTCCTATACGCTCTCTACGTACAAGTGCCATGTACTACAGGACAGAGACGAAAAAGCTCCATTTTCGTAACTCTCAACAATGAACCACACAAATACACAAACCATCACCATATTAATAACGGGTAATCGTGACAATACAATCAACAACGGACAACACATGAACAAGACTGACCTTGTTGAAAATGGCTGCTGACATCATCTTCCCATTGGTAAAGACTGATGCAGGCCCAAAAAAGTGGGTGTTTCCATAAATTAATTGTGAAATATATAAGTAATGAGGAAAAAACCTCCTCAAAAAATATAAACCGAGTTATTTTTTCAAAATCGACAAGGCGAGAGGATTAGAGGTGTCACGGAGATAATGGTCTGTAAAACTTGACTCACAGTGCCACTGAGCCACCGACATAATATCATCCACAGGGACCCCATTAAATAGGGCCGTGGATGTCACTACGCCGCGGACACTGTGAGCCTTGGCCACGTCAACCTGCTTCCCGGTGGCGGATTTATGGCAAAACTGAATGCATTCCACAATCCACCTGGAAATGGTGTCCTTAGAAGCCCTGCCATGGGGTTCAATATATGACAACCATAACGCTGACTGGTCGGTGCGCCACTCCGCCGTACGTTGTTTGTACCGGCGCAGCGCCCGGACGGGACACCATGCTTTAGAATTAGGATCATATCTAGTTAAAGCAGGTAAAATAATAGGTTGACCTGGATATTTCAACGACTGATTTTTAGCCAAGAAATTAATCCTAGGTAGCAGCTTAAGGCCTTCCCCTGAAACCACAAAACGGTCATCCTCGGCTGATAAGGCATGAATTTCACTCCTACGCCTAGCCGAGGCCGCAGCAATTAAAAACACAGTCTTCAGTGTTAATAGTTTCATAGAAATGGAACTAAGTGGTTCAAAAGGCTTATCACCTAGTACTTGAAGCACTAGCGATAAACTCCAAGACGGAATCACAGGTGGATTCCTTGGTCTTAGATTGCCCATGCCTTTAATTAATACATTTAATGTATTTACTTCATCACTTCCCCTCTTAGCCAAGCAAGGAATAACAGACATTAATGCTGACTTATAACCAGCAATAGAGTTAGGCTTGAGGCTATAGGCATCATAGAGGTGACAGAGGAAATCAGCTACTACTTGAATAGATGAATCCATTGGATCAATACATCTTTTTGAGCACCATTCTGCAAATCTGTTGATTTTATAATTATATGCTCTGGAGGTTGACCCCCTCCTGGCTTTGGCCATAAACATGGCTGCTTGCTCAGAAAAGCCCTCCTTAATTCTAGATTCCTTGACAACATCCACGCAGTCAATCTGAACATTGACGGATTGTTGTGAAGGGCCTTGCCCTGGAAGATAATATCGTCCATCAGAGGCAGAGGAACCGGATTGCAGACCAGAAGGTCCAGCAGATCCGTATACCATGATCGGCTTGGCCAATCCGGGGCGATCAGAAGCACTTGGCATTCCTCTTGTCTGATTTTCTGAAGAATTTTTGGAATCAGGATTGCTGGAGGGAATGCGTATGCATACATTCTCCCCCAGCTGATAGCTAACGCATCTGTTGCGAAAGCGCTTGGATCCGGAATCGGAGAGACGTACGTCGTCATCTTCGCATTCTTCTTCGTTGCGAACAAATCGATGTTGGGTTTCCCCCAATGGTCGAACAGACGATCCGCCACACATTGATTTAGTTGCCATTCCGTGGGTAAAACACTCATCCTTCGGCTCAATGAGTCTGCTAGCAGGTTTAACCTTCCCGGAATATGAACTGCTTTCAAGGTAATCTGGTGATCCAGGCACCAACAAAGCAGTTTCCATGTCATCATACAGAGACTGGGCGACTTCGTTCCGCCCTGGCGGTTTATGTAAGTCACAACTGTTGAGTTGTCTGAACGAATAAGAACAATCTTGCCCTGAACTTTCTGTAAGAAATGTTCCAGGCCCAGGACTACTGCTTTTAGCTCCAGTAGATTTATATGTTCCTTTGACTGTTCCAGATTCCAAAGCCCTGATATCGTGGACTCTTCCAGGCAAGCTCCCCAGCCCTCCATCGATGCATCTGTATACACAGTCACCTGAGGGTGGGGAGGGGTTAGCAAAACCCCCGGCAAGAGATTCTCTGTATTCAACCACCATTGCAGGTGGTGAATGAGAGGCGACAACACTGACACATTCGAGTCCAGCGAACCTGTACTCTGGGTCCATTGTGACATGAGAAATAACTGGATCGGCCGCCTGCGTAAGGCGGCCTGAGGAATGACTGGTTCCAATGAAACCATCAACCCCAGCATTCTCAAGTAAACCCGTGCCAGGACATGACGACTGTCGCACACTGACTGAATTAATGAGATGAGTTTCTGAACTCTCTCCTGAGTAGGATAAACATATCCTGTCTCTAGATCGAAGAACATCCCCAGGTAAACAAACTTCTGGGATGGAGTCAGCTCTGATTTTGGGAAATTGATCATCCAGCCTAAGTCTGTGAGAGTTTTCAAAACAATCTCCAGATTGGCCGACAAACTTTCCCGGGTGTGCGCTTTCAACAGCCAGTCGTCTATGTACGTGTGGACTGCTATGCTTCTCCTGCGGAGGTATGCTGTGATCGCAAGAACCACACGGGTGAAAACCCGAGGAGCCGTGGAAATTCCGAAGGGCAACACCCTGAATTCCCACTGTCTGCCCTGGAATGCAAATCTCAGGAAGCGACAGAAACTCCCGTGGATGGGGATGTGGAAATAAGCGTCCTTCAAATCTATCGACGCCGTCCACATCCCCCTCTCCAACCCCGCCAACACCGAGCGCACCGTTTCCATCTTGAAACTGGGCGTCTCGATGAACTTGTTCAATGGCTTGAGGTTGAGAATCGGTCTCCACCCTCCGGTGCGTTTTGTTACTAAGAACAGGGTTGAATAGAAGCCCGGACACCTTTGTGCCGGCTGAATAGCTCCTTTTTGTACGAGGGAATTTATCTCCTCCTCGATACACAACCTTTGCTCTGGATCTCTCGGAATGGGAGTCCAGACTGGCACTAGAGACAGTCGCGACGGCGGGCCTGTCATCCACTCTGGATGATACCCGACGGAAAGCCATCGCAAGACTAAACGGTCCTGAGTTAACCGTTCCCACTCTCGCATGTGGTCGGCTAGCCGGCCTCCCACCGGTCCACCTAGGGACCGCGGTGGACACAAGGCATGCAAGAGCGGCACTGTCTCCGTCGCCATACACACCGGAGTGGTTCTTACCGCGGTAAGCGTCCTGTCAGGACCGATAACCACGCCCAGATCCTCGCGCGCCCCGCCCCGCCCCGCGCGCACCTTGGTGCGCGGGCGGCTGCCTGGCTGACGGCGCCTGAGGAACCTGCGCCCCCCTCACTGCTGGCCGAATCGCACGCGGCCGAGGCCGACGCTGCGACGGTGGCTGGCCTCTGACTTGGCCAGCACCACCTCGAGCCTGCAGGGGACGATACGCAGGGGCCGCGGCGCGAACGTTAGCACGACGCAGCACCTCAAACTGCTCGCGCAGCGCCCTCTGGTTATTCACCAGGGTGACCGTCTCCTGGAGGTGGCGACATCCCTCACCTCCAAAAAGACCAGGACCCGTCATAGGCGTACGGAGTAGCCTATTGTACAGGTCCTGAGACGGGCACAGATTGTCCAGGGCAAACGTGCGTCTTGCCCGGACACTCCTGGTCACCGCCCGAGTCATACAGTCCAGCGCCAGGTTAATACCATCCAGGATGGCTCGCTGGACTGTGACCGGGCTTGGCTGGCGCGATGCGGATGCCGTTACTACCCCCTGTAACAGCTGGGAGACGTGGGACAGAGCGGCAATCGAAGCCCTCCCACTCTCCTCCGCATCACGCAACGCGGTATTCGCCGAACGCAACGCGTTCGAACACAAGACCCCCGTGTCAGAACGGGAGCCTGGCCGCGCATCCTCACCCAAAGCCGCGCGGTCATCCACGCTGGGCTTGGGTACCACACCGTACCGCTGGTAATCCAGGGGCACGATGTGACAACGCCTGGCCACCTCGCGAGGGGCCTTCGCGAGACGTCCACTCGAGTTAATGGACGACTCCGCCGCCTTGAACATGTCAACGACATGCTCCGCCAGCGGCAGAGAAGGCATAGTGTTAGCAGTCGGTTTCCCAGCTAACCACGGCCTGTGGTCACGCTGGCTAGGCGACTGCTCCACGGGCAGATCAGGCCTAACGCTCACCAACCACTGGCAAGCGTCAGACCAATCCTCCTCCGTGGCTAACTGCGAGCGCTCTACAAGACGGGGTCCTTCGTCTTCCTCCTGAGCGCAAGCAGCAGAGCTTGACGGCGGGTACGCTGATACACCTGGCAAGCCAGGGAAAACATGCGGGCCTGATAGCACCGGCATGACAATATCACTGGTTTGACCAGGAGCAGGCACCGTGGCAGAGCGCGGGGTATATACCGCCCCACCACGGGCCCGGCCAGCACCAGCAACACCCTCGGCAAGCCGAGGTATGCGGTACCGCTGGCCATCAGCAGCGCCCTGGGCCACCACATGAGCCGCGGACTTTACTCCAGGGTGAGTAAAACCGTGGAAGAAGCCGCCTGTATTCCCCGCGAGGGGTGCACAAACGTCTTCATCCATGTCCACGTCGTCAGACGGCGACCCTAGCAGGTAATCCTCATCACCCTGGTCAGAAAGATTAGACCCCGGGTCAGCAAAGAGAGCTAACCCGGGCTGACCAGGAACGGTGCCATAGGAGGTACTGGCCACCGCGGCGTGCGGATACCCCTGGACTGATAAGCAGCCCGCGGGTTCCAGCGACAACCGTCCACGGTCCCCTCTCGGCGCGGCAATAAGCCTGCTGCCAGGGTCGTGGAACGCCCCCTCTAATGGGGCCACCTCTGAATCGTCGAACAACGGAAGCGGTCTAAGGAAAACCGATCCAGAGGCGGGGATTACCTGCTCCGAAGCCGATGATGAGGACAGTAAAGGATCTGGTCCAGGAAGCATGCCACGAAGCAACCCGGGAACCAAATCCTTTATTGTCCTCTTCATCTCTCCCAACATCTCGGTCCGGAAGGCCTCCATATCCACCGCGGACGAGACCTTCCCCATACCCTTCCTACTTACAACCTCTCGTTTCCGCTTCTTCTTCTCCTCCTCTACCACCTTGTCCGTCGCCTGTAAGCAGCACAAGAATTCGGACATTAACTCGCCCCCCCCAGTGCTTACATATGTCACAATTAACCAAGGGACCACAAGGGCTACATTGATAGCACAGATGAGGCCAGAACTTTTCATGTAGAAAACGTCCACAGGACGCGCAACCCGGTCCCTGAAACAGGGCAAAGGACAAGGAGTATGAGCAAACTAGTTAAGCTTAGACACTCAAACCCACTCAAAGAGAAGGAAAACGATCATAAAGATCAATATACATCAGAAACCAGCATAGCGACTTGAATTGCTGATAAATACATAGCTAGGCTGATTATGACGTCATTAATCCCGTGACAGGAAAAATTCGATCCCAACAAAACATCCAAGTGCAAGGACGAATTGTATGCTGAATGGCTACGTCGACTACACAACCATCAGATACATATAGATAACTCTTTTCTGGCAAAAATGTTAATTATCTCCCTTTGCTTGTTTACTATAATTAACATCACCACATTATCAATAACTAGATACCTGACACTTTGTATAGACAAACCATCCAACGTGACGAACCGGAGAACTCCACCATCTGCACCCTCTTAACTCTCTCCACCTCATGGGGAAGGAATTGGATCAAGAGGGCAAAGTGAGAAGACCTTTATACTAGACCTCCAACTCACTGGACATAATTTTTCATTTGGTTAGATAACCTAACAGTATTAGTAGGAAATGGAACCATGGTGGAGAGAAAACTAACTCTCTGCTGCTGTGATGTCACCACCTAGCGTCATACAGACCTGTGGACATAAACAGAAAGAGAAATTAGCCTTAGGTAGCACCGAGTTGACATAAACCAACTAACCAAGGCGCTTATCACGGTAAACGCGAGTCCCGGAAACACAATACACCGGGAAGAAAACTCGCTAATTTTACTAGAAGTCACCTGATTTAAAGGTCCTAAGTCCTCCTTTGGCGAAGTGTTCCTTCCTGCCATCCAAAAAAGTGACTAACACTCCAAAATAACACCACTTAAACAGTTTAAGAATAAGAAAAAGCTTTTGCACAAAAAGACATGTGTGATCTCTCTGCCAATAATCTAGCAAAGAGGTAGTGCTAGTCTGCGCATGCGCGGTGGTGGGGCTGGCATCCGCCAGACTACGCTCTGACTCCCTGCCCAGTAGGGGCACCTAACTGTTTTAAATCTGAGTGTTTATTGAGTGAAAGCCAATATTTAGCAATATCAAAAGTATTAGGGAGGTAAGTATACTCTTGAAGTGAAACTTGTCATAAGTGTCTCATGATACAATATAACTAATGTGACTAAATATATTGTCAAGCAGTTAACCCTTGGCTTACCACACTGATGTCAGATTTTTTAATTTTCAAATTAATTTAAAAGATGAACTGGTGTACATTTTTCAACAAATTTGGTGGAAGATGGCCCTGTCGAAGACAGCAATATCTTCCACCAAAATTGTTGGAAAATGTACACCAGATTCTTTGCTATTGACCCAGCAAAAGATAGACTATTGACATCAGAGTATTATGGGTTAACGAGCATTGCACACCTGTAGGTTAATCATGGCATGGTTCTGTACAGAAATCTTCTCATCAAATGAATAGTCATCACTTTGCATTATCGTGTTGATATATGAGAACGCTTGAAACTGCAAATAAAGACAATTGCAAATGTTATTAATATGTTATAATCATTTAACCATTTAACAGTCCCGCTATTTTTTATGGCTAACCCCATAAAGGCTAAGATTGGTAACTATTCATTTGCAGGCCAAGAGAAAACTATTTAAAAAATTTTACCACTGGAATGACTGACTCGATTATCAAGCCAGGCATTCCAGTGATAAATTTAAAACAATTGCACTTTCTTGGGCCCACTTGCCCGCCTGCTCAACTGCAAGCATTCGCACACATATCCATGCACTTACACGCACACATACTCATGACTGCAGGCATGCGCGAACAAATGCACAGACATGATTGCAATACCCTATTCCCCTTTCAGGACGAGGATAAAAACATGGTTAGAATTGCTTGGTCACCATTCTCCTGACGAAGGTGTGCGTAATTCACAAACATTAGACAGATTCTAGAGATGTACTTCCAAAACTGGTTTTACGATTTCAACAATAGGCTAGATCCATTACCAATGAATCCACAATCCATTTGGGCAAATATTCCTTGAGAGATGCTATCTGTCATTAAGAACACTATTTAACACTTTAACCCTAAAATTTGTTCACGAAAATTTTAACTTTCTCATAGAAAATGTCCATTTGTAGACCAAGAGAAGACTATTTCTGAACATCTACAACTGGAATGACTGGCTCGTTCATCAAGTCAGTCATACTAGTGGTAAATTTTCAAAAATAGTCTTCTCTTGGTCTGCAAATGGGCATTTCTCAAGACCACTGCAGAAGCTGTTTTTGGCAGATTTGAGTGTTAAAGGGTTAAAGTCTAAATTTGGTCAAGAAAATCAAAATATCTCCTAATTGAATATCCATTTGCAGACCAAGAGAAGAGTATTTAAAAAAATTTACCACTGGAATTGCTGGCTCGGTTACCGAGCCAGTCATTTCATTTGGTAAAATTTCAAAAACACTCTTCTCTTGACCTGCAAATGGACACTCCTCAAGACGACTTCAGAGGCCGGCTTTGGCTGGATTCGTCATGAAAGGGTTAAAGATAAGGAAACACATTCGAATAACAATTCGGCAATGTGCTATGGATAAGTGCCAGAAGATCTTCCCCCAGAGTTACCTTTCTTGATGAATCGCGCAAATAGCATGAAAGAATCTTGTCAAAGTTTCGTCTTCTCTCATAAAGCAGTTCACACACTTGATAACTGAAAGCGCACAAGTAATAAGCCAATCAGATGTCAGTATCGTAAATCTTACATCATTTTATTATATTTCTGGTTTGTCATTGTGTAAATAATTCAAATCTAATACAGTGTGATGGAAATTTAACTACATAATAAATATGACACAATGCTCATATCTGCTGACACAGTCATCGATCCTAGATATCACATGATCGCATAAAAAATGTTCGCTTACCTCGTGGGACAACACTCAGTAAGGCAAAAAATAGTCTGCCACAAACAGCAAAATGAAGTAGAATTCTCCCCTTCTGTTCATCCTACTGAACTCTTAGATATAGCTCTTAATCCTTTACTTGTTGAATGAACATAAAACTCACAATTTTGCATTCTCTGCGAGATGGAGCAATCGGCTTTCATCAACCTGTTGGAATCCTCCGGCATTGAGCAGCTCCAGCAGAGCTTGTTGTCTCTCCTCATGACGAGATTCATCCTCAGGATTCGAGAGAAATTCCAAAACCTGACAAGCATGAACAAAATATCAGCCTATGAATTCTGTAGCTGTCTGGTTGCTCCAAGCCACCATACAATAATTTCACTGGGCAATAACTCGGGATCTACTGAATATTTTGAAAACAATTAGAATTGTTTTCAAAATATTCAATATATCCAGTGTTGAACCCCATGGAAAATGTTGATTTTAGATATTCATTAGGCAGACGGTTAAGTCACCTTTCAGAGTATCCATCCATAATCTGACTTTGTATGATATCATAATCAACTCAGCGCGTGTATGATGATGTCACAATCATTACCTCACAAAGGGTTCCATATAGACCGTCATCAAATCTCAAAGAGTCCGACGCGTTGTATAAATTGTATGTCTTTGTAATTCTTTGCTATTTAATAAACATGCTGTTGAATATTTTGAAATTAATTTGACTGGGCGCCGTTGCATTCATTAGGCAGAAGACGGCTAATTCACCTTTCCACAGCATCCATCCATCATCTGAATTCGTATGACGTCATAATCAACTCAGCGCGTGTATGATGACATCACAAACATTACCTCACAAAGGGTTCCATACACTGTCATCAAATCTCAAAGAGTCTGATATGTTGTTGTATTAATTGTATGTCTTTGTAATTCTTTGCTATTTAATAAACATGCTGTTGAACATTTTGAAATTAATTTGACTGGCAGCAACAGCACCCAATCAAATTAGTTTCAAAATATTCAACACCTTACCTGTGTAGTTTTTTGGAAATTTATAGTCAGGGTGTTCAGAGATTGATCGATCCAAATACAAGTGAGGTGTGGGTGGAGCTTAGCTAGAGATGGACGTGGCATAGCTAAAAACGGAACGGTTCATTCTCTACTTATCATATTTAGTTGAGGTTTGTGTTTACAATTGTTGAGAAAAATCATAGTTGGCTATATAATACGTTAACCCTTTACCTCACAAATTTGTTCAAGAAATTTTCAATTTTCTTGTAGAAAATGACAATTTGCAAATCAAGAGAAGCCTATTTTTTAAAGTTTACCACTGGAAAGAATAGCTCGCTTATCGAGCTAATCATTCTAGTGAAAAATTTTCAAAAATAGTCTTCTCTTCGTCCGCAAACGGGCATTTCTCAAGAGCACTGTAGAAGCCGTTTATGGCTGATATGAGTGTTAAAGTGTTAAACTGCTAGAGCATTGGTCCTCTCGATATGGAGTGATCCCGGTCTGACCAACACACAGTATAGCTTTGAAATAACTTTAATTGTTTCCAAAACAAAATAAAATGTATTGTTGAATATTTTGAACCTAATTGGATTGCTAATGCAGCTGTCTTCCAACCAAATTATGTTCAAAATATTCAACAGAACATTTCTTACTAAGTAACATGTTGTTTTGGGAACAGGTAAAGTTATTTATGAGCTATACTGTAGATTTACTGAATACCTGTTCAAAAAGTGCCCTATTCACATGAATGGTATTCTCATGTCGTGCCATCTGTCTCGCCAGGAATGTAAACAATATCCCGACTTGTGTAGGCTGTAAGAAAGAATACACACAGCCTTCATAACGTACATACGCATAGACATTTAGGCATATGAATCAATAGAGATTAACACTTTCAATGACAAATCCCTGAAAAAGTAAATTCTTTAGATTGTATAGTATCTATTCTGTTGAATATTTTGAGATTAATATGACTGAAAGATGTTGCTTCCTAAGGGTTAATCTCTGCCAATGTCATATACACAGGTATTCATGAATTTAAAATCAATTTCAAACAATGACAGTTGATATTAATAGAACTATCCTTAACCGTTAATGGTTAAGCCGGCCAAAACTGGCCTCTGTAGAGCTTCTGATGAATGTCCATTTGCAGGCCAAGATAGCATTTTTGAAAATTTACCACGGGAATGACTGGCTCGATAACCGAGCCAGTCATTCCAGTGGTAAACTTTCAAAGATAGTATTCTTTGGTCTGCAAAGGGACATTCAATAAGCAAATCCTTTTGTTTTCTTGGGAAAATCTGCAATATAACAGTGATTAATGATAAGAGTATTTACTACTCTTGTTTCAATTTTATTCTTTATGAAAATTACATTGATACTCAATTGTAAGTAAGCCAGGAGATTATTTTGAAACCTTACCACCGTAATGACTGGCTGTTATAGAGCCAGTCAGGCTCTGTTATAGAGCCAGTCATTCCACCACCTGCCTGCCAGAATCCTGCCCGCCCGCCCACAAAAGGACATTTCTCAAGATCATTGCAGAGGCTATTTGGAGCTCACTTGACCAGTAAATGGTTCATCAGGATACCTAACGACAATTTTTTAGACGGCTATTAAAATTTTCAAAATATATTTGTAAAATCTAACTTTCAGTTGCATGACTGAAAACATTAAATCTAAAAAAATGGTTTCATCTTACCGTAAAACCAACACTTTCAACCATGACTTGTAAGAGAATGTCGACAACTCTCTGTCTTTTGTAAACACTGAAAATAAAAATATAACATTTTACGTTAAGTTTACGCAAACAAACAATATGCGGTGCCTCAAATTGACACAAGCCAGTGTTGTATAAGGATGGTAGTGGTAATTGATTATTGTAGAGGGCAGATTAATGGACTGTTCCAGTTTTAGCTATGTCCCGCCCATCTCTAGCTAAGCTCCACCCACACCTCGTTCGTGTTGGGATCGATCGATCCCTGAACTCCCTAACTATCAATTTCCAGAAAACTATACAGGCAAGCTGTTAAATATTTTGAAACTAATTTGACTGATCGCTGTTGCTGTGCATAGCAGCAACAGCGTCCAGTCAAATTAGTTTCAAAATATTCAACAGAATGTTAATTAAATGGTAGACATACAAATCGTACAATGTGTCTGACTATTAAGCGCTAAAGAAGGACTATATTTCGAATCATTCACGACATCATGATTATGACATCATCTTACACGTCATGTAGTTGATTATGACATCATATGATGGATGGATAACCTTGGAAATGTCCAGTGATAACTTGGTGAGTTCACTGAGTACAAAAAACTGTTATTTTTAAGCATATATTTTGTTAGTCCTGCTGGTCAGACTTTATTGCTATTGCATTCAAAAATGTTGGACAAAATAATTCCAGTGGTAAAATTTCGAAAATGGGCCTGCAAATGGATATTTCTCAAGACCACTACAAAAGCTTGCTTTGGTCGGCTGGCAGGGTGACAAGAAAAAATATAATCATTACGACAACATAAGTCATCTGAGAAGTCACCTTCCCAGAGTATCCCCCTATCATCGGACGTCATAATCAGCTAAGCGTTGTGTCGGATGATGTCATAATCATTACGTCATAAATGATTCTATATAGTCTGACATGTTGTACGAATTGTATGTCTCTACTATTTAATAAACATGTTGTTGGATTCTATGGCAGCAACACCACCCAGTTAAATTAGTTCCAAAATATTCAACAGTTTACCTGTAGAGTTTTCTGGAAATTGATAGTCAGAGATTGATCGATCCCAATACGAGCGAGGTGCGGGTGGAGCTTAGCTAGAGATGGGCATAGCTAACAAGAGGCCCAAGGGCGTGTGATGCTCACCTGGACCATTAGCATTTGAACGATTTGCATTTAGATAGACTGAAGGAAAGAAGGAAAATTTTCGAAAAATCCAAGATCGCCACCAAAGAAATTCATCAGTCAAAATTCTCGGTTGATATGTTGAAGCGTACTGCCATAGGATCATTCCACCCAAGTTTTGTTCCATTAATTAGAGTAGTGCTTTAAATGGTTTTGGAAATGTCCAAGATGACTGGCAAACAAAATAGACCAACCAAAATTCTGAATAGAAGTTCTATAGCCTACCACTATATAATCCTTCCAGCCAACTTTGAATAAAATCCGCAAAGTTGTTGGAGATGCATTTTGACAATTTCCGGTAAATCTTTCATAAAATCACCCCCAAACTTTGACCAGCCAAAATTCTGAATAGAAGTTCTGGAGCCTACCATGACAGTGGCATTCTCGTCAAACTGTCTTGAAATCTGTCACATGGTTATAATGAGAGCGCTTTGACAATTTCCAGTAAATTTTTCACAAAATCCAAGGTTTTCAAAAAAATAAATCGAGCAATCAAAATTCTGAATCATTGTTCTGGAGCCTAGCCCCCATAGGGTCCATCCAGCCAAATTAAGTTGCAATCCGCCAAACATTTAAAGAGGAGTAGCATTTTAACAACTTCTGATATTTAATAAAATTTGAGATTTTCACCAAAAACCTTGACCAATCACAATTCGGTAAACATGTTCTGAACCCTACCCCATAGGGCTCTTCCAGACAAATTAGGTTGGAATCCGCCAAGTGGTTAATGAGGACTAGTGTTTTGACAATTTCCGGTAAATTTTTCATAAAACCTAAGATTTTCACTAAAAAAAATTGATCAATCAAAATTATGAGTAGAAGTTTTAAAGCCTACCACCATCATAGAATCCATCTAGTCAAATTTGGTTGAAATATATTAAGCAACTATGGAGGAGTAGCATTTTGACCATTTCTGGTAGATTCTTCATAAAATCTAAGATTTTCACCCAAAAAATTGATCAATCAAAATTCTGAATAGCAGCTCTAGAGCCTACCACCATAGAATGCATCTAGTTTGATTGAAATATGTGAAGCAGTTATGGAGCAGTAGCATTTTGACCGTTTTCACCCACAAAATTGAACAATCAAAATTCTGAATAGAAATTCTAGAACGTATCACCATAGAATCAGTCTAGCCAAATTTGACTGAAATATGTCAAATAGCTAAGGAATATTTTGACACTTTCCGGTAAATTTTTCATAAAATCTAAGATTTTTACCACAAAAATTTGACCAATCAAAATTCTGAAAAAAATGTACCAGCATAGGATCCTTCCAGCCAAATTTGGTTGAAATCAGTCAAATTGTTAAGGAGAAGCAGCAATTTGATGCATGGACAGATGGATGGATTGACGACAGATGGAAGACGGATAGCCACCATGGCATAAGCTCACTTGGCCTAAGGCCATGTGAGCTAAAAATGGAAAGATCCATTGAAAGATCATGAAATTGTCATTTACTCTATAATGAACATAGACATAACTCACCCTTCCTCAGAATTGAATTCTGGTTCTTCAAAAGCCTAAAATAAAACATCATATAAATATAAGTACAAAGTCAAGACTTACTTCACAACTCGCAATGTTGTCTACCTAATCACCTGCTTAAATTGCAAAAAACAATATGTAGGCGAGACAAAGCAAAAATTTCAGATACGGAATAAAGAACGCTACAGGGAGGTCAACAAGAGCTCCGCAAACAGCGCATAATACACTGCCATGATGTCAAACCAATGAATGAAAGCTATCAGACAATATTTATTTCTTCCTCAGACCTAGACCAGTCATCCTTATGAAGTTAAACAGTCAAGGAGGTATCATCTGGAAACCAATTTTCAAGATGGCTGCCACTGACTGGCGGCCATATTGGATTTTGGATTATCGTAAATTTCGATAAGTTTCTTCCAACGACCCTATGAATTGATCCAATATATGGTAACAGAGATATCATCCAGAAACCAACTTTCAAGATGGCAGCCCATGGCTGGTCACCAGCTTGGAGTTCGGATCATCGTCAGTTTCGAGAGGTTTCTTCTCCAGACCTAGTCCAACCACCCTATGAAGTTTTAAAGCGATCCAATAAATGGGAACAGAGTTATCATCCGGAAACCAATTTTCAAGATGGTCACCGGTGGCTGGTGGCCATCTTGGATTTCGGATCATTGTCGATTTTGATAGGTTTCTTCCCCAGAACTAGTCCAACCACTCTAAGAGTTTCAAAGCGATCCAATAAACGGTAACAGAGTTATCATCCGGAAACCAATTTTCAAGATGGCCACAGTGGCCATCTTGGATTTCGGATTACTGTTAATTTTGATAGGTTTCTTCCACAAAGCTAGTCCAACCACTCCATGAAGTTTCAAAGCGATCCGATAAACGGTAACAGAGTTATCATGCAGAAACCAATTTTCAAGACGGGCGCTGGTGGCCATCTCGGATTTTGGATCATTGTTGATTTCGATAGGTTTCTTCCCAAGACGTAGTCCAACAACCCTATGAAGTTTCAATGTGATCCGACAAACGGTAACAGAGTTAGTTATCATCCGGAAACCACTCTGCCACCCACATGCTCCCCCCCCCCTCCGGACGGACGGCGCCATTACATAATACCCCATTTTTTTGCCGGGGTATAAAAACCACAAGGACCCAACCCCTTTAACCTGCCAGGGCATGATGCTTCCTGCATGCAGTAGAGAATCATCGAGGTTCTTTGTCACGATACCGATAGCTATGAAACAACCAATCCACGCATGACCCATGAATCTTATTGGACCCACCAACTACACACAATGGATGATCCCATTGGTGGTCCAGAATAAAATAAAACATTAGTCGAAGATTGAATTAACATTAATCAATTGAGAAGTCCTTATAACTGTTTATTAATGATAGAAAATTAAGCAGAGTTTAGTTAGCATACATGAGTGTGGTAATCTATTTCAAGCAGATATCTCTAGGAGTAAGATAATGGTCAAACGCCTCAAAGCACTGATAAACCTTTTTCATATACCAAAAGTCCCAGTCTATGGTATTATAATCTAATACGTCACGTGTATGCTGAGCTAACAATGATAATTCACCTTTCCAGAGTATGTACCCATCATATGACGTCATAATCATCTACGCGGTGTGTTAAACGAAATCAAGGATTTCTTTTTTCACGAGAGAGTTGATACTTACCTCCCTAATACTTTTGATATTGCTAAATATCGGCTTTCACTCAATAAACACTCAGATTAAAACAGTTAGGTGCCCCTACTGGGCAGGTTGTCAGAGCGTAGTCTGGCGGATGCCAGCCCCACCACCGCGCATGCGCAGACTCAAAAAAGCATCCGCTTTTGTTTCTACGAGAATTCTTAATACTTACCAGATGTACTATTATGATAATGTCTATTGTCTAGTCTAGCTCAAAATAAACAATTAAAACTCCGCACTCTCCTGGTCCTGCCCATACTGTGTCCGGGAATACCATAGCCGCAGGTACCGAGTCAATTCCCAATCACAGTCAGATTCGTCTTATATTTGCCTTGGCAAACTGCGAAAGCAGCTCAGCCTCACCTCAGCGGGGCGGCTGAGGCAGGGCCATAGTACATCTGGTAAGTATTAAGAATTCTCGTAGAAACAAAAGCGGATGCTTTTTTGATTCTACTTCGAATAATACTTACCAGATGTACTATTATGATAAACTCCGGATTTCGACAGCCAGGAAATGCCGGTGGGAGGAGGTGAGGCTCGAACCAGCACTCATCAACCATCCAACAGAGAAGGTTGTGAAGAGACTAAAACCCTGGCATACGCTTGGGTTCTGCTATCTGACTCATAGAGTGCTAAACTTCCATGGTCTAGACCGCGCTCCCCCCCTCTTTTGTCCACACAAAACCAGAGGGATGTCCATGGGGATGCAACACCCACCAGACCCGTGTCAGCCCCAAGTCTCAGCTAGGGCAGTCCAGTAGAGTGCAAAGAAGCTACTACAACTTCAAATCTTTGAAAAAAACTATCAGTATATCGATTAGATTTTCAAATTGGAATGAGTCTCATGTCTGTATGAGAGGATAAATATACTCTTGTACCAGACTATTCACTTACTCAGTCTGGTATTTCGACTGGAAGTAAACATATTTATAGTCACTTAATTAATGTAAACACTCACCATTTTTGAGTGGTCGATCTGTTCTTGATCATCACAGGAGCTAGGCCCAATCCACGGTCGTACTCAGTCATGTGCATAGCGCTTGGTCAGTGTAGGCGGAAGGCTTTTGTGATGTGTGCGAAGTAGTGGTCGGACGTGGCTTAGTTTAGGTTCGACAGATTGGCGACGGCTACTGGATTAAGTGTGCTGGAGATGTCTCGAAGGTAGAAATCAGTGAATGACGACTCGGCATGCCATTGTGCTACAGACATCACCTGCTCTAAAGAGACACCCTTATAAAGGGCCGATGATGCTGCTAGTGCTCGGACCTCATGGGCATTCGCACGATCAATCTGCTTTCCTGTAGCGATCTTGTGCGACATCTGAATAGCGTCAACTATCCAACGAGAAATAGTATCTTTCGAAGCACGTAAATGGGGAGCTTTGAGACATAACCACAGAGATTTCGGGTCGTCTCTCCACTCAGAAGTACGTTTCTTATACATCTTTAGACATCTGACAGGACACCAAGCACAAGAATTTGGGTCATGTCTAGTTAAACTTGGCAAATTGATCGGCTGTCCTGGATATTTAAGTGACTGATTCTTTGCCAGGAAACAAAGACGTGGAAGTAATCTTAAACCTTCACCCGTGACGACAAAACGGTCTTGTTCGGCAGAAAGCGCATGAATCTCGCTTCTCCTTCTCGCCGACGCTGCTGCAACCAAGAAAACTGATTTAATAGTTAACAGTTTAATGTCAATAGATCTAATCGGTTCAAAGGGAGCATGCCCTAAAACCTGTAGAACAAGAGATAGATTCCATGATGGGATAGGAATTGGCTGTCTAGGTCGCAGATTGCTCATTCCTTTGATAACTTCATTCAAGGTGTCATTCTCCACTCCCCCAATGGTGAGACTAGGAATGACTGAAGCTAATGCAGACTTATATGCTGCTAGGGTAGAAGGTACAAGTTTGTCAACTTCGTATAAATGACAGATAAAATCTGCTACGTGTTGAACAGATGCAGAAAAGGGATCAATATCTCTTCTCTCACACCACTGTGCAAATTTGTTGATTCTATAATTATATGTTTTTGTGGTCGAAACTCTTCTGGCCGAAGCAACAAACTTCGCTGCTTGCTCAGAAAAGCCACCCTCAATTGCACGCTGCTTGACAACATCCATGCAGTCAATTTGAACATTTCTGGTCTGTCGTGAAGGTACAGACCCTTGTTCTGAGAGATTACATCTCTTGTGTCTGGAAGAGGGATTGGACTGCAGACCAGAAGGTCCAGCAGATCCGTAAACCATGATCGGCCTGGCCAATAAGGAGCGATCAGTAGTACTTGGCACATCCCATCTCTTATCTTTGCCAGAACTTTCGGGATGAGAATTGTTGGAGGATACGCATACGCGTACATTCCCTTCCAACTTATCGCCAGTGCGTCTACTGCTAGAGCTAACGGGTCCGGGATCGGTGACACGTACGTGACCATCTTTGCGTTTTTCTTCATTGCAAATAGATCGACATTTGGCTTGCCCCATTGTTTGAATAGAACCTCCGCTACCACTTGGTTGAGCTGCCATTCCGTCGGACGACAAACCGTCCTTCGACTGAGAGCATCCGCTAAGATGTTCAATCTTCCTGGAATGTGTGCTGCCCGAAGAATAATATTCCTCTCTTGGCACCACAGCAGAAGGTTCCAAACCATCATACACAACTCCGGTGATCTTGTCCCGCCCTGGCGGTTCAAATAAGACACCACTGTTGAGTTGTCTGTCCTTACTAGGACAATTTTGTCTTGAACTAGACTCTCGAACTTCTGCAGTGCTAATACCACCGCTAATAGCTCGAGCACATTGATATGTTTCTGCGCATTGGTCCGATCCCATTCCCCTGACACTGACTGATTGTCCAATACCGCTCCCCAACCTGTCAACGATGCATCCGTGAATATGGACATCTGAGGTTGAGGAGGTTGTAGAGGAACACCTCGCAGGAGATTCTGTTCCGACAACCACCACTGAAGGTGGAATATCAATGGTTCTTTTACTGGTATTCTCAGAGATAACGGATCTGTTCTCTGTGACCAGAACGACATCAAATACATCTGAATCGGCCTGCGCATGAGCGCCGCATATGGCACCACCTTCTCCAGAGATACTAGTAAACCGAGTATTCTGAGAAATTGACGCGCCGTCAGATAGGCTCCTAGAGAAACTGACTCCAATACTGCAATCAGGCTTCTGACTCTGCTCTCCGCCGGAAAAGCTACGCCGTCCCTGAGATTGAAAAAAATTCCCAGATAAACAAACTCCTGGGATGGAGTCAGTTCTGATTTCTCTAGATTCACAATCCATCCTAGCTTCTTCAATAGGTCTAGGACTACCTTCAGATTGCTGCGCAGAGTGACTGGATTCCCCGCCTTTAGCAGCCAGTCGTCTATGTAAGTGTGAACAGCTATGTTTCTCCTGCGAAGTAAAGAAGTCATGGCGAGAACCACCTTGGTGAAGACCCTCGGAGCCGTGGTCAGGCCGAATGGAAGAGCATTGAATTCCCAAACATTGTCTTGGAATGCAAACCGCAGGTACTTCTGAAAGGGAATTGACATTGGAATATGAAAATAAGCATCCTTCAGATCTATTGATACCGCCCACATGCCTTTCCTGAGCCCTGTCATCACCGCTGCTACCGTCTCCATCTGAAACCTGGGAGAAAGAATAAATTTGTTCAACGGTTTGAGATTGAGAATTGGTCTCCACCCTCCGGTACGCTTCGGAACTAGGAACATAATCGAATAGAAGCCCAGTGATGACTGATCGGCGACCAGGTGAATCGCCTTCTTCTGACGAAGCGATTCTATCTCTGACTGAATGGCAACTAGACGGTCTAATTCCCTTGGAATAGGAGTCCATATTGGAGTCGAGGTTAACGGAACTAACGATTGATGGATGAGCCAGTCCGGATCGTAGCCGTTTCTTATCCACTGACAGACTAAATAGTCGCGCACTAAACGAAATCTAGGATTTCTTTTTTCACGAGAGAGTTGATACTTACCTCCCTAATACTTTTGATATTGCTAAATATCGGCTTTCACTCAATAAAACACTCAGATTAAAAACAGTTAGGTGCCCCTACTGGGCAGGGAGTCAGAGGTAGTCCGGCGGATGCTCGCCCCACCACCGCGCATGCGCCGACTACTACTTCCTCTGGCTCATTTATTGGCTAACACATGCAACTACTAAGAGCCTGAAGACCGAGCCTCTGTGGGGCGGAGAGGCCGGGTCAGTATCTAGGGAGGTAAGTATCAACTCTCTCGTGAAAAAAGAAATCCTAGATTTCGTTTATTTCACATCAAGAGTATACTTACCTCCCTAATACTTTTGATATTGCCAGAATTCGAAAGTGAATCTGGCGGGAGGGAGGCGAGGTCAAAAGACCAGCTCTTCCCTATACGCTTTCAAGCGTTTTAAGGCACTTATGACGTCTGAAACTGTGTGAAAACACAGTCAGGATTTGATAAACCATCGGATAACACAACCGATGCCTGAGAGATGACCGATTTGTCATATGCGCTCCCCCCCCCTCCCTTGGGAGGAAGATTAAATGACCTCAATGTCCTACACGCTCTCTTCGTACTAGTGCTAAGTACTATAGGACAGAGACGAAAAGGCTCCATTTTCGTATACTCTCTATAAAGAACCACAACCCACATAAACCATCACCATATTAATAACACTGGGTAACGTGACAATACAAACAATGAACAACACATGAACAAGACTGACCTTGTTGTCCTAGGAAGCTGTCATCATGAATCCAGTAGAGAAGGATGATACAGTCCCGACAAGTGGTTGTCACCGTCGCTGAATGGCGAAGTATATAAGCAATGCGGAGGCACTCTTCACAAACATAAAGCGGTTATTATTTCAAAATCGACAAGGCGAGAGGGTTAGAGGTGTCACGGAGGTAATGGTCTGTAAAACTAGACTCACAGTGCCACTGAGCCACTGACATAATATCATCCACAGGGACCCCATTAAAAAGGGCAGTGGATGTCACGACACCGCGGACACTGTGAGCCTTGGCCACGTCAACCTGTCGCCCGGTGGCGGATTTGTGACAAAATTGAATACATTCCACAATCCACCTAGAAATGGTGTCCTTAGACGCCCTACCATGGGGTTCAATATATGACAACCATAACGCTGACTGGTCGGTACGCCACTCCGAAGTACGCTGTTTGTACCGGAGCAGCGCCCGTACGGGGCACCATACTTTAGAATTAGGATCATATCTAGTTAAAGATGGCAAAAAAATAGGTTGACCTGGATATTTCAATGACTGATTTTTAGACAAGAAATTAATCCTAGGTAGAAGCTTAAGGCCTTCCCCTGTAACCACAAAACGGTCAACCTCGGCTGATAAGGCGTGAATTTCACTCCTACGCCTAGCCGAGGCCGCAGCAATTAAAAATACAGTTTTAAGAGTTAACATTTTCATAGAAATGGAACTAAGTGGTTCAAAAGGCTTATCACCTAGTACCTGGAGCACCAGTGATAAACTCCAAGACGGAATCAGTGGAGGATTCCTTGGTCTTAGATTGCCCATGCCTTTAATTAATACATTTAATGTACTTACTTCATCACTCCCCCTATTAGCCAAGCAAGGAATAACAGTCATTAAAGCTGACTTATAACCAGCAATAGAGTTAGGCTTGAGGCTATAGGCATCATATAGGTGACAGAGGAAATCAGCCACTACCTGAATAGATGATTCCATTGGATCAATACATCTTTTTGAGCACCATTCTGCAAATCTGTTGATTTTATAATTATATGCTCTGGAGGTTGACCCCCTCCTGGCTTTGGCCATAAACATGGCCGCTTGCTCAGAAAAGCCCTCCTTAATTCTAGATTCCTTGACAACATCCACGCAGTCAATCGGAACATTGACGGATTGTCGTGAAGGGCCTTGCCCTGGAAGATAAGGTTGTCCATCAGAGGCAGCGGAACCGGATTGCAGACCAGAAGGTCCAGCAGATCCGTATACCACGATCGGCTTGGCCAATCCGGGGCGATCAGAAGCACTTGGCACTCCTGCTGCCTGATTTTCTGAAGCACCTTTGGAATCAGGATTGCTGGGGGGAATGCGTATGCATACATTCCCTCCCAGCTGATAGCTAACGCATCTGTTGCGAAAGCGCTTGGGTCTGGAATCGGAGAGACGTACGTTGTCATCTTCGCATTCTTCTTCATCGCGAACAAATCTATGTTGGGTTTCCCCCAATGGTCGAACAGACGATCCGCCACACATTGATTTAGTTGCCATTCCGTGGGTAAAACACTCATCCTTCGGCTCAATGAGTCTGCTAGCAGATTTAACCTCCCCGGAATATGAACTGCTTTCAAGGTGATCCCATGATCCAGGCACCAACAAAGCAGTCCCCATGTCATCATACAGAGACTGGGCGACTTCGTTCCGCCCTGGCGGTTTATGTAAGTCACTACTGTTGAGTTGTCTGAACGAATTAGAACAATCTTGCCCTGAACTTTCTGTAAGAAATGTTCCAGGCCCAGGACTACTGCTCTTAGCTCTAGTAGATTGATATGTTCCTTGGACTGATCCAGATCCCAAAGCCCTGATACTGTGGACTCTTCCAGACAAGCTCCCCACCCCTCCATCGATGCATCTGTATACACAGTCACCTGAGGGTGGGGAGGGGTTAGCAAAACCCCCAGCAAGAGATTCTCTGTATTCAACCACCATTGCAGGTGGTGAATCAGAGGCGCCAACACCGGCACGTTCGAGTCCAGCGAACCTGAACTCTGGGTCCACTGTGTCATGAGAAACAACTGGATCGGACGCCTGCGCAAGGCGGCCTGTGGAATGACTGGTTCCAAAGAAACCATCAAGCCCAGCATTCTCAAGTAAACCCGTGCCAGGACATGACGACTGTCGCACACCGACTGAATTACCGAGATGAGTACTTGAACCCTCTCCTGAGTGGGGTACACATACCCCGTCTCCAGATCGAAGAACATGCCCAGGTAAACAAACTTCTGGGATGGAGTTAGCTCTGATTTCGGGAAATTGATTATCCAGCCCAAGTCCGAGAGAGTTTTCAAAACAATCTCCAGATTGGCTGACAACGATTCCCGGGTGTGTGCTTTCAATAGCCAGTCGTCTATGTACGTGTGGACTGCTATGCTTCTCCTGCGGAGGTATGCAGTGATCGCGAGAACCACACGGGTGAAGACCCGAGGAGCCGTGGAAATTCCGAAGGGTAACACCCTGAATTCCCACCGCCGGCCCTGAAATGCAAATCTCAGGAATCGACGGAAACTCCTCTCTATGGGAATGTGGAAATAAGCATCCTTCAAATCTATCGACGCTGTCCACATCCCTCGTTCTAACCCCGCCAACACCGAGCGCACAGTCTCCATCTTGAAACTGGGTGTCTCGATGAACTTGTTCAACGGCTTGAGGTTGAGAATCGGCCTCCACCCTCCGGTGTTTTTTGTTACTAAGAACAGGGTTGAATAGAAGCCCGGGCACCTCTGTGCCGGCTGAATGGCTTCTTTTAGTATGAGGGAATTTATTTCCTCCTCTATACACAACCTCTGATCCGGATCCCGTGGAATGGGAGTCCAGATCGGCGCGAGAGACAGTCGCGATGGCGGGCCTGTCACCCAGTCGGGACGATACCCGACCGAAAGCCATCGCAAGACTAAACGGTCCTGAGTCAACCGCTTCCACTCTGGCAAGCGGGCGGCCAAACGGCCGCCCACCGGTCCACCTAGGGATAGAGGTGGACATAAGGAGGGCCAGAGTGGCACTGTTCTCTCGGCCTGCAACACCGGAGTGGTTCCCACCGCGGTAACCAGGCCATCAGGCCCGATTACCGCGACCAGATCCCCGCGCGCCCCGCCCAGCGCCGCGCGCACCACGGTGCGCGGGCTGCTGTCTGGCTGGGTGCGGCTGGGGAGCCTGTGCCCCCCTCACTGCTGGCCGAATCGCCCGTGGCCTAGGCCTACGTTGCGACGGTGGCTGGCCCCTGACCTGGCCAGCACCACCTCGAGCCTGCAGAGGACGATACGCAGGGGGTGCCGCGCGAACACGCTCCCGCCGGAGCACCTCAAATTGTTCCCGCAGCGCCCTCTGGTTATTAACCAGAGTGACCGTCTCCTGGAGGTGCCTGCATCCCTCACCTCCAAAGAGACCAGGACCTGTCATAGGCGTCCGCAGCAGCCTATTATACAGGTCCTGGGACGGGCACAGATTGTCAAGCGCAAACGTGCGCCTCGCCCGGACACTTCTGGTTACCGCCCGCGTCAAACAGTCCAAAGCCAGGTTGATACCATCCTGAATGGCTCTCTGGACTGTCACCGGGCTAGGTTGGCGTGATGCGGAAGCCGCTACCACCCCTTGTAGCAGCTGGGAAACGTGGGATAGAGCGGCAATCGACGCTCTCCCACTCTCCTCCGCATCCCGCAGCGCGGCATTTGCCGAACGCAACGCGTTCGAGCACAAGACTCCCGTGTCAGAACGGGAGCCCGGCCGCGCATCTTCGCCCAAAGCCGCGCGATCATCAACGCTCGGCTTTGGCACCACACCGTACCGCTGGTAATCCAGGGGCACGATGCGGCACCGCTTCGCCACCTCGCGAGGGGCCTTCGCGAGACGTCCATTCACCTTAATGGACGCCTCTGCCGCTTCGAACATGTCCACGACATGCTCAGCAAGCGGCAGAGATGGCATAGCGGTAGCCGCCGGCCTACCAGCTAACCACGGCCTATGGTCACGCTGGCTAGCCGGCAGCTCCACGGGTAGATCTGGCCGAACACTTACCAGCCACTGGCAAGCGTCCGACCAATCCTCCTCCGTGGCTAACTGCGAGCGCTCTACTAGACGAGGGCCTTCGTCTTCCTCCAGAGCACTCGCAGTTGATGTCGACGGCGGGTAAGCTGATACCCCTGGCAAGCCTGGAAAAGCATGCGGGCCCGAGAGAGCAGGCATGCTAAAATCCGCGGCTTGACCAGGAGCAGGCGCCGTGGCAGAGCGCGGGGTAAACACCGCTCTACCACGGGTCTGACCAGCACCAGCCATACCATCGGCAAGCCGAGGTATGCGGTATCCGTGGTCAACAGCACCGCCCGGGGACACCCTCTGGACCGTGAAATCTACTCCTGCGTGAGTAGAACCATGGAACACGTCGCCTGCATTCCCCGCGAGGGGTGCACAGACGTCGTATTCCATGGCCACGTCCTCAGAAGGCGACCCCAGCAGGAGATCCTCTTCTTCCTGGCCAGAAAGATTAGACTCCGGGTCAGCAAAGAAAGCTAACCCGGACTGGCCAGGAAAGGTGCCATAGGAGGGTTTGGCACCCTCGGCGCGCGGATACCCGGGGTCTGATGAGCAGACCGCGGGTCCCAGCAACAACCGTTGTCCACGGCCCCTCGGCGCGGCGCCATGCCTGCTGCCAGGGCCTTGGACTGCCCCCAACAAAGGGGCCACCTCTGAATCCACAACCGGACCGGACCTAAAGAGACCGGATTCAGAGGCGGGGATCACCTGCTCGTAAGCAGATGCCGAGGACAACAAAGGAGCTGGCCCAGGGAGCATGCCACGAAGCAACTCTGGGACCAGATCCTTTATTGTCCTCTGCATCTCTTGCAACATTTCGGACCTGAAGGCCTCCATATCCACCGCGGATGAGGCCTTCTTCTTACCCTTCTTACACACTTTCTCCTTCTTCTTCCTCTCTTCCTCCATTACCTTCTCCCTTGCCTGCAATGCGAGAAAATCAGACATTAATTCGCCCCCCCACAGCTTACATACGTCGCACTTCAGCAACGGTCCACAGGGACTGCAGCTGAAGCACAAGTGCGGGACGAAGCGGCTTTTCAGAAACCTCCCGCAGGACGGGCAACCAGGTCTCTGAAACAGGACAAAGGACAGGGACAATGAGCAAGATAGTTAAGGTTAGCAAACTCAAAACCAACTAAAAAGAGAGGACAGGATCATCAAGATCAGAAATCAAGAAGAACCAGCCATGGACAAAACGTTAATTGTTAATAAAAAGGCCAAGGCCGATTATGACGTCATCACTCTCGTGACCAAATTAATCGATCCGCAACAAGCACCAAGAGCAAGAACGAATTGTATAAGTAAAACGGAACATTTCCGTTGAATTGGCATTTCGAGTACACAACAATCAGATATACAGAGATAACTCCTTCCAATTCTAGTATTGGCAAAAAGGGAAATTATCTCCCCTTTTGTTTACATTATAATTAGATACCTGATCCTTGTATAGACAAACCATCCAACGTGATGAACCGGAGAACTCCACCATAGTACGCCTCTACATTCTCTCCACCTCAGGGGAAGGAATTGGAGCAAGAGGGCAAAGTGAGAAGACCTTTATAACAGGCCTCCAACTCACTGAACATAGATCTTTTGGTTAGATAACCTAACAGTTTAGTAGGAAATGGAACCGTGGTGGAGAGAAAACATATCCTCTTGTGCCGAAAAGTCCACCAAAGCTTCTATGCGATACCTGTGGACAAAACACAAAGAGAAATGAGACATATGAAGCACCATGTTGTAAAAACCCAACATAATCAGGCGCTAATCACGGTAAGCGCGAGTCCCGGAAATACATTAAACCGGGACAAAACACGCTAGCATATCAAAGAATTCACCTGATAAAGCGATCCCGCTCCTTCTAGAGGCGAATCCTCCCTTTCCGACATGCTTCCACCAAAAATAAACGTCAAACGTGAGCGAAAAACAAGGCAACGCGCAGAAAAGTATGAAAATCACAAAACCGCATGTAACCCTTTGCCAATAAATGAGCAAAGAGGAAGTAGTAGTCGGCGCATGCGCGGTGGTGGGGCGAGCATCCGCCGGACTACCTCTGACTCCCTGCCCAGTAGGGGCACCTAACTGTTTTTAATCTGAGTGTTTTATTGAGTGAAAGCCGATATTTAGCAATATCAAAAGTATTAGGGAGGTAAGTATACTCTTGATGTGAAAGACCTGTTCCCATTGGCTTAGGAATAGCTGAAGTCTGCCTCCGATGGAAGGAATCTGCACACAGTTGTCGATCGAAATTAGCCGACAAGACGCTACATCGCTTGGGTGAAGATTCTCGACTCCATTTGTTTCCAAAGCCGCCGGTATTGATTCCGCCGGAAACCCGTCAGGAACGAGCCCCACGGCCGCCCCGCGGCTTCTTGTGGTATGATGGTCCGGAACCGCCGCCACGACTATCCTTACGGTAGCCGCCACGGCCCGAACCGCCACCCTTCCTGTCGTCCTCATACGGCCTCTTACTAGAGGACTTGTATGTGGACGAACGGCCAGGCCCTTGTGCTCCGGATGGCCTATGGGCATCACGGGCAGAAGGACGGAAGGGCGATCTAGGACGCTGCCTCTGCTGCTCCTGTCTGTGTTGACGGTAGGACTGTTGCGGCTGAGTCCTCTTGGTCGACTTCCACGACTTGCCGACTACCTCTTGCTCCGCCACCATCGATGCAACTTTAGAAAGCGCTTGTCGTGCCGAGCCGCCGAACAAGCCTGGACCTATGAAAGGCGCAGAAGATAACGCTGCCCTCATCTCCGGTCCTGGTTCCACACAATCGAGAACCATTCTCCGTCGCTCTGCTAAAGTTCTTGTGATCACCCTGGCCAGGCAATCCTGAGACAGGCGCATGGTGTCCCGAACAACTCTGGGAGCAGCCTCTGGCACCTGTCCGCCTTCCGCCGTGCAGTCCAGCATACCCTGCAAGACGGTACACCCGTGCGACAGCGCAGCCATGGCTGCCCTAGCCGCATCCTCAATGAGCGTGAGCTCATTAAACGGGTCTTTGTTGGTCTGAGAAACCAAGGGACGTGACCGCCCCTTGGCCTTCCCAGCCAACGGCCTATTCAGCGCCTCACGTTCCGCAACGGAAAGCCGTGGAACTCTGGCGTACTGATGATAGGCCTGCTGCGGAAAACGGACCCTACTCCTTATCCCCTTCGGGGCCTTGGGCAACGCATAGTCTGGCTGAACCAGACGATATGCCGCAACTTTCAACATGTCAGAAGTCTGCGTGTCCAAGGGGAGTGTAGGCATGGCCGAAGAGCCACTGGACAGAGCGCTAGCCGCACGCTCTGACATCCGCTCCATCGCCGGATCGCACTGAGATCCTAGATCCGATGCCAACCCGAGACGATTGGTCATCCATCCAAGGACCTGCACCCATTCAGCTTCGGCGCAGAAAGCGGAATCGTCCATTAAAGAACTCCCGTTTTCATCCTCCCTCTCTCCCTTAGATGAGAGGGCCACCGACGATCCTTGCTGAACGCTACGATAAACGTCTCTGCCAGGACAGAGCGCATCCATAGCGCGACTACCAGCGGCACCAGTATCCAACGAATCGCCGGATACGGATTCTCCGCAGTCCATCGGCTCCAACACGGGATCCGGGACTACGACCGCCTCAATCACGGCTGGCACTGTCACTCCGATAGGAGCCGCTCCTAACGCCGTCGGGATAGCCGTCGGAACCGCAAACCACGGCTCCGCCGGCATATCCGGTTGCACAAATGACAGATGAAAAATGCCCGACGGAACGTCGACTTCACCATCCGCCTGGCAAACCCGTACAAATCCCGAGGGAGACCCCTGGGACGTACTAGGCATTGCCGACATTGAAAGATCCGGCATGCCGGAGTCTTCCATCAACAGGAATTCTTCCTCCTCTACCGACGGCTCTTGAGCCGAGGACAGAGAAGGGTCAGGTGCATGACCCTCAGCAGAACTAGCCGGACCACCTAATGGTTGCCCTGCACCAGCTTGCCTCACCGGGCCCGTGGACTGTAATGAATCAAACATGGCCTTGAACTGGGCCGCCCATACGCCCAGTGCTGAATCCATCCTCTCATTCAGCCGACCTTCCAGTCCAACCAACGACGCTTGCTGCCGCTTCACTGCCTTATCCTTCTCTATACGCTCCAGCCTCGCCCGTCGATCCCTGTCAAACTCAGCCACCATTGCCGACGACCACTTGGCGCACACATCACACGGGCTTCCGACCTTACACTTCGCACACGCCACACAGTGATGACCAAGATACTTCCGTTTCATGAACCTGTTGCACTTCTGGCACAACGTATCCGGGTTCTTCGGTTTCTGCGAACACAGAGAAGAATTAAAACGCTGCACATGACAAGTGATGACGAGCAATACGCACAATAGACTTGATAGTTAAGATTTCTTAAACACATTAACTTTCTCTTAAATTAATGATAACAAGTCTTAGGCAGGAAATATTTGAAACTTTTTTGAGTGAAAATTTTTTAAAAAACACAACTTAGCCTTTAACTAACGTTAAATAACCAAGAATAAATCGCCGATCACTACAAACACCCTCGACAACTAAGCGAGAGCTAAAATCGGCGACAACAGAGTGCCTGGATACACCAAGCCAAGAACGACATAATTCATGGGCGCCGCCATCTTGGCCAAGGACGCATCCATCTTAGAAGAACCGAGTCGCAAGAGAAAATTAACCGAGTACCCGAATTAAAACTAAAAGTCAACGGGTACAGAAGCGACTCCAACAATGGCTAACATTATAAAAAATGTGCCAATTTAAGGAAATTTCAAACAGTCATTATGGCACGAATGTATAAATTCTAGATTGATACAACCTGGCCCTGTGATGATTTCCCAAGTTCCTCCATGAATCCAGCGATGTAATCGACTAACGCAACTGATTAACTGCTTAAATTGCAAAATTTGAGCACTCTAAAAAACACGACTTTGAAAAAGCGCAAAATAGACGAATCTGACTGTGATTGGGAATTGACTCGGTACCTGCGGCTATGGTATTCCCGGACACAGTATGGGCAGGACCAGGAGAGTGCGGAGTTTTAATTGTTTATTTTGAGCTAGACTAGATAATAGACATTATCATAATAGTACATCTGGTAAGTATTATTCGAAGTAGAATAGCACTTCCTCTGACTAATTTATTGGCTGATACACATGCAACTATTAAGAGCCTGAAGACCGAGCCTCTGTGGGGTGGAGAGGCCGGGTCCGTATCTAGGGAGGTAAGTATCAACTCTCTCGTGAAAAAAGAAATCCTTGATTTCGTTTATTTCACATCAAGAGTATACTTACCTCCCTAATACTTTTGATATTGCCAGAATTCGACCAGCTCATCCCTATACGCTTTTCTGCGTTTAAGGCACTTAAACTTCTGAAACTGTATGAAAAAACAGTCAGGATTTGACTAGCCATCGGATAACACCACCGATGTATGAGAGATGACCGAATGTCATATGCGCTCCCCCCCCCCCCCTCCTTCCTGGGAGGAAGAGTCGAATGACCTCGATGTCCTATACGCTCTCTACGTACAAGTGCCATGTACTACAGGACAGAGACGAAAAAGCTCCCTTTTCGTATACTCTCAACAATGAACCACATAAATACACAAAACCACCATCATATTAATAACGGGTAACGTGACAAGACAATCAACAATGGACAACCCATGCACAAGACTGACCTTGTTGAAAAGGCTGCTGACATCATCTTCCCATTGGTGAAGAATGATGCAGTCCCAAAAAAGTGGTTGTTTCCATAAATTAATTGTGAAATATATAAGCAATGAGGAAACCTCATCAAAAATATAAACCTAGTTATTTTTTCAAAATCGACAAGGCGAGAGGATTAGAGGTGTCACGGAGATAATGGTCTGTAAAACTTGACTCACAGTGCCACTGAGCCACCGACATAATATCATCCACAGGGACCCCATTAAATAGGGCAGTGGATGTCACTACGCCGCGGACACTGTGAGCCTTGGCCACGTCAACCTGCTTCCCGGTGGCGGATTTATGACAAAACTGAATGCATTTTCAATCCACCTGGAAATGGTGTCCTTAGAAGCCCTGCCATGGGGTTCAATATATGACAACCATAACGCCGACTGGTCGGTGCGCCACTCCGATGTACGTTGTTTGTACCGGAGAAGCGCCCGGACGGGACACCATGCTTTAGAATTAGGATCATATCTAGTTAAAGCAGGCAAAACAATAGGTTGACCTGGATATTTCAACGACTGATTCTTAGCCAAGAAATTAATCCTAGGTAGCAGCTTAAGGCCTTCCCCTGAAACCACAAAACGGTCATCCTCGGCTGATAAGGCATGAATTTCACTTCTACGCCTAGCCGAGGCCGCAGCAATTAAAAACACAGTCTTCAGTGTTAATAGTTTCATAGAAATGGAACTAAGTGGTTCAAAAGGCTTATCACCTAGTACTTGAAGCACTAGCGATAAACTCCAAGACGGAATCACAGGGGGGATTCCTTGGTCTTAGATTGCCCATGCCTTTAATTAATACATTTAATGTATTTACTTCATCACTTCCCCTCTTAGCCAAGCAAGGAATAACAGACATTAAAGCTGACTTATAACCAGCAATAGAGTTAGGCTTGAGGCTATAGGCATCATACAGGTGACAGAGGAAATCAGCTACTACCTGAATAGATGAATCCATTGGATCAATACATCTTTTTGAGCACCATTCTGCAAATCTGTTGATTTTATAATTATATGCTCTGGAGGTTGACCCCCTCCTGGCTTTGGCCATAAACATGGCTGCTTGCTCAGAAAAGCCCTCCTTAATTCTAGATTCCTTGACAACATCCACGCAGTCAATCTGAACATTGACGGATTGTTGTGAAGGGCCTTGCCCTGGAAGATAATGTCGTCCATCAGAGGCAGAGGAACCGGATTGCAGACCAGAAGGTCCAGCAGATCCGTATACCATGATCGGCTTGGCCAATCCGGGGCGATCAGAAGCACTTGGCATTCCTCCTGTCTGATTTTCTGAAGAATTTTTGGAATCAGGATTGCTGGAGGGAATGCGTATGCATACATTCTCCCCCAGCTGATAGCTAACGCATCTTTTGCGAAAGCGCTTGGATCCGGAATCGGAGAGACGTACGTCGTCATCTTCGCATTCTTCTTCGTTGCGAACAAATCGATGTTGGGTTTCCCCCAATGGTCGAACAGACGATCCGCCACACATTGATTTAGTTGCCATTCCGTGGGTAAAACACTCATCCTTCGGCTCAATGAGTCTGCTAGCAGATTTAACCTTCCCGGAATATGAACTGCTTTCAAGGTAATCTGGTGATCCAGGCACCAACAAAGCAGTCTCCATGTCATCATACAGAGACTGGGCGACTTCGTTCCGCCCTGGCGGTTTATGTAAGTCACAACTGTTGAGTTGTCTGAACGAATAAGAACAATCTTGCCCTGAACTTTCTGTAAGAAATGTTCCAGGCCCAGGACTACTGCTCTTAGCTCCAGTAGATTTATATGTTCCTTTGACTGTTCCAGATTCCAAAGCCCTGATATCGTGGATTCTTCCAGGCAAGCTCCCCAGCCCTCCATCGATGCATCTGTATACACACTCACCTGAGGGTGGGGAGGGGTTAGCATAACCTCCACCAAGAGATTCTCTGTGTCCAACCACCATTGCAGGTGATGAATCAGAGGCGCCAACACTGACACGTTCGAGTCCAGCGAACCTGTACTCTGGGTCCATTGTGTCATGAGAAATAACTGGATCGGCCGCCTGCGTAAGGCGGCCTGAGGAATGACTGGTTCCAAGGAAACCATCAACCCCAGCATTCTCAAGTAAACCCGTGCCAGGACATGACGACTGTCGCACACTGACTGAATTAATGAGATGAGTTTCTGAACTCTCTCCTGAGTAGGCAAAACATATCCTGTCTCTAGATCGAAGAACATCCCCAAGTAAACAAACTTCTGGGATGGAGTCAGCTCTGATTTTGGGAAATTGATCATCCAGCCCAAGTCTGTGAGAGTCTTCAAAACAATCTCCAGAATGGCCGATAAACTTTCCTGGGTGTGCGCTTTCAACAGCCAGTCGTCTATGTACGTGTGGACTGCTATGCTCTCCTGCGGAGGTATGCGGTGATCGCAAGAACCACACGGGTGAAAACCCGAGGAGCCGTGGAAATTCCGAAGGGTAACACCCTGAATTCCCACTGTCTGCCCTGGAATGCAAATCTCAGGAAGCGACGGAAACTCCTGTGTATGGGGATGTGGAAATAAGCGTCCTTCAAATCTATCGACGCTGTCCACATTCCCCTCTCTAACCCCGCCAACACCAAGCGCACAGTCTCCATCTTGAAACTGGGCGTCTCTATGAACTTGTTCAATGGCTTGAGGTTGAGAATTGGTCTCCACCCTCCGGTGTTTTTTGTTACTAAGAACAGGGTTGAATAGAAGCCTGGACACCTTTGTGCTGGCTGAATAGCTCCTTTTTGTATGAGGGAATTTATTTCCTCCTCGATACACAACCTTTGCTCTGGATCTCTCGGATTTGGAGTCCAGATCGGCACTAGAGACAGTCGCGATGGCGGGCCTGTCATCCAATCGGGATGATACCCGACTGAAAGCCATCGCAAGACTAAACGGTCCTGAGTTAACCGTTCCCACTCTTGCATGTGGTCGGCTAGCCGGCCTCCCACCGGTCCACCTAGGGATAGAGGTGGACATAAGGAGTGCAAGAGCGGCACTGTCTCCTTTGCCAGAAACACCGGAGTGGTTCTCACCGCGGTAACCGTCCCATCAGGAACGATTACCACGCCCAGATCCTCGCGCGCCACGACCAGCACCGCGCGCACCTCGGTGCGCGGGCGGCTGCCTGGCTGACTGCGCCTGAGGAGCCTGCGCCCCCCTCGCTGCTGGCCGAATCGCACGCGGCCGAGGCCGACGCTGCAATGGTGGTTGGCCTCTGACCTGGCCACCACCACCTCGAGCCTGCAGGGGACGATACGCAGGGGGTGCGGCGCGAACGTTAGCACGACGAAGCACCTCAAACTGCTCGCGCAGCGCCCTCTGGTTATTTACCAGAGTAACCGTCTCCTGGAGGTGTCTACATCCCTCACCTCCAAAGAGACCAGGACCTGTCATAGGCGTACGCAGTAGCCTATTGTACAGGTCCTGGGACGGGCACAGATTGTCCAAGGCAAATGTGCGCCTTGCCCGGACACTCCTGGTCACCACCCGAGTCATACAGTCCAGAGCCAGGTTGATACCATCCTGGATGGCTCGCTGGACTGTGACCGGACTTGGCTGGCGCGATGCGGATGCTGTTACTACCCCTTGTAACAGCTGGGAGACGTGGGACAGAGCGGCAATCGAAGCCCTCCCACTCTCCTCCGCATCACGCAACGCGGTATTTGCTGAACGCAACGCGTTCGAACACAAGACTCCCGTGTCAGAATGGGAGCCTGGCCGCGCATCCTCACCCAAAGCGGCGCGGTCATCCACGCTCGGCTTAGGTACCACACCGTACCGCTGGTAATCCAGGGGCACGATGCGGCAACGCCTGGCCACCTCGCGCGGGGCCTTCGCGAGACGTCCACTCGACTTAATGGACGTCTCCGCCGCCTCGAACATGTCAACGACATGCTCTGCCAGCGGCAGAGAAGGCATAGTGTTAGCAGTAGCCTTACCAGCTAACCACGGCCTGTGGGCACGCTGGCTAGCCGACTGCTCCACGGGCAGATCTGGCCTAACACTTACCAACCACTGGCAAGCATCAGACCAATCCTCCTCCGTGGCTAGCTGCGAGCGCTCTACAAGACGGGGGCCTTCGTCTTCCTCCTGAGCGCAAGCAACAGAGCTTGATGGCGGATACGCTGATACCCCTGGCAAGCCAGGGAGAACATGCGGGCCTGACAACACCGGCATGCTAATCTCACTGGCTTGACCAGGAGCAGGCGCCGTGGTAGAGCGCGGGGCACATACCGCCCCACCATGGCCGCGGCCAGCACCAGCGACACTCTCGGCAAGCCGAGGTATGCGGTAACGCTGGCCCTCAGCAGCGCCCAGGGCCACAGTCTGAACCGTGGATTCTACTCCTGCGTGAGTAGAACCGTGGAATAAGTCGCCTGTATTCCCCGCGAGGGGTGCACAGACGTCATAATCCATGGCCACGTCCTCAGAGGGCGACCCCAACAGGTAATCCTCTTCCTCCTGGCCAGACAGATTAGACTCCGGGTCAGCAAAGAGAAGGTGCCATAGGAGGTACTGGCACCCGCGGCGTGCGGATACCCCTGGACTGATAAGCAGCCCGCGGGTTCCAGCGACAACCGTCCACGGCCCCTCGGCGCGGCACTAAGCCTGCTGCCAGGGTCGTGGAACGCCCCCTCTAATGGGGCCACCTCTGAATCTTCGAACAACGGAAGCGTACTAAGGAAAGGTGATTCAGAGGTGGGGATTACCTGCTCCGAAGCAGATGATGAGGACAGCAAAGGATTTGGTCCAGGAAGCATGCCACGAAGCAACTCTGGAACCAAATCCTTTATTGTCCTCCTCATCTCTCCCAACATCTCGGTCCGGAAGGCCTCCATGTCCACCGCGGACGAGGCCTTCCTCTTACCCTTCTTACTCACACCCTCTCTTTTCTGCTTCTTCTTCTCCTCCTCCACCACCTTGTCCTTCGCCTGTAAGCACAAGAATTCGGACATTAGCTCGCCCCCCCAGTGCTTACATATCTCGCAATTAATCAAGGGACCACAGGGGCTACACTGATAGCAGAGATGAGGCACAAACTTGTCCTTCAAAAACCGACCACAGGACGCACAACCAGGTCTCTGAAACAGGGCAAAGGACGAGGAGTATGAGCAATCTAGTTAAGCTCAGAAACTCAACCAACTCAAGAGAAGGAAATGATCATAAAGATCAATATTCATCAGAAAACCAGCTTTGGACAAACTTTAATTGTTAATAAAGAGCAAGGCTGATTATGACGTCATTAATCCTATGACAGGAAAAAATCGATCCCCAACAAACATCCAAGTGCAAGGACGAATTGTATCTCTAACCAGAACATGTGCAGAATGGACATTTCGACTACACAACCATCAGATATATACTGATAACAATGGCAAATACTGTTAATTATCTCCCTTTCCTCTCTAAATAATTAACATCACCTCATATCACTAATTAGATACCTGACACTTTGTATAGACAAACCATCCAACGTGATGAACTGGAGCACTCCACCAACTGAACGCCTCTTAACTCTCTCCACCTATAGGGGAAGGAATTGGATCAAGAGGGCAAAGTGAGAAGACCTTTATACTAGGCCTCCGACTCACTGGACATAAAATTTTTGGTTAGATAACCTAACAGTATTAGTAGGAAATGGAACCATGGTGGAGAGAAACAAACCCTCTGCGGATGTGATGTCCATTACATATCGTCACACAGACCTGTGGACATAAACACAAAGAGAGATTAGTATTATATAGCACCTAGTTGAAATAAACCAACTAAACAAGGCGCTTATCACGGTAAACGCGAGTCCCGGAAACACATTACAGAAAAAAAAAAAAAATCGCTAATTTTACTAGAAGTCACCTGATTTAAAGGTCCTGGGCCCTCCTCTGGCGAAGTCATCCTTTCTGCCATCTTTATCAGGGATAATCACTTCCAAATTCACACAAAAAGACTATGAATTGAGTAAAGAAAAGCTCTAGCACAAAAACATGTGTAGACTCTCTGCCAATAAATTAGCAAAGAGGAAGTGCTAGTCTGCGCATGCGCGGTGGTGGGGCTGGCATCCGCCAGACTACGCTCTGACAACCTGCCCAGTAGGGGCACCTAACTGTTTTAATCTGAGTGTTTATTGAGTGAAAGCCGATATTTAGCAATATCAAAAGTATTAGGGAGGTAAGTATACTCTTGATGTGAAAAGAATGACATCATAATGGATGATGTCATGAATGATGTCGATAAGTACGTCACGAACGCATATTTGAAGACGGTCTATGCCTTGTTGTACAAATTGTTTGCTTTTACTATTTAATAAATATTCCGTTGAATATTTTGAAACTAATTTGACTAGGCGCTGTTGCTGCCATAGGCAGCAACAGCACCAAGTCAAATTAGTTACAAAATATTCAACCGCTTCCCTGTATAGTTTTCAGGAAATTGATAGCTAGGGCATTCGGGGATCGATCAATCCAAACACGGCGAGTGGGTGGAGCTTAGCTAGTGATGGGCGGGGCATAGCTAAAAATGGAAAGGTCCATTGACAGAGAATACTCTATCATGAAGTTGGAATAGTCTATCAGATGTAGGAATGGGCCTTTCCAGTTTTACCCATGCCGCGCCCATACTTTGTTAAACTCCACCCATGCTTCACCTGTGTTGGGATCGATCGATTGAAACTAATTTGACTGGATGTTATGTTTATTAAATAGTAAAGACATACATTTCATACAACGTGTCGGACGATTAAGCGTTTAAGACAGACTAAATCAAATCATTCATGACATAATGATTACGGCGGCATCCTACACATCACGCATTTGATTATGATATCATATGATGGATGGATAAACTGAAAAGGTCCATTGACAGAGAAGACTCTGTTATGAAGCTGGAATAGTCCGTCAAGTGTAGGAATGGAACTTTCCATTTTTAGCTATGCCCGGCCCATCTCTATCTAAGCTCCACCTACATCTCGTTTATGTTGGAATCGATAAATCTCTGAACTTCCTCAATATTAATCTCCAGAAAACTATACAGGTAAGCTGCAACAGCGCCCAGTCAAATTAGTTTTCAAAATATTCAACAGCATGTTTTTTAAACAGCAGACATAAAATTCATACGTGTCCTACTATTAAGCGCTAAAGACAGGCTTAATTGAATCTCATGACGTCATGATTATGACATCAGCATACACATCACGTAGTTGATTATGATGTCATGAATGAGGTGAGGAAATGGATTCATGAATTACATTGTATATGTCTTTGATGGAGTATAACTTAATAAACATTCAGTCAAATTAGTTTCAAAGTTTTCAACAGCTTATCTGTATAGTTACCTTGAAATTAGGATTCTGAAAATTCAGGGGTTAAAGTATATAAATCGATCACAACACGTGTGAAGCATTGATGGAGGTTAGCTAGAAATGTGTGGTTTGCTTAACAGAGTGGTCAATTTCTACCTATGCCCCGCCTATTTCTAGCTAAGCTCCTCCCACATTTGAATTCCCACAATCTAAATTTCAAGTTAACAATACAGGTAAGCTGTTGAGTATTTTGAAACTAATTTGACTTGGGGCTGTTGCAGCCTATGTTTATTAAATTGTAAATTCATCAAAGCTATACAATTCACAAACTTCGTGACAGACTATTCGATTTTCATGACAGCGTCCTACTTCATTATCATTGTGATGTTAGCTAACATGTGACATATTTGATTATCGGGTTACAAATTTGATTGACAGATCGGCTCCCTATATTGATAATTGAAGAGATATGATTGGTTCATACCAGTGCTAGGACATTGAGGAACTCTCTTGTGTCATACTGAAGCAACGTTCTCAAGTGAGGGTATGACGACTCGTCTGAAAATAAAACATAAAATACAAGAATATAAGAACACTTACTCGCAAACGACGGTGGTTCATTAACTGACCCGTCTGCTGAGTTTTGGCAGACGACATAAACCCAAGGGTTATATCACTGGACCTGCTGAATGTTTTGAAAACAATTTGACTGAAAGTTGTTGGTGGCTAAGCCACCAACAACTTTCAGTCAAATTGTTTTCAAAACATTCAGCAAGTCCATAGTTTTTGCTCCTTAAGATTACTGCCTGGTGGAGTTAACTGTCTGACCGCTACAAGGCAAAGAACAATAATTTCAAGAGACATTAACTCTGGTAATGTTGAATATTTTATTAGCTAAGACACAAACAACTTTCAGTTAAATCGTTTCCAAAATATTCACCAGTTGACGTCGTCCCCTGGAAAATGTTGTCTGAAAAGTTTCTACAGTCATACAGTTAAGACAGTAGTTGATATAATATGGCACGTTATCTTTATAAAATCGGCTTTCCTGTACCTGTTTCCAGATAGGTACTGCCCAGAGAGTTAGATAGCTATAGAGCAGCTATAACACTCTAAAAGGCAGAATTTCAGAGTTCAGTGTTTTATAATAATCTCCAAAATAGTATGTTTTTGTTACTAATCCTATTACTTAGTCGAATAAAGTGTCAGATTAATATAACCTATAATTTTTTTACGATAAAAATATATAAATTTTCCCCACCGGCGTCTTTTCAGTTTCTCTTCCCAATCACTGAAACAGAATTAAGTCCAGTTTGGAGGCTATATATGATGCTGATCACCTGTGTCTGCCAGTCAGTGATACTGGGTCAGGCGCACTTGCGCTTTACTGAACTTACATCACCCGCACTCAGGATAACTGGTCACATTGTGAAGCTATGTGGATGCCCGGCCTATGCAATAATAAGTCTATAGTTACTGCCAATGTGATATTTATACTGATTATAAATGGGAAATAACTTCGGCCATTAACCCTTAAATTTTTTCAATAAAACTTGAACTTTCTCATAAAATATCCATTTGCAGACCAACATTTTTTGTTTTTTTAATTTACAACTGGAATGACTGTCTCCGTTTTCAAAATTTGTCTTCTCTTGGTCTGAAAATGGACATTTTCAAAGACCACTGTAGAAGCCATTTTGGGCCGGTTTGAGTGTTAAACGGTTACCAGAAATTAACACTAGCGGAGAATGTACTGCAGTTTCTATACTACTTCTGTGGAGATACATCCATGAGTGAGGGAGATTCAACAAGTTGACATTGATAGTATGAAAGTCCACACTGAGACACAAACCCAGAACATCTAATCTAACCCTTACCACTTTGATGTCAAAATTTTAAATCTTCAAATTAAATTAAAAGATTGACACAGTAAAGATAGAATATTGACATAAGAATGGTAAGAGTTAAAAGCTAAGCATGTACCCTGCCTACTGTTACGTGGTTGAAATGTTTTAAACTAAGAATTCAGGATTAATAAATGGACCAACATTTAGCTATGCTATGCTAATCTTGAGCAAAGATTCGCTCAGTTCGTACGTGTGTTTGTTTCAATTTTACCAATTTGAACCTTGAATTACCAGAATCTCAATTTCAATGTAATGATACAGGTAACTTGTTGAATGTTTTAAAATATTTAACATAATGTTTACTAAATTTTTAATTCACCACAGACATCCAATTTAGACTGTTGTTTCTGGAGCTTTTCCACTTTCATGTGTGAGCTATGCCATCTTGATGTCAGCTAAAAAGCGATGTATTTTGATTATGACATCAGATACTTGAGTGACAAATCAGATCCCTCGATTAAACATGAAGCATAGAATGCTTTCAAATTTAACCCTTTCCTAGAAACCGGCCAGTGGTCTTGATGTATGTTCATTTGCAGACAACGAAAAAACTATTTTTGAAAACTTTACCACTGAAATGAATGGCTCGATTTTCGAGAAAATCGAGCCAGTCATTCTAGTGGTCAATTTTCAAAAATGGTATTCTTTTGGCCAGCAAATGGACATTCAAGAAGCACACACTTTGATTTTCTTGACCAAATTTATCCATTAAGGGGTTAACTCACCTTCGTCAGCTTTCTGTGTATGCAGCGACGTGATGCATTTGAACACCTGAAATAGAAACAGCATACAAATAATAAATTATTAACCCTTTAGCCATAAAATGTTTACAAGGAAATTTCAATTTTCTCATAGGAAATGTCTATTTGCAAATTACGAGATTATTTTTTAACATTTATGACTGGAATCACTGGCTCAGTTATCGAGTGGTAAATTTCGACAATTGCAATTTTTCTGCCCGTTTGACCATAAAGGGTTAAACGCTGGCATGCAGTAGTTTGCATCATATGATAATCCATGCTGGATGAATAAACACACTAGACAGAATATTCAACGATGCACTATACAAGATGTGCGATACGTCGCCGCCGTCTGTAAAGGTCGCCCAGCAAAGATGGTCCATGTTTGGCCATGTGCTAAGGATGCTAGAAGAGACACCAGCACAGAGCCTTGGAATTCGCCCTACTCGAGAGGAGAGGATGTCATTAATGCAAATCACTCCTTCACTTCCCTCCTCCCTCCATGTCTCACTCCATCACTTGCTTATTCCATCTCACTCCTTCTTTTCTTCACTCACCCACCCACCCACCCACACTCACTCACTCACCAACATACCCACCCACCCATCCCCTCACACACACACACCTAACTTCCCTCCCTCCCACTCACTCACGCACGCACACACGCACTCAATCATTTACTCATGAATGCACCCAGGCACCGATGCACCCACCCCACCCAAAACTCACTCCCTCACTCTTGACCCGTTAACCTTGATATTGATTATGTATCCAGAAACTTATAGAACTATAATAATAATGGATGTGCCGAGCATAGTGGTTCTACCCACTTGAATTCCCGATTTGTAGCTAGATAATTCGCACTTGGTGACCCCTTGATCTAGATATTTGACTGTTTGACCGCAAACTCACTTAGTATCCGTAGCCATCTAAAATGCGAATCTATGTACCAAATTTGATGATCCTAACTTCCTAGTCTCTAGACACACTAATAACAAAACAGATTGAACCAACCACAATACTCCCACCTATGATCGCCGCTCATTAGCCAAAAAATTATTATTATTATTATTATTATTATTATTATGGTCATGGCAATAATGATATTAATATTAATAATACTAATTAAATTGATTGTTTAGTGCCATTAATTTGTCCATAGCGTAATTAGCTACCCATGCTGTACATACAGTACAGATCTTAGTTAGCTTTACTGTTTGACGAAGCAAAAACGAAACAAAAATGCGTCTTTTTCGCGTCAAAACCTCGTAGCGTTTCCAGGTGTGGCCAAACACCAAACGCAATTTATTTATTTTATAGGCGCGTCTAACGGAAAGTCTAACCCGTCCTACAATATGTTAAATGTATCATGAAATATTTTAAACCCGTCACGGAAAAAGTCAAACGCGCAATCAAATGTATTCATTAACTCTACAAAGATTCTTACTACGCGTCATTAAACATAAAGTGGAATCGGTCTATAGTCTGTCAAGGACCCGTACATGTAAATTTAAATTGCAATTGGAGCCGTATATGTGCTAGGTACATGCATCGACTTTAGCTTTTTTTGTGGCTGTAAATGATAATTGTCGAAATGTCATCATCGTAATCAATCGTAATTTTGTATAAATTGGACGTGTGTGAACTCCGCACCTGGGTATTCTTTACTGAGTATGAAGCTAGTGTGATGAGTGTGCGTATATTTTAATAAATTTTCAATCCACAATTTCTTTTGAAATCTGGATGAATAAACCAAGATATTCTCTGAAATGGGTTTATTACAATATAGTCTAATTTGAGCCGACGTAATAGGCATAACTTTTTAGAACAATATATGCACCAGTTGCAGCTAGTGTTATGCCAAATTTGTCTTATAACGGAAAGGGAAGCGATTTACAAAATCTGCAAACCTGACATTCGGTTGTTTTCGATTTCGCTATTTCATACATAATATGTAACCGAAAATCTCCGCTTTTACATAGACATGCACATGCGTACATAATTGTTTTACCCGTGACTGGGGTGCGTTCAGGACCGCGAAAAACGTTTTCCGTTATTAACTGAACACTGTACCGCGTAGAACGCGAACGTTCGCCGAACACTCGCCTTCCTGAACTCACTCCAGGAGTATCAGAGTACATAACGTTATTACCCGTTTTTGGCAACGGGTATCACCTTCTGATTGGTCGAGAATACACGCATATTTAATCAGATCTAGCAAAGATGGCATCAACTGTTTAGAAAATAACATATTTTTGTGTGTGCAATTCATCAATCTACGCACATTTCGTGTACGTCACAGACTAAAAAGTAGAGATAACACGGATTAACGAAACTGCCAATCGGAAAGTATGATACCTATATATTTGACCGCTTCGGCATCTTAACTCAGGCTTATTACTGACAGTGCTTGAAGTTAGTTATCTCGAAAACTGTAAACAAAGACACGCGTCGATGATCGAGTTTATCGGATTGTTTATCTTCAACATTGTTTTTTCGCGACCAGGACGAAATGGATATTATATATATATATATATATTTTGTGTCTGCGGCTCTCTTGTGACAATCAATAACTTTCTCATTATCGGTGACATCACATTTACTAAAACAAGAATGATAATGCAGGTTACTGGGCTAATATTGGCCTAGTACCCTGCATTATCAGGGAAGTAGGCCCCAAATCTAAACCAATGAATTATCACATTTTACCCTTTTTCAGAGGGGCTAATTTAACATTACGAGCAATGGGCCGTTAAACCTTAATTACATTTTCTTTAATATATTGCGAAATTCACTCCTGATTTCATGTTTTCTGATACCTGACAGGGTTATTACAGATTCTCAGACACAGGATTTAATGGTTTGAACATCAAGGAAAATGTAAACAATGAGTTTGTATGGGCAGTCCTCTTTAGCATGTAGTAAGTTTGCTCCAACTTTAATGGTGGCCGAATTTAAGATGCCCGGATGTGCGAAACTATGAATAATGTGTTTGATTTCTGCGCTAAAGTCTGAAGGCGGTGTATGACCATAACAGCCGCTGTCAGGTCATAGGGCCTAACAGTACATGTATATAGTATATTACTGGCTATATATTGTGCCATATATTTAAAACCAAATATCACTCATCGTGGTGTTGTAAACGTGGAATCAGACACTGATAGTAATGGTGAGACAGCTAATGAGTGGGACAGTGAATCTTCTGATGATGACATGTTTGACGATGAGGAAGCCACCACTACTGGAAAGACTTGAAGATGAACTTGAAGCTGGTACACTACAGATTGAGTGAACTTCTCCAATCAGTGACAAAGAGTTTGCCCTGAAGTTTGGGCTATTTTGGTGCATTCACCATGATCATTTGTGCCGTTTGAATTTAATTAACTGTTAAAGTTTGTTATATTGAATTAGCTCTAACTAACATGATTAGATATACCAATAACATACCAAGAGTTAGTAGTTAGTCACTGTTATAAGAATTGTACATTTTAGCAATTGACCCTTTAACACTCGAGCTGGTGAAAACATGTTCTGTGGTGGCCTTGAGAAATGTCCATATGCAGAACAAGAATAATTTTTTTACCGTGACTCAGTGAGTGGTCAAAACTGGCCTCTGAAATCAAATTGTCTTGAGAAATGACCATTTGCAGGCCAAGAGGAGACTATTTTAAGATTTTACCACTGGAATAACTGGCTTGATAACCAAGCTAGTCATTACAGTTCTAAATGTTAAAAAATTGCTGTAGCTTGCAAATGGGCATTTATTAACACTTTACTGGTCAAATCAGCCATAACCAGCCTCTGCAGTGTTCCTGAGAAATAAACGAAATCAAGGATTTATTTTTTCACGAGAGAGTTGATACTTACCTCCCTAATACTTTTGATATTGCTAAATATTGGCTTTCACTCAATAAACACTCAGATTAAAACAGTTAGGTGCCCCTACTGGGCAGGGAGTCAACGCGTAGTCTGGCGGATGCTAGCCCCACCACCGCGCATGCGCAGACTAAACGAAATCTAGGATTTCTTTTTTCACGAGAGAGTTGATACTTACCTCCCTAATACTTTTGATATTGCTAAATATCGGCTTTCACTCAATAAAACACTCAGATTAAAAACAGTTAGGTGCCCCTACTGGGCAGGGAGTCAGAGGTAGTCCGGCGGATGGTCGCCCCACCACCGCGCATGCGCCGACTACTACTTCCTCTGGCTCATTTATTGGCTAACACATGCAACTACCAAGAGCCTGAAGACCGAGCCTCTGTGGGGCGGAGAGGCCGGGTCAGTATCTAGGGAGGTAAGTATCAACTCTCTCGTGAAAAAAGAAATCCTAGATTTCGTTTATTTCACATCAAGAGTATACTTACCTCCCTAATACTTTTGATATTGCCAGAATTCGAAAGTGAATCTGGCGGGAGGGAGGCGAGGTCAAAAGACCAGCTCTTCCCTATACGCTTTCAAGCGTTTAAGGCACTTATGACGTCTGAAACTGTGTGAAAACACAGTCAGGATTTGATAAACCATCGGATAACACAACCGATGCCTGAGAGATGACCGATTTGTCATATGCGCTCCCCCCCTCCCTTGGGAGGAAGATTAAATGACCTCAATGTCCTACACGCTCTCTTCGTACTAGTGCTAAGTACTATAGGACAGAGACGAAAAGGCTCCATTTTCGTATACTCTCACTAAAGAACCACAACCCACATAAACCATCACCATATTAATAACACTGGGTAACGTGACAATACAAAACAATGAACAACACATGAACAAGACTGACCTTGTTGTACTAGGAAGCTGTCATCATGAATCCAGTAGAGAAGGATGATACAGTCCCGACAAGTGGTTGTCACCGTCGCTGAATGGCGAAGTATATAAGCAATGCGGAAGCACTCTTCACAAACATAAAGCGGTTATTGTTTCAAAATCGACAAGGCGAGAGGGTTAGAGGTGTCACGGAGGTAATGGTCTGTAAAACTTGACTCACAGTGCCACTGAGCCACTGACATAATATCATCCACAGGAACCCCACTAAACAGGGCAGTGGATGCCACGACACCGCGGACACTGTGAGCCTTGGCCACGTCAACCTGTCGCCCGGTGGCGGATTTGTGACAAAATTGAATACATTCCACAATCCACCTAGAAATGGTGTCCTTAGACGCCCTACCATGGGGTTCAATATATGACAACCATAACGCTGATTGGTCGGTACGCCACTCCGAAGTACGCTGTTTGTACCGAAGCAGCGCCCGTACGGGGCACCATACTTTAGAATTAGGATCATATCTAGTTAAAGATGGCAAAAAAATAGGTTGACCTGGATATTTCAATGACTGATTTTTAGACAAGAAATTAATCCTAGGTAGAAGCTTAAGGCCTTCCCCTGTAACCACAAAATGGTCAACCTCGGCTGATAAGGCGTGAATTTCACTCCTACGCCTCGCCGAGGCCGCAGCAATTAAAAATACAGTTTTAAGAGTCAACATTTTCATAGAAATGGAACTAAGTGGTTCAAAAGGCTTATCACCTAGTACCTGGAGCACCAGTGATAAACTCCAAGACGGAATCAGTGGAGGATTCCTTGGTTTTAGATTGCCCATGCCTTTAATTAATACATTTAATGTACTTACTTCATCACTCCCCCTATTAGCCAAGCAAGGAATAACAGTCATTAAAGCTGACTTATAACCAGCAATAGAGTTAGGCTTGAGGCTATAGGCATCATATAGGTGACAGAGGAAATCAGCCACTACCTGAATAGATGATTCCATTGGATCAATACATCTTTTTGAGCACCACTCTGCAAATCTGTTGATTTTATAATTATATGCTCTGGAGGTTGACCCCCTCCTGGCTTTGGCCATAAACATGGCCGCTTGCTCAGAAAAGCCCTCCTTAATTCTAGATTCCTTGACAACATCCACGCAGTCAATCGGAACATTGACGGATTGTCGTGAAGGGCCTTGCCCTGGAAGATAAGGTTGTCCATCAGAGGCAGCGGAACCGGATTGCAGACCAGAAGGTCCAGCAGATCCGTATACCACGATCGGCTTGGCCAATCCGGGGCGATCAGAAGCACTTGGCACTCCTGCTGCCTGATTTTCTGAAGCACCTTTGGAATCAGGATTGCTGGGGGGAATGCGTATGCATACATTCCCTCCCAGCTGATAGCTAACGCATCTGTTGCGAAAGCGCTTGGGTCTGGAATCGGAGAGACGTCGTCATCTTCGCATTCTTCTTCATTGCGAACAAATCTATGTTGGGTTTCCCCCAATGGTCGAACAGACGATCCGCCACACATTGATTTAGTTGCCATTCCGTGGGTAAAACACTCATCCTTCGGCTCAATGAGTCTGCTAGCAGATTTAACCTCCCCGGAATATGAACTGCTTTCAAGGTGATCCCATGATCCAGGCACCAACAAAGCAGTTTCCATGTCATCATACAGAGACTGGGCGACTACGTTCCGCCCTGGCGGTTTATGTAAGTCACTACTGTCGAGTTGTCTGAACGAATGAGAACAATCTTGCCCTGAACATTCTTTAAGAAATGTTCCAGGCCCAGGACTACTGCTCTTAGCTCCAGTAGATTGATATGTTCCTTGGACTGATCCAGATCCCAAAGCCCTGATACTGTGGACTCTTCCAGACAAGCTCCCCACCCCTCCATCGATGCATCTGTATACACAGTCACCTGAGGGTGGGGAGGGGTTAGCAAAACCCCCGGCAAGAGATTCTCTGTATTCAACCACCATTGCAGGTGGTGAATCAGAGGCGCCAACACCGACACGTTCGAGTCCAGCGAACCTGAACTCTGGGTCCACTGTGTCATGAGAAACAACTGGATCGGGCGCCTGCGCAAGGCGGCCTGCGGAATAACTGGTTCCAAAGAAACCATCAAGCCCAGCATTCTCAAGTAAACCCGTGCCAGGACATGACGACTGTCGCACACCGACTGAATTACCGAGATGAGTACTTGAACCCTCTCCTGAGTGGGGTACACATACCCCGTCTCCAGATCGAAGAACATGCCCAGGTAAACAAACTTCTGGGATGGAGTTAGCTCTGATTTCGGGAAATTGATCACCCAGCCCAAGTCCGAGAGAGTTTTCAAAACAATCTCCAGATTGGCTGACAACGATTCCCGGGTGTGTGCTTTCAACAGCCAGTCGTCTATGTACGTGTGGACTGCTATGCTTCTCCTGCGGAGGTATGCAGTGATCGCGAGAACCACACGGGTGAAGACCCGAGGAGCCGTGGAAATTCCGAAGGGTAACACCCTGAATTCCCACCGCCGGCCCTGAAATGCAAATCTCAGGAAGCGACGGAAACTCCTCTCTATGGGAATGTGGAAATAAGCATCCTTCAAATCTATCGACGCTGTCCACATTCCTCGCTCTAACCCCGCCAACACCGAGCGCACAGTCTCCATCTTGAAACTGGGTGTCTCGATGAACTTGTTCAACGGCTTGAGGTTGAGAATCGGCCTCCAGCCTCCGGTGTTTTTTGTTACCAAGAACAGGGTTGAATAGAAGCCCGGGCACCTCTGTGCCGGCTGAATGGCTTCTTTTAGTATGAGGGAATTTATTTCCTCCTCTATACACAACCTCTGATCCGGATCCCGTGGAATGGGAGCCCAGATCGGCGCGAGAGACAGTCGCGATGGCGGGCCTGTCACCCAGTCGGGACGCTACCCGACCGAAAGCCATCGCAAGACTAAACGGTCCTGAGTCAACCGCTTCCACTCTGGCAAGTGGGCGGCCAAACGGCCGCCCACCGGTCCACCTAGGGATAGAGGTGGACATAAGGAGGGCCAGAGTGGCACTGTTCTCTCGGCCTGAAACACCGGAGTGGTTCCCACCGCGGTAACCAGGCCATCAGGCCCGATTACCGCGACCAGATCCCCGCGCGCCCCGCCCAGCGCCGCGCGCACCACGGTGCGCGGGCGGCTGTCTGGCTGGGTGCGGCTGGGGAGCCTGCGCCCCCCTCGCTGCTGGCCGAATCGCCCGTGGCCTAGGCCTACGTTGCGACGGTGGCTGGCCTCTGACCTGGCCAGCACCACCTCGAGCCTGCAGAGGACGATACGCAGGGGGTGCCGCGCGAACACGCTCCCGCCGGAGCACCTCAAATTGTTCCCGCAGCGCCCTCTGGTTATTAACCAGAGTGACCGTCTCCTGGAGGTGCCTGCATCCCTCACCTCCAAAGAGACCAGGACCTGTCATAGGCGTCCGCAGCAGCCTATTATACAGGTCCTGGGACGGGCACAGATTGTCAAGCGCAAACGTGCGCCTCGCCCGGACACTTCTGGTTACCGCCCGCGTCAAACAGTCCAAAGCCAGGTTGATACCATCCTGAATGGCTCTCTGGACTGTCACCGGGCTTGGTTGGCGTGATGCGGAAGCCGCTACCACCCCTTGTAGCAGCTGGGAGACGTGGGACAGAGCGGCAATCGACGCCCTCCCACTCTCCTCCGCATCCCACAGCGCGGCATTCGCCGAACGCAACGCGTTCGAGCACAAGACTCCCGTGTCAGAACGGGAGCCCGGCCGCGCATCTTCGCCCAAAGCCGCGCGATCATCAACGCTTGGCTTCGGCACCACACCGTACCGCTGGTAATCCAGGGGCACGATGCGGCACCGCTTCGCCACCTCGCGAGGGGCCTTCGCGAGACGTCCATTCACGCTCAGCAAGCGGCAGAGATGGCATAGCGGTAGCCGCCGGCCTACCAGCTAACCACGGCCTATGGTCACGCTGGCTAGCCGGCAGCTCCACGGGTAGATCTGGCCGAACACTTACCAGCCACTGGCAAGCGTCCGACCAATCCTCCTCCGTGGCTAACTGCGAGCGCTCTACTAGACGAGGGCCTTCGTCTTCCTCCAGAGCACTCGCAGTTGATGTCGACGGCGGGTAAGCTGATACCCCTGGCAAGCCTGGAAAAGCATGCGGGCCTGAGAGAGCAGGCATGCTAAATTCCGCGGCTTGACCAGGAGCAGGCGCCGTGGCAGAGCGTGGGGTAAACACCGCTCTACCACGGGTCTGACCAGCACCAGCAATACCATCGGCAAGCCGAGGTATGCGGTATCCGTGGTCAACAGCACCGCCCGGGGACACCCTCTGGATCGTGAAATCTACTCCTGCGTGAGTAGAACCATGGAACACGTCGCCTGCATTCCCCGCGAGGGGTGCACAGACGTCGTATTCCATGGCCACGTCCTCAGAAGGCGACCCCAGCAGGAGATCCTCTTCTTCCTGGCCAGAAAGATTAGACTCCGGGTCAGCAAAGAGAGCTAACCCGGACTGGCCAGGAAAGGTGCCATAGGAGGCTTTGACACCTTCGGCGCGCGGATACCCGGGGTCTGATGAGCAGACCGTGGGTCCCAGCAACAACCGTTGTCCACGGCCCCTCGGCGCGGCGCCATGCCTGCTGCCAGGGCCTTGGACTGCCCCCAACAAAGGGGCCACCTCTGAATCCACAACCGGACCGGACCTAAAGAGACCGGATTCAGAGGCGGGGATCACCTGCTCGTAAGCAGATGCCGAGGACAACAAAGGAGCTGGCCCAGGGAGCATGCCACGAAGCAACTCTGGGACCAGATCCTTTATTGTCCTCTGCATCTCTTGCAACATTTCGGACCTGAAGGCCTCCATATCCACCGCGGATGAGGCCTTCTTCTTACCCTTCTTACAAACTTTCTCCTTCTTCTTCCTCTCTTCCTCCATTACCTTCTCCCTTGCCTGCAATGCGAGAAAATCAGACATTAATTCGCCCCCCCCACTGCTTACATACGTCGCACTTCAGCAACGGTCCACAGGGACTGCAGCTGAAGCACAAGTGCGGAACGAAGCGGCTTTTAAGAAACCTCCCGCAGGACGGGCAACCAGGTCTCTGAAACAGGACAAAGGACAGGGACAATGAGCAAGGTAGTTAAGGTTAGCGAACTCAAAACCAACTAAAAAGAGAGGGACAGGATCATCAAGATCAGAAATCAAGAAGAACCAGCCATGGACAAAACGTTAATTGTTAATAAAAGGCCAAGGCCGATTATGACGTCATCACTCTCGTGACCAAATTAATCGATCCGCAACAAGCACCAAGTGCAAGAACGAATTGTATAAGTAACGGGAACATTTCCGTTGAATTGGCATTTCGAGTACACAACAATCAGATATACAGAGATAACTCCTTCCAATTCTAGCATTGGCAAAAAGGGAAATTATCTCCCCTTTTGTTTATCAATAATTAGATACCTGACCCTTGTATAGACAAACCATCCAACGTGATGAACCTGAGAACTCCACCATAGTACGCCTCTACATTCTCTCCACCTAAGGGGAAGGAATTGGAGCAAGAGGGCAAAGTGAGAAGACCTTTATAACAGGCCTCCAACTCACTGAACATAGATTTTTTGGTTAGATAACCTAACAGTATTAGTAGGAAATGGAACCGTGGTGGAGAAAACATATCCTCTTGTGCCGAGAAGTCCATCAAAGCGTCTATGCGATACCTGTGGACAAAACACAAAGAGAAATGAGACATATGAAGCACCCTGTTGTAAAAAACCAACATAATCAGGCGCTAATCACGGTAAGCGCGAGTCCCGGAAATACATTAAACCGGGACAAAACACGCTAGCATATCAAAGAATTCACCTGATAAAGAGATCCCGCTCCTTCTAAAGGCGAATCCTCCCTTTCCGACATGCTTCCACCGTACAAGAATCGTCAAATGTGAGTAAAAAACAAGGTAACGCACAGAAAAGTATAGAGAACACAAAACCGCATGTAACCCTTTGCCAATAAATGAGCAAAGAGGAAGTAGTAGTCGGCGCATGCGCGGTGGTGGGGCGACCATCCGCCGGACTACCTCTGACTCCCTGCCCAGTAGGGGCACCTAACTGTTTTTAATCTGAGTGTTTTATTGAGTGAAAGCCGATATTTAGCAATATCAAAAGTATTAGGGAGGTAAGTATACTCTTGATGTGAAATAGCACTTTCTCTGACTAATTTATTGGCTGATACACATGCAACTATAAAGAGCCTGAAGACCGAGCCTCTGTGGGGTGGAGAGGCCGGGTCCATATCTAGGGAGGTAAGTATCAACTCTCTCGTGAAAAAAGAAATCCTTGATTTCGTTTATTTCACATCAAGAGTATACTTACCTCCCTAATACTTTTGATATTGCCAGAATTCGACAGTGAATTCGGCGGGAGGGAGGCGAGGTCAAAAGACCAGCTCATCCCTATACGCTTTTCTGCGTTTAAGGCACTTAAACTTCTGAAACTGTATGAAAAAATAGTCAGGATTTGACTAACCATCGGATAACACCCCCGATGTATGAGAGATGACCGAATGTCATATGCGCTCCCCCCCCCTCCTTCCTGGGAGGAAGAGTCGAATGACCTCAATGTCCTATATGCTCTCTACGTACAAGTGCCATGTACTACAGGACAGAGACGAAAAAACTCCATTTTCGTATACTCTCAACAATGAACCACATAAATACACAAAACCATCATCATATTAATAACGGGTAACGTGACAAGACAATCAACAATGGACAACACATACACAAGACTGACCTTGTTGAAATGGCTGCTGACATCCTCTTCCCATTGGTGAAGAACGATGCAGTCCCAAATTAGTGGTTGTTTCCATAAATTAATTGTGAAATATATAAGCAATGAGGAAACCCCATCAAAAATATATGCCTAGTTATTTTTTCAAAATCGACAAGGCGAGAGGATTAGAGGTGTCACGGAGATAATGGTCTGTAAAACTTGACTCACAGTGCTACTGAGCCACCGACATAATATCATCCACAGGAACCCCATTAAATAGGGCAGTGGATGTCACTACGCCGCGGACACTGTGAGCCTTGGCCACGTCAACCTGCTTCCCGGTGGCGGATTTATGGCAAAACTGAATGCATTCTACAATCCACCTGGAAATGGTGTCCTTAGAAGCCCTGCCATGGGGTTCAATATAAGACAACCATAACGCCGACTGGTCGGTGCGCCACTCCGCCGTACGTTGTTTGTACCGGCGAAGCGCCCGGACGGGACACCATGCTTTAGAATTAGGATCATATCTAGTTAAAGCAGGCAAAACAATAGGTTGACCTGGATATTTCAACGACTGATTTTTAGCCAAGAAATTAATCCTAGGTAGCAGCTTAAGGCCTTCCCCTGAAACCACAAAACGGTCATCCTCGGCTGATAAGGCATGAATTTCACTCCTACGCCTAGCCGAGGCCGCAGCAATTAAAAACACAGTCTTCAGTGTTAATAGTTTCATAGAAATGGAACTAAGTGGTTCAAACGGCTTATCACCTAGTACTTGAAGCACTAGCGATAAACTCCAAGACGGAATCACAGGTGGATTCCTTGGTCTTAGATTGCCCATGCCTTTAATTAATACATTTAATGTATTTACTTCATCGCTTCCCCTCTTAGCCAAGCAAGGAATAACAGACATTAAAGCTGACTTATAACCAGCAATAGAGTTAGGCTTGAGGCTATAGGCATCATAGAGGTGACAGAGGAAATCAGCTACTACCTGAATAGATGAATCCATTGGATCAATACATCTTTTTGAGCACCATTCTGCAAATCTGTTGATTTTATAATTATATGCTCTGGAGGTTGACCCCCTCCTGGCTTTGGCCATAAACATGGCTGCTTGCTCAGAAAAGCCCTCCTTAATTCTAGATTCCTTGACAACATCCACGCAGTCAATCTGAACATTGACGGATTGTTGTGAAGGGCCTTGCCCTGGAAGATAATATCGTCCATCAGAGGCAGAGGAACCGGATTGCAGACCAGAAGGTCCAGCAGATCCGTATACCATGATCGGCTTGGCCAATCCGGGGCGATCAGAAGCACTTGGCATTCCTCTTGTCTGATTTTCTGAAGAATTTTTGGAATCAGGATTGCTGGAGGGAATGCGTATGCATACATTCTCCCCCAGCTGATAGCTAACGCATCTGTTGCGAAAGCGCTTGGATCCGGAATCGGAGAGACGTACGTCGTCATCTTCGCATTCTTCTTCGTTGCGAACAAATCGATGTTGGGTTTCCCCCAATGGTCGAACAGACGATCCGCCACACATTGATTTAGTTGCCATTCCGTGGGTAAAACACTCATCCTTCGGCTCAATGAGTCTGCTAGCAGATTTAACCTTCCCGGAATATGAACTGCTTTCAAGGTAATCTGGTGATCCAGGCACCAACAAAGCAGTCTCCATGTCATCATACAGAGACTGGGCGACTTCGTTCCGCCCTGGCGGTTTATGTAAGTCACAACTGTTGAGTTGTCTGAACGAATAAGAACAATCTTGCCCTGAACTTTCTGTAAGAAATGTTCCAGGCTCAGGACTACTGCTCTTAGCTCCAGTAGATTTATATGTTCCTTTGACTGTTCCAGATTCCAAAGCCCTGATATCGTGGACTCTTCCAGGCAAGCTCCCCAGCCCTCCATCGATGCATCTGTATACACAGTCACCTGAGGGTGGGGAGGGGTTAGCATAACCCCCACCAAGAGATTCTCTGTGTCCAACCACCATTGCAGGTGATGAATCAGAGGCGCCAACACTGACACATTCGAGTCCAGCGAACCTGTACTCTGGGTCCATTGTGTCATGAGAAATAACTGGATCGGCCTGAGGAATGACTGGTTCCAATGAAACCATCAACCCCAGCATTCTCAAGTAAACCCGTGCCAGGACATGACGACTGTCGCACACTGACTGAATTAATGAGATGAGTTTCTGAACTCTCTCCTGAGTAGGATAAACATATCCTGTCTCTAGACCGAAGAACATCCCCAGGTAAACAAACTTCTGGGATGGAGTCAGCTCTGATTTTGGGTAATTGATCATCCAGCCTAAGTCTGTGAGAGTTTTCAAAACAATCTCCAGACTGGCCGATAAACTTTCCCGGGTGTGTGCTTTCAACAGCCAGTCGTCTATGTACGTGTGGACTGCTATGCTTCTCCTGCGGAGGTATGCGGTGATCGCAAGAACCACACGGGTGAAAACCCGAGGAGCCGTGGAAATTCCGAAGGGTAGCACCCTGAATTCCCACTGTCTGCCCTGTGTACGGGGATGTGGAAATAAGCGTCCTTCAAATCTATCGACGCTGTCCACATTCCCCTCTCTAACCCCGCCAACACCGAGCGCACAGTCTCCATCTTGAAACTGGGCGTCTCTATGAACTTGTTCAATGGCTTGAGGTTGAGAATTGGTCTCCACCCTCCGGTGTTCTTTGTTACTAAGAACAGGGTTGAATAGAAGCCCGGACACCTCTGTGCCGGCTGAATAGCTCCTTTTTGTATGAGGGAATTTATTTCCTCCTCGATACACAACCTTTGATCTGGATCTCTCGGATTTGGAGTCAAGATCGGCACTAGAGACAGTCGCGATGGCGGGCCTGTCATCCAATCGGGATGATACCCGACTGAAAGCCATCGCAAGACTAAACGGTCCTGAGTTAACCGTTCCCACTCTTGCATGTGGTCGGCTAGCCGGCCTCCCACCGGTCCACCTAGGGATAGAGGTGGACATAAGGAGTGCAAGAGCGGCACTGTCTCCTTTGCCAGAAACACCGGCGTGGTTCTCACCGCGGTAACCGTCCCATCAGGAACGATTACCCCGCCCAGATCCTCGCGCGCCACGACCAGCACCGCGCGCACCTCGGTGCGCGGGCGGCTGCCTGGCTGACTGCGCCTGAGGAGCCTGCGCCCCCATCGCTGCTGGCGGAATCGCACGCGGCCGAGGCCGACGCTGCGATGGTGGTTGGCCTCTGACCTGGCCACTACCACCTCGAGCCTGCAGGGGACGATACGCAGGGGGTGCGGCGCGAACGTTGGCACGACGAAGCACCTCAAACTGCTCACGCAGCGCCCTCTGGTTATTGACCAGAGTAACCGTCTCCTGGAGGTGCCTACATCCCTCACCTCCAAAGAGACCAGGACCTGTCATAGGCGTACGTAGTAGCCTATTGTATAGGTCCTGGGACGGGCACAGATTATCCAAGGCAAAAGTGCGCCTTGCCCGGACACTCCTGGTCACCGCCCGCGTCATACAGTCCAGCGCCAGGTTGATACCATCCTGGATGGCTCGCTGGACTGTGACCGGACTTGGCTGGCGCGATGCGGATGCTGTTACTACCCCTTGTAACAGCTGGGAGACGTGGGACAGAGCGGCAATCGAAGCCCTCCCACTCTCCTCCGCATCACGCAACGCAGTATTTGCTGAACGCAACGCATTCGAACACAAGACTCCCGTGTCAGAACGGGAGCCTGGCCGCGCATCCTCACCCAAAGCCGCGCGGTCATCCACGCTCGGCTTAGGTACCACACCGTACCGCTGGTAGTCCAGGGGCACGATGCGGCAACGCCTGGCCACCTCGCGCGGGGCCTTAGCCACTCGACTTAATGGACGTCTCCGCCGCCTCGAACATGTCAACGACATGCTCTGCCAGCGGCAGAGAAGGCATAGCGTTAGCAGTAGGCTTACCAGCTAACCACGGCCTGTGATCACGCTGGCTAGCCGACTGCTCCACGGGCAGATCTGGTCTAACACTCACCAACCACTGGCAAGCGTCAGACCAATCCTCCTCCGTGGCTAGCTGCGAGCGCTCTACAAGACGGGGGCCTTCGTCTTCCTCCTGAGCGCAAGCAACAGAGCTTGACGGCGGATACGCTGATATCCCTGGCAAGCCAGGGAGAGCATGCGGGCCTGACAATACCGGCATGCTAATCTCACTGGCTTGACCAGGAGCAGGCGCCGTGGTAGAGCGCGGGGCATATACCGCCCCACCACGGCCCCGGCCAGCACCAGCGACACTCTCGGCAAGCCGAGGTATGCGGTAACGCTGGCCTTCAGCGCCCAGGGCCACAGTCTGAACCGTGGATTCTACCCCTGGGAGAGTAGAACCATGGAATAAGGCGCCTGTATTCCCCGCGAGGGGTGCACAGACATCATAATCCATGGCCACGTCCTCAGACGGCGACCCCAACAGGTAATCCTCATCCTCCTGGCCAGACAGATTAGACTCCGGGTCAGCAAAGAGAGCTAACCCGGACTGGCCAGGGAAGGTGCCATACGAGGTACTGGCACCGGCGGTGTGCGGATAGCCCTGGACTGATAAGCAGCCCGCGGGTTCCAGCAACAACCGTCCACGGTCCCTATTGGGCGCGGCAATAAGCCTGCTGCCAGGGTCGTGGAACGCCCCCTCTAATGGGGCCACCTCTGAATCTTCAAACAACGGAAGCGTACTAAGGAACGGTGATTCAGAGGCGGGGATTACCTGCTCCGAAGCAGATGATGAGGCCAACAAAGGATTTGGTCCAGGAAGCATGCCACGAAGCAACTCTGGAACCAAATCCTTTATTGTCCTCCTCATCTCTCCCAACATCTCGGTCCGGAAGGCCTCCATGTCCACCGCGGACGAGGCCTTCCTCTTACCCTTCTTACTTACAACCTCTTTTTTCAGCTTCTTCTTCTCCTCCTCCACCACCTTGTCCTTCGCCTGCAAGCACAAGAATTCGGACATTAGCTCGCCCCCCCAGTGCCTACATATCTCGCAATTAAGCAAGGGACCACAGGGGCTACACTGAAAACAGAGATGAGGACCAAACTTGTCCCTCAAAAATCGTCCACAGGACGCACAACCAGGTCTCTGAAAAAGGCCAAAGGACGAGGAGTATGAGCAATCTAGTTAAGCTTAGAAACTCACCAACTCAAGAGAAGGAAAAATGATCATAAAGATCATAATTTATCAGAAAACCAGCTTCGGACAACTTTAATTGTTAATAAAGAGCAAGGCTGATTATGACGTCATTAATCCTATGACAGGAAAAAATCGATCCTCAACAAACATCCCAGTGCAAGGACGAATTGTATCTCTAACCAGAACATGTGCAGAATGGACATTTCGACTACACAACCATCAGATATATACTGATAACAATGGCAAATACTGTTAATTATCTCCCTTTCCTCTAAATAATTAACATCACCTCATATCAATAATTAGATACCTGACACCTTATCTAGACAAACCATCCAACCTGATGAACTGGAGCACTCCGCCAACTGAACGCCTCTTAACTCTCTCCACCTCTAGGGGAAGGAATTGGATCAAGAGGGCAAAGTGAGAAGACCTTTATAATAGGCCTCCAACTCACTGGACATAGAATTTTTGGTTAGATAACCTAACAGTATTAGTAGGAAATGGAACCATGGTGGAGAGACACAAACCCTCTGCTGATGTGATGTCCATTATATTTCTTCACACAGACCTGTGGACATAAACACAAAGAGAGATTAGTCTTATATAGCACCTAGTTGAAATAAACCAACTAAACAAGGCGCTTATCACGTTTAGCGCGAGTTCCGGAAACACATTACAACGGGACAAAACTCGCTAATTTTACTAGAAGTCACCTGATTTAAAGGTCCTGGGCCCTCCTCTGGCGAAGTCACTCTTCCTGCCATCTTTATCAGGGATAAACACTTCTGAACTTTCACAAAAACACCTAGAATTGAGCCACGAAAAGCACTAGCACAAAAGCATGTGTAGACTCTCTGCCAATAAATTAGCAAAGAGGAAGTGCTAGTCTGCGCATGCGCGGTGGTGGGGCTGGCATCCGCCAGACTACGCTCTGACTCCCTGCCCAGTAGGGGCACCTAACTGTTTTAATCTGAGTGTTTATTGAGTGAAAGCCAATATTTAGCAATATCAAAAGTATTAGGGAGGTAAGTATACTCTTGATGTGAAATGCCCTTTTGTTGACTAAGAGAATACTGTTTTTGAAAATTTATCACTGGAATGACTGGCTCCCAGAATACTCTTGGTCAGCAAATTGACATTTTATGAGACAATTGAATTTTCTCGACCAAATTTACCCATTAAAGGGTTCAGCAGAAATTTACATTCTCTTGACAAATATTGGACAGTAAAGGGTTGTAAAGCTGGAGCTTTACTTTCTGCTGTTCACAATGGGGAAAAATTCTCAATCCTTGTTCCACTGAAGATCAAAGAAATGATGAAAACACCATACAACCTTTACTTACATACAGTAAATAAGTCAAACCAGGCCATTTTGGATTTGCTTAAATTGTTTATTCATTCACTTAAAAAAGTTTAATGTCATTGTTATTGAATGCTGCCATATTGATATAATGCAGAGTTTGCTCAAACAATCACAAACACAGACAGTAGCGCAAACCACCACTGATTACCAGCATGAGCAATATTATGTAGGACCAAGATTAAGTTTACCTTACTGTTGATTTTGAGATTTGTATTGTTATCGATGATCAATAACAATACAAGTCCAGTCGCTAGAACAAAAGTAAACTATCTTGGTCCTATATAATATTTCCCATGCTGGTGATCAGCGGTGTTTTATGGTTATGCTACTGTCTGTGTTGATGAATGATGTTGCTGGTCACAGGTCATATATTACTGATAGTGGTCGTTCAAATTTTTTTCCTACTGTCCCAGATTTTGTACATTTATTTTTGCAACATTTGTTTGTGGTCTGGCTATGTTTCAACAGTAGCTGAAATAGAAAGTGAAACAAATATGATTACACAGGGAGTTATAAGCATTACATAATGGACCTTTCCATTTTATCCATCAATCATGATGTCATAATCAACTACATGATGCATAAGGATGACAACATAATCAATGACATAATAAATGACGTAGATAAGTTCGTCAATCTTCACAGACACTTAATTGATGACGGACTATATGTATTCTATTTAACCCTTTAATGGACAAATTTGGTGAAGAAAATATTAATATCCACTTATTGAATGTCCAATTAGAGGCCCAGAGAATGCAATTTTTGAAAATATATGACAAATTACTGGCTCGGTCATTGAGCCAGCCATTTGTGGTGAATTTTCAAAAATTCTATTCTCTTGGCCTGTAAATGGACATTCCACAAGGCCATAACAGAGGCCAGTTTTGGTCGGCATGACCATTAAAGGGTTAATAAAAATGATGTAGAATATTTTAAAACTAATTTGACTGGGGAGTTGTTGCTGTCATATCAACAGCTTACATGCATAGTTTTCAGGAATTTGAGATTCAGAGAGTACAGAGATCGATCCCAATGCAGGTAAAACTTGGGTGGAGATTAGCTAGAGATGGGCGGGGCATAGCTAAACTGGATTCCTCCATTGGGCAAAACTATAAGTAAGACTGAGCGGTGGTAATGAACACCTGACCTAGCACTGTCATAGTAGCATGAAAAAATAGCAATCTATCTGTGTTGGTACAAGTACATTATGTAATAAATTATTAAAAAGTGTACCAACACAAATACTGATAGAATGCTACATGTATTTTGACATGATACTGGTGCACTGCCCGGTCAAGTGTTTACTACCACCACTCAGTCTCACGCCACAATAATAAATTAGCTACTATAATCTCACTCTGTCTTAGTACAGCGTACATTGCTCATAGTGATATTCACTATACCACCACGTACCTCACCGATAATATTTGTTGGAATAAACCAGCACGATTATAATCATGCCAATTTATTCATTCATTTTGTTGGGTGACATGCATTGTGTTACAGTGGTACCTGATAAGCATGCTGGATTATTCATTAATTTTTCTGGGTGGCATGCATGGTGGTTACAACTCAGTTTGAAAGAAAAAGTTCTATGGAAACTAGTAAAAAAATATTTAAATTTCATAGACAACAAAACAGCCCGTAAGCCTATTTATACCTGGAAACGCCTCAGCTGCTCTCGGAGAGCATCTAGACTTCAAAGTTTTCCGGTGGAGAGTTGGTGTTTCCAGGTGAGTGACCGCTGAGGACAGTGAACCACTGATACGCATGGCAACCATTTGCTGTCCGGCATCCAACCATCAACTTATGTTTAAAAACATAAGTTGACGGATGGATGCAGGACAGCAGATGGTTGCCATGCGTATCAGTGATTTTGACCTTTTGGCCAGAACATCATTGTGTGATGCCGTGTCTCATACATACGTTAACCGCTTGCCGGATTTCAAACTAATTTGGCTGGAAGGACCCTAATGCTTTCGGCTTCCGAACATGCATACAGAATTTTGATTGGTAAATTTTTGTGTGAAAATCTTTGACTTTATGGAAAATTTAGCAGAAATTGTCAAAACGCTTCTCCTCATTAACCGCTTGACAGATTGCAACCCTAGTTGGCTGGACATAAATTGCCAAAATGCATATTCTCCATGACCGCTTGGTGGATTATATCCAAATTTGCCGGAAGGATTCTGCAGTAGTTGGCTCTAGAACTTCTACTCAGAATTTTTTTTTATAATTCTGTGGTTAGCAACAACCATTATCAGATGAGATATTTTGACAGTTCGCTTCTATGTCCGCCTCATCTCAAAAGAAAAATAGGAAGTGGAAATTAGACAAGGGTATACAGGCAACCTGCTGAATATTTTGAAAAGTTTTGATAGATAGATAGGTATGTACATACTCGGTATATTTTATAGGCAGCCTTTTTTGACATAGTAGCGGCCTTCTCTGCTGGCAGCCCTTATTGCCATACACCGTCCAGGATACCGTCACTGGCCCTTGGCCCCCTTGTTGATAAGCCCTCTAAATTTATTTTATGTTTAAAGTCAATCATCAGAGTTCATTGCTGTCATGAAGTCGAGATTCATGGTTGCATTGCAGCCACTTTTCGGGTATTACATTTGGCTCCTCCCCTGGGGTAGTGAACGTGGTCGATGGCGTGTCATAGCAATCTAGTTATCACTTACTTTCCATCATCAGATAGATCCAAGTTATCAGAGATTGTAACCCACAGCCTATAATTTTTCTTTTGATCACTTCCAGGATTGTTAAATCTTAATGTATGATCACACAACCTCCTTTATTAAAATTTGAGCAAATTCTGACCAGTTTGTTTCCGATATATCCATAGATTAAAATTTGGTTTTTGTCCAGATCACAGCCAAAGTCTGGAAATCCTTGTTTAGGTTATGTTGCTTTTTTACCATCACCTAATAGTACACAACTGTCAAAGCATCATGAGATTAGTTCAACCAATCAGATTTGCCATTGATGGCTTTTCCAACAATATCTCTGCCAATCAAAGATAACGAGGTTAAATATATACGCGATGATGTCATCAGAAATGAATGGTGTTCCAGTTCAAGACGATTGTCCATTCGGCATTAGATATATCGAGATTTTCACTATAAAAATGCAGAAATTAGACAAATCCCGCGAAAAAACACTAAATTAAATACATCTTCTGATAAAGCCAGCCACAAATTGACGTAAATAAGTTAAAATCTGCTGTACGAATCGCTCAAAGTTTGCTAAGCACGCGAGATACATGTACAGAGAAAACATGTACTGATAAGCGGGTCTGCCTAGACTAGGAACCGAGTACCTGTTTGCTTCTAGCCATAGGACTCGTCGAAAGAACTGGAGAACCGCGGTTGGAATTGATGGCGCGTTTAATTTATCGTAAAATTTTCAAACGCTACCAAACGCGTAGGGCAGAAAGTTAAACCCGTCATTGAAAATGTCAAACCGGTAGTGTCAAAATTTTAACCCGTCAAGATAAAATTCAAGATGCGTATTGAGATTTTACCAAACACGCTATGTCTAAGCAAATCACTACGAGAAAATGACGAGAAAATGAAGCCATACAGACGCGTTTTAAACAAGCTTTAGGACGCGTTTAAGTAAATCAAACTAAGATCTGTACTGTAGTGTAATTATCATATTGTGATTGTACATAATGTAAATATAGCTGTTCTCTGAGGGCCTCGGGTAGATCAGGCCACTGATGATGTACCCTCCATAAATAAAGATTATTATTATTATTATTATTTGCACACGCACGCATGCACACACACACGCACGCATGCACACACACACACACACACACACACACATATATATGCTCACGCATGCATGCACACATGAGGCGAGGTAATCCTTACCTGATCTTTAACTTCTTGTGCTATATCATCCGGTATATCACCGAGTGGATAGGCTCTGCCAGCCAGACAACAACTGGTAAAATTAAACACAGACATTTACTAGTGTCTATTATTCAGTCCCATTTAGTTTGATAACCTCATTTAGAAGATACAGTACAGCTCAGTAATAACTTAACTTGTTTCCAAAACAAAATGAAATGTACTGTTGAATATTTTAAACATAATTCACCTTTCCACTTTATCCATCCATCATATGACATCATAATTAAATAAGTCACATGTATGCTGATGTCATAAGCATGATGTCATAAATGATTCCAAAGTCTGTCTTTAATGCTTAATAGTCTGACACGTTGTACGAATTGTATGCCTTTGCTATTTAATAAACATGCTTTTGAATATTTTGAAACTAATTTGACTGGGTGCTGTTCCTGCCATAAGCAGTAACAGCACCCAGTCGAATTAGTTTCAAAATATTCAATAGCTTCCTGCATAGTTTTCTGGAAATTAATAGTCAGGGAGTTCAGAGATTGATCGATCACAACACGAGTGTGGTGTGAGTAGTGCTTAGATAGAGATGGGTGGGGCATAGCTAAAACTGGAATAGTCTATTGCCTATGGCAGTAGAAGCTTCCAATCCAATGGACCTTTCCATTTTTAGCTATGCCCCTCCCATCACTAGCTAAGCTCCACCCACACCTCGCCGTGTTGGGATTGATCGATCCCTGAATGCCCTAACTATCAATTTCCTGAAAACTATACAGAGAAGCTGTTGAATATTTTGTAACTGTCTATGGCAGCAACAGCGCCCAATCAAATTAGTTTCAAAATATTCAACAGAATATTTATTAAATAGTAGACATCCAATTTGTACAACAACGCATAGACTGTCTTCAAATATGCGTTCGTGATGTACTTATCGACGTCATTCATTATAATGTCATTCTACACATCACGTAGTTGATTATGTCATATGATGGGTGGGTACTCTGGAAAGGTGAATTATGTTCAAAATATTTCAATAGAATATTTGTGCTAACTCACATGTTCCTGTTTTTGTTTTGGAAATTATTTTAACTTATTTTGTAGCCGTACTGTACATTTCTGTCAGTGTGTTTAACCCTTTAACTAGAATTTTTCGGAATTGTCTATCACCTTTTGTACAAATCTTTAGTGTTTTTATACCAAGGCCACGGTAATATTGACATTTGACCTTGTGACGTCAATGTCATTATACTGCTTCGTACATATATAGGGAATCATGTGCAAGTTTACTTCAAATAGGATAAACCGAACATGAAATACAGGCCAAAATGATTTTCTAAACACAGAACGTAACATTACTGACTCTGTCATTGTTATCTTCATCCGTCAGACAAAAATCTGATTACGACAAATTTCTCGACTATGTGTGTGCAATGTACACACAAGTACAGTAGTACACACAAATACAGCTAACTTACTGAGCCTCTTGTTTCCCAGTGTGATCTGCTGATCGGTCACTTGTTTCCCTGTTTCCATGCATGCACACGCACGCACGCACGCACACACACACACAAACACAGGCACGCACATATTGATGGACAGATAACCGTATATAGACGAGCAGCTTGTTTCCTAGTTTGACCTGCTTATCGGTGTGTTTCAAGGCACACACATGCATGCACGCACATACACACTCATGGACAGCTTGTTTCCTAGTTTAATCTGCTCATCAGTCAATTCAATTGTTTCCCTGTGTTTCCACGCACACGCATGCACACACACGTGAACAACTAACCTGATATAGAAGAACATCTTGTTTCCTAGTTCAATCTGCTCATCACTCAATTGTTTCCCTGTTTCCACCCATACACGCGCATGCACGCACACGCACATACTCAAGGAGAGCTAACCTGATATAGACAAGAATCTTGTTTCCTAGTTTAATCTGCTCATCAGTCAAATGTTTCCCTGTGTTTCCACGCACACACACGCACGCACACACACACACAGACACGCACATATTCATGGACAGCTAACCTGATATAGACAAGCATCTTGTTTCCTAGTTTAATCTGCTCATCAGTCAACTGTTTCCCTGTGTTTACTGCCACCTGTAGTACCTTCATCAGGTCAGATAATGGTGTAACGTAATCAACCATTCCCTTGTTATACACATAGATGATTGCATCGTAGAGGGCATGTTTCCAGCACAGATTCACAATCTGAAAGCAGAATCAAGCATATGCAGCCCTGTCTAACAGAGGGATCCATTTCTAGCTATGTCTCGCCCATTTCTAGCGAAGCTCCGCCTAGGCTTGCACGATTTCGTGATTAAATCGAAAACGGCGCTTATGTTTTAAATCATGAATTTATATGATTAAAAATTAAATAATCGAATGATTGTGAATATTTTCTATTGCATAAAATATTTCAAAGCTTAACTTTCAATTACTTTTTAATGCGGTCTGTCATGAAAAATTACATTTTGCTTAGTGAATTTATGTCCATTTGCAGACCAAGAGATTATTTTTGAAAATTTATCACTGGAATGACTGGCTCAGTTTAGGGTTGGGCGATTTTTCGATATTATCGTCAATATCGCGATATACCGTATACCGATATCGTCATAATTTCGAAAAATTGTAAATATCATCAATACCGACAGGACGATATTGCACTTTTAACTGTGAGTATAATATAAATAATTAATTTAGAAATGTCATACTCTTACCTCTATTCGGTCCAGTAATAGTCTTTAAGTAATAGTCCAGTCTTTGTCTAAGGTAATAAAAACTTAATAAACTCCAAAATAATCTGTGTTCATTTAATTCATGGTTTGTTTGCGCTAATAAAATGATTTAAAGTACAAAATAATCCTTTGTTGTTCATTTTTCATAATTGCACAAATAGACGACGCCATGTTTTTTCTTACCTCATTCTGAGTATTAGTCAGTGGGGAATACCATTTGCACTACCCACATTCCATTCTGATGACGTCATTACTACAGGTCAAGCTATTTATCCATTAGTCATTGATCTGCATGGTTAAACATTCTTCTGACCATGAAAGATTTAAACTTTTAAAACTTTTGAGGTCGATAGGAAACCACACACACTTAATCCCTTATCAATACCACAGCCTGGAACGGTGGGTGAGGGGGAAGTTAATCTCTTGCTTTACCGTTATATGTTTTTATGTAACTTTATACAATATATTTAGCATTTTTAAACGAATCAGATCAAAATTCATTCCACATATAACATTACGGATTTATTCTAAGTGAGAAACGTCCTTAAAATAAAGAATTTAGGCCTAATTATTTCCAGTCTTCTATCTGTTGTGGCAGTCTTGGCTGCAGAGTTAACTGGGTTAATTTCACACATCCCGGCTACGCCTTGAGATCAATGGATAAACCCGCTAAGTAGTGAGCGAATTTGAATAGGTCTACAATGGGGCAAATTAGTATTTAATATTACAGACCAAATAAAATCTGATATAATTGTTTTCAGTCTTCACGCTGGTTCTCGTTCAAAATCATGCAGTGTTATTTTATTAATTAGCGGCGGGCGTGATAACAGCTGTCGGAATTCTGCAGTGTGAATTCTGATTGGCTCAAGTATGATACGGCGGCCAATCAGATTTCGCTCTGCGGAATTCCTTTCTGCACAACGAAGTTAATGCGTATTCCTTGCTCAATCATTTGACAGTTGTCGTGAGGTAAAGATAACACATAATACAACACAAGAACCGAAGAAAATCCTTTATTTTTCTTATTTGTGATGAATACGGTTAGTTGCATTACATTCGTTGCTTTAAACTGTATACTGAAGGGTGTCAAAGCGTGGAATTTCGTGTATTAAACATGAGGAAATGGCAATCATGGCGTCTCAATTTACGGTTTCAATGCAACAAATTTAATGAAAATAACTTGCAGACGCCACCAATTTGAAATACATGTTATTCTATGTTTACACCCTAACTCCACACCCCACCCAAATGACGATATATCGTGATACCGCAGTATTTTAATGATACCGATATCGTCATGCCATGAGCAATATCGCCCAACCCTAGCTCGGTTACTTAGTGGTAAATTAAAAAAATAATCATCTCTTAGCTTGCAAACAGACTACAGCTGAAGCCATTTTTGGTCCGTAATTAGTGGTAAATTTTCTAAAATAATCTCTTGAATCTGCAAAAGGTAATTTTCTGTGGGAAATTAGAAATTTTCTTGAACAAATTTGAGGGTTAAAGGGTTAATTTTATGCGGTACACTAGTTATATTAAGTAATCAAGAGTACTCTCACTTTATACATGAATCAAGAGTAACCTCCCTTGCTATGTGTGAGGTAAAGAGTGAAATCAACCAGATACCTGATGAATATCTAGACTCGAGACATCCAAATGAACGATACACGCTTCAACATTCTCCAGCATTCCACGCATCTCATAATGCTCCACAAAATCTTTCATCACCGGCGGCGAGATTGCGGTCAACTGATCGTTCAGGATATACGGTTCCAGGCATTCTAGGAATGTCCCGCGAGCAATCACGTCCATTCCAAACCTCTCATAGATTCTACCGAAAAGGATGTCCCTACAGAGCAGGAAAACATATAAGCGTATAATAATCTTAAGACAACAGCATGCTGAGATATTAGTAATTTGCGATTATCAATTTAATAATTTTACTAAATTCTAGTAACAGAAAGCTTGCCAGTTTGTGGCAATGCACAATGATTTTTAGGGACACAGGGGAAGGTTTGGTCAATGAATGGATCCATTTCTAGCTATGCCCCTCCCATTTCTAGTTAAGCTCCGCCCACTTTTAATGTGTGTTGGAATCGATCTGAGCCGTTGAAATTTACATTCCGGGAAATAAGGATACAAAGTATATAGATCGATTCAAAAAAGCATCCGCTTTTGTTTCTACAAGAATTCTTAATACTTACAAGATGTACTATTATAATAATGTCTATTATCTAGTCTAGCTCAAAATAAACAATTAAAACTCCGCACTCTCCTGGTCCTGCCCACACTGTGTCCGGGAATTACCATAGCCGCAGGTACCGAGTCAGTTCCCAATCACAGTCAGATTCGTCTTATATTTGCCTTGACAAACAGCGAAAGCAGCTCAGCCTCACCTCAGCGGGGTGGCTGAGGAAGGCCATAGTACATCTGGTAAGTATTAAGAATTCTCGTAGAAACAAAAGCGGATGATTTTTTGATTCTACTTCGAATAATACTTACCAGATGTACTATTATGATAAACTCCGGATTTCAACAGCCAAGAAATACCGGTGCGAGGAGGTGAGGCTCGAACCAGCACTCATCTACCATCCAACAGAGAAGGTTGTGAAGAGACTAGAACCCTGGCATACGCTTGGGTTCTGCCATCTGACTCATAGAGTGCTAAACTTCCATGGTCTAGACCGCGCTCCCCACCCCCCTCTTTTGTCTGCACAAAGTTCAGAGGGCTGTCAATGGGGATGCAACACCCACCAGACCCGTGTCAGCCCCAAGTCTCAGCTATATCAGATTAGGTTTTCAAATTGGAATGAGTCTAATGTCTGTTTGAGAGGATAAGTATACTCTTATACCAGACTATTTACCTAAGCAGTCTGGTAGTTTGACTATAAGTAAATTATTTATAGTCACTTAATTAATGTAAACACTCACCATTTTGAGTGCTTGGTCTTTTCTTGTTCATCACAGGAGCTCGGCCCAATCTACGGTCGTTCTCAGGTCATGTGCATAGCCATTGTTCAGTGCAGGTGGAAGAACTTGTGATGTGTGCGAAATAGTGGTCGGATGTGGCTTAGTTCAGATTCGATAAATTAGCGACGGCTACCGGATTAGGTGCGCGGGAGACGTCGCGAAGGTAGAAATCAGTGAATGATGACTCGGCATGCCATTGTGCTACAGACATCACCTCCTCTAATGAGACACCCTTATAAAGGGCCAATGATGCTGCTAGTGCTCGAACCTGATGGGCATTCGCACGATCAATCTGCTTTCCTGTAGTGATTTTGTGCGACATCTGAATAGTGTCAACTATCCAACGAGAAATAGTATCTTTCGAGGCGAGCAAATGAGGAGCTTTGAGACATAACCACAGAGATTGTGGGTCATCTCTCCACTCCTCAGTACGTTTCTTATACATTTTCAGACAACTGACAGGACACCAAGCAGAAGAGTTTGGGTCATGTCTAGTTAAACTTGGCAAATTGATCGGCTGTCCTGGATATTTAAGTGACTGATTCTTTGCCAGGAAACAAAGACGTGGAAGTAGTCTTAAACCTTCACCTGTGACGACAAAACGGTCTTGTTCGGCAGAAAGCGCATGTATTTCGCTTCTCCTTCTCGCCGACGCTGCTGCAACCAAGAAAACTGATTTAATAGTTAACGGTTTAATGTCTATAGATCTAATTGGTTCAAAGGGAGCATGCCCTAAAACCTGTAGAACAAGAGATAGATTCCATGCTGGGATAGGAATTGGCTGTCTAGGTCGCAGATTGCTCATTTCTTTAATAACTTCATTCAAAGTGTCATTTTCCACTCCTTCAATGGCCAGACTGGGAATGACTGAAGCTAATGCAGACTTATAAGCTGCTAGGGTTGAAGGTACAAGTTTGTCAACTTCGTATAAATGACAGATAAAATTTGCTACGTGTTGAACAGATGCAGAAAAGGGATCAATATGTCTTCCCTTACACCATTCTGCAAATTTGTTGATTCTATAATTATATGTTTTAGCGGTTGAACCTCTTCTGGCTGAAGCGACAAACTTCGCCGCTTGCTCAGAAAAGCCACCCTTAATTGCACGCTGCTTGATAACATCCATGCAGTCTATTTGAACATTTCTGGTCTGTCGTGGAGGTACACACCACTGTTCTGAGAGATTAGATCTCTTCTGTCTGGAAGAGGGATTGGACTACAGACCAGAAGGTCCAGCAGATCCGTAAACCATGATCGGCCTGGCCAATAAGGGGTGATCACTAGCACTTGGCACATACCCTCTCTTATCTTTGACAGAACTTTTGGGATGATAATCGTTGGAGGATACTCATACGCGTACATTCCCTTCCAACTTATCGCCAGTGTGTCTACCACTAGAGCTAGCGGGTCCGGGATCGGTGACACGTAAGTGACCATCTTTGCGTTTTGTTTCATCGCAAACAGGTCCACATTTGGCTTGCCCCAATGTTTGAATAGAACCTCCCCTACCGATTGGTTGAGCTGCCATTCCATCGGACGACAAACCGTCCTTCGACTGAGAGCATCTGCTAGGATGTTCAATCTTCCTGGCATGTGTGTTGCCCGAAGAATAACATTCCTCTCTTGGCACCACAGCAGAAGTTTCCAAATCATCATACACAACTCTGGTGATCTTGTCCCGCCTTGGCGGTTCAAATAAGACACCACTGTGCAGTTGTCTGTCCTTATTAGGACAATCTTGTCTTGAACTAAATTCTCGAACTTTCGAAGTGCCAATACCACTGCTAATGGTTCGAGAACATTGATATGTTTCTGCGCATTGGTCCGATCCCATTCCCCTGACACTGACTGATCATCCAATACTGCTCCACAACCCGTCGTCGATGCATCTGTGAAGATGGACATCTGTGGTTGAGGAGGTTGTAGAGGAACACCTAACAGGAGATTCTGTTCTGATAACCACCACTGAAGGTGGAATATCAATGGTTCTTTTAATGGTATCCTCAGAGATAACGGATCCGTTCTCTGAGACCAGAATGACATTAGATACATCTGAATTGGCCTGCGCCTTAGTGCCGCATAAGGAACCACCTTCTCCAGAGATACTAGTAAACCCAGTATTCTGAGAAATTGACGCGCCATCAGATAGGCTCCTAGAGAAACCGACTCCAGAACTGCAATCAGGCTCTTGACTCTGCTCTCCGCCGGAAAAGCTACGCCGTCCCTGAGATTGAAAAATATTCCCAGATAAACACACTCCTGGGATGGAGTCAATTCTGATTTCTCTAGATTCACAATCCATCCTAGATCCTTTAATAAGGCTAGGACTACCTGAAGATTGTTGCGCAGAGTGACTGGATTCCCCGCCTTTAGCAGCCAGTCGTCTATGTAAGTATGAACAGCTATGTTTCTCCTGCGAAGATAATAAGTCATGGCGAGAACCACTTTGGTGAAGACACTCGGTGCTGTGGTCAGGCCGAATGGAAGCGCATTGAATTCCCAAACATTGTCTTGGAATGCAAAGCGAAGGTATTTCTGAAAAGGAATTGACATTGGAATATGAAAATAAACATCCTTCAGATCTATCGACACTGCCCACATGCCTTTTCTCAGCCCTGTCATTACCACTGCTAGTCTCCATCTGAAATTTGGGAGAAAGAATACATTTGTTCAATGGTTTGAGATTGAGAATTGGTCTCCATCCTCCGGTACGTTTCGGAATGAGGAACATCATCGAATAGAAGCCTAGGGATGACTGATTGCGGACTAGATGAATCGCATTCTTCTGATGAAGAGATTCTATTTCTGAGCAAATGGCATCTAGACGATCAGATTCCCTTGGAACGGGAGTCCATAATGGAGTCGATGTTAACGGAACTAACGATTGACGGATGAGCCAGTCCGGTTCGTAGCCGTTTCATAACCACTGACAGACTAAACAATCTCGCATGACCTGTTCCCATTGGCTTGAGAACAGTTGAAGTCTGCCTCCAACGGTAGGAATCTGCACACAGCTGGCGGTCAAGGTTGCACGAGAATAAACGAAATCTAGGATTTCTTTTTTCACGAGAGAGTTGATACTTACCTCCCTAATACTTTTGATATTGCTAAATATCGGCTTTCACTCAATAAAACACTCAGATTAAAAACAGTTAGGTGCCCCTACTGGGCAGGGAGTCAGAGGTAGTCCGGCGGATGCTCGCCCCACCACGGCGCATGCGCCGACTACTACTTCCTCTGGCTCATTTATTGGCTAACACATGCAACTACCAAGAGCCTGAAGACCGAGCCTCTGTGGGGCGGAGAGGCCGGGTCAGTATCTAGGGAGGTAAGTATCAACTCTCTCATGAAAAAAGAAATCCTAGATTTCGTTTATTTCACATCAAGAGTATACTTACCTCCCTAATACTTTTGATATTGCCAGAATTCGAAAGTGAATCTGGCGGGAGGGAGGCGAGGTCAAAAGACCAGCTCTTCCCTATACGCTTTCAAGCGTTTAAGGCACTTATGACGTCTGAAACTGTGTGAAAACACAGTCAGGATTTGATAAACCATCGGATAACACAACCGATGCCTGAGAGATGACCGATTTGTCATATGCGCTCCCCCCCCTCCCTTGGGAGGAAGATTAAATGACCTCAATGTCCTACACGCTCTCTTCGTACTAGTGCTAAGTACTATAGGACAGAGACGAAAAGGCTCCATTTTCGTATACTCTCTCTAAAGAACCACAACCCACATAAACCATCACCATATTAATAACACTGGGTAACGTGACAATACAAAACAATGAACAACACATGAACAAGACTGACCTTGTTGTACTAGGAAGCTGTCATCATGAATCCAGTAGAGAAGGATGATACAGTCCCGACAAGTGGTTGTCACCGTCGCTGAATGGCGAAGTATATAAGCAATGCGGAGGCACTCTTCACAAACATAAAGCGGTTATTGTTTCAAAATCGACAAGGCGAGAGGGTTAGAGGTGTCACGGAGGTAATGGTCTGTAAAACTTGACTCACAGTGCCACTGAGCCACTGACATAATATCATCCACAGGAACCCCACTAAACAGGGCAGTGGATGCCACGACACCGCGGACACTGTGAGCCTTGGCCACGTCAACCTGTCGCCCGGTGGCGGATTTGTGACAAAATTGAATACATTCCACAATCCACCTAGAAATGGTGTCCTTAGACGCCCTACCATGGGGTTCAATATATGACAACCATAACGCTGACTGGTCGGTACGCCACTCCGAAGTACGCTGTTTGTACCGGAGCAGCGCCCGTACGGGGCACCATACTTTAGAATTAGGATCATATCTAGTTAAAGATGGCAAAAAAATAGGCTGACCTGGATATTTCAATGACTGATTTTTAGACAAGAAATTAATCCTAGGTAGAAGCTTAAGGCCTTCCCCTGTAACCACAAAACGGTCAACCTCGGCTGATAAGGCGTGAATTTCACTCCTACGCCTCGCCGAGGCCGCAGCAATTAAAAATACAGTTTTAAGAGTTAACATTTTCATAGAAATGGAACTAAGTGGTTCAAAAGGCTTATCACCTAGTACCTGGAGCACCAGTGATAAACTCCAAGACGGAATCAGTGGAGGATTCCTTGGTCTTAGATTGCCCATGCCTTTAATTAATACATTTAATGTACTTACTTCATCACTCCCCCTATTAGCCAAGCAAGGAATAACAGTCATTAAAGCTGACTTATAACCAGCAATAGAGTTAGGCTTGAGGCTATAGGCATCATATAGGTGACAGAGGAAATCAGCCACTACCTGAATAGATGATTCCATTGGATCAATACATCTTTTTGAGCACCATTGGGCAAATCTGTTGATTTTATAATTATATGCTCTGGAGGTTGACCCCCTCCTGGCTTTGGCCATAAACATGGCCGCTTGCTCAGAAAAGCCCTCCTTAATTCTAGATTCCTTGACAACATCCACGCAGTCAATCGGAACATTGACGGATTGTCGTGAAGGGCCTTGCCCTGGAAGATAAGGTTGTCCATCAGAGGCAGCGGAACCGGATTGCAGACCAGAAGGTCCAGCAGATCCGTATACCACGATCGGCTTGGCCAATCCGGGGCGATCAGAAGCACTTGGCACTCCTGCTGCCTGATTTTCTGAAGCACCTTTGGAATCAGGATTGCTGGGGGGAATGCGTATGCATACATTCCCTCCCAGCTGATAGCTAACGCATCTGTTGCGAAAGCGCTTGGGTCTGGAATCGGAGAGACGTACGTCGTCATCTTCGCATTCTTCTTCATTGCGAACAAATCTATGTTGGGTTTCCCCCAATGGTCGAACAGACGATCCGCCACACATTGATTTAGTTGCCATTCCGTGGGTAAAACACTCATCCTTCGGCTCAATGAGTCTGCTAGCAGATTTAACCTCCCCGGAATATGAACTGCTTTCAAGGTGATCCCATGATCCAGGCACCAACAAAGCAGTTTCCATGTCATCATACAGAGACTGGGCGACTTCGTTCCGCCCTGGCGGTTTATGTAAGTCACTACTGTCGAGTTGTCTGAACGAATCAGAACAATCTTGCCCTGAACATTCTTTAAGAAATGTTCCAGGCCCAGGACTACTGCTCTTAGCTCTAGTAGATTGATATGTTCCTTGGACTGATCCAGATCCCAAAGCCCTGATACTGTGGACTCTTCCAGACAAGCTCCCCACCCCTCCATCGATGCATCTGTATACACAGTCACCTGAGGGTGGGGAGGGGTTAGCAAAACCCCCGGCAAGAGATTCTCTGTATTCAACCACCATTGCAGGTGGTGAATCAGAGGCGCCAACACTGACACGTTCGAGTCCAGCGAACCTGAACTCTGGGTCCACTGTGTCATGAGAAACAACTGGATCGGGCGCCTGCGCAAGGCGGCCTGCGGAATGACTGGTTCCAAAGAAACCATCAAGCCCAGCATTCTCAAGTAAACCCGTGCCAGGACATGACGACTGTCGCACACCGACTGTATTACCGAGATGAGTATTTGAACCCTCTCCTGAGTGGGGTACACATACCCCGTCTCCAGATCGAAGAACACGCCCAGGTAAACAAACTTCTGGGATGGAGTTAGCTCTGATTTCGGGAAATTGATCATCCAGCCCAAGTCCGAGAGAGTTTTCAAAACAATCTCCAGATTGGCTGACAACGATTCCCGGGTGTGTGCTTTCAACAGCCAGTCGTCTATGTACGTGTGGACTGCTATGCTTCTCCTGCGGAGGTATGCAGTGATCGCGAAAACCACACGGGTGAAGACCCGAGGAGCCGTGGAAATTCCGAAGGGTAACACCCTGAATTCCCACCGCCGGCCCTGAAATGCAAATCTCAGGAAGCGACGGAAACTCCTCTCTATGGGAATGTGGAAATAAGCATCCTTCAAATCTATCGACGCTGTCCACATTCCTCGCTCTAACCCCGCCAACACCGAGCGCACAGTCTCCATCTTGAAACTGGGTGTCTCGATGAACTTGTTCAACGGCTTGAGGTTGAGAATCGGCCTCCACCCTCCGGTGTTTTTTGTTACCAAAAACAGGGTTGAATAGAAGCCCGGGCACCTCTGTGCCGGCTGAATGGCTTCTTTTAGTATGAGGGAATTTATTTCCTCCTCTATACACAACCTCTGATCCGGATCCCGTGGAATGAGAGTCCAGATCGGCGCGAGAGACAGTCGCGATGGCGGGCCTGTCACCCAGTCGGGACGATACCCGACCGAAAGCCATCGCAAGACTAAACGGTCCTGAGTCAACCGCTTCCACTCTGGCAAGTGGGCGGCCAAACGGCCGCCCACCGGTCCACCTAGGGATAGAGGTGGACATAAGGAGGGCCAGAGTGGCACTGTTCTCTCGGCCTGAAACACCGGAGTGGTTCCCACCGCGGTAACCAGGCCATCAGGCCCGATTACCGCGACCAGATCCCCGCGCGCCCCGCCCAGCGCCGCGCGCACCACGGTGCGCGGGCGGCTGTCTGGCTGGGTGCGGCTGGGGAGCCTGCGCCCCCCTCGCTGCTGGCCGAATCGCCCGTGGCCTAGGCCTACGTTGCGACGGTGGCTGGCCTCTGCCCTGGCCAGCACCACCTCGAGCCTGCAGAGGACGATACGCAGGGGGTGCCGCGCGAACACGCTCCCGCCGGAGCACCTCAAATTGTTCCCGCAGCGCCCTCTGGTTATTAACCAGAGTGACCGTCTCCTGGAGGTGCCTGCATCCCTCACCTCCAAAGAGACCAGGACCTGTCATAGGCGTCCGCAGCAGCCTATTATACAGGTCCTGGGACGGGCACAGATTGTCAAGCGCAAACGTGCGCCTCGCCCGGACACTTCTGGTTACCGCCCGCGTCAAACAGTCCAAAGCCAGGTTGATACCATCCTGAATGGCTCTCTGGACTGTTACCGGGCTTGGTTGGCGTGATGCGGAAGCCGCTACCACCCCCTGTAGCAGCTGGGAGACGTGGGACAGAGCGGCAATCGACGCCCTCTCACTCTCCTCCGCATCCCGCAGCGCGGCATTCGCCGAACGCAACGCGTTCGAGCACAAGACTCCCGTGTCAGAACGGGAGCCCGGCCGCGCATCTTCGCCCAAAGCCGCGCGATCATCAACGCTTGGCTTCGGCACCACACCGTACCGCTGGTAATCCAGGGGCACGATGCGGCACCGCTTCGCCACCTCGCGAGGGGCCTTCGCGAGACGTCCATTCACCTTAATGGACGCCTCTGCCGCTTCGAACATGTCCACGACATGCTCAGCAAGCGGCAGAGATGGCATAGCGGTAGCCGCCGGCCTACCAGCTAACCACGGCCTATGGTCACGCTGGCTAGCCGGCAGCTCCACGGGTAGATCGGGCCGAACACTTACCAGCCACTGGCAAGCGTCCGACCAATCCTCCTCCGTGGCTAACTGCGAGCGCTCTACTAGACGAGGGCCTTCGTCTTCCTCCAGAGCACTCGCAGTTGATGTCGACGGCGGGTAAGCTGATACCCCTGGCAAGCCTGGAAAAGCATGCGGGCCCGAGAGAGCAGGCATGCTAAATTCCGCGGCTTGACCAGGAGCAGGCGCCGTGGCAGAGCGTGGGGTAAACACCGCTCTACCACGGGTCTGACCAGCACCAGCAATACCATCGGCAAGCCGAGGTATGCGGTATCCGTGGTCAACAGCACCGCCCGGGGACACCCTCTGGACCGTGAAATCTACTCCTGCGTGAGTAGAACCATGGAACACGTCGCCTGCATTCCCCGCGAGGGGTGCACAGACGTCGTATTCCATGGCCACGTCCTCAGAAGGCGACCCCAGCAGGAGATCCTCTTCTTCCTGGCCAGAAAGATTAGACTCCGGGTCAGCAAAGAGAGCTAACCCGGACTGGCCAGGAAAGGTGCCATAGGAGGCTTTGACACCTTCGGCGCGCGGATACCCGGGGTCTGATGAGCAGACCGCGGGTCCCAGCAACAACCGTTGTCCACGGCCCCTCGGCGCGGCGCCATGCCTGCTGCCAGGGCCTTGGACTGCCCCCAACAAAGGGGCCACCTCTGAATCCACAACCGGACCGGACCTAAAGAGACCGGATTCAGAGGCGGGGATCACCTGCTCGTAAGCAGATGCCGAGGACAACAAAGGAGCTGGCCCAGGGAGCATGCCACGAAGCAACTCTGGGACCAGATCCTTTATTGTCCTCTGCATCTCTTGCAACATTTCGGACCTGAAGGCCTCCATATCCACCGCGGATGAGGCCTTCTTCTTACCCTTCTTACAAACTTTCTCCTTCTTCTTCCTCTCTTCCTCCATCACCTTCTCCCTTGCCTGCAATGCGAGAAAATCAGACATTAATTCGCCCCCCCACTGCTTACATACGTCGCACTTCAGCAACGGTCCACAGGGACTGCAGCTGAAGCACAAGTGCGGAACGAAGCGGCTTTTAAGAAACCTCCCGCAGGACGGGCAACCAGGTCTCTGAAACAGGACAAAGGACAGGGACAATGAGCAAGATAGTTAAGGTTAGCGAACTCAAAACCAACTAAAAAGAGAGGGACAGGATCATCAAGATCGGAAATCAAGAAGAACCAGCCATGGACAAAACGTTAATTGTTAATAAAAGGCCAAGGCCGATTATGACATCATCACTCTCGTGACCAAATTAATCGATCCGCAACAAGCACCAAGTGCAAGAACGAATTGTATAAGTAACCGGAACATTTCCGTTGAATTGGCAATTCGAGTACACAACAATCAGATATACAGAGATAACTCCTTCCAATTCTAGCATTGGCAAAAAAGGAAATTATCTCCCCTTTTGTTTATCAATAATTAGATACCTGACCCTTGTATAGACAAACCATCCAACGTGATGAACCGGAGAACTCCACCATAGTACGCCTCTACATCCTCTCCACCTAAGGGGAAGGAATTGGAGCAAGAGGGCAAAGTGAGAAGACCTTTATAACAGGCCTCCAACTCACTGAACATAGATTTTTTGGTTAGATAACCTAACAGTATTAGTAGGAAATGGAACCGTGGTGGAGAGAAAACATATCCTCTTGTGCCGAGAAGTCCATCAAAGCGTCTATGCGATACCTGTGGACAAAACACAAAGAGAAATGAGACATATGAAGCACCATGTTGTAAAAAACCAACATAATCAGGCGCTAATCACGGTAAGCGCGAGTCCCGGAAATACATTAAACCGGGACAAAACACGCTAGCATATCAAAGAATTCACCTGATAAAGAGATCCCGCTCCTTCTAAAGGCGAATCCTCCCTTTCCGACATGCTTCCACCATACAAGAATCGTCAAATGTGAGTAAAAAACAAGGTAACGCGCAGAAAAGTATAGAGAACACAAAACCGCATGTAACCCTTTGCCAATAAATGAGCAAAGAGGAAGTAGTAGTCGGCGCATGCGCGGTGGTGGGGCGAGCATCCGCCGGACTACCTCTGACTCCCTGCCCAGTAGGGGCACCTAACTGTTTTTAATCTGAGTGTTTTATTGAGTGAAAGCCGATATTTAGCAATATCAAAAGTATTAGGGAGGTAAGTATACTCTTGATGTGAAAGACAATAAATCGCGTGGGTGAAGATTCTCGACTCCCTTCGTTCCTGACGTCACCGGAACTGATTCCGCTGGAAATCCATCAGGACCGACCTCCACGGTTTCTTGGAATATGATGGTCCGGAACCGCTGCCACGGTTATCCCTACGGTAACCGCCGCGGCCCGAACCGCCACCCTTCCTGTCATCCTCATACGGCCTCTTATTAGAGGGTTTGTATGAGGACGACCGGCCAGGTCCTTGAGATCCGGATGCCCGATGACCATCACGGCCAGAAGGACGGAAGGGCGATCTTTGCCGCTGCCTCTGTTGCTCTTGCCGATGCTGCATGTAGGACTGCTGCGGCTGCGTCCTCTTAGTCGACTTCCACGACTTGTCAACTACTTCCTGTTCAGCAACCATTGATGCGACCTTGGATAAGGCTTGTCATGCCGAGCCGCCGAACAAGCCTGGACCGATAAAAGGCGCAGAAGACAATGCAGCCCTCATCTCCGGTCCTGATTCTACACAATTGAGAACCATTCTCTGTCGATCTGCCAATGTTCTGGTGATCACCCTGGCCAGCCAATCTTGAGACAAGCGCATGGTGTCCCGAATAACTCCGGGAGCAGCCTCTGGCACTTGTCCACCTTCCGCCGTGCAGGCCAGCATACGCTGCAGGATGGTACATCCATGCAAGAGCGCAGCCATGGCTGCCCTCACCGCATCTTCAATGAGCGTCAGCTCATTGAACGGATCTTTGTTAACTTGGGAAACTAAGGGACGAGAACGCCCCTTAGATTTCCCAGCCAACGGCCTATTCAGCGCCTCTCGCTCCTCGACGGAAAGCCTTGGAACCCTGGCATACTGATGATAGGCCTGCTCAGGAAAACGGACCCTACTCCTTATCCCCTTCGGGGCTTTGGGCAGCGCATACTCTGGCTGGACCAGACGGTATGCCGCAACCTCCAACATGTCGGAAGTCTGTGTGTCCAAAGGGAGTGTCGGCATGGCCGAAGAGCCACTTGACAGAGCGCTAGCCGCTCGCTCTGACATCCGTTCCATCGCCGGATCGCGCTGAGATTCTTGATCGGATGCCAACTCGAGACGGTCGGACATCCAGGCAAGAACCTGCACCCATTCAGCTTCGGTGCAGATAACGGATTCGTCCATCAATGAACTACCGTTTTCATCTTCCCTCTCACCCTTGGATGAGAAGGCCACCGACGATCCATGCTGAGAGCTATGGGCCGCACTTCTAATACCATGAAGCGCGTCCATAGCCCGACTACCAGCGGCACCGGTGTCCAACGAATCGCCGGACACGGATTCACCGCAGTCCATCGGCTCCAGCAAGGGAGGCGGGACCACGGCCGCTTTCACTACGGCAGGTGTCGGCATTCCGAGAGGAGCCGCACCTAATGCTGCCGGGATGCCGCTAGGAACCACAAAACACGGCTCCACCGACAACGCGGGTTGCACGAAATCCGGATGGAAAATGCCCGACGGAACGTCGACATCACCATCTGCTTGGCAGACCCGTACAAAAACCGAGGGCGATTCCTGGGATGTACTGGGCATAGCCGTCATCAAGATATCCGGCATGCCGGAATCTTCCATCAGAAGATCTTCCTCCTCCACCGTCGGCTCTTGAGCCAATGACAGAGAAGGGACAGGTGCTCGTCCCTCCGCAGAACTAGCCGGACCACCTAAAGGGTGCCCTGCACCAGCCTGCATCGTCGGGACCGTGGACTGCAATGACTCGAACATTGCCTTGAACTGGGCTGCCCATACGCCCAGTGCTGTATCCATGTGATCATTCCGACGACCTTCCAGTCCTCTCAGCGACGCCTGATCCAGCTTGGTCGCCTTGTCCCTCGCGATCCTCTCCAAGCGCGCACGTCGATCACGATCGAATTCCGCCACCATCTCCGACGACCACTTGGTGCACACATCACAGGGACTTCCAACCTTACACTTAGCGCAGGCCACACAATGATGGCCTGAATACTTCCGCTTCATGAACCTGTTGCATTTCTGGCACAACGTGCCCTGGTTCTTGGCTTTCTACGAACACAGAAGAATTAAAACGCTGCACATGACAAACGATGACGAGCAATATGCACAATTGACTTGATTGTAAAATAAATTACTTAGAAAACATTAACTTTCTCTTAAATTAATGATAATCAAGCCATAGGCAGGAAAATATTTGAAACTTTTTTAAGTGAAAATTAATAAACACAACTTGGAAGTTAACTAACGTTAAAACACCCAAGAATTAAATGCCGATCGCAACAAACACCCTCGACAATGAAGCGAAAGCTAAAAATCGGCATAAACAGAGTGCATAGATACGCGAAATAAACATCATGGGCGCAGCCATCTCAGGTAAGAGCGCATCCATCTTAGAAAGAACCGAGTCGCAAGAGAAAAGAACCGAGTACCCGGATTAACACTAATAAGTTAACGGGTACCGAGCGACTCCAACAATGGCTACCATTTTAGAATAATGTGCCAATTTAAGGAAATTTCAAACAGTCATTATGGCACGAATGTATAAATTCTAGATTGATACAACCTGCCCCTGTGATGATTTCCCTTTGTCTTCCATGATGCCAACAATAAAATTGAAAATTTTAAGAGCTTGAAAAAACGTGACTTTCTCAAGTCACAAAATAGATGAATCTGACTGTGATTGGGAATTGACTCGGTACCTGCGGCTATGGTAATTCCCAGACACAGTGTGGGCAGGACCAGGAGAGTGCGGAGTTTTAATTGTTTATTTTGAGCTAGACTAGATAATAGACATTATCATAATAGTAGATCTGGTAAGTATTATTCGATGTAGAATCAAATATGCACACAAAGTGGGCGTGGTTTAGTAAGAAATGGGCGGGGCATAGCTAGATGAGTCGTCTCTTGAGCAAACATCTTTGCCCGTGCTCCCGTTAAAACATAGAACTGGATCCCCTTATTAGTTTCAAGATATTCAACAGAATACATAAATTTTCAAAAATACTATTTTCTTGGGTTAAAATGGACATTCAAAAAACAAATATTTTGCTTTTGTTGACCAAATTTAGCCATTAACGGGTTACAGGGTTAATGATGATGTCCCGGTTAGAGCCGGTTAGAGACAGGTTTAACTGTATAGTAATATTCAGATTGGTTAATGCATTTTGAAAAGCTTATTCAAGATCAAAAATATAACTCACGTTCTTCCTAAATGTAATGTGTAGTCCACACACACCGGAACAACAGCCTGGAAAAGATAGGTGTTTTTTTAAAGAGAGTAGTTTCTAATTCACTACACAGTACACACACACACACTAAAGGTAGAAACCCAATTTGGATTTAATAATCAATCAAGTTCTGGATACTCGTAAGAGTATTGTCAATGATACTGTTGAGGATTGTAGCTTTGTTCCCATGGCACACCCATCAGTATCTTTGAAAATACTCTTACCAGAATATCGTGATGTGACTGATTACGAGATACAAAATCTTTAATAGACCTATACAAAATGGATGGATCGATGGTAAGACCAACAGACAGACATGATTATGCTATCGTGACACATTACAAAGGAGCTTAACTCATGTGAGCACACCTGTGGGAGACCACACCTGTAGACCACACCTGTGGGAGAGCACAACTGTAGGAGAGCACACCTGCGGGAGACCACCCCCATTAGGAGACCACAGCTGTAGGAAAGCACACCTGTAGGAGAGCACACCTGTGGGATACCACATCTGTAGACCACACATGTGGTAGAGTACACTCGTACAGGAGCACACCTGTAGGAGAGTACCTGTGGGAGACCACACCTGTTGGAGCACACCTGCAGGAAACAGTCAATAACTCACCTGATAATATTCTTCCAGTTCCTCCATCCTGCCCTTATCGGGACAAAACTGAGTCATAGACAGATCCACAAACTCAAACAGTAAGTCCAACATCTGCCAGCAAATAAATTACAAAAAATATAATTATATAAATTAAATATTAAGAATGAAACTTTGAAAGCAGATGATGAGTTAGAGGAATTGGCCATTAAATCAAATTATAACTGAGTAAACATAGTCCTTCTAGCTATTAAATTGTAAATGTGTTAATTTGTGAATTTTTGTCAACATAAGTTATCTTCAATACTGCATAGCTTGTATAAAGTTCTTTCTCTCACCCTTAAAGGGTCAACATTGGTAAAGAAAATCACATACCTTTTATAACATATCATTTTAAAACAAATTTAAAAATTTTTTAATGAGGAATTAGTATTGATGTCTCGTGCAACGAGGATTTCCATCTACGTTATTTTCAATATCATAATGAACAGGTACATTAATTCACCTTTCCAGTTTATCCATCAATCATCTGATGTCATAATTAACTAAGTGACGTGTATGATCATGATGACGTCATAATCATTACATCATTAATGATTCGATATAGTCTATCTTTAACACTTAATAGTCTGACACGTTGTATGAATTGTATGTCTTTACTATTTAATAAACATTCTGTTAAAATATTTTGAAACTAATTTGACTGGGTGCTGTTGCTGCCATAGGCAGCAAGAGCACCCAGTCAAACTAGTTTCAAAATATTCAACAGCTTACATGTATAGTATACTGGAAATTGATAGTCAGAGTTCAGAGATTGATCGATCTCAACATCTCGACGTGAGTGGAGCTGAGATTGAGATGGGCAGGGTATAGATAAAAGTGGAAAGGTCCATTCCTACAGCTTTTCAAACATTATACTTTCATGCATAACTTTCAATCACATACCATCTCAGAGACAAGTAGTTGTTTCTTATCCCTTGCGCCACTAAGTCCAACGACGGCCTTAGCGCGGCCCTCGTAGAAAGATAACGCTAGTGCTAATGCTTCTCGATACTGGCGCTGTTTCACCAGAACATCAACTCTCTGCAAGATAAACATTTCTACATATTAACCAAAGGAGGAATACGTTTCTAGCTAAGCTCTGCCTCGCTTTTACACTTGTCAGAATTGATTTGAAACATTGAAACCTGAATTCAGTAAATCTAAATTTCAAGGTAACTATACAGGTAAGCCCATGGCAGCAACACCTCCTAGTAGGCTTGTGCGATTATTGCTTTGAGTGCGGTACTGCCTGTACAAAGTGGCCGGAGCTTCACTAGAAGTGGGCGGGGCATAGCTAGCTATAGATCCCTCTGTTAGGCAGGACTGCATATGCTTGATTCTGCTTGTAAATGTAAGGACTGTGACTGTGGTACTGCATGTACAAAGTAGGCGGAGCTAGGCTTGTGTGATTATTGCATTGAGTGATCGCGATTGATTATTAAAAAATAATTGTACTTAGTCGATTAATCAGCTTGGATATAAATTATCAAGACATAACAACAAAAGAATATCAATGACGAAAATTGCAATGGTGTTCAGAAAAGTCCATTTGCAGGGCAAGAGAAGACTATTTTTGAAAATGTATCACTGGAATGCTTGGCTCGATTCTCGCGCCAGTAAGAATCGAGCCAAGCATTCCAGCGATACATTTTCAAAAATAGTCTTCTCTTGCCCTGCAAATGGACATACATTCACTAAGCAAAATGTAAGTTTTCATGACTGATCGCATTAAAAGGTAATTGAAAGTTAGGTTTTGAAATATTTTATGCAATAGAAAATATTCACGATTATTCGATTATTTAATTTTTAATCATATAAATTCACAATTTAAAACATAATCGCGATTTTTGATTTAATCACGTAATCGCGCAAGCCTAGCTCCTACTCAAATTAGTTTCAAAATATTCAAGACTTTATTAAATTGTAAGTTCATAAAAGACATACAATTCTTACACTTTCATGACAGACTTTTCGATGAAGCCATTTGTATTGAATTTGCGGACAGCTAACATGTGATGTAATAGATTATCAGGCTGTGCCATGAGGAAATGACAGATGAGCTAGAAAGATCTATAGTTTCGAGCCTTACATGTACAATCATATCCCCTAATAATGCAGGTTACTGGGTCAATCCTGGGCCAGTAACCTTTGTTATCAAGGTTGCATCTTATTTTGAGCAAGCGACTTTGAGTGATGACGGAAACCCAGAGCTCTCCTGAAATTTGGCGCACAAGTGATAGGCGAGTTATTACATACGGCTTTTCTATTTTTAGGCAATTTTGACTGTACACACTATGATTATCATAATTTCAGGCAAGTGACCAACAGCTCATCTGAAACCTGCCAGCTGTGTGCGGAGGTGAGTGGGAGTGATCGCTCGCCTCTCATGGCAAAGCCGGATTATGATGCCATATAGTGACAGACTGGATATCTTTAGTCACCATTGACTTCCTATAGAATCTGTACTTATAACCAGGATATAGTGGCTTGTTAGAAGAGGTCGTCATTCAACTACTCGTTTTAAAGAACCACCATCTTTTAGCGACAAATTACTTTTAGATTTCATTTATCATGTAAATGGCATTTAAACCGGTGAGTTTATACTATTTATACTAGATTATTAACCCTTAAGACTCTGATGTCAAAATTTTTAATTTTCAAATTAAATTAAAGGATGAACTGGTGTTCATTTTCCAACAAATTTGGTGGAAGATGGTGCTGTCGCCCATCAAAATTGTTGAAAAATGTACACCAATTTCTTTACACAGTAAAAGATAGATTATTGACACCAAAGTGGTTTAGGTTAATTGCAAGCCACTATATATAAAGTCAGGAGAGGACATCATGGCATAAATCTGCTAAGCATGCTGCGAAGCGACCTCAAGGACGGACTCAGTACATTCAGATCACGAATGGACCTGAGGAAGCTAAAGATATTGGCTGAGGACAAGACACAGAGGTTAAAAACGAAGAATGACTTTTTGCAGCTGTAGGATGTCTGTACTACTACAGCCGCAGAATACAGTAATCATACAAACATTGTTGTACGCATTGTATGTCTTTACAGCAACAGAGTACAGCACATTATCATCATTAACTGTGACCTATACAACTTGGCAAGTCAGCCGAAACCAGGCTCTGTAGTAGTCTTCAGAAATAAGCGAGCCAGTCATTCCAGTGGTAAATTTTCAAAAAAGCCTTCTCTTGTCATGCAAATGGACACTTACTCAGCAAAAATTTGAATATTATTGACCACTGTTGAGCATTAACCCTTTAACACCCATATCAGCCAAAAACGGCTTCTGCAGTGGTCTTGAGAAATGTCCATTTGCAGACCAAAAGAAGACTATTTTTGAAAACTTTCCACTGGAATGACTGGCTCGATAACCGAGCCAGTCATTCCAGAGGTAAATTTTCAAAAATAGTCTTCTCTTGGTCTGAAAATGGACATTTTCTATGAGAAAAATTAAATTTTCTTGAATAAATTTGAGTGTTAATGTGTTAATAACCTTACCTCTCTCCATGTTCTAAGTGTCATCACATGGACGGTATGAGTGCCCATCATGAACAGCTGACCAGAGTAACTCTCCAGTGATTGATAACATGCAGACTCTCCAGCATAAGCCTACAAACAAGAACCAAGCCTGGAAATTATCAAACATCATTGAGGAATCTAGTTTCTCAGTGAGTCAATCATATGATGTTATAATCAACTACGTGACGTGTAGGCCGATGTCATACTTAATAACGTCATGAATGACTCGATTTAGTCTGAATTAAACGCTTAATAGTCTATCAGGTTGTATGAATTGTGTCTTTACTATATAAACATGCTGTTGAATATTTTGAAACTAATTTGACTGGGTGTTGTTGCTGCCTAATTAAATTAATTTTAAAATATTCAACAGCTGAGCTGTATAGATTTATGGAAATTGAGATTCAGGTAGTGAAGTGATCGATCGGGTGGAGCGTATCTAGAGATGGGCGGGGCATAGCTAAAACTGGATTCATCCATTCTCTCTTAGTCTGCAAATCGATATTTAACCCTAAAATTCGTTAAAAAGATTTTTCTCATAGAAAATGTCCATTTGCACATCAAGAGAATATTTTTGAAAATTTACCACTGGAATGACTGGCTCGGTTATCGAGCCAGTCATTCCAGTGGTAAATTTTCAAAAATAGTCTTCTCTTAATCTGCAAATGGACATTTCTCAACACCACTGCAGAAGCTGTTTTTGACTAATATGAGAGTTACAGAAAAATGTAGTTTCTCTTGACAAAAGTTCACCATTAAAGGAGTACAGGGAGAGAGGAGGGAGAGAGGGCATTGACATTTTAACTGTCTTTCCGTGGAAGAGTCTCAGAAAGCATTGGTCCTTCTTTTATTCTAAAAAACAAGTACATCTGCACCATTGTAGCGACCGTTATGGGGTTTTAACTCATAAAAACGACATAGCGTCTTATACTAGCTCTTTTCATATTTCTGTAGACTTCATAGCTTACCAATGCTTTGCTGACATTTCCTCCTGTAGCGAGTGACTTGAAGTGGCTGGAGCCATACACAAGCTGTACCTCTGAGATATCTATCACCTGGGTCAGATACAAACAATATCTACATTACATATAGATATAGACTGGGAGAGAGTGAGTGAGTGAGTGAGTGAGTGAGTGAGTGAGTGGGTGAGTGGATGAGTGGATGAGTGAGTGGATGGTTGGGTGGGTGACTGTTTCAGCTAAGGAGCCAGCCCTTCCAGTAGTAAATTAAAAAAAATAGTCTTCTTGGTCTGCAAATAGACATTTCTTAAGACCACTACAGAAGCCATTTTTGGCCGGCATGAGTGTTAAAGGGTTAATGAACCAAATGGAACCAATTGGAAGAGTATCATGAAAATATAAGTTATCACACATTTATGCTAGATTTAAACATTTTCATGTTAATTTGCTAAATAAAACCAAAAAAAACCTTTAACCCTTACCACTCTGATGTCAAAATTTAAAATTTTCAAATTAAATTTAAAGATAAACTGGTGTACATTTTTCAACAAATTTGGTTGAAGATGGTGCTGTCGTAGACAGCAACATCTTCCACCAAAATTGTTGAAAAATGTACACCAGTTTCCTTTGCTATTGACACAGTAAAAGAGAGAATATTGACATCAGAGTAGTAAGAGTTAAGGAGCTTGAGTTCAAGGGCTGATTTCAAACAAATCCCCCAACAGACCCCCCACCCGCCTTTAGTGGGTTGGTCTGTAGTTTTATTAACCACTATAAAAACATACTTACCGTTCAATCACTACTTGCTATATCAAATATCTGCATTTAGCTACCAGAATAAGATTTTTATGCTCGCTTACATACTCCCTTATGCCTATATCATCACCATGCATACCCTTAACCAGGCTACTGGTGAGGGAACCCCGCAGCATAGGCCTCAGTATAGACTGGCACCAGTCTGTACTCGCTCCTTGGTGATGCCTGTCACTAAGCGCGCCCGCGCATGCGCAATAGATCCCAAATGGGAAACAGATTCACTTTTCTAAATTTAAGTGCCATATATCCTGAATAGATTCTCAAATCAATCCCACGCGGGGTGGCTGAGGTCGGGTCGTAGTGACTGAACGGTAAGTATGTTTTTATAGTGGTTAATAAAACTACAGACCAACCCACTAAAGGAGGGTCTGTTGGGGGTTGTTATTACACCACAAAAATATCTTGACCGTTCAATCACTACTTGCTAAACCCATAGATTAGATCAGTGCCCCACTGTGAAACTTAGGTGGGTGGAGATTTGAGAATCCATAAGCAAGGATAAAAATCAAACAGAACGTAACCAAATGTTAATAACATAACAAAATGGTACATCTTAATTAATCACACAGTGATTAACAAACAATGATTTCGTTAAAACTTAAAGAAAGAAATAACAAACCTATAAAAAACTCACCATCTCACGCAGACAAACAGTCTTAACGGAAACGGAGTAGTGAGATTGGTAAATGGTCTTCGGCCTTTTAGATAGAAAACATGATATATCTAAAAGGAGTGCCGCTGCGCTCTGATATTATAAATAAAAAGGAGGTAAAAGAAGGCTTGGATCTCCATCCTACGACTTGCATTACCTCAAATAAAGAAGAGCCAGCGAAAGCGAAAGAGGGAGCCTTCCCTCTAAGTTCATGAGCTTAAATGTGAGAAAGATTAATATGATCAGAGGAAGCCATCTCAAAACAAGTCTCAGAATTCCATCTGGCCATAGAAAGCTAGAGACTGGCCTAACTTCCTCCTCTGCATACAGGACCCAGAAATGGGATAGATTGGATCTCTAAAAAATCAGTACGCTTGAAACTTTAAAAACTCTGACAATATACTGAAGTCAGTCAGATGGTGAAAAGGAAGATACAATATTTAAAATAACTGGCTTAGCTGGGAGACGGTTAGATTGAATTTTTGATAAAAAATCCCATCGAGGATATAAGAGTAGACCATCCCCAGAATCAACACCTAGGCATGGATCAACAGAAATGGGTAACCTCTTACAGTGTTAGAAGACAAATATAAGGAGACAAGGAGATAAAATAAAATATCTAACACTAGGGAAAATTAAAAACAGGATCTGTCAAGAGACTAAGGTTTGCACACCATACTTCTAAAGTTTTAAGATAGACCTTGAAAACTCTGCAAGCTGACTCCCTCCTGGCAGAAATACTGATGTCCTGAGAACTCGCAGAAATTCTAGTCTCAAGGATCAAACAGACGAAACTCTCCAAAGACACTGACTGAAAATTCCTGAGACTGAATGAATACACTAAACTCTTACTTTAGACATGAGGTCCGGGGAGACTGGAAGAAGACAAGTGAAGACTAACTGGAGAAAAAAGGAAATCTGCAACGCAGATCCACTTTGGTCAGAAGGGAGCTATCAGCAGAACTTCTCAAATCTGATCCCTGACCTACCTCAAGAGCAACGGAATCAGGAAAGATGGATGAAACGCATAATCAAACAACCCTAACAAGGACTGAAACAGAGCGTCCACCACCAATGCCTGAAAATCTGGAAAAAGGGGGGGGCTGCAAGAGGAAATTTTAGCATACCGACAGGACGCAAAAAATCTAAGAGGGAACAATCCCTATGCTTGAGAATCGATTGACAACCAACCGTAGAAACTGGCCCTGTGAACAGGTGATCCCAGACTGTTCCCCCTCCTCGTGGGAAGCGTCTGAGAAAAACCAACACCAAAGGAGAAGACGTGACTTTTAAGAGAATTACAATCCGACCTAGGCTGCATTCCAGATTGCAGTTCTCTGGAATGAAACTGCTAGAATTAATTAAAAGCTCTGATTATACTAGCCAGTCGTTTACATAAACGTGAAGGTGAATAGAACATCCGTAAAATAAACCTGCCACGGCAGAATTGACGGCACGAAGAGAGGATGAAAACAAGTAGTAAAACGTCCAATATCTTTATGGAGAAGAATCACATGCCCGGATTCAGACTGGTGAAAACTGAGATATGTCCTCCATCTAGAATATTGAAGATAAGATAAGAGGAAAAAACTCTTCAGATTGAGATCGGACACCATCCACCCAACTTCTTGGTGCTCCCAATTGGAACAAATTCTAAGGACTACTTAGAATCATGAACTCCCACTCGTCCTCTAGGGCTCCCATCTTCACCAGGAAGGAATGAAAGGAGACCACCTAGAAACGACGGACAAAGGACGATGAAAATCCAATAAAAGCGAAAAAACCCAGCGATGATCTCTGACTCAGGAGACCTGAACGAGGGCTTACCAAGTCCCCCAAAATTGGAGACAGGTGCCCTCCTACTAGACCGCTGGGAAAGGGGGGGGGGAGGGGAAAGGAGCAATGGATCCTAAGGCAATGGAAGAGGAAGAGATAAAATATGATAAAGAGAAAAGGATGGGCCTCCCAGGCTACCACCATCCCTTCAGGTTCTCTTACTCTGAACAACCTCTAAGACTAGATCAGGAAATAACACAAGCCCCTTCTCATCTGATAAGAGGAGGCCTGCCGGACTTGGAATCTAGAACAATGAGCAAAAAAGCGGGTCAGATTAATCCTCCTCCTCCTCCTCCTCGAATCGGGCTTAGAACCTGAAGACAGAGAAGAATTGGTAATTATCCTAGAAAGATAAGCACCAAACTCAACAGGCCTGAGAAGCTTCCTCTATGGAAGGATTAAAGAGGGTTTTTAAAAAAGAACAAGTCTCTCTACACAGAAAACGAAGATCCTTTGGAGGATCTATGACTGACAGAATCAGCCCTAAAAATATAGAAGATGATTGACCAAATATATCATAGGCCAAAGGGAGGAATTGAAATAAGAATACTTCAAAACAAAGTTTAACTTCGGATGGCTTTTCTATGTATTCTCTTAGAGGCAATGAAGTCAAACAAACTACAAACCGAGTTCAAAAAGCCTCTAAGGATAGTGGTTAGAGATTTCTAAAAACCTCAGAGGGACTCTGAATACCTCTTCCTGCTTCTAGAAAAACATCGTCCAAAAAAAGAGCTAGAAGGACAGTTTATTTAATCTGTGCCTTACATACAGATTCCCAACTAAAAAGATCTGCAGAAGATTCAACCTTAGCAAAATTCTTCAGATTAGAAATAGACTGAAAGAACATTAGAACAAATAAAATTGGGCAGACGAGAAAAAACTCATCCTGAAGAGAAAGAGAGAGAAGGAATCCAATAAAGAAACAAGGACCAATCATCCGAGCAACCCTGAAAGGGAAAAAACCTCAGGTTAGAAACTCGATCGATCCAAGAATAGAATCTAGAGACAATAGAAAAAACAACGGAAATAGAAAAGCGATTGAACGAGGAATCCCAGATTACAAAAACAAAGAGAACACTAAACCAAAGACAGCAAATAGAAAACTAATTACTGAGAATGAAAAATTCGAAAAAATTAGATCTAGATGAATAAAGATGAAGAAAAAATAGAAAAATAAGAGAGAAGAAAAGAATTAAAAGGAACAGATTAGAAAAAGAAGAAAGAAATGTGATACGAAGAGCAAGAATAGGATAAACTGGAAAAGGAAAACGAGAAACCCAGCGAAGAAGAAAGACAGAATGCTAGGAGAACAAGAAAAGAGAGAGACCCGAAAGGACTTACCGAGAAGAAGAAGAGAGAGAGACAAGAAGCCATGCATTAAAGAGCGGAGGACAAATAATCCGAATAGGCACTAATCGGGAAAACTTCCTCAGATCCCTGATCTCGACTGACCCAGGAATAGAAAGACTAGCGGAAACAGAAGAGCGATAGAACGAAGACACAAAAACAGACTAAACCAGAGACAATGAATAGAAAACTAGAAATTGAGAAAGAAAAAACAGACACAATAGGATATACATGACCACAATGAAGAAGAAGATAAAGAATTTAAAAAAAAGGAAAGAAGAATTAGAAGAAAAAAAGAGGAGAAAAAGATAAGATGAAAAAAGGGAAATCTAATACATAAAAGCAAGACTATTATAAACAGAAAATAAACGAAATCAAGGATTTCTTTTTTCACGAAAGAGTTGATACTTACCTGCCTCATACTTTTGATATTGCTAAATATTGGCTTTCACTCAATAAAACACTCAGATTAAAAACAGTTAGGTGCCCCTACTGGGCAGGTAGTCAGAGGTAGTCCGGGGGATGCCAGCCCCACCACCGCGCATGCGCCGACTACTACTGCCTCTGACTAATTTATTGGCTAACACATGCAACTACCAAGAGCCTGAAGACTGAGCCTCTGTGGGGTGGAGAGGCCGGGTCCGTATCTAGGGAGGTAAGTATCAACTCTCTCGTGAAAAAAGAAATCCTTGATTTCACATCAAGAGTATACTTACCTCCCTAATACTTTTGATATTGCCAGAATTCGAAAGTGAATCTGGCGGGAGGGAGGCGAGGTCAAAAGACCAGCTCTTCCCTATACGCTTTCACGCGTTTAAGACACTTATGACGTCTGAAATGTGTGAGAAGACAGTCAGGATTTAACAAACCATCGGATAACACAACCGATGCATGAGAGATGACCGAATGTCATATGCACTCCCCCCCTCCTGGGAGGAAGACTAGATGACCTCAATGTCCTATACGCTCTCTACGTACTAGTGCCAAGTACTATAGGACAGAGACGAAAAGGCTCCATTTTCGTATACTCTCTATGATGAACCACCTCCCACATAAACCATCACCATATTAATAATAATAGGTAACGTGACAATACAAGTAACAATGAACAACACATGAACAAGACTGACCTTGTTGAACTTGGAAGCTGTCATCATGATCCCAGTAGAGAAGCCTGATGCAGTCCCGACAAGTGGTTGTTACCATCGCTAAATTGCGAAGTATATAAGCAATGCGGAAGCACTCCTCACAAAATGTAAAAGTGATTAATGTTTCAAAATCGACAAGGCGAGAGGGTTAGAGGTGTCACGGAGGTAATGGTCTGTAAAACTTGACTCACAGTGCCACTGAGCCACGGACATAATGTCATCCACAGGGACCCCACTAAACAGGGCAGTGGATGCCACGACACCGCGGACACTGTGAGCCTTGGCCACATCAACCTGTCTCCCGGTGGCGGATTTGTGACAAAACTGAATACACTCCACAATCCACCTAGAAATGGTGTCCTTAGAAGCCCTGCCATGGGGTTCAATATATGACAACCATAACGCTGATAGGTCGGTACGCCACTCCGAAGTACGCTGTTTGTACCGGAGCAGAGCCCGGACGGGGCACCATGCTTTAGAATTAGGATCATATCTAGTTAAAGATGGCAAAAAAATAGGTTGACCTGGATATTTCAATGACTGATTCTTAGCCAAGAAATTAATCCTAGGTAGAAGCTTAAGGCCTTCCCCTGTAACCACAAAACGGTCATCCTCGGCTGATAAGGCGTGAATCTCACTCCTACACCTTGCCGAGGCCGCAGCAATTAAAAATACAGTTTTAAGCGTTAACATTTTCATAGAAATGGAACTAAGTGGTTCAAAAGGCTTATCTCCTAGTACCTGAAGCACCAGAGATAAACTCCAAGACGGAATCAGTGGAGGATTCCTTGGTCTTAGATTGCCCATGCCTTTAATTAATACATTTAATGTACTTACTTCATCACTCCCCCTATTAGCCAAGCAAGGGATAACAGTCATTAATGCTGATTTGTAACCAGCAATAGAGTTAGGCTTGAGGCTATAGGCATCAGATAGGTGACAGAGGAAATCAGCCACTACCTGAATAGATGAGTCCATTGGATCAATACATCTTTTTGAGCACCACTCTGCAAATCTGTTGATTTTATAATTATATGCTCTGGAGGTTGACCCCCTCCTGGCTTTGGCCATAAACATGGCCGCTTGCTCAGAAAAGCCCTCCTTAATTCTAGATTCCTTGACAACATCCACGCAGTCAATCTGAACATTGACGGATTGTCGTGAACGGCCTTGCCCTGGAAGATAAGGTCGTCCATCAGAGGCAGAGGAACCGGACTGCAGACCAGAAGGTCCAGCAGATCCATATACCACGATAGGCTTGGCCAATCCGGGGCGATCAGAAGCACTTGGCACTCCTGCTGCCTGATTTTCTGAAGCACCTTTGGAATCAGGATTGCTGGAGGGAATGCGTATGCATACATTCCCCCCCAGCTGATAGCTAACGCATCTGTTGTGAAAGCGCTTGGGTCTGGAATCGGAGAGACGTACGTCGTCATCTTCGCATTCTTCTTCGTTGCGAACAAATCGATGTTGGGTTTCCCCCAATGGTCGAACAGACGATCCGCCACACATTGATTTAGTTGCCATTCCGTGGGTAAAACACTCATCCTTCGGCTCAATGAGTCTGCTAGCAGATTTAGCCTTCCCGGAATATGAACTGCCTTCAAGGTGATCCCATGATCTAGGCACCAACAAAGCAGTTTCCATGTCATCATACAGAGACTGGGCGACTTCGTTCCGCCCTGGCGGTTTATGTAAGTCACTACTGTTGAGTTGTCTGAACGAATTAGAACAATCTTGCCCTGAACTTTCTGTAAGAAATGTTCCAGGCCCAGGACTACTGCTCTTAGCTCTAGTAGATTGATATGTTCCTTGGACTGATCCAGATCCCAAAGCCCTGATATTGTGGACTCTTCCAGACAAGCTCCCCACCCCTCCATCGATGCATCTGTATACACAGTCACCTGAGGGTGGGGAAGGGTTAGCAAAACCCCCGGCAAGAGATTCTCTGTATTCAACCACCATTGCAGGTGGTGAATCAGAGGCGCCAACACTGACACGTTCGAGTCCAGCGAACCTGAACTCTGGGTCCACTGTGTCATGAGAAACAACTGGATCGGGCGCCTGCGCAAGGCGGCCTGCGGAATGACTGGTTCCAATGAAACCATCAACCCCAGCATTCTCAAGTAAACCCGTGCCAGGACATGACGACTGTCACACACAGAGTTGCCCATATGCGTCCTTTTGCGCGTATATACGCATAAAAATGGCAGAGGGACGCATACAAATTAACCCTCTGCGTCCCTGAGGACGCACAAGGGACGCAGTGAAAAAGAGTAACGGAAACTGGTAACTTTGCGTGTGCTTAATTAGCGATTATATTATCGTGTGTGTATATTTATTTGTGCATGTTTTTACTTTAAAAAATATACCTAATGTATTGTGTGTTCAATAAAAACGAACTTACTGCGTTGTTTAAGACTATTATTTGTTGTATGTTTTCTTGCACAACCCAAAGTTGTTAATGCCCATAAATCAGATTCAACTACCATATTTAATTGTAAACACAATCCCCAAATCATCCTTAGTATTCCATTTGCTCTAATTTTTTTAAATAATGAGTTTACATGCCCGATGTTAGTCGCCTTGTTTGGCCTACAAATTGCAAAAATACCCGCCATGTTTCTGTCTGTTGTGCTAAACGTCAGTGTGACGTGTCAGTATTTGATTGGATAACAGCGGAATCTCCCTCTAGAAGAACTCACGCTTGAGAAATCCAATACAACTGATCAAGCGTATACACGCGTGTTTGGGCGTCTTAACCCTTTCACAGCTCAGAACATAGGACAGATCACAAAGTTGTTATCACTAATCTGCTGAATATTTTGAAATTAATTTGTGCATGCCTACTTGCCTAACTTACAGGCAAAATATTTTTTTCTATTTAATTATCAAAATATCTAAATGGATGAAGGAATATATGGAAAATATTGTGATATCTTTTACATTTGAATGGTCATTTGACGGATTAGCGGCGGTGTCTTTGTATTGCTGTTTGAATAACGGTATCACTGCGCGCTATAAGCCGTCTTTTATTTAGCAATAGCGGCTGATTGATTGACTGATGGATTAGTGTTTATAATGTTTAACAATACTCGATCGTTAGGTTTTCCCAATTTCTCAACTAAATTGATATGAATAGAATCTGTCCGCTTAGTCATTCTCTTTGAATTTAAGACAATAATTGAGCAAATCATGCCGAGTATTAGACTTGATTTATCTGTGTATATATACGAGAGCAATCTTGACTTCATTAAATTAGTCAAAATGCAACGAAGCCTGTTTCAGTTTGGCGTTAAGCGACCTCTAGATTCTACATGTGCTGATAGTGATGATAACTATGAAAGTATGGCAAAGCGTAGCAAAACTTGTAGCGAGTCTTGCGACACCAGTGCGAAAATTTGTGAAAATGTGGTTAAAGTAAAGCAAGTGAAGTCTAGGAAATTCAGTGACGTTTGGTTAAAAACACCGGCGTATAGTAAATGACTTGAGGTTCTGGATGGTAAAATGAAGTGTACGTTTTGTAGCAGTGCGAAGAAGGCTAATAATTTCGTAAGCGGTAGTACAAATTATCAGAAATCCGCGTTAGACCGACATATTGCATCGCAAGACCACAAGGAGGCAGAGACTGCTTCCGTACTACGGATTCGATTAGAAAAATCAGTGGCCGCATCAAATGAAGAGTTCGATCGTCAGTTATGCCGGGACAAGAAGAGCCATGAGGCCCAGATCAGGACGGTATATATGATGAGTAAAAAGCTCATCCCAGCAGCGATGTTCAACAACATCGTCGATCTACAGGTAGGCGTACGTTAAAATATTGATTTTTTCCAAACAGCGTATAGCTCAAAGCTTCCCGATACAAGAGTCCTTATTGGATACACGCTAATGGGTTATCTATGCTTCAGCCAATCAGCAATCGCGTTACATAGTTACTCCCTATGAATTAGACATATCCGGCTGATATATTTTCACTAATTACGCAGTTTAATCTGATTTATACAGATTATTTTTGATAAATTATTGTTTTGTCTGATCTTAGCCTATGTTAGCCTATGTATTCCACTATATTTAGTCATTCCAGTTACATTATAAAAAATACGCCCGCATTATACCGAAGTAGGTCAAGTCGTCCTTGAGCAAACTCGTCCCAGTATTTCTGAAAATTTACCACTGGAATGACTGGCGCTGTTTAGAGCCAGTCATTCAAGTGTTAAACTTTCAAAAATGGGTCTTTTGGTGATCTACAATGGTGGCCAAAAGTGTTAAGTGCTAAAGGTTAATAAACTATGCATAGTTAATATTCTCTATATATATACATTAACAGTATTTACAATGTCATAACTAGTGCTTTCAACATGTTTAATAAAGTGCTTTATAATTAGATCAATGTGTTGTGTTTATTTTAAGAAAAAAACATGGGACCCCCATATTTCAGATGAGGACCCCATGGGACCCCCAGATTTTACAGTGGGACCCCCAAATCTGAGAGTGTGGGGTCCTTGGGACCCCCAAAAATCAGATGCTGTGGGCAACACTGGTCACACACCGACTGTATTACTGAGATGAGTCTTTGAACCCTCTCCTGAGTGGGATAAACATATCCCCTTTCCAGATCGAAGAACATGCCCAGGTAAACAAACTTCTGGGATGGAGTTAGCTCTGATTTTTGGAAATTGACTATCCAGCCCAAGTCCGTGAGAGTTTTCAAAACAATCTCCAGATTGGCCGATAACGTTTCCCGGGTGTGTGCTTTCAACAGCCAGTCGTCTATGTACGTGTGGACTGCTATGCTTCTCCTGCGGAGGTATGCAGTGATCGCGAGAACCACACGGGTGAAGACCCGAGGAGCCGTGGAAATTCCGAAGGGTAATACTCTGAATTCCCACTGTCTGCCCTGGAACGCAAATCTCAGGAAGCGACGGAAACTCATTTCTATGGGAATGTGGAAATAAGCATCCTTCAAATCTATTGACGCTGTCCACATTCCGCGCTCTAACCCCGCCAACACCGAGCGCACAGTCTCCATCTTGAAACTGGGCGTCTCTATGAACTTGTTCAATGGCTTGAGGTTGAGAATCGGCCTCCACCCTCCGGTGTTTTTCGTTACTAAGAACACGGTTGAATAGAAGCCCGGGCACCTCTGCGCCGGCTGAATGGCTTCCTTTTGTATGAGGGAATTTATTTCGTCCTCTATACACAACCTTTGATCTGGATCCCTCGGAATCGGAGTCCAGATCGGCACGAGAGACAGTCGTGATGGCGGGCCTGTCATCCACTCGGGACGATACCCCACTGAACGCCATCGCAAGACTAAACGGTCCTGAGTCAACCGCTTCCACTCTGGCAAGTGGCCGGCCAAACGGCCGCCCACCGGTCCACCTAGGGAGAGAGGTGGACATAAGGAGTGCGAGAGTGGCACTGTCTTCTCGGCCTGAAACACCGGGCGCCACGCCCAGCACCGCGCGCACCACGGTGCGCGGGTGGCTGCCTGGCTGGCTGCGCCTGGGGAGCCTGCGCCCCCCCCCTCTCGCTGCTGGCCGAATCGCACGCGGCCTAGACCGACGCTGCGCTGGTGGCTGGCCTCTGACCTGGCCAGCGCCACCTCGAGCCTGCAGGGGACGATACGCAGGGGGTGCTGCGCGAACGCGCTCCCGCCGGAGCACCTCAAACTGCTCACGCAGCGCCCTCTGGTTGCTGACCAGAGTCACCGTCTCCTGGAGGTGCCTACATCCCTCACCTCCAAAGAGACCAGGACCTGTCATAGGAGTTCGCAGCAGCCTATTACACAGGTCCTGGGACGGGCACAGATTGTCAAGGGCAAACGTGCGCCTCGCCCGGACACTCCTGGTCACCGCCCGCATCAAACAGTCCAGAGCCAGGTTGATACCATCCTGGATGGCTCTCTGGACTGTGACCGGGCTTGGCTGGCGTGAAGCGGATGCTGTTACCACCCCCTGTAACAGCTGGGAGACGTGGGACAGAGCAGCAATCGACGCTCTCCCACTCTCCTCCGCATCACGCAGCGCGGCATTAGCCGAACGCAACGCGTTCGAGCACAGGACACCCGTGTCAGAACGGGAGCCTGGCCGCGCATCTTCGCCCAAAGCCGCGCGATCATCTACGCTGGGCTTAGGCACCACACCGTACCGCTGGTAATCCAGGGGCACGATGCGGCAACGCCTAGCCAACTCGCGAGGGGCCTTCGCAAGACGCCCATTCACCTTAATGGACGTCTCTGCCGCCACAAACATGTCAACGACATGCTCAGCCAGCGGCAGAGATGGCATAGCGGTGGCAGTCGGCTTACCAGCTAACCACGGCCTATGGTCACGCTGGCTCGCCGACTGCTCCACGGGCAGATCTGGCCGAACACTTACCAGCCACTGGCAAGCGTCCGACCAATCCTCCTTCGTGGCTAACTGCGAGCGCTCTACTAGACGAGGGCCTTCGTCTTCCTCCTGAGCGCACGCAGTTGTACTAGACGGCGGATATGCTGATACCCCTGGCAAGCCAGGGAAAGCATGCGGGCCCGAAAGAACAGGCATGCTAAACTCCCTGGCTTGACCAGGAGCAGGCGCCGTGGTAGAGCGCAGGGTAGACACCGCCCCACCACGGCCCTGGCCAGTACCAGCGATACTCTCGGCAAGCCGAGGTACGCGGTAACCGTGGCCATCAGCACCGCCGAGGGTCACCTTCTGGACCGTGGATTAAACGAAATCTAGGATTTCTTTTTTCACGAGAGAGTTGATACTTACCTCCCTAATACTTTTGATATTGCTAAATATCGGCTTTCACTCAATAAAACACTCAGATTAAAAACAGTTAGGTGCCCCTACTGGGCAGGGAGTCAGAGGTAGTCCGGCGGATGCTCGCCCCACCACCGTGCATGCGCCGACTACTACTTCCTCTGGCTCATTTATTGGCTAACACATGCAACTACCAAGAGCCTGAATATCGAGCCTCTGTGGGGCGGAGAGGCCGGGTCAGTATCTAGGGAGGTAAGTATCAACTCTCTCGTGAAAAAAGAAATCCTAGATTTCGTTTATTTCACATCAAGAGCATACTTACCTCCCTAATACTTTTGATATTGCCAGAATTCGAAAGTGAATCTGGCGGGAGGGAGGCGAGGTCAAAAGACCAGCTCTTCCCTCTACGCTTTCAAGCGTTTAAGGCACTTATGACGTCTGAAACTGTGTGAAAACACAGTCAGGATTTGATAAACCATCGGATAACACAACCGATGCCTGAGAGATGACCGATTTGTCATATGCGCTCCCCCCCCACCCTTGGGAGGAAGATTAAATGACCTCAATGTCCTACACGCTCTCTTCGTACTAGTGCCAAGTACTATAGGACAGAGACGAAAAGGCTCCATTTTCGTATACTCTCTCTAAAGAACCACAACCCACATAAACCATCACCATATTAATAACACTGGGTAACGTGACAATACAAAACAATGAACAACACATGAACAAGACTGACCTTGTTGTACTAGGAAGCTGTCATCATGAATCCAGTAGAGAAGGATGATACAGTCCCGACAAGTGGTTGTCACCGTCGCTGAATGGCGAAGTATATAAGCAATGCGGAAGCACTCTTCACAAACATAAAGCGGTTATTGTTTCAAAATCGACAAGGCGAGAGGGTTAGAGGTGTCACGGAGGTAATGGTCTGTAAAACTTGACTCACAGTGCCACTGAGCCACTGACATAATATCATCCACAGGGACCCCACTAAACAGGGCAGTGGATGCCAGGACACCGCGGACACTGTGAGCCTTGGCCACGTCAACCTGTCGCCCGGTGGCGGATTTGTGACAAAATTGAATACATTCCACAATCCACCTAGAAATGGTGTCCTTAGACGCCCTACCATGGGGTTCAATATATGACAACCATAACGCTGACTGGTCGGTACGCCACTCCGAAGTACGCTGTTTGTACCGGAGCAGCGCCCGTACGGGGCACCATACTTTAGAATTAGGATCATATCTAGTTAAAGATGGCAAAAAAATAGGCTGACCTGGATATTTCAATGACTGATTTTTAGACAAGAAATTAATCCTAGGTAGAAGCTTAAGGCCTTCCCCTGTAACCACAAAACGGTCAACCTCGGCTGATAAGGCGTGAATTTCACTCCTACGCCTCGCCGAGGCCGCAGCAATTAAAAATACAGTTTTAAGAGTTAACATTTTCATAGAAATGGAACTAAGTGGTTCAAAAGGCTTATCACCTAGTACCTGGAGCACCAGTGATAAACTCCAAGACGGAATCAGTGGAGGATTCCTTGGTCTTAGATTGCCCATGCCTTTAATTAATACATTTAATGTACTTACTTCATCACTCCCCCTATTAGCCAAGCAAGGAATAACAGTCATTAAAGCTGATTTATAACCAGCAATAGAGTTAGGCTTGAGGCTATAGGCATCATATAGGTGACAGAGGAAATCAGCCACTACCTGAATAGATGATTCCATTGGATCAATACATCTTTTTGAGCACCATTCTGCAAATCTGTTGATTTTATAATTATATGCTCTGGAGGTTGACCCCCTCCTGGCTTTGGCCATAAACATGGCCGCTTGCTCAGAAAAGCCCTCCTTAATTCTAGATTCCTTGACAACATCCACGCAGTCAATCGGAACATTGACGGATTGTCGTGAAGGGCCTTGCCCTGGAAGATAAGGTCGTCCATCAGAGGCAGCGGAACCGGATTGCAGACCAGAAGGTCCAGCAGATCCGTATACCACGATCGGCTTGGCCAATCCGGGGCGATCAGAAGCACTTGGCACTCCTGCTGCCTGATTTTCTGAAGCACCTTTGGAATCAGGATTGCTGGGGGGAATGCGTATGCATACATTCCCTCCCAGCTGATAGCTAACGCATCTGTTGCGAAAGCGCTTGGGTCTGGAATCGGAGAGACGTACGTCGTCATCTTCGCATTCTTCTTCGTTGCGAACAAATCTATGTTGGGTTTCCCCCAATGGTCGAACAGACGATCCGCCACACATTGATTTAGTTGCCATTCCGTGGGTAAAACACTCATCCTTCGGCTCAATGAGTCTGCTAGCAGATTTAACCTCCCCGGAATATGAACTGCTTTCAAGGTGATCCCATGATCCAGGCACCAACAAAGCAGTTTCCATGTCATCATACAGAGACTGGGCGACTTCGTTCCGCCCTGGCGGTTTATGTAAGTCACTACTGTCGAGTTGTCTGAACGAATCAGAACAATCTTGCCCTGAACATTCTTTAAGAAATGTTCCAGGCCCAGGACTACTGCTCTTAGCTCTAGTAGATTGATATGTTCCTTGGACTGATCCAGATCCCAAAGCCCTGATACTGTGGACTCTTCCAGACAAGCTCCCCACCCCTCCATCGATGCATCTGTATACACAGTCACCTGAGGGTGGGGAGGGGTTAGCAAAACCCCCGGCAAGAGATTCTCTGTATTCAACCACCATTGCAGGTGGTGAATCAGAGGCGCCAACACTGACACGTTCGAGTCCAGCGAACCTGAACTCTGGGTCCACTGTGTCATGAGAAACAACTGGATCGGGCGCCTGCGCAAGGCGGCCTGCGGAATGACTGGTTCCAAAGAAACCATCAAGCCCAGCATTCTCAAGTAAACCCGTGCCAGGACATGACGACTGTCGCACACCGACTGTATTACCGAGATGAGTATTTGAACCCTCTCCTGAGTGGGGTACACATACCCCGTCTCCAGATCGAAGAACATGCCCAGGTAAACAAACTTCTGGGATGGAGTTAGCTCTGATTTCGGGAAATTGATCATCCAGCTCAAGTCCGAGAGAGTTTTCAAAACAATCTCCAGATTGGCTGACAACGATTCCCGGGTGTGTGCTTTCAACAGCCAGTCGTCTATGTACGTGTGGACTGCTATGCTTCTCCTGCGGAGGTATGCAGTGATCGCGAGAACCACACGGGTGAAGACCCGAGGAGCCGTGGAAATCCCGAAGGGTAACACCCTGAATTCCCACCGCCGGCCCTGAAATGCAAATCTCAGGAAGCGACGGAAACTCCTCTCTATGGGAATGTGGAAATAAGCATCCTTCAAATCTATTGACGCTGTCCACATTCCTCGCTCTAACCCCGCCAACACCGAGCGCACAGTCTCCATCTTGAAACTGGGCGTCTCTATGAACTTGTTCAATGGCTTGAGGTTGAGAATCGGCCTCCACCCTCCGGTGTTTTTCGTTACTAAGAACAGGGTTGAATAGAAGCCCGGGCACCTCTGTGCCGGCTGAATGGCTTCTTTTAGTATGAGGGAATTTATTTCCTCCTCTATACACAACCTCTGATCCGGATCCCGTGGAATAGGAGTCCAGATCGGCGCGAGAGACAGTCGCGATGGCGGGCCTGTCACCCAGTCGGGACGATACCCGACTGAAAGCCATCGCAAGACTAAACGGTCCTGAGTCAACCGCTTCCACTCTGGCAAGTGGCCGGCCAATCGGCCGCCCACCGGTCCACCTAGGGATAGAGGTGGACATAAGGAGTGCCAGAGTGGCACTGTTCTCTCGGCGTGAAACACCGGAGTGGTTCCCACCGCGGTAACCAGGCCATCAGGCCCGATTGCCGCGACCAGATCCCCGCGCGCCCCGCCCAGCGCCGCGCGCACCACGGTGCGCGGGCGGCTGTCTGGCTGGGTGCGGCTGGGGAGCCTGCGCCCCCCTCGCTGCTGGCCGAATCGCCCGTGGCCTAGGCCTACGTTGCGACGGTGGCTGGCCTCTGACCTGGCCAGCACCACCTCGAGCCTGCAGAGGACGATACGCAGGGGGTGCCGCGCGAACACGCTCCCGCCGGAGCACCTCAAACTGTTCACGCAGCACCCTCTGGTTGTTAACCAGAGTGACCGTCTCCTGGAGGTGCCTGCATCCCTCACCTCCAAAGAGACCAGGACCTGTCATAGGCGTCCGCAGCAGCCTATTATACAGGTCCTGGGATGGGCACAGATTGTCAAGAGCAAACGTGCGCCTCGCCCGGACACTTCTGGTCATCGCCCGCGTCAAACAGTCCAAAGCCAGGTTGATACCATCCTGGATGGCTCTCTGGACTGTTACCGGGCTTGGCTGGCGTGATGCGGAGGCCGCTACCACCCCCTGTAGCAGCTGGGAGACGTGGGACAGAGCGGCAATCGACGCCCTCCCACTCTCCTCCGCATCACGCAGCGCGGCATTCGCCGAACGCAACGCGTTCGAGCACAAGACTCCCGTGTCAGAACGGGAGCCCGGCCGCGCATCTTCGCCTAAAGCCGCGCGATCATCAACGCTTGGCTTTGGCACCACACCGTACCGCTGGTATTCCAGGGGCACGATGCGGCAACGCTTCGCCACCTCGCGAGGGGCCTTCGCGAGACGTCCATTAACCTTAATGGACGCCTCCGCCGCTTCGAACATGTCCACGACATGCTCAGCCAGCGGCAGAGATGGCATAGCGGTAGCCGCCGGCCTACCAGCTAACCACGGCCTATGGTCACGCTGGCTAGCCGGCAGCTCCACGGGTAGATCGGGCCGAACGCTTACCAGCCACTGGCAAGCATCCGACCAATCCTCCTCCGTGGCTAACTGCGAGCGCTCTACTAGACGAGGGCCTTCGTCTTCCTCCAGAGCACTCACAGTTGACATCGACGGCGGATAAGCTGATACCCCTGGCAAGCCTGGAAAAGCATGCGGGCCCGAGAGAGCAGGCATGCTAAACTCCGCGGCTTGACCAGGAGCAGGCGCCGTGGCAGAGCGTGGGGTAAACACCGCCCTACCGCGGCCCTGACCAGCACCAGCGACACCATCGGCAAGCCGAGGTATGCGGTATCCGTGGTCAACAGCACCGCCCGGGGACACCTTCTGGATCGTGAAATCTACTCCTGCGAGAGTAGAACCACGGAACACGTCGCCTGTATTCCCCGCGAGGGGTGCACAGACGTCGTATTCCATGGCCACGTCCTCAGAAGGCGACCCTAGCAGGAGATCCTCTTCCTCCTGGCCAGAAAGATTAGACTCCGGGTCAGCAAAGAGAGCTAACCCGGACTGGCCAGGAAAGGTGCCATAGGAGGCTTTGACACCTTCGGCGCGCGGATACCCGGGGTCTGATGAGCAGACCGCGGGTCCCAGCAACAACCGTTGTCCACGGCCCCTCGGCGCGGCGCCATGCCTGCTGCCAGGGTCTTGGACTGCCCCCAACAAAGGGGCCACCTCTGAATCCACAAACGGACCGGACCTAAAGAGACCGGATTCAGAGGCGGGGATCACCTGCTCGTAAGCAGATGCCGAGGACAACAAAGGAGCTGGCCCAGGGAGCATGCCGCGAAGCAACTCTGGGACCAAATCCTTTATTGTCCTCTGCATCTCTTGCAACATTTCGGACCTGAAGGCCTCCATATCCACCGCGGATGAGGCCTTCTTCTTACCCTTCTTACTACCCTCCTTCTTCTTCTTCCTCTCTTCCTCCATCACCTTCTCCCTTGCCTGCAATGAGAGAAAATCAGACATTAGATCTCCCCCCCACTGCTTACATACGTCGCACTTCAGCAACGGTCCACAGGGACTGCAGCTGAAGCACAAGTGCGGAACGAATCTGTTCTTCAGAAACCTCCCGCAGGACGGGCAACCAGGTCTCTGAAACAGGACAAAGGACAGGGACAATGAGCAAGATAGTTAAGGTTAGCGAACTCAAAACCAACTAAAAAGAGAGGGACAGGATCCTCAAGATCGCAAATCAAGAAGAACCAGCCTTGGACAAAACGTTAAATGTTAATAAAGGCCAAGGCCGATTATGACGTCATCACTCCCGTGACCAAAATAATCGATCCGCAACAAGCACCAAGTGCAAGAACGAATTGTATAAGTAACCGGAACATTCCCGTTGAATTGGCATTTCAAGTACACAACAATCAGATATACAGAGATAACTCCTTCCAATTCTAGCATTGGCAAAAAAGGAAATTATCTCCCCTTTTGTTTATCAATAATTAGATACCTGACACTTGTACAGACAAACCATCCAACGTGATGTACCGGAGAACTCCACCATAGTACGCCTCTACATTCTCTCCACCGAAGGGGAAGGAATTGGATCAAGAGGACAAAGTGAGAAGACCTTTATACCAAGTCTCCAACTCACTGAACATAGATCTTTTGGTTAGATAACCTAACAGTATTAGTAGGAAATGGAACCGTGGTGGAGAGAAAACATATCCTCTTGTGCCGAGAAGTCCATCAAAGCTTCTACGTGATACCTGTGGACAAAAACACAAAGAGAAATGAGACTTATGAAGCACCATGTTGTAAAAAACCAACACAAACAGGCGCTAATCACGGTAAGCGCGAGTCCCGGAAACACATTAAACCGGGACAAAACACGCTAGCATATCAAAGAAATCACCTGATAAAGAGATCCAGCTCCTTCCAAAGGTGAGTCCTCTCTTTCCGACATGCCTCGAACGTACAAGAATCGTCAAATGAGTAAAAAACAAGGTAGACGCGCAGAAAATGTAAAGTAGCACAAAACCGCATGTAACCCTTAGCCAATAAATGAGCAAAGAGGAAGTAGTAGTCGGCGCATGCGCGGTGGTGGGGCGAGCATCCGCCGGACTACCTCTGACTCCCTGCCCAGTAGGGGCACCTAACTGTTTTTAATCTGAGTGTTTTATTGAGTGAAAGCCGATATTTAGCAATATCAAAAGTATTAGGGAGGTAAGTATACTCTTGATGTGAAATCTACTCCTGCGTGAGTAGAACCATGGAACACGTCGCCTGTATTCCCCGCGAGGGGTGCACAGACGTCGTACTCCATGGCCACGTCCCCAGACGGCGACCCTAGCAGGTAATCCTCTTCCTCCTGGCCAGAAAGGTTAGGCTCAGGGTCAGCAAAGAGAGCTAACCCGGACTGGCCAGGGAAGGTGCCATAGGAGGCTTTGACACCCGCGGCGCGCGGATACCCAGGGTCTGATGAGCAGACCGCGGGTCCCAGCAACAACCGTTGTCCACGGCCCCTCGGCGCGGCACCAAGCCTGCTGCCAGGGTCGTGGACCGCCCCCATCAACGGGGCCACCTCTGAATCCCCCTCGAACAACGGAACGGACCTATGGAACTCGGATTCAGAGGCGGGGATCACATGCTCCGAAGCAGATGCTGAGGACAACAAAGGACCTGGCCCAGGAAGCATGCTGCGAAGCAACTCTGGGACCAAATCCTTTATTGTCCTCTGCATCTCTCCCAACATTTCGGACCGGAAGGCCTCCATATCCACCGCGGATGAGGCCTTCCTCTTACCTTTCTTACCACCCTCCTTCTTCGCCTTCCTCTCCTCTTCCATCACCTTCTCCCTCGCCTGTAACGACAAAAAATCAGCCATTAGCTCACCCCCCACTGCTTACAGACATCGCATTTTAGCAACGGTCCACAGGGACTGCAGCTAAAACACAAATGCGGTGCAAAACGGTCCTTTAAAAACCGACCACAGGACGGGCAACCAGGTCTCTGAAACAGGACAAAGGACGAGGACAATGAGCAAGATAGTTACGGTTAGAAAACTCAAAACCAAACTAAAAGAGAGGGACAGGATCATAAAGATCACTAATCAAGAAGAAACCAGCGTTGGACAAAACTTTAAATGTTAATAAAGAGCAAGGCTGATTATGACGTCATCAATCCCTTAACAGAAATTAATCGGTCCGCAACAATCATCCAAGTGCAAGGAACAATTGTATTCATAACCAGAACATCCGCAAAAGGATATTCAGACTACACATCATCAGATACAGAATGATAACAATGGTAAAAAAAACAGTCATTATTTTTTCAAATAATTCATATTACCCCATATCATTAATTAGATACCTGACACCATGTATAGACAAACCATCCACCGCGATGCACTGGAGCACTCCACCAAGACTACGCCTCTTCACTCTCTCCACCTTGGGGGAAGGAATTGGATCAAGAGGGCAAAGTGAGAAGACCTTTATAGTAAGCCTCCGACTCACTGAACATAGACTTTTTGGTTAGATAACCTAACAGTATTAGTAGGAAATGGAACCGTGGTGGAGAGAAACAAACCCTCCTGTGCTGAGAAGTCCACCAATAATCCAAACTGATACCTGTGGACATAAACACAAAGAGAATTTAGTCTTATAAAGCACCATGTTGGAAAAACCCAACTCAAACAGGCGCTATCACGGTAAGCGCGAGTCCCGGAAACACATTACACCGGGGAAAAAACTCGCTAGAATATCATTGAAATCACCTGATAAAGAGCTCCAGTCCCCTCCTCTGGTGAATTCGTTCTCTCTGACATCTTTCCTCAATAGAATTGAACTCAACAGACGCGAAAATAGGCTCAAATGCGTAGAAAACTTGTAGATAACTGCAAGCGCATGTGAATCCTTTGCCAATAAATTAGCAAAGAGGCAGTAGTAGTTGGCGCATGCGCGGTGGTGGGGCTGGCATCCGCCGGACTACCTCTGACTACCTGCCCAGTAGGGGCACCTAACTGTTTTTAATCTGAGTGTTTTATTGAGTGAAAGCCAATATTTAGCAATATCAAAAGTATTAGGGAGGTAAGTATACTCTTGATGTGAAAATGAAGAGAAAGGGAAAGCAAGACTAAAGAGATTCTAACAACCATAGAATAAAAAAGAAAAGAGGAAGAATAGAGCAAAGCAAATTGAATCAGAACCAAGGAAATATTATTAGAAGAAGAATCTGAACGATCAGGCAATTCATACCCGTAAGCTCTAAAATAACTCCCGGAAAGTGCCAGTAAAAGCTGATAAACTGGAAATGGAATTAGGTATCTATCCAGATCTAACAGACCCAGACAACACCTCTCAAACCGGAAGTGAAAGCACTACTACCGGAAATAGATAAAACAATAATGGAACCGGAAACGGTAGTTGGAAGTTAAGCCGGCTCTAACAGACCTGGAAATGAACTTCTCATACCAGAAGTAGAAGCACTACTACCGGAAACAGATACAACGAAACCGGAACCGGAAACGGAAGTATGATGCTAGGCAGGATCTAACAGACCCGGAAAAGCACCCCTCCTACCGGAAGTAGATACATACTCGGAAACGAGAAAGAAAAAACCCAAAAAAAACCCAAACAAAAAAAACAAACTGGAAACGGAAAATGAAGACAGAAGTTTGACCGGATCTAACAAACCCGGAAAGCACTTCTCAAACTTGTAGCATTTTCTCAACATCACTACAATAGCTGAAGTGAAATAACCATAACCAGAAATAAATAATGGATGTTTGACCAGATCTAGCATACCCTGACAAGCACCTCTCATACCATGCTACTACTGCCGGAAACAGAAAAGAGGCAAAACTGGAACCGGAAATGATAACAGATGATAGGCCAGATCTAACAGATCTGGAAAATAATGTCTCCTACCAGAAGCAGATACACTACCACCGGAAACAGTAGCTTAAGCAGAACCGGAAATTGATAATAGATGATTAGCAGGATCTAAAAGACCTGGAAAATCATCACTCCTCCCGGAAGCAGATATTCTACCAGAAGTGAAGAGGAACCGGATATAGAAAACAGATGATTAGCAGGATCTAAACGACCTGGAAAATCATCTCTTCAACCGGAAGCAGATACACCTCTACCAGAAACGGAAGTTGAAGCAGAGCCGGAAATTGATAATAGATGATTAGCAGGATCTAACAGACCTGGAAATCATCACTCCTACCGGAAGCAGATACACTACTACCAGAAGAAAAGTGGAACCGGATATTAAAAACAGATGATAAGCAAGATCTAAGACCTGGAAAATCAACTCTCCACCCGGAAGCAGAAAAACTACTACCGGACAAGGAAGAGGAAAGACCATAACCGGAAATGAATAACTGATGCTAGGCCAGGTCTAACAGATCTGAAAAAATAATCTCTCCTACTGGAGGCAGAAACACTACTACCGGAAATGGAGCGGAACCGGAACCGGAAAATGATAACAGATTCTTAGCAGGATCTAACAGACCCTGAAATCATCTCTCCTACTGGAAGCAGATACACTACTAACTGGAACGGAAGTGGAAAAAACTGGAACCGGAAATAGATAACTGATGCGTGGTCGGATATAACAGACCCGGAAAAGCACCTCTCATATCGGAAGTTACTACCGGAAACGGATGTAAAAATAAGTGGAGAAATACCACAAAAACAGCCAGATGAAAAAGAGAGTGAGACTCTGAATGTCCAGCCAAGCCAAAACAATCTCAGAGCTAATATCCAGACGCCAGTCAAACCAGCAGCAATACTGGATTTAGAATCCGCTTGCCCGGACAAGCCAGGAGCAATAACGGGAGCGGACATATTATTTCATCTCTCCTACCAGAAGCAGATACACTACTACCGGGAATGGAAGTGGAAAAAACCGGAACCGGAAATAGATAACCGATGCGAGGTCGGATCTAACAGACCCAGAAAAGCACCTCTCATATCGGAAGTTACTACCGGAAACGGATGTAAAAATAAGTGGAGAAATAAAATGAAAACAGCCAGATGAAAAAGAGAATGAGACTCTGAATGTCCAGCCAAGCCAAAACAATCACAGAGCTCATATCCGGACACCCGGTCAAACCAGCAGCAATACCGGATTTAGAACCCGCTTGCCCGGACAAGCCAGGAGCAATAATGGGAGCGGACATAGAGATCAAAGATCTCTAAACATACTGGCTACAGCTGCATGGGATGAATAATCAGTAACTTCCGTCACCGACGCCACTGTATGAGAGTAATGCACCCCCTCAAGACTTATATGGTCTCTAGACTGAGACTTACCGGAAGTCTACAACAGGCATTAAGAGAAACCAAAGCCTTAGTCAACAAAAGACGTAATACATGCCTGGTCATGAAAGACATGGGATTCCCCCATTAACGAAAACGGCCGCAAGAATTATGACTATCATCTTAATCAGACTAATTCTTTATAAAATCATGAAATAGAAAAATCTGTTCATATGCTTATATAATAAGCGTACTTAACAAGAGATCTCTAGATATGGAAATCAGCTAAAGAAACAAAACCTCTATACAAGAGGCTGAGAAATGGATTTTAAAATCTCACTGAAAGACCAAGAATTTACGAAGATTCGGAAGATTACTATTTTTATGTAAGTCCTAAATATTAATAAGCGAGTACTAAGGGTTTTTTATTCTAAAGCATGGTTTGATTGATGATATTAAATAGGCATGAATTGTAATACCTAAAAAACGGGAGTATTTGACATGAAAACTGGTAACTCATAAACCAGAGTTAAAAACTCCAAAAAAAACCACGAAGTATACAATAGACATAATTAGGGAGATTAGAGTTTATAATAGTCCTGATTACTGAATCAGAAAACTCTTAAATATGTAGCTGATCTTCAGCGCAAAGCTGTAAAAACTTAAGCTGGATAGCAGGCCAACTGTTCTGCTTGCAGAATATTTGAAAAGTGAATCTGTTTCCCATTTGGGATCTATTGCTCATGCGCGGGCACGCTTAGTGACAGGCGTCACCAAGGAGCGAGTACAGACTGGTGCCAGTCTATACGGAGGCTTATGCTGGGGGTTCCCTCACCAGTAGCCTGGTTAAGGGTATGCATGGTGATGATATAGGCATAAGGGAGTATGTAAGAGAGCATAAAAATCTTATTCTGGTAGCTAAATGCAAATATCTGATTTAGCAAGTAGTGATTGAACGGTCAAGATGTTTTTGTGGTGTAATAACAACTGAGGTTACTCACCTCCAATTCTTCCTCAGATCTTACATCTATCACATGTAATTTCTCTGTTGTATCTAAGGCAACCAATGTCCGTGCGTTCAACCACTGAAAAACAAAGTTTAACAATTTAATGGTCAAATCAGTTAAAATGGACTTTTGCAGTGGTCTTGACGAATGCCTATTTCGAGGCCAAAAGAAGATGATTTTTGAAAATTGACACTGGAATTCCTGGCTCAATAAGGCCAAAATAAAAAAAATAGTTTTGTTTCCTGTAAACCTCCCTGGTGAAATTATTCTTTTTCTTCACCCGGCCGGGAATAAAAAAATTTTCTACCCAGCATAAATGCTAAAACATCCATACATTTGTATAAATTACAATGTTTTTAAGGCCATTTGTATGCAATGTGAATCCCTTTAGCTAATTGTGACATGAAAAACATGACAAATTTGCCAATTATAACTATATTTATTGGATATCTAGTCAAATATTTGAAAAACAAATATTTATGACCTTTTTAAAATAAATTAATTGAAACAAAATTTCCTCACCCCTACTGAGGTCGTTTTTTCACAACCCGGTTTGCAGGAAATACATTTTTTTCTATGGATGGCCTAAGCGAGCCAGTCATTCCAGTGGTAAATTTTTAAAAATTGTTATCCTCTTGCAAATATTTTTATTTTCATGAACAAATTCGAAGGGTTAAAGCAGATATGAGCTAAGACAATATCACGATTGTTTATTATTCCTTTAAGCCTTTCACCGACAAATTACTAAAAAAAATTAAATTCCTTATGATGCCTCGCGTACTCTATTGAATATCTTGAAATTAATAGGACTGGAACGGCTTCCTGTCAAATTAATTTCAAAATAGTCAACCATTTTCTTGTATGGTTGGCTTGAACATGCGATATGGTGAATTCTTCGGTGAATGAGTTAACCCTTTAATGACTAAATTTGTTCAAAACAATTAAAATATGACAATTTGTGGGCAAAGAGAAGACTATTTTTGTAAAATAAACACTTGAATGACTGGCTCAGTTATTGAGCCAGTCACTCTAGTGGTAAATTTTCAAGAATAGACTGCTCTTGGCCTGCAAATGGACGTTCCAGAAGACCACTACAGAGGCCGGTAAGTTGTGGAATATTTTGAAAACAGTTTGACTGGGGGGCTTTTATGGTTATGACGTTATGGTTATGACGGGCGCTATTGCAAATATGTGTGTACATGTTCCCTTTGTATGGTTGTGAATGTCATTGAGAAGAAACCGGAAACATTCAATACAAAATACTTCGGCAAAATTGGAAATCTTTTGGCCAAACAATGTTTTAAATGAATAGCTTAGAACAACATCAGGAGTCCTAACAAAGAATGAATCCAATCTGTCACTCAAGTATATGATGCTATAATCAGCTACGTCACATGTAGGCTGACGTCACAATCATAATTGACAGACAATACTCCTGTCATTAAGCTGGAATAGTCTGTCAAGTGTACAGATTGTATGTCTTTGATGGATTTACTATTGAGTAAACATTCTGTTGAGTATTTTGAAACTAATTTGACGGGACGATGGCGGAAACAGCACCCATTGAAATTAGATTCAAAATATTCAACAGGTTACCTAGTATATAATTAGCTTGAAAATCGCATTCTGAGAATTCATGGTTCAATGTATATAGATCGATTTCACGCACTTGAAAGTGGGTGGAGCTTAGCTATAAATGGGTGGGGCATAGCTAGAAATGGATCCATCTACTGCATTACTGGTCAGCTGAGAGTGCTGAGGGTAGCTTGGTCAGTTTCAGAATGGCACCCTCTGCATTTCCTACGGTAGCACTCAAATGGAGACTCTAGGGGGAAATGTAAACGAGGGAATCCAAAGGAAACCGGGAGAAAAACTTAGTGACAAATATAACTCTTTAATGGTCAAGCCAGCCAAAGATGGTCTTAGCAGTGGTCATGGACAAGGCACATTTATAGGCCTAGAGAAGACAATTTTTGAAAATTTATCTCTGGAACGACTGGCTTGATAATCAAGCCAGTCAGTCTAGTGGTAAATTTTCAAAAAACGGTCTTCTCTTAACCTGCAAATGGACATTTTCTAAGAGAAAAATTAATATTTCTTGGACAAATATACTGACTAAGTGGTCAATGGGAATCTGTACAGGCCCTCCCAGAATGATCACTTTGACAAACTGTTTTTCAATGGAGTTAGCTCTGTTTCATCATTGTACTCTATCACATCTCAGACAAGTGACATCTATTTCTTAAGAATGTGACATCTTATTGTGATGTCAGTTGAGGTGACGTCAGTTGCATCATAAAAGACTATTAGATTGGATCCGTAAATTCATACATTCCAGTCTAGGGTGTCATGGGAGAAAACAGACAATACATGTACCTTGATAGTTAGAAGTCTATAATTGAGCTTCATTTTCTGAAGACCTTGACATCGAATGTCCTGTGGATTGGTTCCTATAACCTATTCAGATAAAGTAGTAAGAAATTTACAAAATATTTAATATCCAATTCATCTAGGATCCTAATACAATAACTACATCATGTTAACCTTTTAATAAATTACATTGCTCAGTGTAGTAAATTCAAGGTCTTAAAATATTATCAAAAACGTCATTTATTTTAACCTTAATCTAAATCAAAGATGCTGATGAATAAAATGAGTTGCATGGTTTCCAACACTCTCCCATCACCCATCTCTCTTCTTCATACTTTACCATCCACAAGCGACCCCCCCCCCCCCCAGGTGTTACCTTTAATGGTCAAGCTGGCCAAAAACGGCTTCTGCAGTGGCTGCAGACTGAAAGAAGACTATTTTTTAAGATTTAGCACTGGAATGACTGGCTCAGTAACCGAGCCTGTCATTCCAGTGATGTATTTTCAAAAATAGTCTTCTCTTGGTCTTCAAATGGACATTTTCTATGAGAACATTAATAAAATTTTCTTGAACAATTTGAGGGATAGAGTTTAATTAAATAATTTTAATTCATACCTGGTAGAAATATATTGTTGACTCTCTCGCGAATGCCAAGACTGGATCAACAACACGATCCTGATCTGAGATCTGGATGATCACAAACTGCCATGCCAGCAAGGGCAAGGTTGAAGGGTCACCCTAATTGTAGAATCATAATAATAATAATATTAATAATAATAATAATAATAATAATAATAATAATAATAATAATAAAATAATAACTAGATTGATCGGTCGATGACACGTCATCGCAAATCCCCATGTCCACCCCTTAGAACTTTTGACACACCCCACCGCCGGGGCGGAGCCAAATGTAAATGTCATTTTGCACTCCGCGATCATATGGGTAACTGACATACCAAATTTGGTTGAATACCATCCAACAGTGTCAGAGGAGTTGCCTTACAATCAATTTCATGACCTTTTGACCCCATCCCCCACCATGGGGGCGGGCCCAAATGTAAATGTGCTTATGTACTCCACATCGATATGGGGTAATCCATAGACCAAATTTGTTTGAATTCTGTCCGACAGTTTCGGAGGAGAGGCGTTACAATCAATTTCTGCAGGTTTAAATTTGACCTTTTGACGCCTCCCCGACCACCTGGGGGCTGTGGCAAATCTAAATGACCTCTTAACTCCACAATCATATGGGTAACTCAGATATCAAATTTAGTTGAGTTCCGTTTAACGATTTCAGAGGAGTTGTGTTACAACTGATTTGACCTTTTGACCCCTGCCACACACCCCTGGGGGCGGAACCAAATCTAAATATCGTCTTGCAAAGCAGAATCATATGGGTAACCCACATACCAAATTTGATTTAATTCCATTCAGGAGATAGTGTGATGGCTGGACGGACAGACGGACAGAGGCGACTACAATATCCCGGACAGTTTTTAAAAAAGTGGGGATAATAATAATAACATGACGTCAGCTGGAGGCTGACATACACCCCGCCCCCAACATGAGTGATTTCCAATACCATTTATACAGTAAAAGTGATTGCAAATCAATCATACTTGACTGATGCACACACTTTTAACACTAGGAACATCTTTGTGTGGTGTAGAATCATCCTGTCAAGTTTCAAACAGTTCTCCCTCCCTCCCTCCCTCCCTCCCTCCCTCTCTCTCTCTCAAACGGTTGGAGTTGCAATGACAACATTTTGGGACGTATGTAGCTACGGATAGACGAGATGGACCGATGAACATTTTTTAACATTAGGCACATCTTTGGGTGCTGGAGAATTAAGTAAAAAAAAATGGAGCTTTCCAATTTTAGCTATGCCCCGCCCGTCTCTAGCTAAGCTCCCCCCACACCTCGCTCGTGTTGGGATCGATCAATCCATGAACTTCCCGACTATCAATTTCCAGAAGACTATACAGATAAGCTGTTGAATATTTTTGAAACTAATTTGATTGTGTGCTGTTGCTGCAATATGTTGCTGCCTATGCTGCCCAGTCACATTACTTTCAAAATATTCAATAGCATCTTTATTAAATAGTAGACATACAATTCGTACAACACCGCTTAGTCACCAATTATGCGTTCATGACATACTTTAAACGAAATCTAGGATTTCTTTTTTCACGAGAGAGTTGATACTTACCTCCCTAATACTTTTGATATTGCTAAATATTGGCTTTCACTCAATAAACACTCAGATTAAAACAGTTAGGTGCCCCTACTGGGCAGGGAGTCAGAGCGTAGTCTGGCGGATGCCAGCCCCACCACCGCGCATGCGCAGACTAGCACTTCCTCTGACTAGATTATTGGCTGACACACATGCAACTATTAAGAGCCTGAAGACCGAGCCTCTGTGGGGTGGAGAGGCCGGGTCCGTATCTAGGGAGGTAAGTATCAACTCTCTCGTGAAAAAAGAAATCCTAGATTTCGTTTATTTCACTTCAAGAGTATACTTACCTCCCTAATACTTTTGATATTGCCAGAATTCGAAAGAGAATCTGGCGGGAGGGAGGCGAGGTCAAAAGACCAGCTCATCCCTATACGCTTTTCTGCGTTTAAGGCACTTAAACTTCTGAAACTGTACGAAAAACAGTCAGGATTTGACTAACCATCGGATAACACCACCGATGTATGAGAGATGACCGAATGTCATATGCGCTCCCCCCCCCCCCTCCTTCCTGGGAGGAAGAGTCGACTGACCTCAATGTCCTATACGCTCTCTACGTACAAGTGCCATGTACTACAGGACAGAGACGAAAAAGCTCCATTTTCGTAAACTCTCAACAATGAACCACACAAATACACAAACCATCACCATATTAATAAAGGGTAACGTGACAATACAATCAACAACGGACAACACACGAACAAGACTGACCTTGTTGAAAATGGCTGCTGACATCATCTTCCCATTGGTGAAGACTGATGCAGGCCCAAAAAAGTGGGTGTTTCCATAAATTAATTGTGAAATATATAAGCAATGAGGAAAAACCTCCTCAAAAAATATAAACCGAGTTATTTTTTCAAAATCGACAAGGCGAGAGGATTAGAGGTGTCACGGAGATAATGGTCTGTAATACTGGACTCACAGTGCCATTGAGCCACCGACATAATATCATCCACAGGGACCCCATTAAATAGGGCAGTGGATGTCACTACGCCGCGGACACTGTGAGCCTTGGCCACGTCAACCTGCTTCCCGGTGGCGGATTTATGACAAAACTGAATGCATTCAACAATCCACCTGGAAATGGTGTCCTTAGAAGCCCGGCCATGGGGTTCAATATATGACAACCATAACGCCGACTGGTCGGTGCGCCACGCCGATGTACGTTGCTTGTACCGGAGAAGCGCCCGGACGGGACACCATGCTTTAGAATTAGGATCATATCTAGTCAAAGCAGGCAAAATAATAGGTTGACCTGGATATTTCAACGACTGATTTTTAGCCAAGAAATTAATCCTAGGTAGCAGCTTAAGGCCTTCCCCTGAAACCACAAAACGGTCATCCTCTGATAAGGCATGAATTTCACTCCTACGCCTAGCCGAGGCCGCAGCAATTAAAAACACAGTCTTCAGTGTTAATAGTTTCATAGAAATGGAACTAAGTGGTTCAAAAGGTTTATCACCTAGTACTTGAAGCACTAGCGATAAACTCCAAGACGGAATCACCGGTGGATTCCTTGGTCTTAGATTGCCCATGCCTTTAATTAATACATTTAATGTATTTACTTCATCACTTCCCCTCTTAGCCAAGCAAGGAATAACAGACATTAATGCTGACTTATAACCAGCAATAGAGTTAGGCTTGAGGCTATAGGCATCATAGAGGTGACAGAGGAAATCAGCTACTACCTGAATAGATGAATCCATTGGATCAATACATCTTTTTGAGCACCATTCTGCAAATCTGTTGATTTTATAATTATATGCTCTGGAGGTTGACCCCCTCCTGGCTTTGGCCATAAACATGGCTGCTTGCTCAGAAAAGCCCTCCTTAATTCTAGATTCCTTGACAACATCCACGCAGTCAATCTGAACATTGACGGATTGTTGTGAAGGACCTTGCCCTGGAAGATAATATCGTCCATCAGAGGCAGAGGAACCGGATTGCAGACCAGAAGGTCCAGCAGATCCGTATACCATGATCGGCTTGGCCAATCCGGGGCGATCAGAAGCACTTGGCATTCCTCTTGTCTGATTTTCTGAAGAATTTTTGGAATCAGGATTGCTGGAGGGAATGCGTATGCATACATTCTCCCCCAGCTGATAGCTAACGCATCTGTTGCGAAAGCGCTTGGATCCGGAATCGGAGAGATGTACGTCGTCATCTTCGCATTCTTCTTCGTTGCGAACAAATCGATGTTGGGTTTCCCCCAATGGTCGAACAGACGATCCGCCACACATTGATTTAGTTGCCATTCCGTGGGTAAAACACTCATCCTTCGGCTCAATGAGTCTGCTAGCAGGTTTAACCTTCCCGGAATATGAACTGCTTTCAAGGTAATCTGGTGATCCAGACACCAACAAAGCAGTCTCCATGTCATCATACAGAGACTGGGCGACTTCGTTCCGCCCTGGCGGTTTATGTAAGTCACAACTGTTGAGTTGTCTGAACGAATAAGAACAATCTTGCCCTGAACTTTCTGTAAGAAATGTTCCAGGCCCAGGACTACTGCTCTTAGCTCCAGTAGATTTATATGTTCCTTTGACTGTTCCAGATTCCAAAGCCCTGATATCGTGGACTCTTCCAGGCAAGCCCCCCAGCCCTCCATCGATGCATCTGTATACACAGTCACCTGAGGGTGGGGAGGGGTCAGCATAACCCCCACCAAGAGATTCTCTGTGAGCAACCACCATTGCAGGTGGTGAATCAGAGGCGCCAACACTGACACGTTCGAGTCCAGCGAACCTGTACTCTGGGTCCATTGTGTCATGAGAAACAACTGGATCGGCCGCCTGCGTAAGGCGGCCTGAGGAATGACTGGTTCCAAAGAAACCATCAACCCCAGCATTCTCAAGTAAACCCGTGCCAGGACATGACGACTGTCGCACACTGACTGAATTAACGAGATGAGTTTCTGCACTCTCTCCTGAGTAGGATAAACATATCCCGTCTCCAGATCGAAGAACATTCCCAGGTAAACAAACCTCTGGGATGGAGTCAGCTCTGATTTCGGAAAATTTATCATCCAGCCCAAATCCGAGAGAGTTTTCAAAACAATCACCAGATTGGCCGATAAAGCTTCCTTGTCGTGTGCCTTTAACAGCCAGTCGTCTATGTACGTGTGGACTGCTATGCTTCTCCTGCGGAGGTATGCTGTGATCGCAAGAACCACACGGGTGAAAACCCGAGGAGCCGTGGAAATTCCGAAGGGCAACACCCTGAATTCCCACTGTCTGCCCTGGAATGCAAATCTCAGGAAGCGACAGAAACTCCCGTGGATGGGGATGTGGAAATAAGCGTCCTTCAAATCTATCGACGCCGTCCACATCCCCCTCTCCAACCCCACCAACACCGAGCGCACCGTTTCCATCTTGAAACTGGGCGTCTCGATGAACTTGTTCAATGGCTTGAGGTTGAGAATCGGTCTCCACCCTCCGGTGCGTTTTGTTACTAAGAACAGGGTTGAATAGAAGGCCGGACACCTTTGTGCCGGCTGAATAGCTCCCTTTTGTACGAGGGAATCTATCTCCTCCTCGATACACAACCTTTGCTCTGGATCTCTCGGAATGGGAGTCCAGACTGGCACTAGAGACAGTCGCGACGGCGGGCCTGTCATCCACTCTGGATGATACCCGACGGAAAGCCATCGCAAGACTAAACGGTCCTGAGTTAACCGTTCCCACTCTTGCATGTGGTCGGCTAGCCGGCCTCCCACCGGTCCACCTAGGGACAGAGGTGGACACGAGGCATGCAAGAGCGGCACTGTCCCCGTCGCCATAAACACCGGAGTGGTTTTTACCGCGGTAACCGTCCCGTCAGGACCGATAACCACGCCCAGATCCTTGCGCGCCCCGCCCCGCGCGCACCTCGGTGCGCGGGCGGCTGCCTGGCTGACGGCGCCTGAGGAACCTGCTCCCCCCTCGCTGCTGGCCGAATCGCACGCGGCCGAGGCCGACGCTGCGACGGTGGCTGGCCTCTGACTTGGCCAGCACCACCTCGAGCCTGCAGGGGACGATACGCAGGGGGCGCGGCGCGAACGTTAGCACGACGCAGCACCTCAAACTGCTCGCGCAGCGCCCTCTGGTTATTCACCAGGGTGACCGTCTCCTGGAGGTGTCGACATCCCTCACCTCCAAAAAGACCAGGACCCGTCATAGGCGTACGCAGTAGCCTATTGTACAGGTCCTGAGACGGGCACAGATTGTCCAGGGCAAACGTGCGTCTTGCCCGGACACTCCTGGTCACCGCCCGAGTCATACAGTCCAGCGCCAGGTTAATACCATCCTGGATGGCTCGCTGGACCGTGACCGGACTTGGCTGGCGCGATGCGGATGCCGTTACTACCCCCTGTAACAGCTGGGAGACGTGGGACAGAGCGGCAATCGAAGCCCTCCCACTCTCCTCCGCATCACGCAACGCGGTATTCGCCGAACGCAACGCGTTCGAGCACAAGACCCCCATGTCAGAACGGGAGCCTGGCCGCGCATCCTCACCCAAAGCCGCGCGGTCATCCACGCTGGGCTTGGGTACCACACCGTACCGCTGGTAATCCAGGGGCATGATGCGACAACGCCTGGCCACCTCGCGAGGGGCCTTCGCGAGACGTCCACTCGACTTAATGGACGACTCCGCCGCCTCGAACATGTCAACGACATGCTCCGCCAGCGGCAGAGAAGGCATAGCGTTAGCAGTCGGTTTCCCAGCTAACCACGGTCTGTGGTCACGCTGGCTAGCCGACTGCTCCACGGGCAGATCAGGCCTAACGCTCACCAACCACTGGCAAGCGTCAGACCAATCCTCCTCCGTGGCTAACTGCGAGCGCTCTACAAGACGAGGGCCTTCGTCTTCCTCCTGAGCGCAAGCAGCAGAGCTTGACGGCGGGTACGCTGATACACCTGGCAAGCCAGGGAAAACATGCGGGCCTGACAGCCCCGGCATGACAATATCACTGGTTTGACCAGGAGCAGGCGCCGTGGCAGAACGCGGGGCACATACCGCCCCACCACGGGCCCGGCCAGCACCAGCAACACCCTCGGCAAGCCGAGGTATGCGGTACCGCTGGCCATCAGCAGCGCCCTGGGCCACCACCTGAGCCGCGGACTCTACTCCAGGGTGAGTAAAACCGTGGAAGAAGCCGCCTGTATTCCCCGCGAGGGGTGCACAAACGTCTTCATCCATGTCCACGTCGTCAGACAGCGACCATAGCAGGTAATCCTCATCACCCTGGTCAGAAAGATTAGACCCCGGGTCAGCAAAGAGAGCTAACCCGGGCTGACCAGGAACGGTGCCATAGGAGGTACTGGCCACCGCGGCGTGCGGATACCCCTGGACTGATAAACAGCCCGCGGGTTCCAGCGACAACCGTCCACGGTCCCCTATCGGCGCGGCAATAAGCCTGCTGCCAGGGTCGTGGAACGCCCCCTCTAATGGGGCCACCTCTGAATCGTCGAACAACGGAAGCGGTCTAAGGAAAACCGATCCAGAGGCGGGGATTACCTGCTCCGAAGCCGATGATGAGGACAGTAAAGGATTTGGTCCAGGAAGCATGCCACGAAGCAACTCTGGAACCAAATCCTTTATTGTCCTCTTCATCTCTCCCAACATCTCGGTCCGGAAGGCCTCCATATCCACCGCGGACGAGGCCTTCCCCTTACCCTTCCTACTTACAACCTCTCGTTTCCGCTTCTTCTTCTTCTCTTCCTCTACCACCTTGTCCGTCACCTGCAAGCACAAGAATTCGGACATTAACTCGCCCCCCCCCCCAGTGCTTACATATCTCACAATTACCCGAGGGACCACAAGGGCTACATTGATAGCAAAGATGAGGCAAGAACTTATCATGCAGAAATCGTCCACAGGACGCGCAACCCGGTCCCTGAAACAGGGCAAAGGACGAGGAGTATGAGCAAACTAGTTAAGCTTAGACACTCAAACCAACTCAAAGAGAAGGAAAACGATCATAAAGATCAATATACATCAGAAACCAGCATTGCAACTTGAATTGCTGATAAATACATAGCCAGGCTGATTATGACATCATTAATCCCGTGACAGGAAAAAATCGATCCCAACAAAACATCCAAGTGCAAGGACGAATTGTATGCTGAATGGATACGTCGACTACACAACCATCAGATACACATAGATAACTCTTTTCTGGCAAAAATGTTAATTATCTCCCTTTGCTTACTATAATTAACATCACCACATTATCAATAACTAGATACCTGACACCGTGTATAGACAAACCATCCAACGTGACGAACCAGAGTACTCCACCACCTGCACGCCTCTTAACTCTCTCCACCTCATGGGGAAGGAATTGGATCAAGAGGGCAAAGTGAGAAGACCTTTATACTAGGCCTCCAACTCACTGAACATAAATCATTTGGTTAGATAACCTAACAGTGTTAGTAGGAAATGGAACCATGGTGGAGAGAAAACTAACTCTCTGCTGCTGTGATGCCACCACCTAGCGTCATACAGACCTGTGGACATAAACAGAAAGAGAAATTAGCCTTAGGTAGCACCGAGTTGACATAAACCAACTAACCAAGGCGCTTATCACGGTAAACGCGAGTCCCGGAAACACAATACACCGGGAAGAAAAACTCGCTAATTTTACTAGAAGTCACTTGATTCAAAGGTCCTAGGTCCCCCTTTGGCGAAGTGATCCTTCCTGCCATCCTAATCAGTGACTATCACTCCAAAATAACACAACCAAGTTATGTTAAAACAGTTTAAGAGCAAGGAAAAGCTTTTGCACAAAAAAACATGTGTGATCTCTCTGCCAATAATCTAGCAAAGAGGAAGTGCTAGTCTGCGCATGCGCGGTGGTGGGGCTGGCATCCGCCAGACTACGCTCTGACTCCCTGCCCAGTAGGGGCACCTAACTGTTTTAATCTGAGTGTTTATTGAGTGAAAGCCAATATTTAGCAATATCAAAAGTATTAGGGAGGTAAGTATACTCTTGAAGTGAAAATCTATGTCATTCATGACATCATTGATTATGATGCTACCCTACACATCACATACTTGATTATGACGTCATATGATGGATGGATAAACTAGAAAGGTCCATTCTCTTTCAAACTCTAGGAGTTGCATTGACAAGATTTTCTGGATGTACGGGTGGATGAATGTATCTGCGGATGGATCGATGAAGATTTTTTTTACATTAGGCAAATCTTTGTGCAGTGTACAATCATCTTCTTCAGTTTCAAACAACTCTCTCTCAAATTTTAGGCGGAGTGGCAGCTACAAGATTTTGAGACATATGTACCTACGGACAGAAGGGATGGACCGATGAAAACATTCTTTACCAGTAGGAACATCTTTTGGTGTTGTGGAATTAGCCTATCAAGTTTCAAACAATTCTCGTTGAAACTCTAGGAGTTGCAGTGACAAGATTTTTGGGATGTACGGATGGAGGTATGCATCTACGGATGGATGAGATGTACTGATGAACACATTTTTAACATTAAGCACATCTTTGTGTGGTGTGCAAACATCCTGTCAATTTTCAAACAATTCTCTCACAAACTGTAGGACTTGCAGTGACAAGATTTTCAGGATGTATGTGCAGAAAACAAAACCCCTGGTAGGGCAGGGGGATAGCAATGGGCCACTCAGTGCATTAATGTTCAGCGCTAGTTGATATGTAATATTGTGATGGACTGCTCAATGGCTGTTTTGTCTAATATACGGGGGAGGTGTGATACAATATTTGTGAAAGATACAATATTCATAAATCACTACCAAATGAATAAATTATAAGTGATACCATTTTTCGTGAGATAAAATTCATTGTCACATATCTATCCAACTTCAAGAATATTCTAGAGTTACCTCCATTGGTGATTGTTTACATTGAATGCTTAATGCTTACCTTTAGCAATAAAGTGAACATGACTTTCAGTTGAGGTCTCAAGGTCACTATAAGCACCTGCATAAAATATAATGGTTTATTCACTATACAGTGATGGATGGATGTACGGATGGATGGAAGAATGGGTGGGTGGGATAGATGGCTGGATGGATGGATGGATGAATGAATGGGTGGGTGGGTGGGTGGGTGGGAGGGTGGGATAGATGGATGGATGGGATGGATGGACGGATGGGATGGATGGATGGATGGATGGATGGACGGATGTGATGGACAGATGGCATAGATGAATGGAAAGATGGATGGATGGATGGATGGAGAGAGAGATGGAGAGATGGATGGACAGATGGATGCATAAGCTGATTGATGGAAATGAGAAGCATGAAAGAATGGTTTGATGGATGAATAAATGAACACACAAATAAACCTGTCTCTAACAGGTCATCAAAAGGTGGTCCCTAATGACAGGTAGTCAGTCAATACAACTCACTGGTAAATAGCTATCTTACAGGGACCAAATGATAGTCCTTCATTAACACTTTATTAAAGGGTCTGCAGTAATTGTCAGATAAAAAAAAATTTACCTCTGAAATGGCTGAACTGAGCCAGTGATTAGTGAACAAGTTTCAAAAATATCCTCAGAATTAGAATCATAAAATATTACCCATTATTCACGTTGAAGAAACATAATCCACACAATCATCTAGCTATCCAGAGATCTGGCTAGATTTTGTACTTATTTAAATTATTTCTATGTTCAACTAAGAAATTTTCTTTGTCAACTAAGATTTTATGAAATGTACCAAAGTACACATTTTATTTAACCCTTTAACACTCAAGCTGGCCAAAAATGCCTTCTGCAATAGTCTTTAGAAATGAAATAAAAATAAAAAAATTGAAACTTTATCACTGAAATGACTGGCTCGATAACCGAGCCAGTCACTCCAATGACAAATTTTCAAAAATAATCTCGTGATCTGCAAAAGGACATTTTCTATGAGAAAACTTACTCTTCTTGACCAAATTTGAAGGTTAAAGAAAGGGTCAATTAGCGTGAACCTGCAACACTAACTGATCCACTTACTTTGGATAACGTAGCCATAGCAAGGATCATGACATCTTGCATAGGGTGGTCTTTGATGGTGTAGTTCATATGCAATGGTTCAACGACACACACTTCACCACGACTGAAACATAACAATTATAGTGTGGTTTGCTAGAGAGGGTTTGGGTTTCAGGCCAAAAGGTCAAATATCTAACATATTTTTTTGATATAACTTGGATATGCAAGACGATAGAATCACCAAATTTGGCATATCGATTCAGATTTCGTCTGGTTAGAAATTATTTGAGGTTAAGATTAATGGGTCAAATAACTAGGCCAGTGTGTCATTAAGAGCATATCGGAATGCACATTTTTGGAAATAACTCAGGAATGAAAGAGAGACGAATTACCAAATTTGGCATTTGTATTCATATACTGTCTGGCTAAAAATAGTCTGGGTGTAAGGTCAAATACCTTGGTTATGGGGGTGCTAAGTGCATACCGAAATAGACATTTTTGCCCATAACTCAGGAATGAGTTATATGACCAAAACTAGCACATTCTTTCAAACTGACCTTTCCAGTTTATCCATCCAGCATATGACATCATAATCAACTATGTGGCATGTAGGATGATGTCATAATCAATTACAGCATGAATGACTCGATTTAGTCCTCTTAAACGCTTAATAGTCCTATATGTTGTACATATTTTATGTCTTTACTATTTAGCAACTGCACCCAGTTAAATTAGTTTCAAAATCTTCAAAAGATTACCTGTATAGCTTTGTGGAAAATTATCAGGATGATCGGAGATTGATCGATCCCAGGCATGCGTGGAGCCGAACTATGGATGGGTGGGGGTATAGCTAAAACTGGAAAGGTTCAGTGTGGTGGGCTAGAAGTACTTTGGATTCCAGTTCAAAGGCAAGATATCTAGGTCACATGGGTAGTAAGTGCATCGGCAAAATAGGGCATAAAGAAATGTCAACACTTCCTCTGCCCGCACTCTGTAAGCTGAAAAGGGTAGTGTGTGTGTGTGTGTGTGTGTGCGTGCATGCGTGCGCGTGTGTGTGCATGCGCGTGTGTCTGCGCATGTGTGCTCGTGCGTGTGTGCGTGTGCATGTGTGCGTGTGCGCATGTGTTTGAAACGATTTTGCTCAAATTCTAACACAACGAAGGAGGAACTTGCCGTGCATGAGGATTTCTAGAGATTGGTCATGATTCAGATAAGAGAATCCGGATCCGGATTGGATCAAATTCTGGATCTATGGATCTGGTCCGATTTTGCTCAAATTTCAACACAAGAAAGGGTGTGATCATACACTAGTAATCCACAACCTTGGATGTGATCCCAAGAAAGCCGGAAAGTCAAAAAATGTTTTACAACGTAACAAAAATGGGAAGAAGCGGGTTTGCAATCTCTGTTTGCTTGTGTTATAGCTCTCAGTTTAGGACCCTTTATTTGGCAAACGATATAAGCATCTGACTCATAAACAGATTATTTGTGGTCATTCATTCAACTTTGTGATGAAGTTCAATGATGGTTAAAGTTCTCATCTATTCATAAACAAGAGGCCCAAGGGGCCTGTGTCGCTCACCTGCAGCACCATCAATTTTTGTCAAAATTGTTGGTGGGTGGTTTAGCAGTCTTTTAAATGAGTTGGTGGACATTTTTGCAAATGCAATATGGCCGCCAAACAAACTACATTTTGATTGGCCCACAGCGCCCATGTTTTTTTGATGGATCAACTTCCCTTGCACAAATTTTAATGGCCCAAATTTTGGCGTGATCCCTTCAGCGGTTCTGAAGGAGTCATTTTCGTGAAAACCAGGTCATCCAAGATGGTCGTCGAAGGGGCCTGTGTCGCTCACCTGGAGCACCATCAATTTTTGTCCAAATTGTTGGTGGGTGGTTTAGCAGTCTGTTAAATGAGTTTGTGGAACTTTTTGCAAGTGCAATATGGCCGCCAAACACACTACATTTTGATTGGCCCACAGCGCCCATGTTTTGTTGATGGATCAACTTCCATTGGACAAATTTCGGCCTGATGCCTTCAGCGGTTCTTGAGGAGTAATTTCCGTGAAAACCAGGTCATCCAAGATGGTCGCCAAACCATTTGGTCAATCAAGTCCTCTTGACTAAAATTGGCTTAACTCTTGGCCTAGATGAAGATTCCCCAAGTGGTTTCGGAGAAGATATTTAAAGACATTTCCTGAAATTGGCCGAAATCCAAAATGGCTGCTGGGCAAATTGGCCGATCGGGTTAATTTGAACAAACTTGGATCCTTATGCCCTAAGGATGCTTCCTGCCAAATATAATTGAAATCGGCCTGGTAGTTCTCGAGAAGACATTTTAAATTTCCCATTGCTTAAGCATGGGAGCTTTTGACGAGAAAATTATGCAAGATGGCTGCCAAACCGTTTATCTGACAGTTTCGAAAATTGCAAATTTGAGCTCAGAATACCCCAAAACATATAGAACCAATTTTGGCCTCATCCTCCATCAAATAAAAAAATTCAATTTGTCTGCCAAACACGCTACATTTTGATCGGCCCACGGCGGACATGTTTTTTGATGGAGCAACTTCCCTTGAACAAACTTTAATGGCCCTTAGGCCCTAATCATATCTCCCAAATACAGGACTGGCGGTATGATCAGCGAACGAAAAGAAGAAGATATCTCCCAAATTTTGTCCTGATCCATTCAGCGGTTCTGGAGAAGTCGTTTTCGGGAAAACTAGGCCATCCAAGATGGCTGCTGAACCATTCGGTCAATCAAGTTGTCTAGAACAAACCTGGCTTACCTCTTTTCCTAGATGAGCTTTCATAAGTTTTGAATCGATTCCCCGAGCCATTTCGGAGAACACGATTTTCCAAGACATTTCTAAAAATCAGCCAAAATCAAAGATGGTCACCGGCCAAACTTGCCAATCGGCTTCGTTTGAACAAAATGAAATTTCTATGCCATAAGGATGCTCTCTGCCAAATATAATTCAAATCGGCCCAGAAATTCTCGAGAAGAAGACATTTTAGATTTCCCATTGCTTTAGTATGTGAGCTTTTGGCGGGAAAATGATCCAAGATGGCTGCCAAACCGTTTATCCGACAGTTTCGAGAATTGTAAATTTGAGATCAGAATACCCAAAAACCTATATAAAACGAATTTCGGCCTCAAAATCCATCAAATAAAAAAATCCAATATGGCTGCCAAACACACTATATTTTGATTGGTCCACTGCGGGCATGTTTTTCGACGAATCAACTTCTCTTGAACAAATCTTAATCGCCCTTAGTTGCTAATTATATATCACAAATTTCGGCCTGATCGCTTCAGCGGTTCTGGGGAAGAAGTCATTTTTGTGAAAATTAGGTCATCCAAGATGGCTGCTGAACCATTTCGTCATGCAAGTTCCCTTGAACAAACTTGATTCAGCGCTTACCATAGATCATATTTCGTGAGTTTTGAATCGATCCCTCAAATGGTTTGGGAGAAGAAGATTTTAAAGACATTTCTAAAAATCGCTCAAAATCAAAGATAGTCGCTGGCCAAATTGGCCGATCGGGTTCGTTTGAACAAACTTGAATCGCTATGCCTTAAGGATGCTTCATGCCAAATATAATTGAAATTGGCCCAGCAGTTCTCGAGAAGATATTTTTAATTTCCCATTGCTTTAGTATGGGAGCTTTTGGCAGGAAAATGATCCAAGATGGCCGCCAAACCGTTTATCGGACAGTTTTGAAAATTGCAAATCTGATATCAGAATACCCAAAAACCTATATAAATCCAATTTCGGCCTCAAAATCCATCAAATAAAAAAATCCAATATGGCCGCCAAACATGCTATATTTTGATTGGCGCACGGCGGCCATGTTTGTTGACGGATCAACTTCTCTTGAACAAACTTTACTGGCCCTTAGTCCCTAATCATATCTGCCAAACTTCGGCCTGATCCCTTCAGCGGTTCTGGAGAAGTTATTTTCGCTAAAACTAGATCAACCAAGATGGCTGCCAAATTATTTGACCAATTAAGTTGAGCTCTTGCCCTAGATCATATTTCATCAGGTTTCCTTCAATCCCTCAAGCGGTTTCGGAGAAGATTTTTAAAGACATTTCTAAAAATCTGGCAAAATCCAAGATGGCTACTGGTCTAATTGGCTGATTGGCTTCATTTGAACAAACTTGGATCCCTATGCCCTAAGGATGCGTCCTGCCAAATATAATTGAAATGGCCCAGCGGTTCTTGAGAAGAAGTCGTTTAAAGGAAAAGTTGACGGATGGACGGACGGACACACAACGGATGGTCGCCACAACATAAGCTCACTTGGCCTTTCAAGCCAGGTGAGCTAATAATATTTCCCCAATTTGGGCCTGATCCATTCAGTGGTTCTTGAGTTGTTTTCGCGAAAAGTAGGTCATCGAAGATGGCCGCCGGACCATATGGAGAATCAAGTTCCCTTGAACAAACTTGGTTCAGCTACACGCCTAGATGATATTCCATGAATTTTGAATCGATCCCCTGAGCGGTTTCGGAGAAGATTTTCAGACATTTCTCAAAATCGGCCGATTTGGCAGACGGCCATCTTGGATTTTGGCTGACCGGCCCCGTTTGCACAAACTTGAATCCCTATACTCTAAGGATGCTTCCTGCCAAATATAATTAAAATTGGCCCAGCAGTTCTTGAGAAGTTGTTTAAAGGAAAAGTTGATGGACGCCAGATGACGGACGGTCGCCATTGCATATGTAACACTAGAATGCTCTTTTTCAACAAGATGGCCAGCAAACCATTTATCCAACAGTTTCGACACATATTAAAACAATTTCGGCCTCAAAATCCATCAAATAAAAAATACAATATGGCCACCAAACATGCTATATTTTGATTGGCTCATGGCGGCCACGTTTTTTGACGGATCAACTTCTCTTGAACAAACTTTAATGGCCCTAAGGCCCTAATCACATGTGCCAAATTTCGGCCCAATCCCTTCAGCGCTTCTGGAGAATAAGTCATTTTCACTACAACTAGGTCAACCAACATGGCCGCCGAACCATTTGACCAATCAAGTTCCCTTGCCATAAATCATATTTCATGAGGTTTGCATCAATCCCCCAAGCCGTTTCGGAGATTTTGAAAGATGTTTCCTAAAATCGGCCTAAATCCACGATGGCCACCGGACAAATTGGCTGATCGGGTTCATTTGAACAAACTTAGCTCTCTATGCCCTATGAATGCTTCCTCCCAAATATAATTGAAATCGGCCCAGTGGTTCTTGAGAAGAATTCGTTTAAAGAATTCCTCATTGCTTTACTATGGGCCCATTGCTTTACTATGGGAGCCTTTGGCGGGAAAACAAACCAAGATGGCAGCCAAAGCGTTTATCCAACAGTCTCGAAAGTGGCATATTTGAACTCGCCACACTGAGCAGCATACATAAAGCAATTTTCGCCATCAAAATACATCAAATACAAAAAAGCCAACATGACCTAGAAACGCTGAATTTTGAATGGTTGATGGCGGGCATGTTTTTTAACGAACAGACTTCCCTTGAACAAACTTGAATGGACCTTGGTCCCTAAGCATATTTACCAAATTTCAGACATATCCCTTCAGCGGTTCGGGAGAAGAAGTAATTTTCGCGAAAACTAGTTCAATCAGGTTGCCTTGAACAAACTTGGGTCTACCGTTGCAATAGATGATGTGTTATGAGTTTTGAATCAATTCCTCCAGCGGTTTAGAAGATTTTTTTTTATGTTTCTAAAAATCGGCTATTTTGGCTGGTGGCGATCTTGGATTTGGGCCGATCGGCTTCATTTGAACAAACTTGAATCTCCATGCCCTAGGAATGCTTCCTGCCAAATATAATTGAAATCGGCCTAGTGGTTCTTGAGAAGTCGTTTTAAAGGAAAAGTTGACGGACAGACGACGGACAGACGACGGACAGACGACGGACAGACACACGACGGACAGTCGCCACGACATAAGCTCACTTGGCCTTTCAGGCCAGGTGAGCTAATGATACATATCCTAGCTAAATTTTGGATTATTTGTTACTTTATGGACACTTTAACTAACTAGAACTGTAGCCTCCATTTTAGATAGATAGTTAGATATTTACTGGCGCCATTATTTAAGACACTTTTGTCCTTGTCGCTGCGCAATTGTGGGTATAAAACCATTCTCGTAAAGCTAACACTAATCATTCTCCTGCTGACTTCCACAGTGAGCGTATAGTAAGTGCCTAGCGTAGTTCAATACCAGTTGTATATTTCCTATGGTGCAAGTGGCAAATATATTTATAACAAGTTTACTGAAAACTGTTGCTGCCCATAGCAGCAACAACTTTCCATCAAATTGTTGTCAATATAATCAGGTGATGATACAATTGTTACTAGATAAAGTTTGATAAGAATTTGACTGAAAATCGTTGACATAGTAACTCTCAATCAAATTGTTCTCAAAATAATCAGCAGGTCAGTCAATGTTGCAACTTTATTGACAGTCATTTCTGACTAAGGCTGCACCAGCAATGTCAAATTTTTCTCAGAATAATCAGCTGGCATTCTGTTTGGTTAGCTAACAAGTGCATACACAATTAGTTAGGCCAGTGTAAAATATATTCCCAAAGATCATTCAGTCCACCAGCATGTGCACTGATCATTCAGTCCACCAGCACACGCACTGTCGCCTCTGACGAAGTGAATAGAACAATACGCTTACCTCCTGATTGACAATAGAATAAACAGAATTTTTAAGCATATCTGATACAGGGTCTTGATTCAGTATATCATATAGGCCTAACTAGTTTTATATGCACTTGTTAACTAACAAACACGAAAGCCTGCTGATTATTCTGAGAAAAATTTGACAACGCTGTTGCTGCCATAGTCAGGAATGACTATCAATAAAGTTGCTCGAAATATATTCAGCAAGTCTTACAATATTGACTGCCCTCCTGATTATTTTGAGAACAATTTGATTGAAAGTTGTTTCATCAACGATTTTCAGCCAAATCTTTATCAAAACTTTGCCTAGTGACAATTGTATTATTAGCTGATGATTTTGACAACAATTTTGATGGAAAACTTTATAGGCAGCAACAGCTTTCAGTAAACTTGTTATAGATATATTTGTTTTTATTTTCACCATGGAAACTACTATTGATCTACGCTATGCACTTCTATGCGTTCGGAAGCCAGCAAACGAATGACTAGCAATAGCATTGCGAGAATTGTTTTATACTAACAATTGCGCACAGACAAAGACAATATAGGCTAAAATAATGGCGCCAGCAAATATCTATGTAAAATGGCAGTTACACTCCTAGTTAGTTAGTGTCCATAAAGTAACAAATAGTCCTAAATTTAGCTACGGTATGTGTCTTTTATGAATAGATGAGAACTTTAACCAACAATGCAAACCTTTACGGTTAGCCATAATTCCAAGTAGCTCTTATTGTAGGCGAGACGCTTACCTGCCTGAGAAGAGACACCGTGACTCACATGTTCGCACACCAATTAGACGCCTAAAACACAAAAAGACGATGTAATTAGACACCTATTAAGTAAATATATACATGGAAAACAAGAAACCTTTAGTGCATTTTTGAAACATTTACCTAATTTTTGACGCAAAATAAACAAAGATAAAACCAAGTAAAAAAATGGAAATATTTGAAAATCATTTTCACTGTACTCAGTGTATACTCATAGTGTCTTGTACTGGCTATAGGCAGGGGTAGAAATAAGACAAGGGTAGAAATGAGGCAAGGGTAGAAATAAGGGCAGGGGTAGAAATAAGACAAGGGTAGAAATAAGACAAGGATAGAAATAAGGCCGGGTAGAAATAAGGCAAGGGTAGAAATAAGGCAAATAAGGCAAGGGTAGAAATAAGGCAAGGGTAGAAATAAGGCCGGGTAGAAATAAGGCAAGGGTAGAAATAAGGCTGGGTAGAAATAAGGCAAGGGTAGAAATAAGGCAAGGGTAGAAATAAGGCAAATAAGGCAAGGGTAGAAATAAGGCAAATAAGGCAAGGGTAGAAATAAGACAAGGGTAGAAATAAGGCAAATAAGGCAAGGGTAGAAATAAGGCAAGGATAGAAATAAGACAAGGGTAGAAATAAGGCAAATAAGGCAAGGGTAGAAATAAGGCAAGGGTAGAAATAAGAATTTTGTTCTACATGCACAAAGTGCATCTAACATTTGGATTTTGCCTGCACAATAAAAAATCTACATGCACATAAATTAATCCTTTCACCTAACACTTAAAAATTCCCTATATCTCAGTTTCAGCAAAACCATACAGGAAAACTGTTGAATAGTTTGAAATTAATTTGACTGGAAGACGTTACTGCCTTAGGCAGCAACGTTTTCCAGTCAAATCATTTCAAAATATTCAACAGTATGTTTTATAATATATCGTAAATAATTTCCTTTTTTCAGGGATTTGTTGGAGGGTTAACATTATAGCTTATCAACCAGTAATGTGCATGCGCCCTGTGCACCCAGTATTACAAGTGTACCTGCACCAGCAATTTTTTACCTGCATTGTGCCTATAAAAGGGCCTTATTTCGACCCCTGGCTATAGGCTAGATGTAGCCTCTATCCCAGAACTTCTTCAGCATTATTAGCACTGTAGGTTGTGCGCAGCTCGTGCCTAAGGTATAGTGGATACCATGTCTTAGCATTAAAGTCATCTTTCATAGGATGCTTCTGCGAGAAGCGGTCCACTCTATGTTCAAACATTTTATCATTCGGAGCGAAGACAACAGTACATAGTAGGTTGTTTCACATATCTGTTGACCTGAGCTCAAGAGAGTAGCTCGTGATATCAAGCCTAGGTCGTAATTTGTAGATTTTTTGTGGATGACCCTTGTAACACTGTCACATAATGTGGATAAAATCAGACATGTCATTGTAATATCTGCTGGTGAGGATCTTATATATCTCAATAATGCCACCTCTGGTTCACAGGTAAACAAGAGTAGTTAATTTTAGTTTGTGAAGACGCTCCTCATATAAGAAATCTTTGAAGCCCGATTATGGTCAAGTTCGACTCCTAACCATAGTTAGCTATAGCTAACTAGAGTACCAGTCGAACTTCAAATAGTTAACTAGCTAGTCAACTTGAGCACCTGAGCTCGGTTCAGATGGTTAGTCCGATAATTGCGTAAATTTCAAAATGGCGGACACCGATCGGACACCGATCGCTTGTCATGAATAAATGCATATAAAAGTGTAAATATTTCACTAAATAACTTAGGTTTGATGAAATTATGCTTTCCAATGTTCCCAAGCCCCTATTCCTTCACACTTTATGTCATATGGATGCTTTTTGACATCTTAGCGGACAACAATAACCCATTTTCGTAGGTCATCAACACAGGCGACAATAAGGGTTAATGGAGACTGGTACCCGGCTCCAAAATTTCTGCTATAGTAATTCAATGGGGAACCTGGTACCAACGAACTACAGTTAACTATTCAGCGTTCAGCTTGACATAGCGACTGTGCATGTTCAGTAAACCGTGAAACTGACTATAGTTAGCGAGTCGAACTTGACATATGATGCTGACTGGATGCAATGGCGGTACAAAAAAAATCTGTATCAAGTAATCCCTTGATGAATTAAATGTTTGACAAACTTTAACATTCTCCTAATTCTTGGTGCATTCCAGATGCCGGGTCCCACCAATACAACATCTTATAATGCAATGCAAGTCAGCGGATTTGAGAAATGGTACACCTTCATAGTACCGTGTTTGTTTTCAACTTCAACTGCACACACCACCACGTCTTGATCTATCAGCTTTGAACATTCAGGTTTCAAAATACTTTGATTAATGGACTTTTCCAGTTTATCTATCCATCATATGACATCATAATCAACTACATGAGGTGTAGGATGACGTCATAATCAATTATGAATGATGTCGATAAGTATATCACATATGCATGATCGTGGATGGACTAAGAATGGTTGTATGAATCGTATGGCTTTACCACTTAATAAAGATGCTGTTGAATATTTTGAAACTAATTTGACTGGATGCTGCTTCTGTCATAGGCAGCAACAGCACCCAGTCAAATTAGTTTCAAAATATTCAAAAGCTTATCCGCATAGTTTTCTTGAGATTGATAGTCAGGGAGCTCGGGGATCGATTGATCCCAACACGAGCGAGGTGTGGGTGGAGTTTAGCTAGAGATGGGCGGGGCATAGCTAAAACTGGAAAGGTCCATTAAAACACATGATTAAGTCACATTATGATTAATAACTTCACACATGTGACTTGATGCAGCTCTCTGATTGGCTAATCAAAGAACCTACAGTTAGAGTGTGTCAAATGTGCATTCACACCAGTATGACGGGTACCAACTACAGCCAACTATGATTGAACATGCTCAGTTGGGCCGACGGACCTAAAACGTGACTCGACTTGATGCAACTACCTACATGTATCCACACTGACCAAACACCATCCTGTCACCCCAGTAATAAGGTCCTGGCAATAGATATTCTCGACTGCATCTACAGCGAAGATTTGGTTAAAGTACAATCAAATTATTATGTATATCACCATAACTTACTTCATCTCCAATTCAAAAACAGATCCACCACTGTCACTGCAAACTGCAATTGTGTAACTGTCTGTGAACTACAGAACAAGAAAGACAAGTAAAATTATAGGGCAGCCAGGAAAATTTAAGTCACACTATTCAAATATCAGGAATAAATACAAAAATTACCATTTTCAAATTAGAATGACCGAGATATTAATTGTATTATCTTATACACTTGAGTTCAGTAATATATGTAGCAAGTCAGATGTAGCAAATTAAACGAAATCAAGGATTTCTTTTTTCACGAGAGAGTTGATACTTACCTCCCTAATACTTTTGATATTGCTAAATATTGGCTTTCACTCAATAAACACTCAGATTAAAACAGTTAGGTGCCCCTACTGGGCAGGGAGTCAGAGCGTAGTCTGGCGGATGCCAGCCCCACCACCGCGCATGCGCAGACTAGCACTTCCTCTGACTAATTTATTGGCTGATACACATGCAACTATAAAGAGCCTGAAGACCGAGCCTCTGTGGGGTGGAGAGGCCGGGTCCGTATCTAGGGAGGTAAGTATCAACTCTCTCGTGAAAAAAGAAATCCTTGATTTCGTTTATTTCACATCAAGAGTATACTTACCTCCCTAATACTTTTGATATTGCCAGAATTCGACAGTGAATTCGGCGGGAGGGAGGCGAGGTCAAAAGACCAGCTCATCCCTATACGCTTTTCTGCGTTTAAGGCACTTAAACTTCTGAAACTGTATGGAAAAACAGTCCGGATTTGACTAACCATCGGATAACACCCCCGATGCATGAGAGATGACCGAATGTCATATGCGCTCCCCCCCCCCTCCTTCCTGGGAGGAAGAGTCGAATGACCTCAATGTCCTATACGCTCTCTACGTACAAGTGCCATGTACTACAGGACAGAGACGAAAAGCTCCATTTTCGTATACTCTCAACAATGAACCACATAAATACACAAAACCATCATCATATAAATAACGGGTAACGTGACAAGACAATCAACCATGGACAACACATACACAAGACTGACCTTGTTGAAATGGCTGCTGACATCCTCTTCCCATTGGTGAAGATCGATGCAGTCCCAAATTAGTGGTTGTTTCCATAAATTAATTGTGAAATATATAAGCAATGAGGAAACCCCATCAAAAATATATATGCCTAGTTATTTTTTCAAAATCGACAAGGCGAGAGGATTAGAGGTGTCACGGAGATAATGGTCTGTAAAACTTGACTCACAGTGCCACTGAGCCACCGACATAATATCATCCACAGGGACCTCATTAAATAGGGCAGTGGATGTCACTACGCCGCGGACACTGTGAGCCTTGGCCACATCAACCTGCTTCCCGGTGGCGGATTTATGGCAAAACTGAATGCATTCTACAATCCACCTGGAAATGGTGTCCTTAGAAGCCCTGCCATGGGGTTCAATATATGACAACCATAACGCTGACTGGTCGGTGCGCCACTCCGCCGTACGTTGTTTGTACCGGCGAAGCGCCCGGACAGGACACCATGCTTTAGAATTAGGATCATATCTAGTTAAAGCAGGCAAAATAATAGGTTGACCTGGATATTTCAACGACTGATTCTTAGCCAAGAAATTAATCCTAGGTAGCAGCTTAAGGCCTTCCCCTGAAACCACAAAACGGTCATCCTCGGCTGATAAGGCATGAATCTCACTCCTACGCCTAGCCGAGGCCGCAGCAATTAAAAACACAGTCTTCAGTGTTAATAGTTTCATCGAAATGGAACTAAGTGGTTCAAACGGCTTATCACCTAGTACTTGAAGCACTAGCGATAAACTCCAAGACGGAATCACAGGTGGATTCCTTGGTCTTAGATTGCCCATGCCTTTAATTAATACATTTAATGTATTCACTTCATCACTTCCCCTCTTAGCCAAGCAAGGAATAACAGACATTAAAGCTGACTTATAACCAGCAATAGAGTTAGGCTTGAGGCTATAGGCATCATAGAGGTGACAAAGGAAATCAGCTACTACCTGAATAGATGCATCCATTGGATCAATACATCTTTTTGAGCACCATTCTGCAAATCTGTTGATTTTATAATTATATGCTCTGGAGGTTGACCCCCTCCTGGCTTTGGCCATAAACATGGCTGCTTGCTCAGAAAAGCCCTCCTTAATTCTAGATTCCTTGACAACATCCACGCAGTCAATCTGAACTTTGACGGATTGTTGTGAAGGGCCTTGCCCTGGAAGATAATATCGTCCATCAGAGGCAGAGGAACCGGATTGCAGACCAGAAGGTCCAGCAGATCCGTATACCATGATCGGCTTGGCCAATCCGGGGCGATCAGAAGCACTTGGCATTCCTCTTGTCTGATTTTCTGAAGAATTTTTGGAATCAGGATTGCTGGAGGGAATGCGTATGCATACATTCTCCCCCAGCTGATAGCTAACGCATCTGTTGCGAAAGCGCTTGGATCCGGAATCGGAGAGACGTACGTCGTCATCTTCGCATTCTTCTTCATTGCGAACAAATCGATGTTGGGTTTCCCCCAATGGTCGAACAGACGATCCGCCACACATTGATTTAGTTGCCATTCCGTGGGTAAAACACTCATCCTTCGGCTCATTGAGTCTGCTAGCAGGTTTAACCTTCCCGGAATATGAACTGCTTTCAAGGTAATCTGGTGATCCAGACACCAACAAAGCAGTCTCCATGTCATCATACAGAGACTGGGCGACTTCGTTCCGCCCTGGCGGTTTATGTAAGTCACAACTGTTGAGTTGTCTGAATGAATAAGAACAATCTTGCCCTGAACTTTCTGTAAGAAATGTTCCAGGCCCAGGACTACTGCTCTTAGCTCCAGTAGATTTATATGTTCCTTTGACTGTTCCAGATTCCAAAGCCCTGATATCGTGGACTCTTCCAGGCAAGCTCCCCAGCCCTCCATCGATGCATCTGTATACACAGTCACCTGAGGGTGGGGAGGGGTTAGCATAACCCCCACCAAGAGATTCTCTGTGTCCAACCACCATTGCAGGTGATGAATCAGAGGCGCCAACACTGACACATTCGAGTCCAGCGAACCTGTACTCTGGGTCCATTGTGTCATGAGAAATAACTGGATCGGCCGCCTGCGTAAGGCGGCCTGAGGAATGACTGGTTCCAATGAAACCATCAACCCCAGCATTCTCAAGTAAACCCGTGCCAGGACATGACGACTGTCGCACACTGACTGAATTAATGAGATGAGTTTCTGAACTCTCTCCTGAGTAGGATAAACATATCCTGTCTCTAGATCGAAGAACATCCCCAGGTAAACAAACTTCTGGGATGGAGTCAGCTCTGATTTTGGGAAATTGATCATCCAGCCTAAGTCTGTGAGAGTTTTCAAAACAATCTCCAGACTGGCCGACAAACTTTCCCGGGTGTGCGCTTTCAACAGCCAGTCGTCTATGTACGTGTGGACTGCTATGCTTCTCCTGCGGAGGTATGCGGTGATCGCAAGAACCACACGGGTGAAAACCCGAGGAGCCGTGGAAATTCCGAAGGGTAGCACCCTGAATTCCCACTGTCTGCCCTGGAATGCAAATCTCAGGAAGCGACGGAAACTCCTGTGTATGGGGATGTGGAAATAAGCGTCCTTCAAATCTATCGACGCTGTCCACATTCCCCTCTCTAACCCCGCCAACACCGAGCGCACAGTCTCCATCTTGAAACTGGGCGTCTCTATGAACTTGTTCAATGGCTTGAGGTTGAGAATTGGTCTCCACCCTCCGGTGTTCTTTGTTACTAAGAACAGGGTTGAATAGAAGCCCGGACACCTCTGTGCCGGCTGAATAGCTCCTTTTTGTATGAGGGAATTTATTTCCTCCTCGATACACAACCTTTGATCTGGATCTCTCGGATTTGGAGTCCAGATCGGCACTAGAGACAGTCGCGATGGCGGGCCTGTCATCCAATCGGGATGATACCCGACTGAAAGCCATCGCAAGACTAAACGGTCCTGAGTTAACCGTTCCCACTCTTGCATGTGGTCGGCTAGCCGGCCTCCCACCGGTCCACCTAGGGATAGAGGTCGACATAAGGAGTGCAAGAGCGGCACTGTCTCCTTTGCCAGAAACACCGGCGCGGTTCTCACCGCGGTAACCGTCCCATCAGGAACGATTACCCCGCCCAGATCCTCGCGCGCCACGACCAGCACAGCGCGCACCACGGTGCGCGGGCGGCTGCCTGGCTGACTGCGCCTGAGGAGCCTGCGCCCCCCTCGCTGCTGGCCGAATCGCACGCGGCCGAGGCCGGCGCTGCGATGGTGGTTGGCCTCTGACCTGGCCACTACCACCTCGAGCCTGCAGGGGACGATACGCAGGGGGTGCGGCGCGAACGTTGGCACGACGAAGCACCTCAAACTGTTCGCGCAGCGCCCTCTGGTTATTGACCAGAGTAACCGTCTCCTGGAGGTGTCTACATCCCTCACCTCCAAAGAGACCAGGACCTGTCATAGGCGTACGTAGTAGCCTATTGTAGAGGTCCTGGGACGGGCACAGATTATCCAAGGCAAAAGTGCGCCTTGCCCGGACACTCCTGGTCACCGCCCGCGTCATACAGTCCAGAGCCAGGTTGATACCATCCTGGATGGCTCGCTGGACTGTGACCGGACTTGGCTGGCGCGATGCGGATGCTGTTACTACCCCTTGTAACAGCTGGGAGACGTGGGACAGAGCGGCAATCGAAGCCCTCCCACTCTCCTCCGCATCACGCAACGCGGCATTTGCCGAACGCAACGCGTTCGAGCACAAGACTCCCGTGTCAGAACGGGAGCCTGGCCGCGCATCCTCACCCAAAGCCGCGCGGTCATCCACGCTCGGCTTTGGTACCACACCGTACCGCTGGTAGTCCAGGGGCACGATGCGGCAACGCCTGGCCACCTCGCGCGGGGCCTTAGCGAGACGTCCACTCGACTTAATGGACGTCTCCGCCGCCTCGAACATGTCAACGACATGCTCTGCCAGCGGCAGAGAAGGCATAGCGTTAGCAGTAGGCTTACCAGCTAACCACGGCCTGTGTTCACGCTGGCTAGCCGACTGCTCCACGGGCAGATCTGGTCTAACACTCACCAGCCACTGGCAAGCGTCAGACCAATCCTCCTCCGTGGCTAGTTGCGAGCGCTCTACAAGACGGGGGCCTTCGTCTTCCTCCTGAGCACAAGCAACAGAGCTTGACGGCGGATACGCTGATATCCCTGGCAAGCCAGGGAAAGCATGCGGGCCTGATAATACCGGCATGCTAATCTCACTGGCTTGACCAGGAGCAGGCGCCGTGGTAGAGCGCGGGGCATATACCGGCCCACCACGGCCCCGGCCAGCACCAGCTACACTCTCGGCAAGCCGAGGTATGCGGTACCGCTGGCCTTCAGCGCCCAGGGCCACAGTCTGAACCGTGGATTCTACCCCTGGGAGAGTAGAACCGTGGAAAAAGGCGCCTGTATTCCCCGCGAGGGGTGCACAAACGTCATATTCCATGGCCACGTCTTCAGACGGCGACCCCAACAGGTAATCATCATCCTCCTGGCCAGAAAGATTAGACTCCGGGTCAGCAAAGAGAGCTAACCCGGACTGGCCAGGGAAGGTGCCATACGAGGTACTGGCAGCCGCGGTGTGCGGATACCCCTGGACTGATGAGCAGCCCGCGGGTTCCAGCGACGACCGTCCACAGTCCCTATCGGGCGCGGCAATAAGCCTGCTGCCAGGGCCGTGGAACACCCCTTCTAATAAACGAAATCTAGGATTTCTTTTTCCACGAGAGAGTTGATACTTACCTCCCTAATACTTTTGATATTGCTAAATATTTGCTTTCACTCAATAAACACTCAGATTTAAAACAGTTAGGTGCCCCTACTGGGCAGGGAGTCAGAGCGTAGTCTGGCGGATGCCAGCCCCACCACCGCGCATGCGCAGACTAGCACTTCCTCTGACTAGATTATTGGCTGACACACATGCAACTATTAAGAGCCTGAAGACCGAGCCTCTGTGGGGTGGAGAGGCCGGGTCCGTATCTAGGGAGGTAAGTATCAACTCTCTCGTGAAAAAAGAAATCCTAGATTTCGTTTATTTCACTTCAAGAGTATACTTACCTCCCTAATACTTTTGATATTGCCAGAATTCGAAAGTGAATCTGGCGGGAGGGAGGCGAGGTCAAAAGACCAGCTCATCCCTATACGCTTTTCTGCGTTTAAGGCACTTAAACTTCTGAAACTGTAAGAAAAAACAGTCAGGATTTGACTAACCATCGGATAACACGACCGATGTATGAGAGATGACCGAATGTCATATGCGCTCCCCCCCCTCCTTCCTGGGAGGAAGAGTCGACTGACCTCAATGTCCTATACGCTCTCTACGTACAAGTGCCATGTACTACAGGACAGAGACGAAAAAGCTCCATTTTCGTAACTCTCAACAATGAACCACACAAATACACAAACCATCACCATATTAATAACGGGTAATCGTGACAATACAATCAACAACGGACAACACATGAACAAGACTGACCTTGTTGAAAATGGCTGCTGACATCATCTTCCCATCGGTAAAGACTGATGCAGGCCCAAAAAAGTGGGTGTTTCCATAAATTAATTGTGATATATATAAGTAATGAGGAAATCACCTCAAAAAATATAAACCGATTTATTTTTTCAAAACCGACAAGGCGAGAGGATTAGAGGTGTCACGGAGATAATGGTCTGTAAAACTTGACTCACAGTGCCACTGAGCCACCGACATAATATCATCCACAGGGACCCCATTAAATAGGGCCGTGGATGTCACTACGCCGCGGACACTGTGAGCCTTGGCCACGTCAACCTGCTTCCCGGTGGCGGATTTATGGCAAAACTGAATGCATTCCACAATCCACCTGGAAATGGTGTCCTTAGAAGCCCTCCCATGGGGTTCAATATATGACAACCATAACGCTGACTGGTCGGTGCGCCACGCCGCCGTACGTTGTTTGTACCGGCGCAGCGCCCGGACGGGACACCATGCTTTAGAATTAGGATCATATCTAGTTAAAGCAGGCAAAATAATAGGTTGACCTGGATATTTCAACGACTGATTTTTAGCCAAGAAATTAATCCTAGGTAGCAGCTTAAGGCCTTCCCCTGAAACCACAAAACGGTCATCCTCGGCTGATAAGGCATGAATCTCACTCCTACGCCTAGCCGAGGCCGCAGCAATTAAAAACACAGTCTTCAGTGTTAATAGTTTCATAGAAATGGAACTAAGTGGTTCAAAAGGCTTATCACCTAGTACTTGAAGCACTAGCGATAAACTCCAAGACGGAATCACAGGAGGATTCCTTGGTCTTAGATTGCCCATGCCTTTAATTAATACATTCAATGTATTTACTTCATCACTTCCCCTCTTAGCCAAGCAAGGAATAACAGACATTAATGCTGACTTATAACCAGCAATAGAGTTAGGCTTGAGGCTATAGGCATCATAGAGGTGACAGAGGAAATCAGCTACTACTTGAATAGATGAATCCATTGGATCAATACATCTTTTTGAGCACCATTCTGCAAATCTGTTGATTTTATAATTATATGCTCTGGAGGTTGACCCCCTCCTGGCTTTGGCCATAAACATGGCTGCTTGCTCAGAAAAGCCCTCCTTAATTCTAGATTCCTTGACAACATCCACGCAGTCAATCTGAACATTGACGGATTGTTGTGAAGGGCCTTGCCCTGGAAGATAATATCGTCCATCAGAGGCAGAGGAACCGGATTGCAGACCAGAAGGTCCAGCAGATCCGTATACCATGATCGGCTTGGCCAATCCGGGGCGATCAGAAGCACTTGGCATTCCTCTTGTCTGATTTTCTGAAGAATTTTTGGAATCAGGATTGCTGGAGGGAATGCGTATGCATACATTCTCCCCCAGCTGATAGCTAACGCATCTGTTGCGAAAGCGCTTGGATCCGGAATCGGAGAGACGTACGTCGTCATCTTCGCATTCTTCTTCGTTGCGAACAAATCGATGTTGGGTTTCCCCCAATGGTCGAACAGACGATCCGCCACACATTGATTTAGTTGCCATTCCGTGGGTAAAACACTCATCCTTCGGCTCAATGAGTCTGCTAGCAGGTTTAACCTTCCCGGAATATGAACTGCTTTCAAGGTAATCTGGTGATCCAGACACCAACAAAGCAGTTTCCATGTCATCATACAGAGACTGGGCGACTTCGTTCCGCCCTGGCGGTTTATGTAAGTCACAACTGTTGAGTTGTCTGAACGAATAAGAACAATCTTGCCCTGAACTTTCTGTAAGAAATGTTCCAGGCCCAGGACTACTGCTCTTAGCTCCAGTAGATTTATATGTTCCTGTGACTGTTCCAGATTCCAAAGCCCTGATATCGTGGATTCTTCCAGGCAAGCTCCCCAGCCCTCCATCGATGCATCTGTATACACAGTCACCTGAGGGTGGGGAGGGGTTAGCAAAACCCCCGGTAAGAGATTCTCTGTATTCAACCACCATTGCAGGTGGTGAATCAGAGGCGCCAACACTGACACATTCGAGTCCAGCGAACCTGTACTCTGGGTCCATTGTGTCATGAGAAACAACTGGATCGGCCGCCTGCGTAAGGCGGCCTGAGGAATGACTGGTTCCAACGAAACCATCAACCCCAGCATTCTCAAGTAAACCCGTGCCAGGACATGACGACTGACGCACACTGACTGAATCAACGAGATGAGTATTTGAACTCTCTCCTGAGTAGGATAAACATATCCTGTCTCCAGATCGAAGAACATCCCCAGGTAAACAAACTTCTGGGATGGAGTCAGCTCTGATTTTGGGAAATTGATCATCCAGCCCAAGTCTGTGAGAATTTTCAAAACAATCTCCAGATTGGCGGACAAACTTTCCCGGGTGTGCGCTTTCAACAGCCAGTCGTCTATGTACGTGTGGACTGCTATGCTTCTCCTGCGGAGGTATGCTGTGATCGCAAGAACCACACGGGTGAAAACCCGAGGAGCCGTGGAAATTCCGAAGGGCAACACCCTGAATTCCCACTGTCTGCCCTGGAATGCAAATCTCAGGAAGCGACAGAAACTCCTGTGGATGGGGATGTGGAAATAAGCGTCCTTCAAATCTATCGACGCCGTCCACATCCCCCTCTCCAACCCCGCCAACACCGAGCGCACCGTTTCCATCTTGAAACTGGGCGTCTCGATGAACTTGTTCAATGGCTTGAGGTTGAGAATCGGTCTCCACCCACCGGTGCGTTTTGTTACCAAGAACAGGGTTGAATAGAAGCCCGGACACCTTTGTGCCGGCTGAATAGCTCCTTTTTGTACGAGGGAATTTATCTCCTCCTCGATACACAACCTTTGACCTGGATCTCTCGGAATGGGAGTCCAGACTGGCACCAGAGACAGTCGCGACGGCGGGCCTGTCATCCACTCTGGATGATACCCCACGGAAAGCCATCGCAAGACTAAACGGTCCTGAGTTAACCGTTCCCACTCTTGCATGTGGTCGGCTAGCTGGCCTCCCACCGGTCCACCTAGGGACCGCGGTGGACACAAGGCATGCAAGAGCGGCACTGTCTCCGTCGCCATACACACCGGCGTGGTCCTTACTGCGGTAAGCGCCCTGTCAGGAACGATAACCACGCCCAGATCCTCGCGCGACCCGCCCCGCCCCGCGCGCACCTCGGTGCACGGGCGGCTGCCTGGCTGACGGCGGCTGAGGAGCCTGCGCCCCCCTCACTGCTGGCCGAATCGCACGCGGCCGAGGCCGGCGCTGCGACGGCGGCTGGCCTCTGACTTGGCCAGCACCACCTCGAGCCTGCAGGGGACGATACGCAGGGGCCGCGGCGCGAACGTTAGCACGACGCAGCACCTCAAACTGTTCGCGCAGCGCCCTCTGGTTATTCACCAGGGTGACCGTCTCCTGGAGGTGGCGACATCCCTCACCTCCAAAAAGACCAGGACCCGTCATAGGCGTACGGAGTAGCCTATTATACAGGTCCTGAGACGGACACAGATTGTCCAGGGCAAATGTGCGTCTTGCCCTGACACTCCTGGTCACCGCCCGCGTCATACAGTCCAGCGCCAGGTTAATACCATCCTGGATGGTTCGCTGGACCGCGAGCGGGCCTGGCTGGCGCGATGCGGATGCCGTTACTACCCCCTGTAACAGCTGGGAGACGTGGGACAGAGCGGCAATCGAAGCCCTCCCACTCTCCTCCGCATCACGCAACGCGGTATTCGCCGAACGCAACGCGTTCGCGCACAAGACCCCCGCGTCAGAACGGGAGCCTGGCCGCGTATCCTCACCCAAAGCCGCGCGGTCATCCACGCTGGGCTTGGGTACCACACCGTACCGCTGGTAGTCCAGGGGCACGATGCGACAACGCCTGGCCACCTCGCGAGGGGCCTTCGCGAGACGTCCACTCGTGTTAATGGACGCCTCCGCCGCCTTGAACATGTCAACGACATGCTCCGCCAGCGGCAGAGAAGGCATAGCGTTAGCAGTTGGTTTCCCAGCTAACCACGGCGTGTGAACACGGTGGCTAGCCGACTGCTCCACGGGCAGATCAGGCCTAACGCTCACCAACCACTGGCAAGCGTCATACCAATCCTCCTCCGTGGCTAACTGCGAGCGCTCTACAAGACGGGGTCCTTCGTCTTCCTCCTGAGCGCAAGCAGTAGAGCTTGACGGCGGGTATGCTGATACACCTGGCAAGCCAGGGAAAACACGCGGGCCTGACAGCCCCGGCATGAGAATATCACTGGTTTGACCAGGAGCAGGCACCGCGGTAGAGCGCGGGGTATACATAGCCCTACCACGGGCCCGGCCAGCACCAGCTACACTCTCGGCAAGCCGAGGTATGCGGTACCGCTGGCCATCAGCAGCGCCCTGGGCCACCACCTGAACCGCGGACCTTACTCCAGGGTGAGTAATACCGTGGAAAAAAGCGCCTGTATTCCCCGCGAGGGGTGCACAAACGTCTTCATCCATGTCCACGTCGTCAGACGGCGACCCTAGCAGGTAATCCTCATCACCCTGGTCAGAAAGATTAGACCCCGGGTCAGCAAAGAGAGCTAACCCGGGCTGACCAGGAACGGTGCCATAGGAGGTACTGGCCACCGCGGCGTGCGGATACCCCTGGACTGATAAGCAGCCAGCGGGTTCCAGCGACAACCGTCCACGGTCCCCTATCGGCGCGGCAATAAGCCTGCTGCCAGGGCCGTGGAACGCCCCCTCTAATGGGGCCACCTCTGAATCGTCGGACAACGGAAGCGGACTAAGGAAAATCGATCCAGAGGCGGGGATTACCTGCTCCGAAGCCGATGATGAGGACAATAAAGGATCTGGTCCAGGAAGCATGCCACGAAGCAACCCTGGAACCAAATCTTTTATTGTCCTCTTCATCTCTCCCAACATCTCGGTCCGGAAGGTCTCCATATCCACCGCGGACGAGACCTTCCCCTTACCCTTCCTACTTACAACCTCTCGTTTCCGCTTCTTCTTCTTCTCCTCCTCTACCACCTTGTCCGTCGCCTGTAAGCAGCACAAGAATTCGGACATTAACTCGCCCCCCCCAGTGCTTACATATGTCACAATTAATCAATGGACCACAAGGGCTACATCGATAACACAGATGCGGCCAGAACTTCACATGCATAAAACGTCCACAGGACGCGCAACCCGGTCCCTGAAACAGGGCAAAGGACAAGGAGTATGAGCAACTAGTTAAGCTTAGAAACTCAATCCAACTCAAGAAGGAAAACGATCATAAAGATCAATATACATCAAAAACCAGCATAGCGCTTGAATTGCTAATAAATACATAGCCAGCCGATTATGACGTCATTAATCCCGTGACAGGAAAAATTCGATCCCAACAAAACATCCAAGTGCAAAGACGAATTGTATGCTGAATGGATAAGTTGACTATACAACCATCAGATACATATAGATAACTCTTTTCTGGCAAAAATGTTAATTATCTCCCTTTGATTGTTTACAATAATTAACATCACCACATTATCAATAACTAGATACCTGACACTTTGTATAGACAAACCATCCAACGTGACGAACCGGAAACTCCACCATCTGCACGCCTCTTAACTCTCTCCACCTCATGGGGAAGGAATTGGATCAAGAGGGCAAAGTGAGAAGACCTTTATACCAGGCCTCCAACTCACTGGACATAATTATTCATTTGGTTAGATAACCTAACAGTGTTAGTAGGAAATGGAACCATGGTGGAGAGAATACTAATTCTCTGGTACTGTGACGTCACCACCTAGCGTCATACAGACCTGTGGACATAAACAGAAAGAGAAATTAGTCCTAGGTAGCACCGAGTTGATATAACCCAACCAACCAAGGCGCTTATCACGGTAAACGCGAGTCCCGGAAACACAATACACCGGGAAGAAAACTCGCTAATTTTACTAGAAGTCACCTGATTTAAAGGTCCTCCGTCCTCCTGTGGCGACGTATTCCTATCCGCCATCCAAAAAAGTGACTAACACTCCAAACAAACACCACTTAAACAGTTTAAGAGAGCGAAAAAGCTATTGAACAAAAAAACATGTGTGATCTCTTTGCCAATAATCTAGCAAAGAGGTAGTGCTAGTCTGCGCATGCGCGGTGGTGGGGCTGGCATCCGCCAGACTACGCTCTGACTCCCTGCCCAGTAGGGGCACCTAACTGTTTTAAATCTGAGTGTTTATTGAGTGAAAGCCAATATTTAGCAATATCAAAAGTATTAGGGAGGTAAGTATACTCTTGAAGTGAAATGGGGCCACCTCTGAATCTTCAAACAACGGAAGCGTACTAAGGAACGTTGATTCAGAGGTGGGGATTACCTGCTCCGAAGCAGATGATGAGGTCAATAAAGGATTTGGTCCAGGAAGCATGCCACGAAGCAACTCTGGAACCAAATCCTTGATTGTCCTCCTCATCTCTCCCAACATCTCGGTCCGGAAGGCCTCCATGTCCACCGCGGACGAGGCCTTCCTCTTACCCTTCTTACTTACGACCTCTTTTTTCAGCTTCTTTTTCTCCTCCTCCAACTTGTCCTTCGCCTGCAAGCACAAGAATTCGGACATTAGCTCGCCCCCCCAGTGCTTACATATCTCGCAATTAAGCAAGGGACCACAGGGGCTACACTGAAAACATAGATGAGGGCCAAACTTGTCCCTCAAAAATCGTCCACAGGACGCACAACCAGGTCTCTGAAAAAGGCCAAAGGACGAGGAGTATGAGCAAACTAGTTAAGCTTAGAAAACTCACCAACTCAAGAGAAGAAAAAATGATCATAAAGATCATAATTTTTATCAGAAACCAGCTTCGGACAACTTTAATTGTAAATAAAGAGCAAGACTGATTATGACGTCATTAATCCTATGACAGGAAAAAATCGATCCACAACAAACATCCCAGTGCAAGGACGAATTGTATCTCTAACCAGAACATGTGCAGAATGGACATTTCGACTACACAAGCATCAGATAAATACTGATAACAATGGCAAATAGTGTTAATTATCTCCCTTTCTCATATCAATAATTAATACCTGACACCTTGTCTAGACAAACCATCCAACCTGATGAACTGGAGCACTCCACCACTGAACGCCTCTTAACTCTCTCCACCTCAAGGGGAAGGAATTGGATCAAGAGGGCAAAGTGAGAAGACCTTTATAATAGGCCTCCAACTCACTGGGCATAGAATTTTTGGTTAGATAACCTAACAGTATTAGTAGGAAATGGAACCATGGTGGAGAGACACAAACCCTCTGCTGATGTCATGTCCTTATTTCTCCTTCACACAGACCTGTGGACATAAACACAAAGAGAGATTAGTCTTATATAGCACCTAGTTGAAAAAAATCAACTAATTAAGGCGCTTATCACGTTTAGCGCGAGTCCCGGAAACACATTACAACGGGACAAAACTCGCTAATTTTACTAGAAGTCACCTGATTTAAAGGTCCAAGGCCCTCCTGTGGCGAAGTCACTCTCTCAGCCATCTTTGTCAGGTAAAAACGTCTATTTAAAAGTCTTAAAAAGCTTTGAAAAGCGTATAGAAAGATCTTATCATGAAAGCATGTGTTGTCTCTCAGCCAATAAATTAGCAAAGAGGAAGTGCTAGTCTGCGCATGCGCGGTGGTGGGGCTGGCATCTGTCAGACTACGCTCTGACTCCCTGCCCAGTAGGGGCACCTAACTGTTTTAATCTGAGTGTTTATTGAGTGAAAGCCAATATTTAGCAATATCAAAAGTATTAGGGAGGTAAGTATACTCTTGATGTGAAAGAAACTTTACAGTTTTAGCCACGCCACGCCCACCACTAGCTAAGCTCCACCCACACCTCATCATGTTGGGATTGATCGATCCCCAAATGCCCAAACTATTAATTTCCTGAAAACTATACAGGTAAGCTGTTGAATATTTTGTAACTAATTTGACAGGGTGCCTATGGCAGCAACAGCATCGCTTATGGCAGCAACAGCGCCCCGTCAAATTAGTTACAAAATATTTGAGACGATTTATTAAATAGTAGACATACAATTCGTACAACAACGCATAGTCCGTCTTCAAATATGCATTCATGATGTTCTTATCTACGCCATTCATGAAGTCATAATGACATCATTAATTATGTCATTCTACATGCCACATAGTTGATTATGACGTCATATGATGTGTGGATACAGTCGAAAGATCTATTAAGTGTTGAATGTCATAATCATGAGTGACACTGTAATGGTGTCACAATGCCTGGTTAGATTTTAGGACATTCTGAATTGCATTACTACAGGTACTATATGCAAATAAACCTCGTTCTTCTTGATAGACGAGATCTGAAACATCATGCAGAATAAGTTTGGTGTTCCAAACAAAATATTGAGTGTCCGGAGGGTTGACTGGAACCTGGCGTAATGATTTCCGATATTAAATTGCAACTCGCAAGTTGCAACTAGTCTGTCAGTCTGTAATATTTCTGATGATTCTGACACACCTACCCAAGAGACCACTATAGTGCATCACAATTGTCGAGTTTATAAATACTTTTTGGGAAATCTGAAATCAGTTTATTTCAATTTTTGTTAATTCTTTTTTTGCTCAAAGCAAGCATAATTATAATCGACACCGTCTCATTTTAAACTATATAATAAATTAGCCTTACTTAAAAGTCTGTCAGTCAATCAATCAGTCTGACAGCCAGCCAATTAGTTGGTCTGTCAGCTAGTGAATCTGGAGGTCTGTCAGTCAATCAGTTGGTCTGTCAGCTAGTGAATCAGTCAGTCTGTCAGATAGTGAATCTGTCTAGCAGCCAGAAAATCGCTCCCAAATTTCTGAGGATTTTGGTAAAGCTGCCTTTAACAACAAATTCGCATTCATACTTCTTTTATTAACCCTGTCACTGATTAAGTCCAAATATCTCATTTTCAAGGTAATCATACATGAACTGGTGCATATTTTGAAATTAATTTGACTGGAAGCCGCTGCTGGCTTTGGCAAATTAATTTCAAAATATTCACCAGAGTAAGCTTTATATCGTAAAGCACCTAGATTTTCCAGGCTTTAACATACAGAGTTAACTTTATATGAAGTACAGCAGTTCCCAGGGGGTGGGCATCAGATTTACCTTTATATGAAGTACAGCAGTTCCCAGGGGGTGGGCATCGGATTTACCTTTATATGAAGTACAGCAGTTCCCAGGGGGTGGGCATCAGATTGACCTTTATATGAAGTACAGCGGTACCCAGGGGGTGGCCATCAGATTGACCTTTATATGAAGTACAGCAGTTCCCAGGGGGTGGCCGTCAGATTGACCTTTATATGAAGTACAGCAGTTCCCAGGGGTGAGCATCAGATTGACCTTTATATGAAGTACAGCGGTACCCAGGGGGTGGGCATCAGATTGACCTTTATATAAAGTACAGCAGTTCCCAGGGAGTGGGCGTCAGATTGACCTTTATATGAAGTACAGCAGTTCCCAGGGGGTTGGCATCAGGTTGACCTTTATATGAAGTACAGCAGTTCCCAGGGAGTGGGCATCAGATTGACCTTTATATGAAGTACAGCAGTACCCAGAGGGTGGGCATCAGATTGACCTTTATATGAAGTACAGCAGTTCCCAGGGAGTGGGCATCAGATTGACCTTTATATGAAGTACAGCAGTACCCAGAGGGTGGGCATCAGATTGACCTTTATATGAAGTACAGCAGTACCCAGAGGGTGGGCATCAGATTGACCTTTATATGAAGTACAGCAGTACCAAGGGGGTGGACATCAGATTAACCTTTATATGAAGTTCAGCAGTTCCCAGGGGGTGGGCATCAGACTTACCTTTATATGAAGTACAGCAGTTCCCAGGGGGTGGGCATCAAAAATGGTCCGTAGCAATTTCCCATTTGTTAAGTCCCACATTGTGATCTGTATAAAGCATATAAATTATATTAACCCTTCGCACACTGCTGTCAAAATATTAAATTTTTAAATTCGAACATGAACTGCTGTTCACTTTTCAACAGATGTGGTGGAAGATGTTGCTGTCCACCATATTGTTGAAAAATTTACACAAATTTCTTGGCTATTGACCCAGTAAAGATAGAGTATTGACATTAGAGTGGTAAGGGTTAACAGTCAGATATCTCCGAGACAGAAACATAATTATGGAGAGACAATAAAACATGATTCAAACGTAGTAGTAATAACTTTGTTTATTTTGACAAGCCAGGGTTTGCTCAGAGGGTTTCATTCAGTGACTTTTCAAGGGCTTTCATGGCTGCAAACGGGACATGGGGTGGGAAATGATGGAGGGATGGCTGTGATGGGGAATCCCCTGGCAATACAACTTATAAGGGGCTAAACTTGCAAGTCTGCTAATGCAAAAATGTTAATATTAGATGCTCTGAGAAGGCAATTCCTTCATTTTGATTGATGATTCGCGGCAACTCTTTTGTACTGCATGAAAATTATTTGGGCTGAAATGTTAAATTCAAGGAATTTTCAATACATTAAAGCAATTTTCAATTACTTTTCAAAGGAATTCTCAAATTCAAAGGTTTTTCAAGGCACATGTCAAAATTTAAGTACTTTTCACGTTTGTGCGAACACTGAGAGCCTTGACCTGATGAAACACATTTATGAGTGAAAACTCATCAAAATAAACTAAGAAACCACCTCCACTGGGCAGGTTACTCAACTGACAGATCAGCGGATGTGTGGCACAAACTCGCGCATGTGCGGGGCTGTCTCATTCTATTACAAAATATTGGCTGACATAATTGCAACATAAAATGCCGAAAGACCGAGCCTCTGAGAGGCGGAAAGGGCAGGATCATATCAGGGTGATATCAACTCTCCCGTGAAAAAAGAAATCTGTGATTTCATTTATTTCACATCAAGAGTATACTTACCACCCTGATACTCTATGATATAGCCAGAATTCGTAAGAGAATTCGGCGGGAGGGAGGTGAAGGTCAGAAGACCGGCTCATCCCTGGAAGAGCAAGCTCTTTTGCTTTTGGAGCACAAAAAACATCCCAAATTGCGTATGTAAACACAATCAGGAAATGATTTGGACATCGGATAACACAACCGATGTTGAGAGTAATGACCGTTTAACATTCGCTCCGCCCCTCCCTCTTTTAAAGAGGGAGCGATGACCTCAATGTCCTATACACTCTCTAAGACATCGGACGAAAGCTTCATTTCATATACTCTCAGATGGAACCACAAAGAACACAAACCACCACCATTTTAGTAAGTAAAATGAACGTGACAAAAAATAACCATCACCAAATATAGGACTAACCTATTTTGACGAGATTCCCTTTAATCACCGCTAGCGATGATAGGTACAGTACGGAAAAGCGGGGATTCACCCACTAAATTGCACTGTGTGTTAGTCAATGGCCGTATGCACAATATTTACAAAAATATATACAGTTTAACGTTTATGTAAAATCGATAAGGCAAGCCGATTAGACGTGTCATGGGGGTAATGATCTGTAAAACTACTCACAGTGCCATTGTGCTACCGACATAACGTCATCCACCAGCACTCCATTAAACAGAGCCGTGGATGCCACGATGTTATGGACACTATGAGCCTTGGCCATGTCAACATGTTTTCCCGTGGCAGCTTTGTGGCAATGCTGGATGCATTCCACAATCCACCTAGAAATGGTGTCTTTAGAAGCTTTCCCATGGGGTTCAATGTAAGATAGCCATAAAGTACTATGGTCCATCCGCCATTCCTCTGTACATTGTTTATAACGTGTTAATGCACAGACTGGACAACAAGCCTTTGAATTAGGATCAAACCTAGTCAAAGATGTAAAAAACAATATGCTGACCAGGATATTTTAAAGACTGTTTTTTCGCCATAAAGTTAACTCTAGGTAGAAGCCTGAGGCCTTCCCCTGTAACCACAACACGGTCTGGCTCTGCTGACAAAGCATGTATTTCACTTCTTCGTCTGGCTGAAGCTGCAGCAATCAGAAAAACTGTTTTAAGCGTCAACATTTTCATGGAAATGGAGCTTAGTGGTTCAAAGGGTTCATCCGCTAATACTTGAAGTACTACCGATAAATTCCAAGATGGAATCACTGGTGGATTCCTTGTCTAAGATTACCCATGCCTTTGATTAAAGTATTTAGATTACATACTTCATCCCTTCCCCTATTAGCCAAGCAAGGAATAACTGACATTAAAGCTGGCTTGTAGCCAGCAATAAAGTTAGACTTGAGGCTATAGGCATCAAAAAGGTGACAGAGGAAATCGGCTACTACCTGAATAGATGCATCCAATGGATTAACATCTTTTTGAGCACCATTCAGCAAATCTGTTGATTTTATAATTATATGCTCTGGAGGTGCTCTGCTGATTCCTTGACAGCATCCACGCAGTCAATTAGAACATTGACAGGTTGTTGTGCAAGACCTTGCCCTGGAAGATTATGTCGTCCATCTGAGGCAGAGGAACAGGATTGCAGACCAGAGGTCCAGCAGATCCGCATACCATGATTGGCTTGACCAATTTGGGGCGATCAGAAGCACTTGGCATTCCTGCTGCTGCCTGATTTTCTGGAGAACTTTTGGAATCAGGATTGCTGGTGGAAATGCGTATGCATACATTCCCTCCAAGCTGATAGCTAGCGCATCTATAGTGATAGCGCTCGGATCTGGAACCGGAGAGATGTACGTCATCATCTTCGCATTCTTGTTCGTTGCGAATAAATCTGTTGGGCTTCCACCGACGGTCCGCCACACATTAAACGAAATCTAGGATTTCTTTTTTCACGAGAGAGTTGATACTTACCTCCCTAATACTTTTGATATTGCTAAATATTCGCTTTCACTCAATAAACACTCAGATTAAAACAGTTAGGCGCCCCTAGTGGGCAGGGAGTCAGAGCGTAGTCTGGCGGATGCCAGCCCCACCACCGCGCATGCGCAGACTAGCACTTCCTCTGACTAGATTATTGGCTGACACACATGCAACTATTAAGAGCCTGAAGACCGAGCCTCTGTGGGGTGGAGAGGCCGGGTCCGTATCTAGGGAGGTAAGTATCAACTCTCTCGTGAAAAAAGAAATCCTAGATTTCGTTTATTTCACTTCAAGAGTATACTTACCTCCCTAATACTTTTGATATTGCCAGAATTCGAAAGTGAATCTGGCGGGAGGGAGGCGAGGTCAAAAGACCAGCTCATCCCAATACGCTTTTCTGCGTTTAAGGCACTTAAACTTCTGAAACTGTAAGAAAAAACAGTCAGGATTTGACTAACCATCGGATAACACGACCGATGTATGAGAGATGACCGAATGTCATATGCGCTCCCCCCCCCTCCTTCCTGGGAGGAAGAGTCGACTGACCTCAATGTCCTATACGCTCTCTACGTACAAGTGCCATGTACTACAGGACAGAGACGAAAAAGCTCCATTTTCGTAACTCTCAACAATGAACCACACAAATACACAAACCATCACCATATTAATAACGGGTAATCGTGACAATACAATCAACAACGGACAACACATGAACAAGACTGACCTTGTTGAAAATGGCTGCTGACATCATCTTCCCATCGGTAAAGACTGATGCAGGCCCAAAAAAGTGGGTGTTTCCATAAATTAATTGTGATATATATAAGTAATGAGGAAATCACCTCAAAAAATATAAACCGATTTATTTTTTCAAAACCGACAAGGCGAGAGGATTAGAGGTGTCACGGAGATAATGGTCTGTAAAACTTGACTCACAGTGCCACTGAGCCACCGACATAATATCATCCACAGGGACCCCATTAAATAGGGCCGTGGATGTCACTACGCCGCGGACACTGTGAGCCTTGGCCACGTCAACCTGCTTCCCGGTGGCGGATTTATGGCAAAACTGAATGCATTCCACAATCCACCTGGAAATGGTGTCCTTAGAAGCCCTCCCATGGGGTTCAATATATGACAACCATAACGCTGACTGGTCGGTGCGCCATGCCGCCGTACGTTGTTTGTACCGGCGCAGCGCCCGGACGGGACACCATGCTTTAGAATTAGGATCATATCTAGTTAAAGCAGGCAAAATAATAGGTTGACCTGGATATTTCAACGACTGATTTTTAGCCAAGAAATTAACCCTAGGTAGCAGCTTAAGGCCTTCCCCTGAAACCACAAAACGGTCATCCTCGGCTGATAAGGCATGAATCTCACTCCTACGCCTAGCCGAGGCCGCAGCAATTAAAAACACAGTCTTCAGTGTTAATAGTTTCATAGAAATGGAACTAAGTGGTTCAAAAGGCTTATCACCTAGTACTTGAAGCACTAGCGATAAACTCCAAGACGGAATCACAGGAGGATTCCTTGGTCTTAGATTGCCCATGCCTTTAATTAATACATTCAATGTATTTACTTCATCACTTCCCCTCTTAGCCAAGCAAGGAATAACAGACATTAATGCTGACTTATAACCAGCAATAGAGTTAGGCTTGAGGCTATAGGCATCATAGAGGTGACAGAGGAAATCAGCTACTACTTGAATAGATGAATCCATTGGATCAATACATCTTTTTGAGCACCATTCTGCAAATCTGTTGATTTTATAATTATATGCTCTGGAGGTTGACCCCCTCCTGGCTTTGGCCATAAACATGGCTGCTTGCTCAGAAAAGCCCTCCTTAATTCTAGATTCCTTGACAACATCCACGCAGTCAATCTGAACATTGACGGATTGTTGTGAAGGGCCTTGCCCTGGAAGATAATATCGTCCATCAGAGGCAGAGGAACCGGATTGCAGACCAGAAGGTCCAGCAGATCCGTATACCATGATCGGCTTGGCCAATCCGGGGCGATCAGAAGCACTTGGCATTCCTCTTGTCTGATTTTCTGAAGAATTTTTGGAATCAGGATTGCTGGAGGGAATGCGTATGCATACATTCTCCCCCAGCTGATAGCTAACGCATCTGTTGCGAAAGCGCTTGGATCCGGAATCGGAGAGACGTACGTCGTCATCTTCGCATTCTCCTTCGTTGCGAACAAATCGATGTTGGGTTTCCCCCAATGGTCGAACAGACGATCCGCCACACATTGATTTAGTTGCCATTCCGTGGGTAAAACACTCATCCTTCGGCTCAATGAGTCTGCAAGCAGGTTTAACCTTCCCGGAATATGAACTGCTTTCAAGGTAATCTGGTGATCCAGACACCAACATAGCAGTTTCCATGTCATCATACAGAGACTGGGCGACTTCGTTCCGCCCTGGCGGTTTATGTAAGTCACAACTGTTGAGTTGTCTGAACGAATAAGAACAATCTTGCCCTGAACTTTCTGTAAGAAATGTTCCAGGCCCAGGACTACTGCTCTTAGCTCCAGTAGATTTATATGTTCCTGTGACTGTTCCAGATTCCAAAGCCCTGATATCGTGGATTCTTCCAGGCAAGCTCCCCAGCCCTCCATCGATGCATCTGTATACACAGTCACCTGAGGGTGGGGAGGGGTTAGCAAAACCCCCGGTAAGAGATTCTCTGTATTCAACCACCATTGCAGGTGGTGAATCAGAGGCGCCAACACTGACACATTCGAGTCCAGCGAACCTGTACTCTGGGTCCATTGTGTCATGAGAAACAACTGGATCGGCCGCCTGCGTAAGGCGGCCTGAGGAATGACTGGTTCCAACGAAACCATCAACCCCAGCATTCTCAAGTAAACCCGTGCCAGGACATGACGACTGTCGCACACTGACTGAATCAACGAGATGAGTATTTGAACCCTCTCCTGAGTAGGATAAACATATCCTGTCTCCAGATCGAAGAACATCCCCAGGTAAACAAACTTCTGGGATGGAGTCAGCTCTGATTTTGGGAAATTGATCATCCAGCCCAAGTCTGTGAGAATTTTCAAAACAATCTCCAGATTGGCGGACAAACTTTCCCGGGTGTGCGCTTTCAACAGCCAGTCGTCTATGTACGTGTGGACTGCTATGCTTCTCCTGCGGAGGTATGCTGTGATCGCAAGAACCACACGGGTGAAAACCCGAGGAGCCGTGGAAATTCCGAAGGGCAACACCCTGAATTCCCACTGTCTGCCCTGGAATGCAAATCTCAGGAAGCGACAGAAACTCCTGTGGATGGGGATGTGGAAATAAGCGTCCTTCAAATCTATCGACGCCGTCCACATCCCCCTCTCCAACCCCGCCAACACCGAGCGCACCGTTTCCATCTTGAAACTGGGCGTCTCGATGAACTTGTTCAATGGCTTGAGGTTGAGAATCGGTCTCCACCCACCGGTGCGTTTTGTTACCAAGAACAGGGTTGAATAGAAGCCCGGACACCTTTGTGCCGGCTGAATAGCTCCTTTTTGTACGAGGGAATTTATCTCCTCCTCGATACACAACCTTTGATCTGGATCTCTCGGAACGGGAGTCCAGATTGGCACCAGAGACAGTCGCGACGGCGGGCCTGTCATCCACTCTGGATGATACCCCACGGAAAGCCATCGCAAGACTAAACGGTCCTGAGTTAACCGTTCCCACTCTTGCATGTGGTCGGCTAGCCGGCCTCCCACCGGTCCACCTAGGGACCGCGGTGGACACAAGGCATGCAAGAGCGGCACTGTCTCCGTCGCCATACACACCGGCGTGGTCCTTACCGCGGTAAGCGCCCTGTCAGGAACGATAACCACGCCCAGATCCTCGCGCGACCCGCCCCGCCCCGCGCGCACCTCGGTGCACGGGCGGCTGCCTGGCTGACGGCGGCTGAGGAGCCTGCGCCCCCCTCACTGCTGGCCGAATCGCACGCGGCCGAGGCCGGCGCTGCGACGGCGGCTGGCCTCTGACTTGGCCAGCACCACCTCGAGCCTGCAGGGGACGATACGCAGGGGCCGCGGCGCGAACGTTAGCACGACGCAGTACCTCAAACTGTTCGCGCAGCGCCCTCTGGTTATTCACCAGGGTGACCGTCTCCTGGAGGTGGCGACATCCCTCACCTCCAAAAAGACCAGGACCCGTCATAGGCGTACGGAGTAGCCTATTATACAGGTCCTGAGACGGGCACAGATTGTCCAGGGCAAATGTGCGTCTTGCCCTGACACTCCTGGTCACCGCCCGCGTCATACAGTCCAGCGCCAGGTTAATACCATCCTGGATGGTTCGCTGGACCGCGAGCGGGCCTGGCTGGCGCGATGCGGATGCCGTTACTACCCCCTGTAACAGCTGGGAGACGTGGGACAGAGCGGCAATCGAAGCCCTCCCACTCTCCTCCGCATCACGCAACGCGGTATTCGCCGAACGCAACGCGTTCGCGCACAAGACCCCCGCGTCAGAACGGGATCCTGGCCGCGTATCCTCACCCAAAGCCGCGCGGTCATCCACGCTGGGCTTGGGTACCACACCGTACCGCTGGTAGTCCAGGGGCACGATGCGACAACGCTTGGCCACCTCGCGAGGGGCCTTCGCGAGACGTCCACTCGTGTTAATGGACGCCTCCGCCGCCTTGAACATGTCAACGACATGCTCCGCCAGCGGCAGAGAAGGCATAGCGTTAGCAGTTGGTTTCCCAGCTAACCACGGCGTGTGAACACGGTGGCTAGCCGACTGCTCCACGGGCAGATCAGGCCTAACGCTCACCAACCACTGGCAAGCGTCATACCAATCCTCCTCCGTGGCTAACTGCGAGCGCTCTACAAGACGGGGTCCTTCGTCTTCCTCCTGAGCGCAAGCAGTACTAGACGGCGGGTACGCTGATACACCTGGCAAGCCAGGGAAAACATGCGGGCCTGACAGCACCGGCATGAGAATATCACTGGTTTGACCAGGAGCAGGCACCGCGGTAGAGCGCGGGGTATATATAGCCCTACCACGGGCCCGGCCAGCACCAGCTACACTCTCGGCAAGCCGAGGTATGCGGTACCGCTGGCCATCAGCAGCGCCCTGGGCCACCACCTGAACCGCGGACCTTACTCCAGGGTGAGTAATACCGTGGAAAAAAGCGCCTGTATTCCCCGCGAGGGGTGCACAAACGTCTTCATCCATGTCCGCGTCGTCAGACGGCGACCCCAGCAGGTAATCCTCATCACCCTGGTCAGAAAGATTAGACCCCGGGTCAGCAAAGAGAGCTAACCCGGGCTGACCAGGAACGGTGCCATAGGAGGAACTGGCCACCGCGGCGTGCGGATACCCCTGGACTGATAAGCAGCCAGCGGGTTCCAGCGACAACCGTCCACGGTCCCCTATCGGCGCGGCAATAAGCCTGCTGCCAGGGCCGTGGAACGCCCCCTCTAATGGGGCCACCTCTGAATCGTCGGACAACGGAAGCGGACTAAGGAAAATCGATCCAGAGGCGGGGATTACCTGCTCCGAAGCCGATGAAGAGGACAATAAAGGATCTGGTCCAGGAAGCATGCCACGAAGCAACCCTGGAACCAAATCTTTTATTGTCCTCCTCATCTCTCCCAACATCTCGGTCCGAAAGGTCTCCATATCCACCGCGGACGAGACCTTCCCCTTACCCTTCTCACTTACAACCTCTCGTTTCCGCTTCATCTTCTTCTCCTCCACTACCACCTTGTCCGTCGCCTGTAAGCAGCACAAGAATTCGGACATTAATTCGCCCCCCCAGTGCTTACATATGTCACAATTAATCAATGGACCACAAGGGCTACATCTAAAACACAGATGCGGCCAGAACTTGACATGCATAAAACGTCCACAGGACGCGCAACCCGGTCCCTGAAACAGGGCAAAGGACAAGGAGTATGAGCAACTAGTTAAGCTTAGAAACTCAATCCAACTCAAGGAGAAGGAAAACGATCATAAAGATCAATATACATCAAAAACCAGCCTAGCGCTTGAATTGCTAATAAATACATAGCCAGCTGATTATGACGTCATAAATCCCGTGACAGGAAAAATTCGATCCCAACAAAACATCCAAGTGCAAAGACGAATTGTATGCTGAATGGATAAGTTGACTACACAACCATCAGATACATATAGATAACTCTTTACTGGCAAAAATGTTAATTATCTCCCTTTGATTGTTTACAATAATTAACATCACCACATTATCAATAACTAGATACCTGACACTTTGTATAGACAAACCATCCAACGTGACGAACCGGAAACTCCACCATCTGCACGCCTCTTAACTCTCTCCACCTCAAGGGGAAGGAATTGGAACAAGAGGGCAAAGTGAGAAGACCTTTATATCAGGCCTCCAACTCACTGGGCATAATTTTCCATTTGGTTAGATAACCTAACAGTGTTAGTAGGAAATGGAACCATGGTGGAGAGAATACTAATTCTCTGGAACTGTGACGTCACAACCTAGCGTCATACAGACCTGTGGACAGAAACAGAAAGAGAAATTAGTCCTAGGTAGCACCGAGTTGACCTAAACCAACTAACTAAGGCGCTTATCACGGTAAACGCGAGTCCCGGAAACACAATACACCGGGAAGAAAACTCGCTAATTTTACTAGAAGTCACCTGATTTAAAGGTCCAACGTCCTCCGGTGGCGAAGTGTATCCTCCCGCCATCCAAATCAGGTCTTATCACTTCCAAAATAACACCAATAAAAACGTTAAAGAGCAAGAAAAGCTATTGACTGAAAAACATGTGTGTTCTCTTTGCCAATAATCTAGCAAAGAGGAAGTGCTAGTCTGCGCATGCGCGGTGGTGGGGCTGGCATCCGCCAGACTACGCTCTGACTCCCTGCCCACTAGGGGCGCCTAACTGTTTTAATCTGAGTGTTTATTGAGTGAAAGCGAATATTTAGCAATATCAAAAGTATTAGGGAGGTAAGTATACTCTTGAAGTGAAATGATTTAGTTGCCATTCCGTGGGAAGAATGCTCATCCTTCGGCTCAATGAGTCTGCTAATAGATTTAACCTTCCTGGAATATGAACTGCTTTCAGGGAAATCCCATGATCTAAGCAGTTTCCATGTCATCATACAGAGACTGGGCGACTTTGTTCCGCCCTGGCAGTTTATGTAAGCCACTACTGTTGTATTGTCTGATTGAACCAGAGCACTCTTGCCCTTGACCGTCTCTAGGAAGTGTTCCATGGCTAAGACTATTGCTCGCATTTCTCGCAGATTGATATGTTCTTGTGACTGATTCCAAAGCCCTGATACTTTGTTTTCTTCCAGGCAAGCTCCCCATCCCTCCATTGATGCATCTGTGTACATCGTTAACTGATGGTGGGGAGGTGACAACGTCACCAACCCCCCCCCAGGAGATTCTCTCTTCATCCACCATTGAAGGGGGTGAATAAGAGATTCTAACACTGACACCTTTGAGTCCAGGAAACCCGTATTCCGGGTCCACTGTGTCATGAGAAATAATTGGATCGGCCGCCAGCATAAGGCTGGCTGTGGAATGACTGGTTCCAAAGAAACCATCAACCTCAACATTCTCAAGTAGACCCGTGTCAGGACATGACTACTGTTGCACACTGACTGTATGACTGAGATGAGTATTTCTACATACCCTACCTCTAGATTGAAGAACATGCCCAGGTAAACAAACTTATGGGATGGAGTCAGCTCTGATTTTTGAAAGTTGATTATCCAGCCTAATCAGTAAGAGTTTTCAAAACTATCTCCAGATTTGCTGATAGACTTTCTTGATTGTGTGCTTTTAACAGCCAGTCGTCTATGTACGTGTGGATTGCTATGTGTCTCCTGCGGAGGCATGACGCCATAGCTTGGACCACCCGAGTGAAGACCCGAGGAGCCGCTGATATACCAAATAAGAGAACCCTGAATTCCCATTGGCGGCCCTGGAATGCAAATCTCAGGAACCGACGAAAGCTCTTCGCAATGGGAATGTGAAAATAGGCATCTTTTAGATCTATTGATGCTGTCCACATTCCCTTCGTCAATCCTGCTAACACCGTTCTTAGTTTCCATTTTGAAACTTGGTGTGAGGATAAACCTATTGAGAGGTTTGAGGTTGAGAATTGGTCTCCACCCTCCAGTGCTTTTTGTCACTAGGAACACGGTTGAATAATAACCCGGACATTTTTGTGCGGGTTGAATTGCGTGTTTTAAATTAAGGGATTGAATTTCTTCCTCTAACCGTTGATCTGGATCTCTTGATTTTGAGTCCAGATCAGAACCAGAGACAGGCACGATGGCTGGTTTGAAATCAAGTCTGGATGGTAACCGACTGAAAGCCATTGCAAGACTGAGCATTCCTGAGTAACCCGCTCCAAGTCCTGCATGTGGAAGGCCAGGCGGCCTCCCACGGGTGCGCGTAAGGATTGAGGTGAACCCGAGAAGTGCATGGGAGGCCCTGTCTCTGGTGGCTGTCCTAGCAGCACTGGTGTGATCTTTGTGAGAACCGACCCATAAGGTTCGGCTCCCACGACCAGAACCCCGCACTCCTCTACCAGCGACATGTGCACCTCGGTACGCAGGCTGCTTGACGGGTTGCGCTGGAGGAGCCTGCGCTCCCCCACTAGCTGTCTTACTCTGGCGTTGCCGTGGCTGATGCTGCGTAGGTGGGTGGCCTCTGACAAGGCCACCACCACCTCTATCCTGCTGAGGGTGGAAGGCAGGGGGTGCTGCTCGAACACACTCCCTGCGGAGCACTTCAAACTGCTCTCGCAGCACCCTCTGGTTATTCACCAGGTTTACGGTTTGTTGGAGGTGCAGGCATCCTTCACCTCCAAACAACCCTAGACCTGTTATCTGCGTCTGAAGAAGCCGAGTGCACAGGTCCTGCGAGGGGCACAAATTGTCAAGGGCAAATGTGCGCCTCGCCCGTAAACTCCTGGCTACGGATCTCGTCATGCAGTCCAGAGCCAGGTTAATGCCATCCTGGATGGCTCTCTGGACTGAAAGAGAAGAGGCTTGGCGGGCCACAGATGCTGGCACGACCCTGGTAGCAGCTGGGAAACGTGCGAGAGAGCCGAGCTGGCTCCTCTTGTACTTTCCTCCGTGTCCCGCAGTGCAGAATTTGCATTGCGCAGACCGCTAGCAAACAAGGGTCCCGTGTCAGACTGAGACCCAGGCCGCGTATCTTCGCCCAAAGCCGCACAGTCATACGTGCAAGGTTCTGGGACGACGACGTACTTCTGATACAGATCAGAACTGATACGGCAGCGCTGTGCCACCTCGCGAGGGGCCTTCGCAAGGCGTACCTTCGGCTGAATGGACGTATCTGCCGCAGCGAACATATCAACGATATGCTCCGTATACGGCAGAAATAGCATAGTGCTCGTCACCAGCTTCCCTCCCAACTACGGGCGCTGGTCCCGCTGGGAGGCCGGTGGGTCCACCTGGAGTTCCGGCTTGATGCTCACCAGCCATTAGCAAGCATCCAGCCAGTCCTCCTCGGTGGCCACCTGTGAATGTTCGATGAGCCTAGGGCCTTCGTCGTCCTCAACCACATTCACTGGTGGGGTAATGACCGGAGCTGAAGATACTCCTCAATAGCCAGGGAAGCCATACGGACCCGCAAGGGCTGGCATAGCTTGCGCCGTGGCTATTCCAGGAGCCGGATCTACGGCGTCATGGGGGGCTAAATGCATGACATCATAGTCCAGGCCTTCCTCACGGTAACGCTCGGCAAGCCGAGGGATACAGTATGGACGGCCATTGGCTCCTAGCTGGCCTAGCCATTGAGCCATGAAACCTACTTCCGAAGAAGTAGTTCCATGGAAAAGGTCACCCATGGGAGCGCTAGATAGGTGAGTGCCCAAAGCCATGGCTTTCACTCCCAGGTCCACGGGCGAGGCACGCCTCAGCGCCGAACCAATGGGAACCATCTCTGGTTCTATAATGAAAACCAGCTTACTAAGAGAACCAGACCCAGAGACTATGACGAACTTGAACCGGGAAGCAAGCTGCGAAGCAACTCCGGGACAAGATCCGTGATTGTTTTCTTCATTTCTCCCATCATTTCAAGACGGAAGGCCTCCATGACTGGCATGGATGCCTTCCTTTTCTTACCACACTCTTTTTCCAGACGCCTCTTCTTGTCTGCTGCCCGATCCATCACCTGCTGATTTAAAAAATCAGTCATAACCTCCACCGGCCACGACTCAGACACATGGCAATTTAGAAGGGGCCCGCACATACTGCACCAAGTGCAGTCATGAGGGAAAAAGCGGGCCTTCACGAAACGGTAGCAGGAAGGGCATTTGTTCTCAATTACCCTCTGAAATGACACAAACGGAAACAATTAGTTTTTAGTTATGACGAACCAAAAAACCAATTGTAGAAGGCTAATAAGTTCCATAATGAAAACTTTGACCAACAGATGATACGATAAGCCAGGGCCATAGAGAAAAACTGTTGGCCTGACTGAAAGTAAACAAATCCTAAAACTTCTTATTCTTCTTTAAGAAGACAAGGGAGACATTAGAATTTGAATTTGAATTCTTGAGAGGCGATTTTAGACTTCACAGCTCAAAACAAAGATTCATTAGTAGTTGAACTTTATAAACACAATGAACCTATGCAAACCATCAAGAGAGATAAATAAGTCAACACTCAGTCATAAAATCTCTAAAGAGTTTTTAGAAATAAAATGACTGAAAATTTTCTTTCCTCAAAATAAACCTCAGAAGACGACTCCTGAAGAACGAGTGAAGTCTGATGAACAACAAACAGGAATACCTGATCCTGAATCCAAAACCCTGTGGTTGGGGGAGAATGCGGAAAAATTACTTCTTATGGTAATAACTCCCTCAGCAAACTCATAATAAAATAGATGGACCCAGAAAACCAAGTATAAATATTGTTCAAATAAAGGATACACTTCAGAAATCAGCTCATGTGTCTGAAGATACAAAGCACAACATGCGTTAGCTAATATATAGGCCTCCCCCCCAAAAAGAGCTAGCCTGATAAAGATGTATCCACGAGTTAGCGCAAATCCCGGAAATACCATCCGAGTCAACACGCAAATTTTTTATCAATAAATTTACTAAAGTACACCTGATGGCTTGGACCGGGAGCATCCTCCGGCGACTTGGTAGCATCAGACATACTAATATTAGTCAAAATAAAGTTGCAAAACAACTTAAAGCTTTAAAAAGATCGAAAGCAAAAGCAAGGCTAGAAAGTGTGCTGCAATGGCAGGTCAATATTTTAGGAAGATAATGAGACAGCGCCGCGCATGCGCGAGTTTGGGCCACACATCCGCTGATCTGTCAGTTGAGTAACCTGCCCAGTGGGAGCGGTTTCTTTTTAATTCTGAGTATTATTGAAGCTAGGTCGATATTTAGGAAATATAGAGTATCAGGGTGGTATGATCATGCCGATAGTCACTTACAGGACTGGCGGTATGATCAGCGAATGAAAAGAAGAAGAAGAAGGGTGGTAAGTATACTCTTGATGTGAAAATGTTTGGTTACATTAGGATTAAATAATCCTGAAATATAAATGATTTGCTGAATGGAAATACAGACACGACAGAGGTGAAATATCAAGGCTATGATGACATTGCATCTAGTGATGTCACTATCAGCACACAGTTTCCTTATTTTATAGGGGACCATGTGTCCAAGATAAGTTCTGGTAATATTAAGCAATTCTGCATTATAAATGTATATAATTTGCTAAATGGAAAACTTAGGAAAAGCAGAGGTAAAAAAGCTAAGTTGACTTTGATATTTAACCTGTTGACCTCCATGTCACCATCCTGTATCCTCTTGGCATAACCAACCAGGTACCTAGGTTGTGTTCCATTAGGGTTAAGCAATCCCGAAATATAACATGATAACATTTTCTAAGCCTAAAAACTTAACTTTGAAAAATACCAAAGTTTTGTAGAGGTCAGAAGGACCTTCGACGTTGTGACTTCAGTGTCAGCATGCTGCTTCCTAACATTATTGGTAACAAGGTATCCAAGCTTAGTTCTAATATGATTAATCAATCCTGAAAGATAAGCCAAAAAGTTTTGCTAAACGCAAAAACTTAATATTGAAAAAACAAGTTTGGTATCAAGGTGATCCCTCAGTATCATCATGCTGCTTCCTAACAGTATAGGCAATCACATAGACAAGTTTAGTTGCAATGGATTAACTGATCCTCAAATAAAAGCTGAAAGTTTTTCTAAATGCAAAAATCTAACATTGTTGACGCCATCGAGACAAAAACCGTAAGCCTTTAACGATCAAGAAAATCTAAACTTTACTTAGTCAGTGTCCATTCGGTTTTATCGAGCCAGGCATTCTCTTTCAAAAAGTCTTCAAATGCCATTCTGCAAATGACGATTCTTCAAGACCACCACAAACACGGGTGTTGGTCATCTTGGCAATTAAAGGGTTAATTTAAGGGTGTATGTTCTCACCTGTCCCTTTGCGAAACCACTTAATAACCGACTGCAATCTTTATTGAAACCAAGCGATGACACCGCGCCATACTGAGCTCCGAGTGCGGTACTCCCCAAACACCACTTCAACACCTGCTTAGAATCTGCAGGAAAACACTCATGAATAAATTAATCAAGACATCAGTGTTACACTGACAGGATATTGGTGAAAATCTTGGCATTATGCATTTCCAAATGCAAATCTAGATTTGTATCAAGCTCACAATGACCATGACCTCAAGAAGTCTAAATGTCTTTGTGCTGCTCCTACTGATTGAGCTATCTGTATAACCATGCGTAGTTCCAATAATTTGGCCAATTCTGAAATAAAGGTAAGATGAGCTAAGCAGAGGAATCTACTAGTAACTGTGAGTCTGCATTTCATACAAGTCAAATAGTACAATGACCTTGATCTGTGACCTAATACCATTGTGCTTCAAACCCCTTGATATAAAGAAGCATGTGTCTAAGTTTAGTCCCAATACGGTGAAGCCATTCCGAGATATAAGACGATATGTTGACTGAAAAAGGTTTTATATCAAGTTCAGAATGACTTTGAACTTTGACCTCATAACCTCAATATCACTGTGCTCCATCCGATTGACATAAAAAAGCATGTGTCCAGGTTTAGTTCCATTCGGGTGAACCAATCCTGAGATATAAGACAATATGTTGAGCTAAACCAAAAACTTAACTGTAAAAGTAGAGGGTTTTTTTTTTACCAAAGTCACACTGACTTTGAACTTTGACCTCAGCACCTCAATAGTACTCCATCCATTTGATATAAGGAAGCATGTGTGCAAGTTTAATCCAATTCGGGTAAATGGATCCTGAGATATAAAAGAATATGTTGAGCTAAACCAAAATGTTAACCGTAAAAGTAGTTGTTTTACCATTGTCACAGTGACCTTGAACTTTGACCACATGACCTCAATATCATTGTGCTCCACAAACAAATTTCGGAGCTAAGAGGATAAATATTACTCTGCGGTATATAATAGAGAAGATAAGAAACTGGTATAATTTTGAAGACAGTGTTCCTGAAAGCTGTTGCTGCCTATAGGTCACACGTGTTATAATGCACTTATGGAAATAGAGGATCTCAATGGAGTTGAAATTTCATATCATATTTAACACACAAGTTTAATAAGACCTCATGTGGAATGAGCTTACGCTTTCAAAATATCTCAGGTTAAATGAATAAAGAGGGAACTGAAAAATACAGATTAAACAAACATTCTGTCTCTACCTGGTGATATAAATTTTCAGAGATTGACAGTTGAAAGGGGGCCATGACTCCATTGAAAATTGACAGAAACGTCTGGAACTAACTTTATCTAACTTCTCATAACAAAGCAATGTACAAGTTCAGTAGAATATGTTGAAGGAGAGTGAAAAAATCTAGAAAGCTGATATTTTCTTGACTGAAACTTAACCTTGATCTGTAGCTTTACATATTCTTCAATATCTGATAAGTTGAAAGGGGAGGTAACTCCATAACAATTTACAGAAATGCCTGAAACTAGAACTCGATCTGCAACTTCTCATAACAAAGCACTCTACCAATTTTGAGTGTGAAAAAAAGTTGAACAGCAACTATGACAGACGGATGGATGGACAGACAGAGAGCAAACCTATAGCCCCCCCAGTTTTACTGGCAGGGGACTAATAATCTGTAGTATATGGGATCAAAGTAATGGATGGATCAGATCTGTCACTCACATATCTGATATAATAACCAAATACGCGACATGCTAGCTGACATCACACTGACACAGCTCAATCATTAACCCTTTGATGAGCAATGTTTTTGAAAAATGGAAATTTTTCCTCAGTGTATGTCCATTTTGCTGGCGAAGATAAGACAATTTTTGAAAATTTATCACTGGAATGACTGGCTCGATTATCGAGCCAGTCATTCCAGTGGTAAATTTTCAAAACTTGCTTTCTCTGGGCCTGTTTTCACCGGCTTCATCATGATAGTGTTAATAAATATTCTGTTGACCATTTTGAAACTAATTACTGTTGCTGTCATAAAATTATTCAACAGCTTACCTGTATTAAAGTTATCTTGAAATTGGATTTTGTGAATTAAAATTTTTAAGTGGTCAAATCAATCCATACATGCATAAAGTGGATGACATATATGTAAAAATGTGTGTGGCATAGCTAGAAATGTGTGTGGCATAGCTAGAAATGGATCCGCTTATTTCACACTTGGTCAATTACTATAAACCTCGGCTAACTTCTATACCGGTCACATGTGGAACATGCTTCCGAGCCAACAAATATCTTTTTATTAAGAGAGTAATGGAGGAATTCAGTTTTAGCCATGCTCCGCCAATCTTTAGCCAAGATCGACCAACACTTCACCCGAATTGGGATCGATCGATTCCTTAAAGGGAAATTCCAGTGAAAATCGGGAATAAGTCAACTAAAAATATACTATAATCCGAAATAGTTGCCGCAAAAAAATATAAAATACACTGTTCCATTGCCGAGAAATAATAAAATGAATATGCACAAAACGCTCGAAAACGTGACGCATGGGCGCATCCATTTTCTCGCAACGAGAGCGAGAAACCGCGAGATTATGACGTCAACGACACACCAGCAAAATATCGCCAGCGCTTTTAGATTTACCTGTTTACTTCGCGTTATGAAGGCCGAATATTAATTAACCCTTTAATGACCAAATTCTGTCAGGAAAATCAGAATATTTCCTTATTGAATGGCCATTTGCAGGCCAAGCGAAGATTTTTGAAAATTGACCACTGGAATGGCTGGTTCGGTTACTGAGACAGTCGTTTTAGTTGTAAATTCTCAAAATAGCCTTCTTTTGACCTGTGTCCTCAACTTGACGATTGCAGAGGCCAGTGCTGGCATGAAATGGTTAAATCGCATCATGTCCGCATGTCAAGTAATAGAAACGATCATGGAAAGGGTACGGCAATTCACATTTTCAGATACCGGATCCACAGAAGCATCCGCATGAAAAGGGGCTAACTAAAAGATGGCTTCATAACATCGGCACTGGATGGATATCTTCCACATTTAAATTTGGAAGACACAAGTTTAGAACATATAGTCTGTATAATTTTAAAATAATGTGTCATACATTTCAAAACAAAAGGCGCGGTACTTAATTTTAATATAACAGAATCAAACTCGACAATTAAGGTCGTATTTGCTTGCATCAATTGTAAAACGGGATTTGCAAACCAAAATGAAACGATGTCGCTGATTGCCCGGTCGGTCAATTATAGGCAGCTGCTTAGTGGCTTACTTCGTAGACGATAGTAGTTGACAGCTAGTAAATAAAGACAAGTGTATGCTAGACATAATTAGTAGTTTAGTGCTTTCACACTATTGAAATCCAGCGTTATTAATCATTTACAACATTTACTCCCAATTTTAAAATAACTATGCAGAGTGTTGAATATTCTGAATTAAATTTTCCTGGAATTATGTTGCAGTAGCTTCCAAACTAATTAGTTTCACACAATAGGCATATGCAGGGTAAATTTTAAGCTTTCTGCTTTTCTGTCCTTGAAAGAGTTAACTAATTGATCCCAAATTTTTTACTGTTGACGCATATTTACTGCCTGTTGAATATTTTGAAACTGGAATTTGACTGGAAGCAGAAGTTACTATAGCAACAGCTTTCAGAGAAATTACATTCAACTTTATTCAACTAACATATTTTTCAAGAATTTGTTGTAGCTGGTTGATTGCAAACACGCTCCTGGCATAACCCTTCAATGTTTTTCAAAAATAGAAATTGCCCATAAGAAAACAATTTTTGACAATTTAGCACTACAATTACTGGCGCGATCATCGGGACACTAATTGCACTTTAATTTCCTCCAAACACTGTAGCAATGTGTCAGTTGTTTAGCCAGTACGCTAATTATCCACGAGATGCAAGATTTACCTCCCCTGGTTACGGCTAACCTCGATCGGGCAAACAGAGGTGTGTCGGTGACGTCAGCTGCTTGTCCAAAATGGCGCCCATACAACGCTTAGTCCGTCATCAATTATGCATTTGTGACGTACTTGTCTACATCATTCATGACGTAATTGATTATGACATCATCCTACATGTCATGTAGTTAATTATGACATATGATTGATGAATAAAATGGAAAGGTTCATTACAATAAGCGTAATTGATTCACCAAACACACTAACTCACCAAACACACTAACTCACCAAACACACTCACTCACCAAACACACTAACTCACCAAACACACTCACTCACCAAACACACTCACTCACCAAACACACTCACTCACCAAACACACTCACTCACCAAACACACTAACTCACCAAACACACTCACTCACCAAACACACTAACTCACCAAACACACTCACTCACCAAACACACTAACTCACCAAACACACTAACTCACCAAACACACTCACTCACCAAACACACTAACTCACCAAACACACTCACTCACCAAACACACTAACTCACCAAACACACTAACTCACCAAACACACTCACTCACCAAACACACTCACTCACCAAACACACTAACTCACCAAACACACTCACTCACCAAACACACTCACTCACCAAACACACTAACTCACCAAACACACTAACTCACCAAACACACTAACTCACCAAACACACTAACTCACCAAACACACTAACTCACCAAACACACTAACTCACCAAAACACACTAACTCACCAAACACAAGAACAAGTCCATGAGATGTGCCAATAGCAATTTGGTTTGCAACCGCCTGAAACAAAAAGAAGGTCAATAGAATGTTGGTAGATGCAGTTGTCAGTGACCTTGATATTTGATCTTTTGACGCCAAGTGGTCAACCTCTTCGGAACACCATGGGCAACCTTCAACCTGTTTGGTCATAATCTCTCCCATAAAACTGTAGTTATTGACAAATGTGTTTTTCAGGCACAGTTTTCAAAATAGTAATTTTGATCGGGTCACCATGGGGTTGGCCATTGACCTTTTGACGAAAGATTAAGAACAAAGCTTCCGGGCCCCACAGGCAACCTTCCAGATCTTTTCAAGATTTCTCCAGGGCAACCAGAATTAATGACCAAAAAAATGTTTCAAGTAGATTTTTATTTTCTCATAGAAAATCTCCCTTTGCAGACCAATCTTTGGAAATTTACCACTGGAATAACGGCTTGGTTATTGAGCCAGTCATTCCAGTGGTAAATTGTCAAAAATAGTCTTCTCTTGACGTTTTGCAAATGGACATTTCTCAAAACCACTGCAGAGGCCATTTTTGGCTGATATGAGTGAGTGTTAAAGGGTTAATATTCTTTCCTATTAAAGTCTATTAGTGCTTCAGTACCTAACCCTCGAGTAATGTAGGAAAAACTTAACCTTCAGATCCATAGCTGTAAGGAATGGCAATCCTCAGTCCTTGAACTCTATTCATTACAGAATTACCTCCCTTGGCTTATCCAGGCTCAGGGCGTATAATCTAGCAACACTTCTCATAATCAGCATGCTCCTGATTGGCTAACATAATATTACTGTGGGATCCTGGTTGAATCTGATTTTTTGGAAAATATTAAGCTAAGAAATTTTTTTACGTTTTTCCACTTTCACAACGTGTCTTTAAGATCTAGTCAGTATTTAAAAACGTAAACTGATCCTTTAATAGTCAAGCTGCCCAAAAGCTGCCTTTACAGTGGTCTTGAGATTTAATTCATGCTGATAGATGACCAGAAACATGACTGTGTAGAAACCACTTTCAAAAGTTATATATCCCTATGGCTTTTTAAGAAAAGATGGGATTATGCCATCTCACGTGTGTGTGTGCGTGCGTGCGTGCGTGCGTGCGTGCGTGCGTGCGTGCGTGCGTGTCACTGTATGCAGGTATTGACTGTAACGCAACTTATCCGAAAACATTGGACAGAATTCAACCAACTTTGGTATATGAGTTACCTATATGATTGATGAAAGCAAGAGAACATTTACATTTAGCTCATCCAACTCACCCCTCCCTACCCCTTCACCTATCCGTCTAAGGGCGCTCAAAGCATTGACGCGATGAATGTGGGGAGTGGTGATGGCACGTCATCGTCCGGCCAATATAGTGTATATCTACACACATTGAACACAAAAAAATGAAGTGAGTCATAAGTGTAATACGTGAAAAATTACAAGCTACATTATCTTCATACCATACCATTGCAGTTGGTCTCCCAGAGTCCACTCTGTCCTGCAGGAAGGAATATAATAAAATGGTTAAAGGTGCATATTCATACCAGAATGATTGAAAATAAAGATGTTAAAATTGCATACTTTTATAAGCTTAAATTATGTGCCTATGTGTACTTTTTTAAGTTGCGAAATTGAAATAGAGGCGCGTTAATGGTCATACCGGCATCTATTTCAATTTCGCAACTTAAAAAACTATATTAATTTATATGGAATGGAATCATCATATGTTAAGATTTACTTCGTTTCATTACACATAGACTCACAGTTTAAGCCTCTAAGAGTGTATAATTTAAACAATTTTATTTTCAGAAGCTTTACTGTGAATATGCACCTTTAATAGTGAATTATTCTCTCAGACAGACAAAACAATATTAACCAGCTCTGGTCACATGCCCCTCAAAATTACTGTAACTTGAGATCGATGCAGCTTTTCAGGGGGAGTAACTCTCATGAATATGGATGCATTCTGCAGCCCTTCAACCCCAAACCAGTTGTTGGTGTTGTAGTATTTATTTACCAAATTTGAAATGATTTCACACAGGCTCTCTAAAGCTATGTTCTAGAAACAAGATATTTGACAAGTTTAAACTTTTTTCAAGGGATATAACTCTGTGGAATAGTGGCATTTACAAATGCCGCTATTCCGCTGAGTTATCTCCCTTGAAAGATTTTTACCATGTCAATTATCGGGTCCATATTTTCTCGAGCTCATTTATGCTATCAGGATTTTCCCATACAATACTTGGCTAGGAGATATTTGACTGCAACAGGCCTTTGAATTGTACACTCAATGTTTGAAATGCCAGTGTCTTAATTTCAAGACACATACTGTATACATGAAAGCTGTTGAATATTTTGATGTGTGTGTCTGCCTGTGCGGGGATTGATTGTAACTCAACTCCTCTGAAACCGTTGAATGGAATTCAAATTTGGTATGTGAATTACCCATATGATTGTGGAATGCAAGAGGACATTTACATTAGGCTCTACCCTCACCAGGTGGCGCCTCAAAAGGTCAAATTGATTGTAACACAAACCTCTCCGAAATGGCTGGATGAATGCGAGTTACTAATATGATTGTGGAATGAAAGAGGACATTTACATTAGGCTCCGCTCCAGAGTGGACGGGTCAAAACGTCAAAGCGGAGAACATGAGAATTTGTGATGGTGATCCATTGACCGTCCAATATAGTTTCTAACTTGTGTAAGGATTAAACCATTAATCACTTTGGTATGTCTTTTGCTGTGTGCTTAACCATCAAAATAAACATTTTCAAAATTTACCAATGGAATGACTGGCTCAGTAACCAAACCAGTCATTCCACCAATAAATTTTCAAAAATACCCTTCGCTTGACATGCAAATGGACATTCAATAAGCAAATATTTTGATTTTTTTTAAACCAAATTTGACCATTAAACCTTTCACCGACAAATCCCTGAAAAAGTAAATTCTTTATATATATATATATATATATATATTTTGAAATTGAATTTGTTGCTGTCTAAAGCAGCAATGGCTTCCAGTCAAATTACTTTTAAAATATTCCACAATTTTCCTGTATGGTTTGTCTTGAAAACACGATATGGGGAATTCATCAGTGAAAGGGTTAAACAGTTACCAATGCTCATACATGTATAATACAGCTAATAATTCAGTTAGAGTGTTTTCAAACGGAAATAGGAGACACTAGTCTCCACTACAACTAAACTAGTATAGAGATATACAACCTGGCATTCAGATGCATTCTCCATAGTACTCCAATCCTTATAGGCGAATTAAGAATCCAATGGCACTTTAGACCATCACAATTTATCAAAGTAAAACATTGGAACTTTGCTAAATTCAAAATGGATGTCACTCTAGCTTGCTCAGCTATGTAAACAAGAGTGATGGTTCATGGTAATGGGTACCCAGTTGTTGGGGCGGTACCCGGTTCCAGGAACCGGTTAGAGTTTGTAGAAATCTAAGATTCTTAGGGCACAAACACCGAGGTGGTTGTTATCAATAAGTAATGTAATGCTAAGTATTGATTGATGGAGAAATGGGGAATTCATCAGTGAAAGGGTTAATGTCGATTGGCAGGCCATGAGAACTGTTTTTGAGGATTTACCACTGGAATGGCTGGCTCGGTTACCGAGCCAGTCATTTCAGTGGTAAATTTTCAAAAATAGTCTTCACTTTGCCAGCAAATGGACATGCAAAATGAGCAGTTTGAGGCCGGTTATGGCCGGATTCGGCATGAAAGGGTTAAACAGTTACCAATGCCCATACTTGTACAATACAGCTCATAATTCAGTTAAATGTTTTCAAAACAAAATCAGAAACATGTTAGTAAGAAGTTCTGTTGAATATTTTGCACATAATTGGATTGAAAGGCATTGCTGCTTTAGGCTACAATGTCTTCCAATCAAATGTCCAGTTTATCCATCCATCATATGACATCATAATCAACTACGTGATGTGTAGGATGACATCATAATCATATCATGAATGACGTAGATAAGTATGTCATGAACACATAATTGGTGATGGGCTAAGCTTTGTTGTACGAATTGTGTCTTTACTATGTAATAAAGATGCTGTTGAATGTTTTGAAATTAATTTGACTGGGCCATAGGCAGCAACAGCAACCAGTCAAATTAGTTTCAAATTATTCAACAGCTTACCCGTATAGTTTTCTGGAAATTGGGTAGTCAGGGCATTGGGGGATCGATTGATCCCAACATGTGTGAAGCGTGGGTGGGGCTTAACTAGGGATGGGCAGGGCATAGGCTAAAACTGGAACGGACCATTATGTTCAAAATATTCAACAGTACATTTTATTTTGTTTTGGAAACATTTAGTTATTCCAGAGCTGTCCTCTAGTACTTACTGCCGCTGAGAGGAGTTGTGCAGAGAGACTCTTTAACTTGGTGGTTCTCAGAACTGAGCCATGAGCGTCATAATTAATGCTTTGTTTTAACCTGATGATTCAAAGCAAACAGAATTCATCTTTCCAGTTTATCCATCTATCATATGACATTATAATCAACTATGTGATGTGTAGGATGACATCATAATCATTACGTCATGAATGATTCGATTTAGTCTGTCTTAAATGCTTAATAATCTGGCATGTGTATGTCTTAACACTTTATTATTTACTAAACATTCTGTCAAATATTTTGAAACTAATTTTACTGGGCGCTGTTGTTGCCATAAGCAGTAACAGTCAAATTAGTTTCAAAATATTCAACAGCTGACCTGTATAGTTTTCTGAAAATTAACAGTCAGGGAGTTCAGGGATTGATCGATCCCAACATGAGCGAGGTGTGGGTGGAGTTTACCTAGAGATGGGCGGGGCATATCTAAAACTGGGAAGGTCCATTAGATGATTACGCTAAGAGTAATTACTGTCTTACTGTTTGGGGTAACTGCCTTAAAACCGAATCTGACAGACTACTGAAACGTAAAAAAAGAGCTGCAAGACGTATTCTTGATGCAAATAAAGACACACCTAGTGCAGATATGTTTCAGCAATTAAAATGGCTTCCATTTTCTGATTTAACATATATTCTCACTGCAACAATGGTATACAAGTCTCTAAATGACCAGACACCACAGTATAATAATAATAATAATAATAATAATAATAATAATAATAATAATACAGCATTTGTATAGCGCCATTTATCAATTTGACTAATTTTCAAAGGCGCTTCGGTACATATGTGTTTTTAGTTTTTCTTTAAATTTCTCCCTAGAGCTTATCGTTTTAATATCCAGTGGTAGGGTATTCCAAAGTTTTGGCGCAGCGATGCTGAAAGCTCTGTCTCCACATGACTTCAGATTGGATCGTGGAATGTTTATCAGGTGTTGATCTGTAGAGCGAAGAGCACGGTGCGGATGGTGGGGCATAATGAGATCCTTCATGTATTCTGGAGCTTCATCGTGCATGCATTTCCATGTTAGGAGATATGTTTAAATATACATCAGAGGTACATAGTCAGTCACTCAAATCTGTAACAAATTCTAACCTATACATGCCCATGTCTAAAACTGAGATTTATAAGAATGGCTTTGCTTGTACAAGCACAAAAATTTGTAACAGCCTACCCATTAATGTATGTGAAGGAACCTCACTAGGAGCTTTTAAATTCAAGCTTCGGGCCCACGTAGCCAGATAATATATTATTTAATTTACTGTATTGTAGTCCATCTTTTATCATAGACTACTGTATAAACTTTTGTATTTGTTTTGTATACTAACTCATACTCAAATGTATCTGTATTGTCATTATTATTTTATTTTCAAAGCGGGCCAGGGTGGGTGGGTGGATTATGCTTTTTGCATTTGGTTTATGCTTAATAACTTCTCTTATAATGGATGGATTTATTTCAAATTTGTTACGTCACCTCCTGATGACATGCCCTCGGTGGTGATTGCGTATTGATCAGCGAAATGTGTCCAGATTCACTGTAGTTATTTCCCTTGAAATACCCAAAAATTTGGCAAAAGTATCCATGCACTTGGTTTGCACTTAATTACTTCACCTATAATGAATGTCATTTCATTTGTCTGTCTGTTTGCCTTCAAGTACAATCTATCGCTCAATCCCGGTGGCAAACATAATCTTGTGAATGGCTGCAGTTTGCAGTGGGTGGGTGGGTGGGTGAACATGTAATGTACATCGTCTAGTTGTTGTATATACCTGTATCACACTCTTGTATAGATAGTTTATATAGCTGATTGTAAATATATTCAAACTGTAAATAGTTGAGGGGCCTCGGAGAACAACAGTTATTTGTACTGATCGAGTTTACTGTACCCTCTATAAATAAAGATATTATTATTATTACAAGAGCTTTGACAGTTTATCATCAATAAAGGTATCCATTTCTAGCTATGCCACACACATTTCTAGCTATGCCCTGCCCATTTCTAGCTTTGGCCCAAACATATCTAGATATTCCCCACACATTTCTAGCTATGCCTCACACATTTCTAGCTATGCCCTGCCCATTTCTTAGATGTGCCCTGCCCATTTCTAGCTATGCCAATTTCTAGCTATGCCCTGCCCATTTCTAGCTATGCCCTGCCCATTTCTCGCTATGCCCCACACATTTCTAGCTATGCCCTGCCCATTTCTAGCTATGCCCTGCCCATTTCTAGATACATGTATGCCCCATACATTTCTCGCTTTGCCCCACACATTTTTAGCTATGCCATGCCCATTTCTAGATATTCCCTGTCCATTTCTAACTATGCCCTGCCCATTTCTAGCTATAGCTCACACATTTCTAGATATACCCGCTATGCCCCACACATTTCTAGATATTCCCCGTACATTTCTAGCTACGCCCCACACATTTCTAGATATTCCCCGTACATTTCTAGCTATGCCCCACACATTTCTAGATATGCCCTGTCCATTTCTAACTATGCCCTGCCCATTTCTAGCTATATCTCACACATTTCTAGATATACCCGCTATGCCTCACACATTTCTAGATATTCCCCGTACATTTCTAGCTATGCCCCACACATTTCTAGATATTCCCCGTCCATTTCTAGCTATGCCCCACACATTTCTAGATATTCCCTGCACATTTCAAGATATGCCGCGTCCATTTTTAGCTATCCACTGCCCACTTCTAGATATGCCACATAATTTTTAATTAATCTATGCCCACTTTGTATGGGTATCAGAATTAGCTCTAAAATATTCAACAGAACATTTACTGAATTGTAAATAATTCATCACAGACACATAATTCGTACACTTTTGTGATGGAGCTTTTGATGTTCCTGAGCTACGTCATTTTGATTGTGACATCGGCTAACATGAGATTATGATGTCAGATACTCGATTGACTTATCAGATCTCTCTTCAATACCACCCAGTGGGTGGGTAAATATGAGTCTAACCCTTCCATGGTCAAACTGGTTAAACAGAACTTCTGCCAGTCATTCCAGTGGCAAATCTTCAAAGATGGTCTTCTCTAGTCCAGCAAAAATTTAGATTTTCTTGACCATTCTTAACCATTAACAATTGACTACTCAAGCTGGACAAAAACAACTTCTGCAGTAGTCATGAGAAATATCGATTTGCATACCACGAGAAGACAACGTTTGAAAATTTACCACTGGCATAACTGGAATGACTAGCCCAATAACCAAGCCAGTTATTCCGTTAGTAAATTCTCAAAAACAGCCTTTACGTCACATGCAAATGGACATTTACGCAGCAACGGTTTAGATATTCTTGACCAATCGTGAACATTTAATCCTTGAATTTGTTCAAGAAAATTTTTCGTTTATTTCACATCAAGAGTATACTTACCTCCCTAATACTTTTGATATTGCCAGAATTCGACAGTGAATTCGGCGGGAGGGAGGCGAGGTCAAAAGACCAGCTCATCCCTATACGCTTTTCTGCGTTTAAGGCACTTAAACTTCTGAAACTGTATGAAAAAACAGTCAGGATTTGACTAACCATCGGATAACACCCCCGATGTATGAGAGATGACCGAATGTCATATGCGCTCCCCCCCCTCCTTCCTGGGAGGAAGAGTCGAATGACCTCAATGTCCTATACGCTCTCTACGTACAAGTGCCATGTACTACAGGACAGAGACGAAAAAACTCCATTTTCGTATACTCTCAACAATGAACCACATAAATACACAAAACCATCATCATATTAATAACGGGTAACGTGACAAGACAATCAACAATGGACAACACATACACAAGACTGACCTTGTTGAAATGGCTGCTGACATCCTCTTCCCATTGGTGAAGAACGATGCAGTCCCAAAAAAGTGGTTGTTTCCATAAATTAATTGTGAAATATATAAGCAATGAGGAAACCCCATCAAAAATATATGCCTAGTTATTTTTTCAAAATCGACAAGGCGAGAGGATTAGAGGTGTCACGGAGATAATGGTCTGTAAAACTTGACTCACAGTGCCACTGAGCCACCGACATAATATCATCCACAGGGACCCCATTAAATAGGGCAGTGGATGTCACTACGCCGCGGACACTGTGAGCCTTGGCCACGTCAACCTGCTTCCCGGTGGCGGATTTATGACAAAACTGAATGCATTCTACAATCCACCTGGAAATGGTGTCCTTAGAAGCCCTGCCATGGGGTTCAATATATGACAACCATAACGCTGACTGGTCGGTGCGCCACTCCGCCGTACGTTGTTTGTACCGGCGAAGCGCCCGGACGGGACACCATGCTTTAGAATTAGGATCATATCTAGTTAAAGCAGGCAAAACAATAGGTTGACCTGGATATTTCAACGACTGATTTTTAGCCAAGAAATTAATCCTAGGTAGCAGCTTAAGGCCTTCCCCTGAAACCACAAAACGGTCATCCTCGGCTGATAAGGCATGAATTTCACTCCTACGCCTAGCCGAGGCCGCAGCAATTAAAAACACAGTCTTCAGTGTTAATAGTTTCATAGAAATGGAACTAAGTGGTTCAAACGGCTTATCACCTAGTACTTGAAGCACTAGCGATAAACTCCAAGACGGAATCACAGGTGGATTCCTTGGTCTTAGATTGCCCATGCCTTTAATTAATACATTTAATGTATTTACTTCATCACTTCCCCTCTTAGCCAAGCAAGGAATAACAGACATTAAAGCTGACTTATAACCAGCAATAGAGTTAGGCTTGAGGCTATAGGCATCATAGAGGTGACAGAGGAAATCAGCTACTACCTGAATAGATGAATCCATTGGATCAATACATCTTTTTGAGCACCATTCTGCAAATCTGTTGATTTTATAATTATATGCTCTGGAGGTTGACCCCCTCCTGGCTTTGGCCATAAACATGGCTGCTTGCTCAGTAAAGCCCTACTTAATTCTAGATTCCTTGACAACATCCACGCAGTCAATCTGAACATTGACGGATTGTTGTGACGGGCCTTGCCCTGGAAGATAATATCGTCCATCAGAGGCAGAGGAACCGGATTGCAGACCAGAAGGTCCAGCAGATCCGTATACCATGATCGGCTTGGCCAATCCGGGGCGATCAGAAGCACTTGGCATTCCTCTTGTCTGATTTTCTGAAGAATTTTTGGAATCAGGGTTGCTGGAGGGAATGCGTATGCATACATTCTCCCCCAGCTGATAGCTAACGCATCTGTTGCGAAAGCGCTTGGATCCGGAATCGGAGAGACGTACGTCGTCATCTTCGCATTCTTCTTCGTTGCGAACAAATCGATGTTGGGTTTCCCCCAATGGTCGAACAGACGATCCGCCACACATTGATTTAGTTGCCATTCCGTGGGTAAAACACTCATCCTTCGGCTCAATGAGTCTGCTAGCAGATTTAACCTTCCTGGAATATGAACTGCTTTCAAGGTAATCTGGTGATCCAGGCACCAACAAAGCAGTCTCCATGTCATCATACAGAGACTGGGCGACTTCGTTCCGCCCTGGCGGTTTATGTAAGTCACAACTGTTGAGTTGTCTGAACGAATAAGAACAATCTTGCCCTGAACTTTCTGTAAGAAATGTTCCAGGCCCAGGACTACTGCTCTTAGCTCCAGTAGATTTATGTTCCTTTGACTGTTCCAGATTCCAAAGCCCTGATATCGTGGACTCTTCCAGGCAAGCTCCCCAGCCCTCCATCGATGCATCTGTATACACAGTCACCTGAGGGTGGGGAGGGGTTAGCATAACCCCCACCAAGAGATTCTCTGTGTCCAACCACCATTGCAGGTGATGAATCAGAGGCGCCAACACTGACACATTCGAGTCCAGCGAACCTGTACTCTGGGTCCATTGTGTCATGAGAAATAACTGGATCGGCCGCCTGCGTAAGGCGGCCTGAGGAATGACTGGTTCCAATGAAACCATCAACCCCAGCATTCTCAAGTAAACCCGTGCCAGGACATGACGACTGTCGCACACTGACTGAATTAATGAGATGAGTTTCTGAACTCTCTCCTGAGTAGGATAAACATATCCTGTCTCTAGATCGAAGAACATCCCCAGGTAAACAAACTTCTGGGATGGAGTCAGCTCTGATTTTGGGAAATTGATCATCCAGCCTAAGTCTGTGAGAGTTTTCAAAACAATCTCCAGACTGGCCGATAAACTTTCCCGGGTGTGCGCTTTCAACAGCCAGTCGTCTATGTACGTGTGGACTGCTATGCTTCTCCTGCGGAGGTATGCGGTGATCGCAAGAACCACACGGGTGAAAACCCGAGGAGCCGTGGAAATTCCGAAGGGTAGCACCCTGAATTCCCACTGTCTGCCCTGGAATGCAAATCTCAGGAAGCGACGGAAACTCCTGTGTATGGGGATGTGGAAATAAGCGTCCTTCAAATCTATCGACGCTGTCCACATTCCCCTCTCTAACCCCGCCAACACCGAGCGCACAGTTTCCATCTTGAAACTGGGCGTCTCTATGAACTTGTTCAATGGCTTGAGGTTGAGAATTGGTCTCCACCCTCCGGTGTTCTTTGTTACTAAGAACAGGGTTGAATAGAAGCCCGGACACCTCTGTGCCGGCTGAATAGCTCCTCTTTGTATGAGGGAATTTATTTCCTCCTCGATACACAACCTTTGATCTGGATCTCTCGGATTTGGAGTCCAGATCGGCACTAGAGACAGTCGCGATGGCGGGCCTGTCATCCAATCGGGATGATACCCGACTGAAAGCCATCGCAAGACTAAACGGTCCTGAGTTAACCGTTCCCACTCTTGCATGTGGTCGGCTAGCCGGCCTCCCACCGGTCCACCTAGGGATAGAGGTGGACATAAGGAGTGCAAGAGCGGCACTGTCTCCTTTGCCAGAAACACCGGAGTGGTTCTCACCGCGGTAACCGTCCCATCAGGAACGATTACCACGCCCAGATCCTCGCGCGCCACGACCAGCACCGCGCGCACCTCGGTGCGCGGGCGGCTGCCTGGCTGACTGTGCCTGAGGAGCCTGCGCCCCCCTCGCTGCTGGCCGAATCGCACGCGGCCGAGGCCGACGCTGCGATGGTGGTTGGCCTCTGACCTGGCCACCCCCACCTCGAGCCTGCAGGGGACGATACGCAGGGGGTGCGGCGCGAACGTTGGCACGACGAAGCACCTCAAACTGCTCGTGCAGCGCCCTCTGGTTATTGACCAGAGTAACCATCTCCTGGAGGTGCCTACATCCCTCACCTCCAAAGAGACCAGGACCTGTCATAGGCGTACGCAGTAGCCTATTGTAGAGGTCCTGGGACGGGCACAGATTGTCCAAGGCAAAAGTGCGCCTTGCCCGGACACTCCTGGTCACCGCCCGCGTCATACAGTCCAGCGCCAGGTTGATACCATCCTGGATGGCTCGCTGGACTGTGACCGGACTTGGCTGGCGCGATGCGGATGCTGTTACTACCCCTTGTAACAGCTGGGAGACGTGGGACAGAGCGGCAATCGAAGCCCTCCCACTCTCCTCCGCATCACGCAACGCGGTATTTGCTGAACGCAACGCGTTCGAACACAAGACTCCCGTGTCAGAACGGGAGCCTGGCCGCGCATCCTCACCTAAAGCCGCGCGGTCATCCATGCTCGGCTTAGGTACCACACCGTACCGATGGTAGTCCAGGGGCACGATGCGGCAACGCCTGGCCACCTCGCGCGGGGCCTTAGTGAGACGTCCACTCCACTTAATGGACGTCTCCGCCGCCTCGAACATGTCAACGACATGCTCTGCCAGCGGCAGAGAAGGCATAGCGTTAGCAGTAGGCTTACCAGCTAACCACGGCCTGTGATCCCGCTGGCTAGCCGACTGCCCCACGGGCAGATCTGGTCTAACACTCACCAACCACTGGCAAGCGTCAGACCAATCCTCCTCCGTGGCTAGCTGCGAGCGCTCTACAAGACGGGGGCCTTCGTCTTCCTCCTGAGCGCAAGCAACAGAGCTTGACGGCGGATACGCTGATATCCCTGGCAAGCCAGGGAGAACATGCGGGCCTGACAACACCGGCATGCTAATCTCACTGGCTTGACCAGGAGCAGGCGCCGTGGTAGAGCGCGGGGCACATACCGCCCCACCACGGCCCCGGCCAGCACCAGCGACACTCTCGGCAAGCCGAGGTATGCGGTAACGCTGGCCTTCAGCGCCCAGGGCCACAGTCTGAACCGTGGATTCTACCCCTGCGTGAGTAGAACCGTGGAATAAGCCGCCTGTATTCCCCGCGAGGGGTGCACAGACGTCATAATCCATGGCCACGTCCTCAGACGGCGACCCCAACAGGTAATCCTCATCCTCCTGCCCAGACAGATTAGACTCCGGGTCAGTAAAGAGAGCTAACCCGGACTGGCCAGGGAAGGTGCCATACGAGGTACTGGCACCCGCGGCATGCGGATACCCCTGGACTGATAAGCAGCCCGCGGGTTCCAGCGACAACCGTCCACGGCCCCTCGGCGCGGCACTAAGCCTGCTGCCAGGGTCGTGGAACGCCCCCTCTAATGGGGCCACCTCTGAATCTTCGAACAACGGAAGCGTACTAAGGAAAGGTGATTCAGAGGTGGGGATTACCTGCTCCGAAGCAGATGATGAGGCCAATAAAGGAGTTGGTCCAGGAAGCATGCCACGAAGCAACTCTGGAACCAAATCCTTTATTGTCCTCCTCATCTCTCCCAACATCTCGGTCCGGAAGGCCTCCATGTCCACCGCGGACGAGGCCTTCCTCTTACCCTTCTTACTTACAACCTCTTTTTTCTGCTTCTTCTTCTCCTCCTCCACCACCTTGTCCTTCGCCTGCAAGCACAAGAATTCGGACATTAGCTCGCCCCCCCAGTGCTTACATATCTCGCAATTAAGCAAGGGACCACAGGGGCTACACTAAAAACAGAGATGAGGACCAAACTTGTCCCTCAAAAATCGTCCACAGGACGCACAACCAGGTCTCTGAAAAAAGGCAAAGGACGAGGAGTATGAGCAATCTAGTTAAGCTTAGAAACTCACCAACTCAAGAGAAGGAAATGATCATAAAGATCAAAATTTATCAGAAAACCAGCTTCGGACAACTTTAATTGTTAATAAAGAGCAAGGCTGATTATGACGTCATTAATCCTATGACAGGAAAAAATCGATCCCCAACAAACATCCCAGTGCAAGGACGAATTGTATCTCTAACCAGAACAAGTGCAGAATGGACATTTCGACTACACAACCATCAGATATATACTGATAACAATGGCAAATACTGTTAATTATCTCCCTTTCCTCTAAATAATTAACATCACCTCATATCAATAATTAGATACCTGACACCTTGTCTAGACAAACCATCCAACCTGATGAACTGGAGCACTCCACCAACTGAACGCCTCTTAACTCTCTCCACCTCTAGGGGAAGGAATTGGATCAAGAGGGCAAAGTGAGAAGACCTTTATAATAGGCCTCCAACTCGCTGGACATAAAATTTTTGGTTAGATAACCTAACAGTATTAGTAGGAAATGGAACCATGGTGGAGAGACACAAACCCTCTGCTGATGTGATGTCCATTATATATCTTCACACAGACCTGTGGACATAAACACAAAGAGAGATTAGTCTTATATAGCACCTAGTTGAAATAAACCAACTAAACAAGGCGCTTATCACGTTTAGCGCGAGTCCCGGAAACACATTACACCGGGACAAAACTCGCTAATTTTACTAGAAGTCACCTGATTTAAAGGTCCTGGGCCCTCCTCTGGCGAATTCATTCTTCCTACCATCTTTATCAGGGATAAACCTTCTAAGCTTTCACAAAAACACTAATAATTGAGCTAAGAAAAGCACTAGCACAAAAACATGTGTAGACTCTCTGCCAATAAATTAGCAAAGAGGAAGTGCTAGTCTGCGCATGCGCGGTGGTGGGGCTGGCATCCGCCAGACTACGCTCTGACTCCCTGCCCAGTAGGGGCACCTAACTGTTTTAATCTGAGTGTTTATTGAGTGAAAGTCAATATTTAGCAATATCAAAAGTATTAGGGAGGTAAGTATACTCTTGATATGAAATTGTGAGTGTAGGTTTAAAATTCTTCGAGATCTGTCCCGGACAATAAAATTTTGACAAATTTTAAGCTTTCAAGGGAGATAACTCTAGCGAATATGGGAGGACTTTGTCGAATCCAAATCGTGCCACTTCGTCTATAGGTAATATATCTGCTGAAAAAAATTTGTGAGTGTACCTTCAAAACTCTTCAAGATCTGCTCCGGACAAGAATCAGACGGACGCATGGACGGCGAGCGCCATCACAAAATGACCCCGTTTTGCGCGGGCGTAAAAAAAATCAGAAAAATCTTAGTTATTGTGATGTAGACTAAATGCACTTATGGTATAAAACAGAACCGCAAAGTTGTAATGGGATTGGAAAATCCCATCATTGATTAAATGTCAACGGAAAAACTAACATTCTGCTAATTCTTGGCTTAAGCAGGATATACATCGCACAAAAATATGGTCAAACGCCGGAAAAAGAATGGATTAAATTTGAAAATCACAATCACTATGATGGAGCCTGGATGCAATGACAGCGCAGAATAAATCTGTGAAATTTTATTGACATCAGATTAGCCCTTGATGAATTAAATGTGCATTGAAAAACCTTAACATTTACCAGATTCTTGTGACGCCGGACGTCATTTGGTCTAAAAAATTACATTTTGCTTAGTGAATGTATGTCCATTTGCAGGGCAAGAGAAGACTTTTTTTGAAAATGTATTACTGGAATGCCTGGCTCGAAAATTGAGCCAGGCATTCCAATGATACATTTTCAAAAATAGTCTTCTCTTGCCTTGCAAATGGACTTTTCTAAACACCATTGCAATTTTCATCATTGATATTCTTCTGTTGTTATGTCTTGGTAATTTGCATCCAAGCTGACTAATCAAGTAATCATGATTATTTTTTAATAATCGATCGTGATCACTCAACGCAATAATCGCACAAACCTAGTCTAAACTTACGCTTCTCTCTTCCTGTGTTTCTCCGGAGACGTTATGCTCTGCGAATCCTGACTCGAGATAGAGCTGGTTTCCAGGGAATCTGCTTTAATGAGCTGCTGAATCTGAGGTAAATCTTCATCGTCCAATATGGATTCATTATCAGGCTAAAACATAAACATGGAGAGAATTGACAGGGCTCAAAATTAAGTAATGGATGGTACATCAATCTCTCAATATTCACTCTCAACTCTCTCGATGCTGGATTTATCCAACAGCCACGCAATAGAACCAAGCACCAGTCGCCAGCCACTGCCAGCTACAGCAGCAATCCGCTACAGGAACACTAAACATTCCATTACCAATGGATCTTTCCAGTTTTAGCCATGCCATGCCCATCTCTATCTAAGCTCCACCACACCTCACTCGTGTTGGTATCAATCAATCACTGAACTTCCTGACTATCATTTTCCAGAAAACTATACAGGTAAGTTGTTGAATATTTTGAAACTAATTTGACTGGCACACAGTCAAATTAGTCTCAAAATATTCAACATGTTTCTTAAATAGCAAAAACATATAATTCGTACAACATGTCGGACTATTAAACGTTAAAGATGGGCTTAATCGAATCATTCATGACATCGTGATTATGACATCAGCATACATGTCACGTCGTTGATTATGACGCCAAATGATTGAGTGAGGAAATGGATTCATGAATTTAGACAACAGGTTTCATACGTCATCTGCATTATGAAATTCTATGCTTTTTCCATACCTTTTCCAACATGTTCAAAGCTAATTTATCAATTGTCAGACAAATTTTATGTCTCCAATCAATGTCCATGTTAAATTTTGCAGTAAAATGTCAGAATTAGTATGCAAGATCGTCAATATTTTGAATATTCTCTAAATTATTATACAAGTTAGAAAAACACCTGACAAAATTTGAATTTTCTATACTTTTAGGAGAAAATGTTAAATTTTCCATCTTTTCTTGACCTCGAAATGGATGGGTGTATTATAATTCCATATAAATTTTGAATTTCCATACTTGCGTACAAACCCTGATACTTCAGCGACATGGCTTATCACGTTTTACTAGTTTAAACCCTGATACAAGAATGAAAATACACCTGTATCTAGGCATTTCAACAAACCTGACCAACCCAAGAATTAGAATCACCCAGGCACTTTCTTCTGCTCCATCAGAGACAAACTCTACCATCTGTGTAGTAGGGTAAGATCTAACTTAATGGAAAAATATGATCTGTCACTCAAGTATATGACATCACAATCAATTACATCACATGTAGGCTGACGTCACAATCACACATCGTATTGAATGACATACATTTTGTATCTTGGTCCATCAGAAACATTCCATAGTCTGTTAAGTGTACGAATTGTATGTCTGTACTATTTAATAAACATTCTGTTGAATATTTTGAAAATAATTTAACTTGGCGATGTTGCTGCCATAGGCAACACAGCATCCAGTCAAATTAGTTTCAAAATACTCAACAGGTTACCTACATAGGTACCTTGATATTGGGATCCTGGAAATTTAGGGTTCGATTGATTCCACCGGGGCAAAGGATGGACGGACTGTGAAGTGCAGTGTTTCTCATAGGTCATCTAAATTATGGAGGTCCCAAGGATCCCCATACTCTGACATATGGGGGTCCCAAGGATCCCTATACTCTGACATCTGGGGGTCCCAAGGATCTCCATACTCTGACATCTGGGGGTCCCAAGCTGAAATCTGTGGGTCACAAACTTAAAATTAGAATGTGCCATGGACTCACAGCTATGAATTATGGGGGACCCATGCTAGAGTATGTGGTTATCTTTGTGCAAAAACCTATTAAATTAATAAATATTTAATAATCATACAAGATTTTCAGGGGTCCCATGAGATTCACTGCCACCACTTTTGGGGGTCACAATGTGCATTTTGGGGGTGTATACCCTCAAAAGGACCCCTATGTGAATCACTTGTGGAATGTACACATGTAGCTCAAAATTTGTGGGGCACAGCTAGAGATGTATTCCTCTATTTTTATGAGGGCTTTGACCAGTTATAAATGAGACCAAAACATTTCCTTATTGTCATCATACACTGCAAACAATCCAAAATATCCTAAAACATGCAGACTAATTAATTTATTATTGGTTACAATGGGGAAATTGACATTTGACATGTTTTCTCCAGAAACTAGGTCTTACTGACCTAGTTCTTAAATTATGGTTGGTAGAAATTATGCCCAAAATTGCTAACCATCCACCAAGGTAGAAGTCATTAATGATTAGCTCTAAAAATGGTGAAATGTGCCAATGAACAGGGACAGATGTATGTGATCTGAAAATCAAATATTATATAGCTGACAGTTTATCAGTAATTTAAATATTAGCATATATACATTACCTCATTTAAGATGCTTTCAAGAGTTGGAACTGAATCTACTGGCGGCAAATCAAACTCTTTGTCATCAAGCTAAAAATTAGCAAATAATACTAATAACAAGAACGACAATCAAAGATTTCTAAAAGCTATGAGCAAGCATCCGAGGACACACACACACACATCAGCAGCAACACAACTTCCTTAATAGAGTTATACAAGTAGTCGTGGCGCTACACTATTTTGGCATTAACAGGGAATCGAACCCACAAATGGGTGAAAGCCTCAACGGCAGTCAGACTTTTGTCCTGAGGTGTTCATGTGGTGGAAGCCATTGAGGGCTATAATTCTTGGCCGTTTTGCCAGTTGTGTGTTCGATTCCCTGTTAATGCCAAAAAACTGTAATACCACGACTACTTGATAAACTAAGTACAAGAGGCCCAAGGGCCTGTGATGCTCACCTGAACCAGTAGCATTTGAAATATTTGCATTTAAATATACATGATTCTTTACATTAAACAAGATGGCCACGGGAAAAACTGAACCATCAAAATTCTGAATGGAAATTCTGGAGCCGCGCATGATAGGATTCTTTGGCACAAATTTGGTTAAAATCTGGCTATTGGTTAAGGAGGGGTAGGATTTTAAAGTAAAACTTGACGGATAACACAACGGATGGATGACAGATTGTCGCCATGGTTTTCAGGCCAGGTGAGATAAAAATTGATGAATCAAAATTCTGAATGAAAGTTCTAGAGCCTATGATCATAGGATCATTTCAGCCAAAATTTGGTTGAAATTGCTCAAAGTAGTAGTAAGAAGAAGCAATTTGGCAATTTCTGGTAAACGTTTAACAAAATGTAAGATTTTTATACAAAAATTTTAGGAATCAGAATTCTGAATGGAAGTCCTAGAGCCTATGATCATAGGATTCCTTTTGGCTAAATTTGCTTGAAATTAGTTAAGTTGATAAGAAGAAATTTGACAGTTGCTGGTAAATTTTTCATAAAATCTAAGATTTTCACCCAAAAATTTGATGAATCAAAATTCTGAATGGATGTTCTAGAGCTTATCACCATAGATTCGTTTCATACCAATTTGATTGAAATCGGTCAAAATAGTATGGAGAAGCAATTTGACAATTTGCAGTAAACTTTGAACAAAATCTACGATTTTCACCCAAAAAATTGACCAAACAAAATTCTGAATGGATGTTCTACAGCCTATGATCATAAGATCAATTTGGTTGAAACTGCTCTAAATAGTCATTAGAAGAAGCAGTTTTACAATTTCCGGTAAATAAAAGTTCTGGAGTCGTGTATGATAGAAAGGACACTTTGACCCAAATTTGGTTAAAATCTGCCTATTGGTTAAGGAGTAGAATTTTAAAGATAAAAGTTGGCGGACAGATGGACGGTCACCACGGCATAAGACAACTTGGCCTTTCAGGCCAGGTATACTAACAAGAGGCCCAAGAGCCATAACGCTCACCTGGACGATTAGCATTAGAACGATTAGCATTTGATCAGACATAATATTTTTAATTCAGCCTTAACAGGACATAAAATAAAAAATTGGGAATTCAGTACAATCAATATTTAGCGGGAAATTAATGATGAACACTGACCACACAATCAGATTGAACCTTAGGTTCCATCCAGCCAATACAAAAATCCAATACGACCATCAACCTCAAAATTTTGATGGGCCCATGACAACCATGTTTTATCAATGATCACGTTCTGTTGAACAAACTTTTATCACCCATATCGATGAAATTAAATCTCAGTTTCAGCCTGATCTGTAGAGCAGTTCCTGAGATGTCATTTTGGAAAACAAAATGGCCACTGGAACAAGTGGTTAATGAGGAGTAGCGTTTTAAACGATTTCCAGCCATTTTTCAGAAAATAAAATTTTAATGGCCACCGAACAAATTGGCCAATCAAAATTCTGTATACAAGCTCTGAACCATACCACTCTAGGGCCTTCTAGCAGAATTTGCTTGAAATCGGCCAAGTGCTTAACGAGGAATAGGGTTTTAACTGATTTCCAGAAATGTTCAGAAAATTCAAGCTGGCCGCCGGAAAAATTGAACAATCAAAAATATCCAAAATTCTGTAATATAGTCCAGGAGCTAAAGCTAGGTCAGAATCGTGATGTAGCACACCCAGTATTCGGAAGGTCTGACACTTGCTGTGGCTTGGGGGACATGTCCCACACATTTTAAGCCCTGTTGTACAAACAAATTGTGGTAGCACTAATTAGTTATCCTGATTTCTTTGCATAGGGGGTCTAGGCTTTGGCTGTATCCACAGTGCACAACGATATAAGCATGATCGTGTCATAACTCAAAGTAATATCGTATTAGATTCACCATATATGATATTTAGACGGATATCGACCTAACATATATCCAACATACATTTTGCATGCATATACTAAGGCGAGGGTGTATGTACGTGAATAAATTGCAACAGCTGTTCAAATCCTTTAAAGTTGAGTCAAGCTCGAAATGACACCTGTTCGCATTTTGGAACTCATATACTCATATGGTAGAGCTGCTGCTTGGATTCATAAGAGCTGAGAGAACTGGAGATTGGCAGGCACACCTATCTGCTACTGCTGCTATGGTGCCATATTTCTACAGCATGGACAGAACCAATTATGCAAGATGGCTGCCAATATATCTTGCGGACATGAAGATGCTTCCAAGTACATATCCCCATGTACATGAACAATTCTTGAATGGAAATCATTCCGTAAGTCGCTCAGACCATCCATTCAATCAAGTGTGGACAGATATGGCCTTAGAGCAATCGATTAATTTGGATTCCAAAAAGCGAGGTGGTATTATTGGAATAACACAAAAGCCAGGAGCTCTGGAGAGGTGGTTTTTAACTAGCCACGAGAGGGCAGCCATAACAACGGTCACAAAGCAAATGTGTGGGCTACAAGATAGTCACATGTTTGGAGTACATAAGGAAATGGGGACTAATCGAATGAACAGGGATGAAACCGATGTGCAGAAGATACTTTTGATGTTCTCATCAGATATAAAGACCAATCCCTTTAATATTGCGGAAAACGACGACAGCGAGTGTCTTCCGCTTGTAAACATTGCAACTGGCGTGGTATTGCCTAGTGAAATCGCCAAGAGACTTGTTTCCGCCTGTGACATTGGTAAGGAGATTATGGAAAATTTTGTTCAGGAGCGGCTGGACACTAACACGAGAAGCTTTTCGGACACGTTGCCACACTTAAAACTTAAAACATTTGCCAGCCTAGCACAGAAGAAAAAACTCAAAACAAATGATGAAAAAATTCACAATGTGAGATCTGACCGCGAACTATTTGGTCGATTAATTATTGCCGCAAGGTCCAGAGATGTTGATTCAAAACTAGTGATGACGTATGAACTGTCTGCTGTTCCACTATCATTGTCACATACGGATGGGACTCTAAGAAAGAATGTGAAAAGTGTTTTGTTAAGTGAACTAGAAAAGGAAGTAAATGTTGATGGACGGCTTCCACCTGTTGACAAGACAGGCGCAACAGCTTATGTAGTAGATGGCATGGCAATTGTGCAAATGGTTAAAACTGGAGGTACGTCTACATTTGGAGAATTGGCTGATAAATACTGGCACATCTTTACAGTTCCACTGAATCAAGAAGACTGCAACAGAGTAGATATAGTTTTTGACAGATATGATAGACTGGAATCTCTCAAAGCGGAAGAGCGGCTAAAACGTGGGTCATCAACAGCATTGGAAGTAAAGATTGCTGGAGAAAATACTCCCGTTCCAAAGCAATGGGCCAAGTACATCAGCAATCCAAGCAACAAAAGTAACCTGGTTGCATTTCTCAGCAAGCGGTGGCGTGATACTGGTCCAAATATGCTATCTGCCGACAATTGCGTCATTCTTGCTGGTGGCTTTAACGATGGAATGGATGTTGTTGTCATTTCAGCGAACAATTCGTCGTATTTGGAAGAACTTCGATCAGATCACGAGGAAGCAGATACGTGTATGATGTTGCACGCGCTACACGCTTCAAAAGACCACATGCGTGTTGTTATACAGTCTCCTGATACAGACGTGGCAGTACTTAGTATATATACGTATCGTTCGCTTCACTGTTCTGAACTATGGTTCCGTACGGGCACAAAGGACAAATTGCGATACATACCAATACATACAGTTGCTGAAGTACTGGGCCCAGCTATCTGTCTGTCTTTGCCTGGGTTTCATTCTCTTACAGGTTGTGATAGCACTAGTGCATTATTTGAAGTCGCTAAGAGAAAAGCATTCAATCTCTTAAAGTCATCTGAATGTCATCAGCTTAGCTTAGCCCAACTCGGCGAACATGTTGACTTATCACTGAATACTGCAATTCTATGTGAGAAATTTGTCTGTGAGTTGTATACCACCAGGGATGTGGGAAAGACAGCTGATGAAACCCGTTATTGGCTCTTTTGTCAAAAGAGACAAAGAAATGAAAATCTTCCACCTACATCGAATAGTCTAAAGCATCACACCGAAAGGGCCAATTTTCAAGCTCTTGTTTGGAGACGTTCATTGCAAGCTGTTCAGAATCTTCCATCTCCAAATGGACATGGCTGGAGTATAGTGGATGGTCTACTCAAGCCTGTTCTAATGTCAAAGGATCCTGCTCCATTTGGATTAATTGAACTCACATCATGTAGATGTCAAAAGTCTGCCTGCAAAAGAACAGATCTCTGTCAATGCAAGGCTAACAATCTACTCTGCACTGAAGCATGCCTTTGTATGGGAGGTGAAATGTGTGACAATGTTCAGCATACAATTGTCGAAGATGACTCTGACACGGATGAGTAACATTCTCTCATTTGCTCACGTGATAAATATGTCCTGCCAGCTTGTGTAGACATGCACTGCATGTCAGTTAAAAGTTTAATTATGAAAAATGTAGAAAACATGGGCATTGTTGTAGCTAAGGTATTGCTAGTCACAAGAAGACCTAAGTGCCCCAATATGTACAAAGCAACATACGGGTGTCTTAAACGAGGTTGATTATGTATAAATCTGCGATATACGATCACTCCTTTCCATTTTGCTTAAGATTGTATTGATATAACATGCGCTTAAGTTTGTGAAAAATTTACTATTGTGAAAATTGTTTAAGAGCTACATTCAACACCTATTGTAAATGGGCTTCTCACGGGTTAGTGATACCACAATTTTCTTGTACACATGGCTCAGAATATACCCAAGACATCGGTCTAGCATAATATAGAGACAAACCTTCTGAATACTGGGTGTGCTACGAAACCATTCTTCTAGACCCCTTTTGAAAATTGGCTCCCGGACTAATACATGTTCTGAAATCTCCCAGCCTAGTGCCTTTCCAGCCAAGTCTGGCTGAAATCGCCAAGCAGTTAATGAGTAGTAGTATTTTTAATGATTTCTCGCCATTTTTCGGAAGATTCAAGATGACCGCCCAAAAATTTGATCAATCAAAATTCTGTAGACATGTTCTAAAGTATACAATCTAGGGTTCTCCCAAATGATTTTGTTTGAAATCGTTCAAGCTGTTAATGCGTAGCGTTTTAACTGATTTGCCAAAATTTTCAGATAATCCGAGAGGAAGTGTTTCTAAGCTATATAACATGTGGGGTAGAGCATATGCTTTATAGATCACAACCGGGACATAAAAAGCCATAGGCCTGTGTTCTGAGATCCATGATGATGAGAACTGAACTCTGAAATTCCGCCTTTGAGACAGTTATGAGCACTCTATGAATCTACCGCTATGCTAATGAGTTCTAGTTATCTATCAAGGTTCTCGCATCACAAGATGAATCTACCAAACAAGTGTGCCTAATCCTAAAGGCGGGAATGCCTTCAACTGAACTGAACAAGAAGAAGTTTCCCGTTGCACATGCACAGAAGAATAAGCTAAATTATTACTGCAAAGATACCATTTACTTGGTGGCATGACACGGAATAGAAGGGGCCAATGATTTGTCCATTACGAAACACTGAAGATGAAAATCTTGTACACTTCCTTCTCATATGCCTGGAGCTGCACTCTGCTAGAGACATGCTAATTAAGAAGATATGCATCTGCTTGAAACAACTTGACCTTGAAACAGATGAAGAAAACTGCACACAGGCGATTCTGGATCCCAGTAAGCTAATTGTTACACATGAGACCCCATCACAGAAGTTATTTAAGCTTGAGCGACTGTCCAGAGAATTATGTTATGTACTGCACCAAAGAGGAGCTGCAAAAATACTGATGAGTTCAAGCGGTGTGAAACAATCAATGGCAATTGGAATTATGGGAGAAAAATCTCAGGGCAAACAGGCAACGATGCAAAATGACTCGGCGTGGGAACGGGAATCGGGATGAAACAAACAGGATTCATGCAAACAAGCCATTGAACTAAAGTAACCACGCCGTACTAACAACTGTTACTATGTTGTGATCCCCTGTTTATCAGGGTAATGCTAATGTTCAGAGGAAGTGTTTCTAAGCTATATAACATGCAGGGTAGAGCATATGCTTAAAAGACCAGATATGAAGTTTTGTTCAGAGGAAGTGTTTCTAAGCTATATAACATGCAGGGTAGAGCATATGCTTAAAAGATCAGATATGAAGTTTTGTTCAGAGGAAGTGTTTCTAAGCTACATAACATGCAGGGTAGAGCATATGCTTAAAAGATCAGATATGAAGTTTTGTTCAGAGGAAGTGTTTCTAAGCTATATAACATGCAGGGTAGAGCATATGCGTAAAAGATCAGATATGAAGTTTTGTTCAGAGGAAGTGTTTCTAAGCTATATAACATGCAGGGTAGAGCATATGCTTAAAAGATCAGATATGAAGTTTTGTTCAGAGGAAGTGTTTCAAAGCTATATAACATGCAGGGTAGAGCATATGCTTAAAAGATCAGATATGAAGTTTTGTTCAGAGGAAGTGTTTCTAAGCTATATAACATGCAGGGTAGAGCATATGCTTAAAAGATCAGATAAGAGGTTTTGTTCAGAGGAAGTGTTTCTAAGCTATATAACATGCAGGGTAGAGCATATGCTTAAAAGATCAGATATGAAGTTTTGTTCAGAGGAAGTGTTTCTAAGCTATATAACATGCAGGGTAGAGCATATGCTTAAACGATCAGATATGAAGTTTTGTTCAGAGGAAGTGTTTCTAAGCTATATAACATGCAGGGTAGAGCATATGCTTTATTGATCAGATATGAGGTTTTGTTCAGAGGAAGTGTTTCTAAGCTATATAACATGCACGGTAGAGCATATGCTTAAAAGATCAGATAAGAGGTTTTGTTCAGAGGAAGTGTTTCTAAGCTATATAACATGCAGGGTAGAGCATATGCTTAAAAGATCAGATATGAAGTTTTGTTCAGAGGAAGTGTTTCTAAGCTATATAACATGCAGGGTAGAGCATATGCTTTATAGATCGGATATGAGGTTTTGTTCAGAGGAAGTGTTTGTAAGCTATATAACATCCGAAGTAGAGCATATGATTAATAGATCAGACATGCAGTTTTGTTCAGAGGAAGTGTTTCTAAGCTACATAACATGCAGGGTAGAGCATATGCTTAAAAGATCAGATATGAGGTTTTGTTCAGAGGAAGTGCTTCTAAGCTATATAACATGCAGGGTAGAGCATATGCTTTATAGATCGGAAATGAGGTTTTGTTCAGAGGAAGTGTTTCTAAGCTACATAACATGCAGGGTAGAGCATATGCTTAAAAGATCAGATATGAGGTTTTGTTCAGAGGAAGTGCTTCTAAGCTACATAACATGCAGGGTAGAGCATATGCTTTATAGATCGGATATGAGGTTTTGTTCAGAGGAAGTGTTTCTAAGCTATATAACATGCAGGGTAGAGCATATGCTTAAAAGATCAGACATGCAGTTTTGTTCAGAGGAAGTGTTTCTAAGCTATATAACATGCAGGGTAGAGCATATGATTAATAGATCAGACATGCAGTTTTGTTCAGAGGAAGTGTTTCTAAGCTATATAACATGCAGGGTAGAGCATATGCTTAAAAGATCAGATATGAGGTTTTGTTCAGAGGAAGTGCTTCTAAGCTATATAACATGCACGGTAGAGCATATGCTTAAAAGATCAGATATGAAGTTTTGTTCAGAGGAAGTGTTTCTAAGCTATATAACATGCAGCGTAGAGCATATGCTTAAAAGATCAGATATGAGGTTTTGTTCACAGGAAGTGCTTCTAAGCTATATAACATGCATGGTAGAGCATATGCTTAAAAGATCAGATATGAAGTTTTGTTCAGAGGAAGTGTTTCTAAGCTACATAACATGCAGGGTAGAGCATATGCTTAAAAGATCAGACATGCAGTTTTGTTTAGAGGAAGTGTTTCTAAGCTATATAACATGCAGGGTAGAGCATATGCTTAAAAGATCAGATATGAGGTTTTGTTCAGAGGAAGTGTTTCTAAGCTATATAACATGCAGGGTAGAGCATATGCTTTATAGATCGGATATGAGGTTTTGTTCAGAGGAAGTGTTTCTAAGCTATATAACATGCAGGGTAGAGCATATGCTTAAAAGATCAGATATGAGGTTTTGTTCAGAGGAAGTGTTTCTAAGCTATATAACATGCAGGGTAGAGCATATGCTTAAAAGATCAGATATGAGGTTTTGTTCAGAGGAAGTGTTTCTAAGCTATATAACATGCAGGGTAGAGCATATGCTTAAAAGATCAGATATGAGGTTTTGTTCAGAGGAAGTGTTTCTAAGCTATATAACATGCAGGGTAGAGCATATGCTTAAAAGATCAGATATGAAGTTTTGTTCAGAGGAAGTGTTTCTAAGCTATATAACATGCAGGGTAGAGCATATGCTTAAAAGATCAGATATGAAGTTTTGTTCAGAGGAAGTGTTTCTAAGCTATATAACATGCAGGGTAGAGCATATGCTTAAAAGATCAGATATGAGGTTTTGTTCAGAGGAAGTGCTTCTAAGCTATATAACATGCACGGTAGAGCATATGCTTTATAAATCAGATATGTGTTTTGTTCAGAGGAAGTGTTTCCAAACTATATAACATGCGAAGTAGAGCATATGCTTAATAGATCAGATATGCGGTTTTGGAGTTTAACCCATTGGTCCCATGTAGGCCTGTGTTCATGAGGGCATATAATGTGCGTCTGGCTAGACTGATCCGATCATGAATGTTTATTCACAGTGTTTTTTGGAAGCTCTGGTAACCCTGAAATGGGTCGCCTAACTCTGAATAGGAACATTCGCGTAACCAAACATCCACTCAGAGTGACTTTCATGCTTTTCCTTAGAAGCAGTTGAATTCATCCGTATTAATGAACTTTTAGTTGGGTTTATGTTAAAGCGATGCTGGCATGAGTAGATATGGGTTATGGTTAACATTACTTCTAGTTCAGCTGAGTTTTGAGTTAGCAATAGTACATTGACAGCACAAGTAGGGCATCCTACATATGTTATCCCGATAGTGAAGCCGAGATTATGTCTTTATAATTGACGCAGTAGATCATTAATATATATCTTATAAAGGTATGTAGACAGAATGCCTCCCTGACGAACTCGTTGTCTTATATCGAGTTCACGACTCAGGTCACCCTTCCATTTGACTTTTGCAGTTAGGCCCTGATATATGTCTTCTTGCCTACTTGGTGTCATCTGCAAATAAGTACGTTGGTGCCTCGACATAGTCTGGGGCTATACCCTTATTCTTTCCCCTCACGAAAAGTGGTAACTCACATTTATTTCTGTTATTTAATTTTGCCGCTTTCATCGTATGGCGGAAAAAGCATCATAGAAGTATTGCCTTACTTATTAAAATGCTGGAGACGTTGAAAAAATTATAGATAAATTTATTTTTACTAGTATAGTGTTTTAACCAGATTCCGTAGCAAACTGAAAGCTCACAGTAAACCTATGCGAGGGGTTAGAATCAAGAAAAGTTCTAACTCGCATTTAATACCCGCCATTACCCTATAGGAGGTTTTTTTCGTGACGTCATTACGTCATAATTTTTAGATCGGGGGAAGCCTGGCAGTCAAGCGTTCACTGATGTGATAAAGTAAACACTGAACTTGCTGGACGTGAATCTTATCTTACCCCTTATTAGTCCTCTAAATAATAATTGTTTGGCGAAATGTATTCAATTTCCACTTTATTTGTGTACGATTTTAAGAGCAATGATTTATTTACTGCTTTCATACCATGTTGGAACCAGTATTCGTGCATCAAATGGCTTGCTCATTGTGTATGTGAATGGCGAGATTTGTGCTGTTCATGCTCAAATAAGTGCATGATGGTATGAATGGTGATAAATTATACCTCTAGACGACTGAGAGAGGCGATAACTTTATACATGTTTGGTTGGGTTGTGGGTGGTGGATGTGTGGGGTTGGAGTGGGGGGGGGGGGAAGGTGATAGCAAAATGAATGTTAGTCTAAGTTCATGTGAAAATATTCAGCAGTGTTGTTATTCTTTTAAGCCAGTTTAATTATCCATGCAGTGTTGCACTCTCAGATTTGGGGGTCCCACTGTAAAATCTGGGGGTCCCATGGGGTCCTCATCTGAAATATGGGGGTCCCATGTTTTTTTCTTAAAATAAACACAACACATTGATCTAATTATAAAGCACTTTATTAAACATGTTGAAAGCACTAGGTATGACATTGTGTAAAAAATGTTAATGTGTATATAGAGAATATTAACTATGCATAGTTTATTAACCTTTAGCACTTAACACTTTTGGCCACTATTGTAGATCACCAAAATACCTATTTTTGAAAGTTTAACACTGGAATGACTGGCTCTAAACAGTGCCAGTCATTCCAGTGGTAAATTTTCAAAAATATTTATTCTGTGATCTACAATCGTGGCTAAAATTGATATATTGAAATGGCCATTGTATATTTAACTAATGACATTTGAACTGCATATCAATAAACAATAACTTAAAGCACTGTACTTGTTTGTTGTCTGATAAACCAACCAACCTACATTGACAACCTTGTATGATTAACATTTCCAAAGACCACTATGTTAGTAATTAGCTAAGGCCACTGCATTAGTTTTTCTATAAAACCATAACTTAACTTTGGACGAATTGAAAAATTACGAGTACCTGTGGCGAGCTTGCTCACGGATGACTTAACCTACTTCGATATAATGCACGCATATTTTTTTATAATGTAACTGGAATGACTAAATATAGTTGAATACATAGGCTAAGATCAGACAAAACAATAATTTATCAAAAATAATCTGTATAAATCAGATTAAAATGCGTAATTAGTGAAAATATATCAGCCAACAATCTGATATGTCTAATTCATAGGGAGTAACTATGTAACGCGATTGCTGATTGGTTGAAGCATAGATAATGCATTAGCGTGTATCCAATAAGGACACTTGTATCAGGGAGCTTTGAGCTATACGCTGTTTGGAAAAATGACGATATCGTTGAACATCGTTGCTGGGATGAGCTTTTGAGTTGAGAAATTGGGAACACCTAACGATCGAGTATTGTTAAACATTATAAACACTAATCCATCAGCCGCTATTGCTAAATAAAAGATGGCTTATAGCGCTTATTGATACCGTTATTCAAACAGCAATACACAGACACCGCCGCTAATCCGTCAAATGACCATTCAAATGTAAAAGATATCACAATATCTTCCATATATTCCTTCATCCATTTAGATACTTTGATAAGTAAATGGAAAAACATATTTTGGCTGTAGTCGTTGCTGCTTTAGGCAAGTAGGCATGCGCAAATTAATTTCAAAATATTCAGCATATTAGTTATAACAACTTTGTGATCTGTCCAATGTCCTGAGCTGTGAAAGGGTTAAGACGCCCAGACACGTTTGTATACGCTTGATCAGTTGTATTGGCTTTCTCAAGCATGAGTTCCTCTAGAGGGAGATTCCGCTGTTATCCTGACGCATCTCACTGACGTTTAGCACAACAGACAGAAACATGGCGGGTATTTTTTGCAATTTGTAGGCCAAACAAGGCGACTAACATCGGGCTTGTAAACTCATTATTTATCAAAATTAGATCAAATAGAATACTAAGGATGATTTGGGGATTGTGTTTACAATTAAATGTGGTGGTTGAATCTGATTTATGGGCATTAACTACTTTGAGTTGTGCAAGAAAACATACAACAAATCATAGTTTTAAACAACACAGTAAGTTCATTTTTATTGAACACACAATGCATTAGGTATATTTCTTAAAGTAAAAACATGCACAAATAAATATACACACACATAATATAATCGATAATTAAGCACACGCAAAGTTACCAGTTTCTGTTACACTTTTTCACTACATCCTTCGTGCGTCCTCGGGGACGCAGAGGGTTAATTTTTATGCATCCCTCTGCCATTTTTATGCGTATATACGCGCAAAAGGACGCATAAGGGCAACTCTGTATCCATGGCTGCCAGGAGATATAATATGATAACCAGCTGGGTGTGTCGGATTTTAAGATGCAGGAGCTGATTTGGAGGTGTATATGGACTGGGGTTGGGGTGAGTGGGTTGGAAAGAAGTTTTCTCCTGCATTTTTAGTGGTAGGCCAGCTAAGGGCAACCCCACTGATTGTAAGAGGAAGTCACTGTTACTATATGCATAAAGTAAATAAACTTAACTAACTTTGAATATATGTTGATCATGTTTAATTGTGCATTTAGTTAACCATTTCATCAACAAATCCCTGAAAAAGTATGTTCTTTATCATATAAAACTTATTCTGTCGAATATTCTGAAAATAATTTGACTGGAAGCCACTCCTGCCTAAGGCAGCAACAACTGCCAGTCAAATTAATTTCAAAATATTCAATAGTTTTCCTGGATGGTAGCATTGAAAATGAGACATGGGGAATTCAGCGGGATAAATGGTTAATGAATAGCAACATGCCCTTAAGGGTTAGAGCATATGGATGTCTATGATTCATTGCCTAAATGTACCTGCAACAATGGAAACAATTTACCTGCTCCAAAAAATATTGCAATATTTATATTCTACATAAGACTGGCCTGATTGTAAAATTTATTGAATTTTCATAGTTTTATTATTTTCCTAGCTTTATTTTGCTGTGCTTAGCAAAAACATAGTAAAAGAAACCATAACCTACACCATGAAAGATAATTCTCTACATTTACCTACATCAATTGCTAGGGGCATGTGATTGGGTTATTATCCTCAAGACATGATACCAACTGCTACTGCATAAATTATGTGTATGTAGTTACAATAACTGAGAACCAACCATGTAGAGCCCCACATCCACTTCAAATTATGTATTAATCTACATTTAATAACAAAATTATTTAAATAATTACATCATTTAATATATGGGTGACTCAAAAAAGCATCCGCTTTTGTTTCTACGAGAATTCTTAATACTTACCAGATGTACTATTATGATAATGTCTATTATCTAATCTAGCTCAAAATAAACAATTAAAACTCCGCACTCTCCTGGTCCTGCCCATACTGTGTCCGGGAATTACCATAGCAGCAGGTACCGAGTCAAATCCCAATCACAGTCAGATTCATATTATATTTGCCTTGGCAAACAGCGAAAGCAGCTCAGCCTCACCTCAGCGGGGCGGCTGAGGTTGGGCCATAGTATATCTGGTAAGTATTTAGAATTCTCGTAGAAACATTAGCGGATGCTTTTTTGATACTACTTCGAATAATACTTACCAGATGTACTATTATGTTAAACTCCGGATTTCGACAGCCAGGAAATGCCGGTGGGAGGAGGTGAGGCTCGAACCAGCACTCATCTACCATCCAACAGAGAAGGTTGTGAAGAGACTAGAACCATGGCATACGCTTGGGTTCTGCCATCTGACTCATAGAGTGCTAAAACTTCCATGGTCTAGACCGCGCTCCCCCCACTCTTTTGTCCGCACAAAATTCAGAGGGCTGTCAATGGGGATGCAACACCCACCAGACCCGTGTCAGCCCCAAGTCTCAGCTAGGGCAGTCCAGTAGAGTGCAAAGAAGCTACTACAACTTCTAATTTTGAAAAAACATCAGTATATCGATTAGATTTTCAAATTGGAATGAGTCTAATGTCTGTTTGAGAGGATAAGTATACTCTTGTACCAGACCATTCACCTAAGCAGTCTGGTATTTCGACTGTAAGTAAACATATTTATAGTCACTTAATCAATGTAAACACTCACCATTTTGAGTGCTTGATCTCTTCTTGTTCATCACAGGAGCTCGGCCCAATCCACGGTCATACTCAGTCATGTGCATAGCGAATGTTCAGTGTAAGTGGAAGACTTTGTGATGCGTGCGAAGTAGTGGTCGGACGTGGCTTAGTTTAGATTCGATAAATTAGCGACGGCTACCGGATTAAGTGTGCTGGAGATGTCGCGAAGATAGAAATCAGTGAATGACGACTCAGCATGCCATTGTGCTACAGACATCATCTCCTCTAATGAGACACCCTTATAAAGGGCCGATGACGCTGCTCGGACCTGATGGGCATTCGCACGATCAATCTGCTTTCCTGTAGCGATTTTGTGCGACATCTGAATAGCATCAACTATCCAACGAGAAATAGTATCTTTCGAGGCACGTAAATGAGGAGCTTTGAGACATAACCACAGAGATTTCGGGTCATCTCTCCACTCATCAGTACGTTTCTTATACATTTTCAGACATCTGACAGGACACCAAGCAGAAGAGTTTGGGTCATGTATAGTTAAACTTGGCAAATTGATCGGCTGTCCTGGATATTTAAGTGACTGATTCTTTGCCAGGAAACAAAGCCGTGCAAGTAGTCTTAAACCTTCACCCGTGACAACAAAACGGTCTTGTTCGGCAGAAAGCGCATGTATTTCGCTTCTCCTTCTCGCCGACGCTGCTGCAACCAAGAAAACTGATTTAATAGTTAACAGTTTAATGTCAATAGATCTAATCGGTTCAAAGGGAGCATGCCCTAAAACCTGTAGAACAAGAGATAGATTCCATGCTGGGATAGGAATTCCTTTAATAACTTCATTCAAGGTATCATTCTCCACTCCTTCAATGGCCAGACTGGGAATGACTGAAGCTAATGCAGACTTATATGCTGCTAGGGTTGAAGGTACAAGTTTATAAACTTCGTATAAATGACAGATAAAATCAGCTACGTGTTGAACAGATGCAGAAAAGGGATTAATATCTCTTCCCTCACACCACTCTGCAAATTTGTTGATTCTATAATTATATGTTTTCGTGGTTGAACCTCTTCTGGCTGAAGCAACAAACTTCGCTGCTTGCTCAGAAAAGCCACCCTCAATTGCATGCTGCTTGATAACATCCATGCAGTCAATTTGAACATCTCCGGTCTGTCGTGGAGATACAGACCTCTGTTCTGAAAGATCAGGTCCCTTCTGTCTGGAAGAGGGATTGGATTGCAAACCAGAAGGTCCAGCAGATCCGTAAACCATGATCGGCCTGGCCAATAAGGGGCGATCAGTAGTACTTGGCACATCCCCTCTCTTATCTTTGCCAGAACTTTTGGGATGAGAATTGTTGGAGGGTACGCATACGCGTACATTCCCTTCCAACTTATCGCCAGTGCGTCTACCGCTAGAGCTAGCGGGTCTGGGATCGGTGACACATAAGTGACCATTTTTGCATTTTGATTCATCGCAAACAGGTCGACATTTGGCTTGCCCCATTGTTTGAATAGAACCTCCGCTACCGACTGGTTGAGCTGCCATTCCATCGGACGACAAACCGTCCTTCGACTGAGAGCATCCGCTAGGATGTTCAATCTTCCTGGAATGTGTGCTGCCCGAAGACTAACATTCCTCTCTTGGCACCACAGCAGAAGGTTCCAAATCATCATACACAACTCTGGTGATCTCTTCCCGCCCTGGCGGTTCAAATAAGACACCACTGTTGAGTTGTCTGTCCTTATTAGGACAATCTTGTCTTGTATTAGACTCTCGAACTTTCGAAGTGCCAATACCACCGCTAATAGTTCGACCACATTGATATGTTTCTGCGCATTGGTCCGATCCCATTCCCCTGACTGATCGTCCAATACTGCTCCCCCAACGCGTCAACGATGCATCCGTGAAGATGGACATCTGAGGTTGTGGAGGTTGTAGAGGAACACCTCGCAGGAGATTCTGTTCCGATAACCACCACTGAAGGTGGAATATCAATGGTTCTTTTACTGGTATCCTCAGAGATAACGGATCCGTTTTCCGAGACCAGAATGACATTAGATACATCTGAATTGGCCTGCGCCAGAGTGCCGCATATGGAACCACGTTCTCCAGAGATACTAGTAAACCCAGTATCCTGAGAAACTGGCGCGCCGTCAGATAGGCTCCTAGAGAAACCGACTCCAAAACTGCAAACAGGCGCTTGACTCTGCTCTCCGCCAGAAAAGCTACGCCGTCCCTGAGATTGAAAAATATTCCCAGATAAACAAACTCCTGGGATGGAGTCAATTTTGATTTCTCTAGATTCACAATCCATCCTAGATCCTTTAATAAGGCTAGGACTACCTGAAGATTGCTGCGCAGAGTGACTGGATTCCCCGCCTTTAGCAGCCAGTCATCTATGTAAGTATGAACAGCTATGTTTCTCCTGCGAAGTAAGGAAGTCATGGCGAGAACCACTTTCGTGAAGACCCTCGGAGCTGTGGTCAGGCCGAATGGAAGCGCATTGAATTCCAAAACATTGTCTTGGAATGCAAAGCGAAGGTATTTCTGAAAAGGAATTGACATTGGAATATGAAAATAAGCATCCTTCAGATCTATTGACACTGCCCACATGCCTCTTCTCAGCCCTGTCATTACCGCTGCTACAGTCTCCATCTGAAACTTGGGAGAAAGAATAAATTTGTTCAACGGTTTGAGATTGAGAATTGGTCTCCATCCTCCGGTACGCTTTTGAATGAGGAACATCATCAAATAGAAGCCCAGAGAAGACTGATTGCGGACTAGATGAATCGCGTTCTTCTGATGAAGAGATTCTATTTCTGAGCAAATGGCGTCTAGACGATCTGATTCCCATGGAACGGGAGTCCATATTGGAGTCGATGTTAATGGAACTAACGATTGATGGATGAGCCAGTCTGGATCGTAGCCATTTCTTATCCATTGACAGACTAAACAATCGCGCACGACCTGTTCCCATTGGCTTAGGAACAGTTGAAGCCTGCCTCCGACGGAAGGAATCTGCACACAGCTGGCGGTCAAGATTGCACGAGAAGACGCTAAATCGCTTCGGTGAGGATTCTCGACTCCATTCGTTCCTAACGTCACCGGATCAAGTTCCACCGGAAACCCGTCAGGAACGACCTCCATGGCCGCCCCGTGGCTTCTTGTAATACGACGGTCCGTAACCGCCGCCACAGCTATCCTTACGGTAACCGCCACGGCCTGAACCACCACCCTTCTTGTCATCCTCATACGGCCTCTTATTAGAGGACTTGTATGAGGACGAACGGCCAGGTCCTTGTGATCCGGATGGCCTATGGGCATCACGGCCAGAAGGGCGATCTTGGACACTGCCTCTGCTGCTCCTGTCGATGTTGCCGGTAGGACTGCTGCGGCTGTGTCCTCTTAGTCGACTTCCACGACTTGCCGACCACTTCTTGCTCCGCAACCATTGACGCAACCTTGGAGAGAGCTTGCCGTGCCGAGTCGCTGAACAAGCCTGGACCAATGAAAGGCGCAGAAGACAATGCAGCCCTCATCTCCGGTCCTGGTTCTACACAATCGAGAACCATTCTCCGTCACTCTGCCAATGTCCTGGTGATCACCCTGGCCAGGCAATCTTGAGACAGGCGCATGGTGTCCCGAATAACTCCGGGAGCAGCCTTCGGGGCCTTGGGCAATGCATACTCCGGCTGAACCAGATGGTATGCCGCAACTTCCAGCATGTCGGAAGTCTGCGTGTCCAACGGGAGTGTTGGCATGGCAGTAGAGCCACTTGACAGAGCGCTAGCCGCTCGCTCTGACATCCGCTCCATCGCCGGATCGCGCTGAGAGCCAAGATCAGATGCCAACCGGAGACAGTCGGACATCCATCCAAGGACCTGCACCCATTCAGCTTTGGTGCAGAAAACGGACTCATCCATTAAAGAACATCCGTTCTCATCCTCCTTCTCTCCCTTGGATGAGAGGGCCACCGACGATCCATGCTGAGAGCTATGAGACACAACTCTACCAACACAGAGCGCATCCATAGCCCGACTACCAGCGGCACTGGCGTCCAACGAATCGCCGGAACCGGTTTCTCCGCAGTCCATCGGCTCCAGCACGGGAGTCGGGACCACGACCGCTTTACCTACGGCAGGTGACCGCATTCCGATAGGAGCCGCAACCCAAAGCCGCCGGGATACCGGCAGGAACCGCAAAACACGGCTCCGCCGACACCTCTGGTTGCACAAACAGCGGATGGAAAATATCACCATCCGCCTGGCAAACCCGTACAAATCCCGCGGGAGACCCCTGGGAAGTACTGGGCATTGCCGTCATCGAAATATCCGGCATGCCAAGGACAGAGAAGGGGCATGTGCTTGACCCTCCGCAGAACTAGCCGGACCACCTAAGGGTTGCCCTGCACTAGCTTGCATCGACGGGACCGTGGAATGAAAAGACTCAAACATAGCCTTAAACTGGGCTGCCCATACGCCCAGAGCTGAATCCATGTGGTCATTCAGACGACCTTCCAGTCCCTTCAGAGACGCCTGGTCCAGCTTAGCCGCCTTGTCCCTCGCGATCCTCTCCAGACGCGCACGTCGATTCCGATCAAACTCTGCCACCATCGCCGACGACCACTTGGCGCACACATCACATGGGCTTCCCACCTTACACTTCGCGCACGCTACACAGTGATGGCCTGAGTACTTGCGCTTCATGAACCTGTTGCACTTCTGGCACGTGTCCTGGTTCTTTGGTTTCTGCGAACACAGAGAAGAATTAAAACGCTGCACATGACAAACGATGACGAGCAATACGCACAATCGACATGATAGTAAAAGAATTACTTAGAAAACATTTACTTTCTCTAAAATTAATGATAATCAAGCCTTTAGGCAAGAAATATTTGAAACTTTTTTGAGTGAAAATTAAAAAACACAACTTAGCAGTTAACTAACGTTAAACAACCAAGAATACAATGCTGATCGCTACAAACACCCTCGACAATGAAGCGAGAGCTAAAAATCGGTGAAAACAGAGTGCCTAGACACGCCAAGCCAAGCAAGATATAATTCATGGGCACCGCCATCTTGGCCAAGGACGCATTCATCTTTAGAGGAACCGAGTCGCAAGAGAAATTAACCGAGTACCCGAATTAAAACTAAAAGTTAACGGGTACAGAAGCGACTCCAACAATGGCTATCATTTTAAAAAAATGTGCCAATTTAAGGAAATTTCAAACAGTCATTATGGCACGAATGTATAAATTCTAGATTGATACAACCTGCCCCCGTGATGATTTTCCTAGTTCCTCCATGAAGCCAACGATGGTTTTCCAACAACAACGCTAAAACCGCTTAAATTATTAAATATTTGAGCACTCTAAACATGCGACTTTGTAAAAGCGCAAAATAGACGAATCTGACTGTGATTGGGATTTGACTCGGCTATGGTAATTCCCGGACACAGTATGGGCAGGACCAGGAGAGTGCGGAGTTTTAATTGTTTATTTTGAGCTAGACTAGATAATAGACATTATCATAATAGTACATCTGGTAAGTATTATTCGAAGTAGAATGATGAGATATGCTTGATAAAATAGATAGTATAGAAAGAACAATCAATGTTTATCTCAGTTTATGCAAACAGTGTAAGTTCTACAAAATGTTTTAGCATTTGATAATCAGATATGTGCATCTGCAAGTGCCATGCCATGGATTGGTTCAGATAAATTAGGTAGCATTGCCAGTGTTGAATCACTCACTCCATATTAAAACATTGCTGAACATATGTCCCCACATCTGCCCAAGCATAGAAACCAATTTGTCTTTTAAATAGGAGTGGAGTAGACCTGTGGTGTATGAGTTTCTAGCCATGCACTATTCACTCAGGAATTGATGAAAATTATATATGAGGAAGCAAGTTCCTAATAGACAGGGCTGTAACTCCGCCCACACATGGAAATTTATAGACTCTAGATAGCAGATTCAATTGAACAATGACCAGGATTGGTGGTAATTGGAAGTTGTACTAATTCAGTTACCACATTGGTAAATTTTTAGGAATTGGAATTGCTAATTGAAATTACTTTGCTCCAAGAATGACTAATTCATAATTTCTTTTCAATCATTTTATAATTTTATCAACAGTTTTGTCTCCTAACATAGTATAACATATGTAATATAACAAAGTGAGTAGGTTTCGACCCTTTAAAGGCCAAATTGTCCAAAACCAGCATTTGTATTGATCTTGAGATGCCTGGCTCCATAATCAAGCCAGCCATTTCAGTTGTAAATTTAAAAAATTGCCTTCTTTTGATCTCCAAAGTGTAAATGTACATTTTGTGTGAAAAAAATTGAAATTTTCTTAATGAAATCTGACCATTAATGGGGAAATTGTCATCTTTGCCAAACATTGCTTGTGTAGTGGTATGTCTTGAAAGATGTCCATTTGCAAGCCAAGGGAAGATTACTTTTTGAAAAATTAAATGGCTGGCTTTGTTACTGGGGCAGTAAAATAAAGTAAAGTAAAAAAAAAATTTTCCCTTGACCTACAAATGGCCATTTACTAAGCAAAAATTCAAATATCATTTACCTATCCTCACCATTAAAAGGGATAATGCTGAACAGAGAGCCCTAGATCCATGTCCTACAGCCCCTGGTCCATGGCATATGGCCTCACCATGTACACTCTGTAAATTTCAGATGTTTTTCCAGTTGAATATTAAAATATACTGTCCTGATCAACTATCTGAGTATGACTGTATTTAGTATTATTTTATTTAATGACTATTATAAATTCTCAAGGTTGCTGCTTTGAAAAGAAATTGTCTTAACCACCACCTCCCTCTACCCCTTCACACAAAATCTAAAACATTTAGGGGTCTAATGCTCCCTACCCCACCCTCTGTTTCTGTCACTAACCCCGCAAAACACACAATTTGTGAAAATAATACTCATAAGTCGAGTTTAATAATAAATTCACCAACTATGTCATGGTGGATTTAAGATTCTATTAGGGGGGGTGTATCCAACCTAGCAGTCATGGTCTGGGTGGGGTTCTCAATGGTGGTGGGGATAGGGACAGGTGTCATGCCCCTTCCCCTATAATAATTGGAAATTGAAATGCTCTGAGTAGTTTCCTGCATATTGATTAATTAAATCATAATCAAATTGAAATTAATCATTGTTTATTTACTGGGATACGGGTGGGAATTAATGCAGACCACCACCACCACCCTCACCAACCACAACCCTAATGGGGGGTGTGTGTGTGTGTGTGTGTGCAAAGCCAACACAAATATGGCAGTTACCTCACACAGACAGACACACACGTACGCGCCTACCAACCCCCCCCCCCCCCTCTCTCTCTTCGCCTATGCACACACGGATAATAATTATGACAGTAGGGCCTATATATATATATATATATATATATATATACATATCTTGGCCGCATTCGTAAATATATATCGGGCAGCCGCTTGTATTGGTACTATAGCCTACCAAGATCCACATGCACTGATGGTGTTGGGGGGGGGGGCGTTTCTGACAGAATCTTTATCAAATTATTGGCACGAAATCCATGTACATATAGATGTCGCCATAGATATGAAATACAAATAAACAGCAATGACGACTATTTTGCCTTCTAATGTGCATAGAATCAATAATATATTTCTAAAAATGCATAGTAAAATAGTATTTGATGTTAGAATTGTTAATTCGGCCAACTGTACCGCTAGAGCTGACGTAAAATTGCAATTTTCATGGCTTTGAGTAGCATCAAACGCGGCAGTGTAATGTTGTTTACTAACAAAACAGTGATCAGCTGGCCGTACGCTTGACGGCCAGTCATCTGTGCACGCGTGAAAATGACGTCATAAGGGAATTCCGTAAAACCTCCTATACTGGCTATAGCCTACGTTGCCATGTTCCTTATATTATGTGCTGCATGACTCGCATAGCCGGAACAAAGTTTGCATAACTACTACCACAATAGGGAGATTGTGCCCTGAGATCCATGACGATGATGATGATGATAGATACACAAGCTTATTAAATGACACTAAATATGGTGTATGACGAAAATGACCGCCAGCTAAAATGACCGTGCCCGGGACAAGAATGACTGCTATTATGGCGACAATGACCGCCACTGCGAATTTATAATTTGACTTCTATATAGTGTATATAAATATAATATGTTATTTTTGTAGGTGATCGTTGTCTCGTTTTAATAATACCATAGATATAGATATTCATAGATCTAACTGTTGGATATAATAATACCATAGATATAGATATTCATAGATCTAACTGTTGGATATTTAAATAATTGGTTAACTGGTTAACCTGCCATGCGTTTGATTTTTATACTATTTTATTTATGTTTTAGATGTAAGGTGGTCATAGAATCTCCGTTTATTACTGCTTTTTGTAGCACTAAACTTCTTCTAAATATCTTTGAGCACTCTAGCATTATCTAGCAGACGTACAGTGTTCACTTTTTAAATTGCTACTTCCGGAATTTTCGTTCCCTTCTTTATGCAGTCTACGCGATGGTACCTAAAAAAAACCACACAAATTTTATATAAGTTAAATTAGATAGGAACTCGTAGTAGGAAACATATAATATATATAATATATATTGTAACTTATATACGCATATAGAATATTCGTAGCGGATAGTAGTTATTGTTAGGCTTATTAGGAATACCATAGGAATACTATAGCGGTCATTTTCGTCCCTACCGCGGTCATTTTAGCTCGAGGTCATTATGGACTGAGATCCTAAATATGGGCGTTTATCTATACGAAAACAGGTAACAGTATAATTAAACCATTCTTATTATTGTTTTGAGATTACAAGATATGGTGTGGCATTATAATAGTTATTATTCTAACACGTCTCACCTCATCAAATTCAAAATCAAGCTTGCTGGACACTGCAGCAGCGCATTGCGAATCTAAATTATTATTTGACATTCTATTTCCTCTTCTTGTTCTGTATATTCCTCCGCATCCACCTCCTCCTCCGCATCATCATTTTACGAGGCATACGCCATATGCTTGTTATTGCATCAGTGATTTTTGTTATAGTAGGCATCATGCTATTATTGAAGGCGACATTAATGCATCACTGCATCGAGAACCACCATATGGTCGAGACAAGACGCTGCAGCAATTACTGAACTCATAGGTTCTGCCCACCCACACTCCCAATGTACCATATTAAAATCCCTGTATCCACAATAAACATCCTAGATGGAAGACAATTACAAAATATCATAAAGATCGTTTATATGTAGGACACTCTAGGACAAAATGGTACACATATAAATGTTGTTCCGTCCTGTGCTTGCGCCTATACAGGCGTTATTATTATTTTACAGATGTTTATATCAGCTGTCACCTTATATATTGTAATGTCTTGTTTTATGTGTAGGGGGTCCTTCGATTCATAGGCTCTGCCTTTGATGGACTGCCCGAATGTGATGTATATATCCTATATATTAAGCATGAAATAAAATTTAATTTTATGGACTGCCCAATTGTAACATCTGTATATTGTATTGTGGAAATGGCAGTATCCCGCAATCCTGGAATTCATGTTTCGGGGCTGCCGGGCTAGCTGATTCCTGCCATTTCTCCAGACGCCCGGCAGTCATACCTTGGAGCCTGAAACGTGAGCACCTGCCACTGGTTCCCTGTGCGATTCATGACCACTGTTGGTGAGTACCACCATAATGTACTAGTAGTAGTACTACAAATGGTGTCATTGGCATAAAATCCAGTGATGATGCTAACGAAATGCAACAAGATGTAAACTTGTCAAACGAATGGGCCAGTAAATGGTTATTCCAATTTAATGCTGATAAGGGTAAATCCAACCGAGGATGGAAAGGATATAGGAGCTATTATTGATGATAACCTATGTTTCGAGAAGCACATAATAGATAAAGTTAATAAAGCTAACACCATTATGGGTGTAATAAGGCGCACATTTGTGTCCCTTGACACAAACATATTTAGAACCCTGTATACATCATTAGTGTGGCCACATCTGGAATTAGCTAATCAGGTTTGGAGCCCCTATCTAAAGAAACATATAGAGCTGTTAGAAAATGTTCAGTGAAAGGTGACAAAAGGTGTCTCAGGACTATCAAACCTAAATTATGAGACTAGGCCCAGGGTCCTTAATATACCAACTCTTGCACACCGTAGAGTATGAGGAAACATTATTGAAGCTTGCAAAATTATAACAAAAAAATATGGTCCAGAAGTGTGCAACCTTTTTGAATTTCGATCAGACTCAAGAACCAGTGGACACAGGCTAAAACTATACAAATCCAATTCATGTTTAAACATACAAAAATACTCCTTTAAACATAGAATCATGGACTTATGGATCAGTCTTCCGAACCATGTTATGGAAGCAACGACCATGATTTCATTTGAAACAAAATTAGATAAACTATGTGATAACCAACCCCTATACTATAACTATCTAGCTGGCAATATAAATCTCATGTTTTATTGCCGAATTGAAAAAGGAAATTAGGAAATTGTCATTACAGACTTTTAGCCTTCTCAAAGAAATAGAATATGATTGATTGATTGATTGATTGATTGAGGAGTACTTTGGGCCCTAAATTAAAAATTATTGTTAGTTATTTCTAAATTCTTTTCTCTTCTCAATGATAGGATTGAGAAAATCAATGCAGATATTGGTGAACACACCATCAAATGCAGTGTGGAGTTAATACTCCATAAAAAAATCTAGTGCACGTAAACGCGTCCATTATCATTATACTTTCGAGTTTCTGAAGGACGGCTTGCATGAATCTGGTCTGGCTTCGAAAGATTCATTTAGACATTCTCCGGTGTTGCACCACCATCACTAGTCAGTGAGTTATATTTTTCAGTAAGCATACGCTCACAACTTATTTCAGTAAGCGATATTACTTTTTTAGCATATATTGATTTCGCTTTCCTGGTATAAATCAACAAGTGACCCATAATGCCGAAACCTTTGTGTATTAACACTGCAACCATGGAGGAACTTGGTGCACTCCATAATATTGGTCAAATTTGAGCTGCTGGCATAGTGAGTCCAGAGGCGGTTCCATATCTCTGGCCGACATTACGGCAGACCCTGATCTGCCTGCCACAGCTACTGTCCTTGAATGATTTCTCCATGCTGGCGACGTCTTATTTGACATCAATGATGAAGGTGCTGTTGGTGGAGTCGACTCGCACCCAAGGGAAGAATCCCTGGAAGAGCAAGTAGCTAGACTGAACATGGAACTGCTAGCTCAAGGCATCAAACACAAGGCACTTCTTAACTCAACTAGTCGACAAAGGGGTGATCAGACCCTAGTTGATAACCTGGCTCCTAGGGGGTATATACCCATAGAGAGCCTAAGAGGGAGTCGAGATCCGTTTCTCACCATGACACTAGGACGTTATCACCAGTTCGTAGAGCCTACTTAGATGGCTCTTCATAAATGACTCTAGAATGTCGTCACCAGGTCGTAGAAGCTACTCTGACGGTCCTCCTCCACCTAAAATGACCAACCGTTGATGGAAAATGTGAGAGGAAACCATTTTTCATACAGTTTGAGCATACTGCTTCAAGGTACCGTTGGTCTGATACACATAAATTAGACATGCTCATCTCATCTTTAAGGGACAAGGTCTTAAAGTTTTACTGCAATTGTTCTGTGCAAGTCCAGAATGATTACATCAGTTTATGCGACAAATTAATGTTGTGATTCGGGAAGAAAGAACTGCCCCAAATCATCTGGAAAAAAAATGCAAGACATTTGACAAGAGGGTAACTCTTTAGAAAAATTTGCAGATACCATTCAGGAGCTCACTTTAGATGGCTACCCTGATGCCTCGGAGAGTTTGGGCGAGACAATTGCCATTGATGCATTCCTATGGGGTGTTGAGCATAAACGAGCAGCTCTGATAGCTATGGATAAAGATCCAAGCACCCTGGAGGAGGCTGTGCAAATGATCAATGCAGCTATCCGTAATCAAAGATTGATCATGGGTTCCAGAAGACTTGAGGTTCGAACGGTCCGTTTTTTGGACATTGCTTCTGGTTTGATGGAGTCAGATAATCCTGAGCAGTTGAGATCAACAACGGCTCCATGCAGGATAGATAAATTAGAGAAAGATGTCGAAGGACTTAGGAAGGATATGGCGGAGATGGTGCTAAGATTTTGAATCTTATATCTGGTCAATTCGGTCGAGGTCGTTCTCCCCCAAGAGGGAAGATCGTTCCATCGCATTCCCCTTCTCCTCCTCTCAGATTAGGAAAGTGCTTTAATTGCAATTTAGAGGGCCATTTTCTCCATGAGTGTCCGGAGCCGAGGCGTACACGGTCGCCATCACCTTCTGCTTCACCAAGATCTTCGCCTGTGTGATCATATGATGTTCGCACGTAGGAGTTTAATCGTGACCCAATGACACTAGTCATTCCCATTAAAGTAAATGGTGTTTCCGTTGATGCAGTAGTGGACACTGCGGCACAAGTGACAGTAACTGGCAATTTCTTTGCAAAGAAATTACCGTACCATTTAAAGAAGTTGGAGTCTATTTCATTGAAAGGTGCAGGTAGAGACAATATTATCCCTGCGGAAAGTGTTGAACCAGTCACAATTGCATTAGGCTCTATGATGTTCAACTGGCCAGTCCTTCTTGCCAATATATTTTGATCTGATTATATTAGGCCTGGATTTCTTGAAGACGCACAAGGCCACCATTGATCTGACTAGACTATCTGGCAATTAATGGAGAACCGGTGCACGCATCAATGTTGAGAGCTCATGGGAAGGAAGCCCAAGTAGCTCGGGCAACATTGAAGCAGAAAGTGGTCGTTGGTCCTTTTGAGGCCGTGGAGACCACAGGCGTTCTGGATACTGATGCTTCAGCGGCTGCTATTGGTGTAGAGTTATCATAAATTCAGAATGGGAAAGAGGTGCTATTGGTTTTGCGAGCCGAACGTTGACACCGGCTCAGCGTAAATATTGTGTTACATGCAAAGAGTTGCTAGCTGTGGTAGCATTTACTAGGCAGTATGTACTTGCTAGGACGGTCATTTATTGTTGCGGACGGACAATCACAGTCTCACTTGGCTGCTCAGTTTCAAGCACATCGAAGGACAACTAGCTAGATAGCTAGAAGAACTGTCCCAATATAATATGACGATGCAGTACAGGCCTGGTAAACATCACTCTAATGCTGATGGTCTATCACGAGTTCCAAGTGATTTGTCACCTTGTCACTATTATAAAGCTGGCCAATCTCTTAGTTCATTACCATGTGGTGGGTGCAAATATTGTACCAAGCTTCAGCAGCAATGGTCTCAATTTGAATAAGATGTTGATGATGTAATTCCTTTGGCTTTTCAAACCATAAGGGCCCTTCAACTAAGTAATAATGACCTATCAGACAGCGACACAGACAGCGACGATCCAGATGGACTGCTGGATGGTGTCCCCCCAAACAGACCAGGTTATCGGAAGGTCAAACTGGTTAGACACATTCTCTTTGGAAGATCTAAGGGAGCGCCAGTTGGAGGATCCTGATCTGAAGACAGTTGTATCATGGATTGAGAATCTGCACACACCTTCTGACGTGGAGCTATATTTAGCTACTCCTGCTGTCAAGTTTTGGTGGGCTCATTGTGATCAATTGATTTTTGTCGATAGCATTTTGCACTATCTTTGGGTAGAAGCAAATACCACACATAATCGACTGGTTGTTCCAAAGTCCCTCCAGAACCTGGTTTTGGAGAATTGTCATGATTCCAAGCTTGTCAGTCACATGGGTGAGCAGAAAACATTAGAAAGAGTGAAGGCTAAATATATCTGGCACGGATACTCTCGTGATGTGGTGGCATATGTGAAATCCTGTCGGATTTGTAGCTGTAACAAAAAAGCTTCCATCTGTCCTAAAGCTGCTCTGGGCGAGTTCCATGCTGGTTTTCCCTTGGAACGGGTACATATGGACATTCTGGGCCCCTTTATCACATCTGCACTGGGAAATAGATATGTGTTGATGATTATAGATCAGTTCACTAAATGGGTTGAGTGCTATGTGCTCCCTGAACAAGGGGCAGAACTGGTAGCCAAAACGTATGTGGAGCGTTTCGTCACCACATTTGGCTGTTCATATTTCTTACACACCGACCAGGGTCGTAACTTTGAGAGCAGCCTATTTAAGGAACTGTGCCATCTACTGGAGATTTCAAAAACACACACCACAGCTTATAGCCCATGTTCGTATTGACAGATTGAATTATAAACCATACTGTCTTGCAGTGTATACAGTGTTACCTGCAAGAGCATGATAGACAGAAAGATTGGGACAAGTGTATTCCTTTCATCGCAGGAGCTTTATGATCTACTGTAAGCTGACAGACGGGTTATACTCCCAACATGATGATGCTTGGTCGAGAAGTGTTACAGCCCATTGACATAATGTGCAAATGCCCTGTGTCTGCAATGACAGATGATGCCCCTTTATTTGCCAGTGACTTCGTCCAACAGTTACAACAAACGTTGCATGAAACTCATGAGATAGCACGGGATTAACTTTAAAATGGCTCAGTAGCGCCAGAAAAAAGAGTATGATCTACATTTGCATGAGCGTACCTATCTTGTTGGTGATGTAGTTTATCTTGCTAATTTTGCAACTAAGATAGGTCAGTCCAGTAAACTACAACCTCCTTGGACTGGTCCATTTATTATTTATAAAAAGTTGACAGAATCACTGTTTGGTATCATAAACCATCGCAGGGACCTAGTTGTTCACCATGATAGATTAAAGCTGTGCAGTGATCGTGATTTACCTCTCTGGACATTGCGAATGAGATGTGCTATAAGCTCTGAAGATCATGGCGATGATGATGACTTATCATTCCCTGATAATGGCCGTAGGTTATCCGATGGTAACCATGTATCCATTTTTTGGAGGGGATTTGGATGAAACACCATTCCATATGGTATTGATTCATCCTCATCAACTCTGCATGATGATCTAGATGGTGTTTTGACAGATGACCTGGATATCGACTCTGTTTTACCCGTCCCACAAACACTGCATCACTCTCTTAGGCGCATGAGGTGTCAGGTCCGAGGAGAAATGCATCACAATTCCCCTAGGCGCATGAGGTGTCAGGTCTGAGGAGAACCGCATCACAGTTTTTCCCCTAGGCGCATGAGGTGTCAGGTCCAAAGGGAAATACATCACACATCTCCTAGAGATGACCAACTCCAAACTCACACCATTCAGAGTCGAACAGGAAGAAGGCAGTGCCGTCTTTCCAACAGGTTCCTAGATTATGAACTGTATCAGAATGCTTAAGCATTCGTGAATTGTACTATGTAAGTCTTCATGGACCCTACTTGTCCATCTCCATATATGTTCCTCTGGTTTCGTCTTATTTCGGATTCATTTGGTCATGGTACTGTTGTTGACTGCAGTTAGCCTTTCGGTCATAGTACAGTCCTGCAATAGTAGTGTGATAATGTACAATGGTAACAGTAATTCAACATTAAAGAATTACTGTAATCAGGATGATATGAAAGTATAATTTCAATTTTTAGTATTCTGCATGGCACTGAAGACATTCAACTTGTCCGGAAAACATTTACAATCATTGGCTTATGTTCTGTTTCCATCTTAGCTTTAGTTACAACAACAGCAAAATCGTGATGTTCTCTTTTTTGTAAAATTTTGGGAAGCTCTAAATTAGTTGGACACGTTTTTCCCCAGCAATTATACTCCTTGAGATGCCGAAAACCAACAGGGTTCTATTGCTGTATGACTCACAGAACGTGTTATTATGGTTACATATTTTTCAAATGACGTGTGAATGATTGCGCGTAATAATGCGTGGTTATATTTACGCATTCCTTGAACAGCGCATGGATAATTATGCGTTGCAAAGATGCGTTGTCAAATGATGCGTAAATTGTTACGCATTAATCATACGCATTGTATTGTTAATTGTATTTATTGTCCGTCATGATGCTTGGTCATAATAATGTTTTCTGTTTATGTGTATATGGATTAAATCCATGTACACGCTTTTTATGATAAGTATATGCATCCTATGTTGTGATGCAAACTCATCTATGTATAGTGAAATTCAGTTTAGGTTAGCTACACTATGTCAGTTCTACATTTGTCAGCTCAGATATTTTATAGGGTAGCTCAAATATATATATAGGCCAGCTCAGATATATTGTAGGATAGCCCAGATATATTAATTCTACGTTAGGTCAGTTCAGATATTCTATATTAGGTCAACATATCTATATATTTTCTCTATTAAACGTGTAACAATTACATGTTAATTTGATGCAATGATGCATTATTACTCCATAATGCACGACTCATGCATCTTTATAATGTGCAGTACTCTATAATGCAGAAGTCTTGGATATGACGGCATATCTATAACATGCATTTAACAAATACTGCATAAATTTTGCAGATATATTTCTTGCGCTTACCATTTCATAATGCGCAAAGTAATTGCCACGTTAGTCATAGAGCAAATTCATATGTTTCTTTCTTCTGCTGTATTATGCATTCCATTTTAGCTTCACTCAGATATATTTATTGTGATAGGGATAGTGGTTTTCCGGATTTGTAAATTCTGATCCGTTCAATTATATAAGATGTATATATCTTATATCATATATTAAAGGTTATTATTAGGTTAAAGATGTTCACTAAAATTAAAACTTTATGCAACATTCATAGGTTTTTCCTTGAATCTCACATATTTTAATTTCAGATAACACTTCCATTAAATTCATATGAGATTATTTTTATTACTTCTTTATCAATTCGGCAATTCCGTCACTTCTGTCAGTTTTTTGCTGTGGTGGAAAACCACTGTCCTTAATTCCGCAGCTGTAGATCTATCCATCTGTTTTATCATTTGCAGCGCGTTCTCTCTGGATGGACCGACACCTACTATGGTCAAAAATTTTTCTTTTAATTGTGGTCGATTCTAATTCTACCTTATAGCAGTTGAGCATCAATGGCCATCCAATTGTATTATAAGTTGGTCGTCGGTTATTAGGGTGGGGCTCTACTGTTTTCGTCCTGTTTATTAGGGGGCCAAGCCATCATGGCTGGCACCCTGATGTTATTGTTCTGTTTATTTTTTATTATTATTCGGCCGGGTTTTTTGCAGGTGAAATTCAGGCTTGGCATGGCACGAGGGCCTTATTAGTGCAAACTTTTTCTGTGTGAATAGATATAATTTTCTACATAGGTTGGCGGCCATCTCGGATTTCCGGACAATTTTCCCACGTTTAATAAAAATCTTCTTCTCCAGAACCACTGAACAGAATGAGCTGAAATTTGGTCAGAAGCAGCGGAGAGTGGGTCTCATAAAGGTTTGTTCAAGAGAACTCGATAGCTAGAAAAACTTGTGTATGGACCAATCAGAACCAAGCCGTCTGGCAGAAATATTAAATTTTTTATTTGATGAATATCAAATTTAGTCAGAAGCAGCGGAGTGTGAATCCATATAAAGTTTGTTCAAGAGAAGTTAATAGCTCTAAAAACATGGATTTCCGTATGGACCAATCTGCATCAAGCTTTCCGGCGGCCATGTTGAATTTTTTATTTAATGGATTTTGATGCACAAATTGGGCCTATTTAAGTTTTTGTGGTCGAGAAATCCAAATCTGGCATTTTCGAATTTGTTCGATCGACGGTTTGGCTGTGATCTTGGATTCGTTTCCCACCAAATTCCCTATAGTAAAGCAATTGGAAGGTTAAAATGCCTTGTCCTCGGAAACCGCTGGGTGGATTTCTATTATATTTTGCAGGAAGCATTGTTACGTAATACAGATCTGATTTTGTTCAAACAACGCTGGTCGGTCTATTAGGCCGGCGGCCATTTTGGATTTTGCAGTATTTCGGGAACCGTTTTTAAAAATCTTCTCCTTCGAAACCACTTGGCGGATTGATTCAAAACTCATGAAATATCATCTAGGGCATCGGCTGAACCAAGTTTGGGAATTTGATTGGCCGAAAACTTGGGAGGCAATCTTGAATGACCTAGCTTTCGTGAAAACGAATTCTTCTCCAGAACCGCTGAACGGATCGGGCCTAAATTTGGGTGATATGATTAGGGACTGAGGGTCATTACAGTTTGTTCAAGAGAAATCGGTACGTCAAAAAACATGGCCGCCATCGACCAATCAAAATCCAGCATGATTGGTGGCCATTTTGAATTTTTTTATTTGTTGAAATTTTAACCCGAAATTGGTTTCACCTAGATTTTTGGATCTTCTGATTCCAAATTTGCCATTTTCAATACTGTTGGACGAACGGTTTGATGGCCATCTTGGATCGTTTTGCCGCCAAATTTGCCAATGCTAAAGCAATCGGAGAATTGAATTGTCTTCTTCTCAATAAGAACTGGGCCGATTTCATTTATATTATTTTACTGCCATTGTTGACACACGATTGTTTGTTTTTCAAAACCACATTCAATGATGGGTAGACTGTTCGATAAAGAACATTCCTACTGTAACCTTCTCACATAATTCCATAAAACTGACGGCATTAATCCAACTTGATCAAATCTAAGAGCCCCCCCCCCCCCCCACACCCCACCCCACCACCCACCAGCGATGCATCGCCGCTTGCGGCTATATTTATTATTGTTATTGTTGTTATTGTTATAAGAACTGTCTATGTTATACTTTGACGCTTTGTGACGTCAAAGGTTTTCGACAGCAAAAGACGTGACATCGCCATAATATTAACGTTTATGACGTCACCAATATTGCCCTTGCATTTTAGTCATCACGACTAGACCTCGAAAGACAAGCAAAGATTTTCCTAGCGATTTTCCGAGTATTTTCCAAGTTATTGCGTGCATTGGCACTCATAATTAAGACGTGATTAACATGGGTTGTGAATTATCAAAGATGTTCACAAGGAAGAATCGTGTAGCGCCGCTGGATAGTCACCTGCATAGGCGCGCCGCAAGAAAGTCCAAGTGGATAGGTGAGGAATATTATTAATAATTCGCTAAATGTTTTGTTTTTGTCTCGCCTTATAAGCAGAAAGCGAGACATAAGTATCACTTTTCCGATAACGACAGCATCAACATTAAGTTTATGCTAAGTTTCTTTCAAATGAGAATTCCGTCCTTTAAAGAGTTATATGATTTCCATAAAACTTTATAGAATAGTTCTGTACAGTGATTAGAACTAGCCTGCATCAAAACGAACACGAGTTTCCAAAATTTCCAGTATTTTTAAGTAGCTTGGACTTTTATTTTTTTACTTTTGTGAAAAAGATTAATCAGATTTAAATAACAATTTACTTACTATATAAAGGTTCCATAAAACTTAACAGACGTGTTCTATGTAACCATTAGGACTAGTGTGTATAAAAAAATTTGTCAGTGGTTTAATGTAGATAATTTGATTTGAGGTTAAGGATTTTTGCTGCCGGATTTTTGCTTTTCATCAACAGGGGTTTAACTGATTTGAATAAAACTTCTCAGATTCGTTCTACACGATGATTAGAACTAGTCTGCATCGAAAAGAAATTGATTTTTAAATTTTTGACATATGCTTAGTTACTGTGTTTGAACTTTGATTATTTTAGGGCTGATTTGTCTCTATTTTATACTTAGTATGCTGCGGGTTATGGTTTTTCAAATGACAATTTCATCAACAAGGAGTTATCAGATTTCAATAAAACTTCACAGATTTGTTCTAGCCTACATATATTAGGACTAGGTGTAGGGCCTATCAAAAAATCTATTCTCAAAAAAGTTTTTCTGCGCTTGAACATAGATAATTTTATAGCTTCATGTTAAGGATTCTTACGTTGGTTAAGGTTGTTTCAAACATTTACATCAACAAGGGGTTATCAGATTTGAATAATCTAGTCTGTGTCGAAATGAAATCGATTTTCCAAAATTGTCCACACACAGATTATTTTCTGACCCATTTGCATCCAGGTTAAGCTTTTTCAAATGATAATTCAATGAACAAAGATTTATCCGATTTGATTAAAATTTCACAGATTTATTCTCTGATATGATTCCACATTGTCTGCATGACAAAGAATGCTTATTGTGTTGTGGTTTTTCAAATGACAATTTAATCAGCAAAAACGTGTCCAATTTAGATAACATGTTTTGGTTTGCTCTATAGGCTGCTTAAATGTAGCATGCATCATATTAATGTAGTTAATTCTCAAAATGTTTCTACTTTTGTTCAGGCTTTGATTGTTTGTTTTCTGTCAGACTTTGTGTGCCAGTAGTCGTTGGAAGGCTTTATGATTCAGTTTCCAAGCCATGCTTCTACAAATGCTTGCCAGTTTGGTAGTACCATGGAAAATTTGATTCAACAAGTAGACTATCATTTCAAAAGGAGACAGTATCCCGTAGGCAATCATATCCTGTAACTATACATTTAGTTTTGGTTCTATATATGCAAATGTATGGCTTGGAAGTTATTTTTTTCACTGAATATTTAGTCTAGGCAGGCCAGGTCCTGTGGCAGCACAAGAAGGCGAGATATTTGGCATCTTCTGATATCGCTTGTTGCGTTTAGCAAAATTTGTCAGCTTATATTTCGCGATTTGTTAACCATAATGGATCACGACTTGGGTACATGGTTGTATATGGTAAGTGAATGCAGGATGGCGACAGCGAGGTGACCCGGTAAAATGCCAAGGTCACTCAGACCTTGACTTAGGCCTACTATTTGACCTTCGCTTTTTCAACGTTATGCATCATCGTCATCATTAACCAATCCTGAAATATAAGCTGAGAATTACCGCTAATCGTAAACAATTATCTTTATACGTGTGTCTGTTTGCCTGTATGCATGTTCGTCTTACTATCTGTCTGTTGGTTGATTTTATTTTTAGTTTTATTTAAATAGAAATAATTAAAACAAAATAATCCATATTATATCGTAAAGTCTGGCAGAACGAAATAAAATCGGCTTATCTGTTCTACAAAAGTCTACAACAGCAAGCAAATTTCCATGTCGAAAAAATTGTAGTATGTATTTACCATTTAATAATCATTCTGTTGAATATTTTGAAACTAATTTGACCGCTATTGCTTGGCTAGAGATGGACGCCCCGCAACTAAAACTGGAAAGGTACATTCTGTAGGGCGGATTTGCTGTGACGTACTGATTTTTAAATGTTTTGGATGCATGCTCTTGTTTCACGTTAATCGTCACTGGAAGTGATCTGACCTGTCAGGATATCTGGGCTATTGATGGCAAGTTCTTGCAAATGTTCACTAATTTAGAGCATTTGCTAATGTCACAAATGACGTAAGGTACCTCACGAAGTGGGAAAAGGCAGACAGTAAGCAACCAAATGGAGAATTTCAGTTATATCCATCGATCATATGACATCATAATCAACTACGCGACGTGTATGCTGACGTTATAATGAATTGGGTAATGAATGACATGACTACCGCGTTGTTGTCCGTATTGTATGTCTATTATTTAATAAACATACTGTTGATTATTTTGAAACTAATTTGACTTGACGCTGTTGCAGCAACTGTGGCAGCAACAACAAACATATCAAATTAGTTTAAAATATTCAACAGCTTACCTGTATAGTTTTCTGGAAATTGATAGTTAGGCAGTTCAGTGACCGATTGATCCCAACACGGGCGAAGTGTGGATGGAGATTAGCTAACGGTGGGCCGGGCATAGCTAAGTGTATAGTGGATCTAGAATTTAACAAACATTCTGTTGAATATTTGGAAACTAAAGTGGCGGCGAGCTGTTGCTACCATAGTCAGCAACAGCCAGCAATCAAATTAGTTATCAAAATATTCAACGGCTTACACTGAAATTTAGATTCTGGGAATTCAGGTTTCAAATTGATTACAATACACATAAAACGTGGGTGGCGCTTAGCTAGAAATCCTGATAACATGTATACGTTGGGCCAACGTTGGCAACAGGTTGGCAGATCGCAGTTAGTATTACAACGTTGGCCCAACGTTGGCTCTATCACTTGCTTGCCAACAGTGGGCCAACGCTGGGCCAACATTGGAAATTTCACATTAAAAATGTTCATATTTAAATTGTTAAATTCTGCTCTCTGGTGTGCTGTTTGAAACATTTTCATAGATTTATGGCCGTTGACATCGATATAAATGGGTGGAGCTTAGCAAGAAATGGGCGGGGCATATCTAGAAAGGTGCGGGGCATAGCTAGTTAGGGGAGGGGCATAGCTAGAAATGGATCACTTGATCCCTGAACTCTCTGACTATCAATTTCCAGAAAATATACTGGTAAGCTGTTGACTATTTTGAAACTAATTTGACTGTGTATTGTTGCTGTCATAGTTTCGTCAAATTAGTTTCAAATTACTCAACAGCATGTTTATTAAATAGTAAAACACAATTCGTACAGCAACGCATAGTCCGTTATCAAAAGGGCGTTCGTGACCAACTTAGCTACGTCATTCATGAGGTAATTCATTATGACGTCATCTTACACGTGACAGTTGATTATGACGTCATATGATTGATTGATAACCTGGAATCCCCCATTACCAAAACCTGTTGGAGCATGGGAATGCATTTCCACGTTTTTGTTTTACCAATAATAAATCCAACCAGATAACATAGCGACTACGAGGCAAATTCATCGTGACAATATCAACACCTGAGGGTCACATATCTAATTAAACTCCACCCACGTATTATACATGTTAGAATCGATTTATATACTATGACACCTGAATTCCCAGAAGATAAATTTCAAGGTAAGCTGTTGAATATTTTAATAACTAATTGGCAATATAAATTTCAATAAGTTTCAAACATTTTGGAACTGATTTCACTTGGGCCATTGCCGCCTATTGTTGGTTTCAAAATATTCAACAGAATGTTTACTAAATTGCAGATTCATCACAGAGATACCATTCAAACACTATTGATGGACTTTTCAAATTTTATGAGAAAGCTGCATGTCATTATGATTGTGACGTCAGATAACACGTGATGCACTTGATTATGACGTCAGATATTTGAGTTCCCTCCATTTAGTGTGTATGTCTCTGAGACAATATATAATTTATCTCGGATCTGTGTGGGTGTATATAAAGCACAATGTTTAATCCTTTAAACCTCAAATTTATTCAATTTCTCATAGAAAATGTCTATTTGCACACCAAGAAAAGTCTATTCTTGACAATTTACCAGAGGAATCAATGGCTGCCATTCCAGTGGTAAATTTTCAAAAATTGTTTTCTCTTGGTCTGCAAATGGACATTTCTCAAGGCCAATGATGACGTCTTTTTTTTTTGGCTGATATAAGTGTTAAAACGTTAATCATTCATTCTTTATCTTGCCAGATGCGGATAATTCCGATGTCTCCTCTAATCTCCACGATGGACAAGAAGAGACGACTATCATGCTCTCCGGGGACAGTGATGAAGAGTCTTTATTCAGCATAACAAGCATGGAGATACCAGTTTTTGACGACGATAGCAATGACAGGGGTAACTCATCTCTAAACTTCAAGAATCCGGATATCAAAAGTTACCGATCATATCACACGCCGCCTTCTTCTCGCACGCCTAATCGAGTTACGCCAAGTGAGCTTCCTATACTGAATTACATAGAAACTCTCGGTGAGCTTCCTATACTTAATTACATAAACACTCTCAGTGAGTCTCCTATGCTTAATTACATAGACACTCTCAAGCGCAAGAATGATGGCACTTCAATTTCGCAGCTGTGCTCCACATCCTCCTTTGCAGAAACTCTCGCTACAATATCAAGTGACGGTTGTCTCACACTATTGTCAGATCAAGAGCGACGTGTGGCCAAACGAAATCGACCCTATGCCGCAAAACGCCGTCGTGCCATTTCGCCCTGTATCCAGACTGTCATCGGCGAAATACTTGCTCCTGGAGCCCCTAAGGCGGCTAAACGGCCAAGACGCCCAATGCAGTCAATGATTATGCCTACAGGACATAACTACCTCAGACAGGGCGCTGCGCGATCAACTAGAGTTGGTCAGCAAGGGATGAAGCAATGAATGAAGAAATATCTCGGTGCAGAAAGACAGCATTAGCAGTAGTGGCTGTGTTAGGTGGTGTGTGGTGAAGAAAGGTAGCTTTAGCAGTAGTGGCTGTGTTAGGGTGTATGCGGTCAAGAGATACAGCATTAGCAGTAGTGGCTGGGTTAGGGGTGTGCGATCAAGATTATAAGTAGTGGCTGTGTTAGGGTGTGTGCGGTGAAGAAAGACATCATTAGGAGTAGTGGCTGTGTTACGATGTGTGCGGTGAAGAAAGCCAGCATTAGGAGTAGTAGTTGTGTTAGGTTGTGTGCGGTGAAGAAAGACAGCATTAGGAGTAGTGGCTGTGTAAGGGTGTGTGCGGTGAATAAAGACAGCATTAGCAGTATTGGCTGTGTTAGGGTGTGTGCTGTGAAGAAAGACAGCATTAGCAGTAGTGACTGTGTCAGGATATGTGCGGTGAAGAAAGACAGCATTAGGAGTAATGGCTGTGTAAGGGTGTGTGCGGTGAAGAAAGACAGCATTAGCAGTATTGGCTGTGTTAGGGTGTGTGCTGTGAAGAAAGACAGCATTAGCAGTAGTGACTGTGTCAGGATATGTGCGGTGAAGAAAGACAGCATTAGGAGTAATGGCTGTGTAAGGGTGTGTGCGGTGAAGAAAGACAGCATTAGCAGTATTGGCTGTGTTAGGGTGTGTGCTGTGAAGAAAGACAGCATTAGCAGTAGTGACTGTGTCAGGATATGTGTGGTGAAGAAAGACAGCATTAGAAGTATTGGCTGTGTTAGGTGGTGTGCGGTGAAGAAAGGTAGCTTTAGCAGTAGTGGCTGTGTTAGGGTGTGCGATCAAGATTATAAGTAGTGGCTGTGTTAGGGTGTGTGCGGTGAAGAAAGACATCACTAGGAGTAGTGGCTGTGTTACGATGTGTGCGGTGAAGAAAGCCAGCATTAGGAGTAGTAGTTGTGTTAGGTTGTGTGCGGTGAAGAAAGACAGCATTAGGAGTAGTGGCTGTGTAAGGGTGTGTGCGGTGAATAAAGACAGCATTAGCAGTATTGGTTGTGTTAGGGTGTGTGCTGTGAAGAAAGACAGCATTAGCAGTAGTGACTGTGTCAGGATATGTGCGGTGAAGAAAGACAGCATTAGGAGTAATGGCTGTGTAAGGGTGTGTGCGGTGAAGAAAGACAGCATTATCAGTAGTGACTGTGTCAGGATATGTGCGGTGAAGAAAGACAGCATTAGGAGTAATGGCTGTGTAAGGGTGTGTGCGGTGAAGAAAGACAGCATTAGCAGTATTGGCTGTGTTAGGGTGTGTGCTGTGAAGAAAGACAGCATTAGCAGTAGTGACTGTGTCAGGATATGTGTGGTGAAGAAAGACAGCATTAGCAGTATTGGCTGTGTTAGGGTGTGTGCTGTGAAGAAAGACAGCATTAACAGTAGTGGCTGTGTTAGGGTGTGTGTGGTGAAGAAAGACAGCATTAGCAGTTGTGGCTGTGTTAGGGTGTGCGCTGTGAAGAAAGACAGCATTAGGAGTAGTGGCTGTGTTAGGGTGTGTGCTGTGAAGAAAGACAGCATTAGGAGCAGTGGCTGTGTTACGATGTGTGCGGTGAAGAAAGACAGCATTAGCAGTAGTGACTGTGTCAGGATATGTGCGTGAAGAAAGACAGCATAAGCAGTGGTAGCTGTGTTAGGGTGTGTGCAGTGAAGAAAGACAGCATTAGCAGTAGTGGCTGTGTTAGGGTGTGTGCAGTGAAGAAAGACAGCATTAGCAGTAGTGGCTGTGTTAGGGTGTGTGCTGTGAAGAAAGACAGCATTAGGAGTAGTGGCTGTGTTACGATGTGTGCGGTGAAGAAAGCCAGCATTAGGAGTAGTAGTTGTGTTAGGTTGTGTGCGGTGAAGAAAGACAGCATTAGGAGTAGTGGCTGTGTAAGGGTGTGTGCGGTGAATAAAGACAGCATTAGCAGTATTGGCTGTGTTAGGCTGTGTGCTGTGAAGAAAGACAGCATTAGCAGTATTGGCTGTGTTAGGCTGTGTGCTGTGAAGAAAGACAGCATTAGCAGTATTGGCTGTGTTAGGGTGTGTTCGGTGAAGAAAGACAGCATTAGGAGTAGTGACTGTGTTACGATGTGTGCGGTGAAGAAAGACAGCATTAGCAGTAGTGACTGTGTCAGGATATGTGCGTGAAGAAAGACAGCATAAGCAGTGGTGGCTGTGTTAGGGTGTGTGCAGTGAAGAAAGACAGCATTAGCAGTAGTGGCTCTGTTAGGGTGTGTGCTGTGAAGAAAGACAGCATTACTAGCCGTAGTGGCTGTGTTACGATGTGTGCGGTGAAGAAACGCAGCATTAGCAGTAGTGACTGTGTCCGGGTGTGTGCGGTGAAGAAAGACAGCATTAGCAGTATGTGAACTCTGTATTACTATTACCTTGACTTCTGATCAATGAATTAACGGATCTCTTTGTGGAGAATTACTGATAATCACCGGAACGTTTGTTCGCTAATACAGGAACTAGACCGTATGCCAGTGTGATGAAAACACAAGCCTAATAGTCGTGTGAATTTCAGATGAAGATGGCATCGATCACAGGATGTAGTGAAACCATCAAACAAATTTTGTAGAATTTTCGAATTTTTTATTTTGATTACGTTATAAAATAGCTTATGCACCATGTCGCTCATATTCCTTAAACTGTAAACCTATCGTGATAATTTATATAAACTATTGAACTCAAAGTGTAACCTACTACAAATATGTTGTCAAAGTGTAACATTTTCTTTCATTTAAATCACACACCTCCGCCCTCCCCTTCGTAGGGGGTCTGGTATACATTTTCATCTGCACAAAATATTAATAATTTTCTCATCCAATTCACCTTTCCTGTTTATCCATCCATCATATGACGTCATAATCAATTAAGTGGCGTGTATGCCTATGTCATAATTATGACGTCATAAATGATTCGAAATAGTCTGTCTTTAACGCTTAATATATCGACACGTTGTACGAATTGTATGTCTTTACTATTTAATAAACACGCTGTTGAATATTTAGTCATAGGCAGCAACATCGGCCAGTCGAATTATTTTCAAAATATTCAACAGCTTACCTGCATAGTTTTCTGGAAAGTGATAATCAGGGTGTTCAGAGATCGATCAGAGAATCGATGGATCCCAACACGAGCGAGGTGTGGCTGGAGCTCAGGTAGAGATGGGCGTGGCATAGCTAAAACTGGAAGGGTCCATTCTCCGAATAAGGATGTGAAATGTAATGGTACGGTATATTGCTAGGGTCCGATCTGTCGTTCAAGTATCTGACGTCATAAGTAAAATACATCACGTGTTAGTTGAGGTCACAATCAAAATGACAAAAGTCAGTCACGAAGTCGAAAAGTCCGCCACGAAAGTGTGTGAATTATATTTTTTTTTATTCACAATTGAATAAACATTCTGATGCAGATTTTGAAAGTAATCTGACTAGGCATAGGCAGCAACACCTTCCAGTGAAATTAGTTTCAAAATGATTCAGCCCTGTATAGTTACATTGAAATTTGGATTCTGCGAGGTCAAGGTTCACAGTATATACATCAATCCCAACAAACGCAAAATGTTTGGCGGAACTTAGCTAGAAATGGGCGGGGCATAGCTAGAAATGGACCCCTCTCTTATGTCATATGTTGTCTGACGTCATAATACATAGTGACATATGTAGCGCCGTCATGGGCATGGAAAAGCATGTTAAGTGTACAAAATGTATGTCTTTTGATGGATTTACCACTTAATAAAATATATTCTGTTCAATATTTTGAAACTAATTTTACTGGGTGCTGTTGTTGCCCATGGCAGTTTGAAAATATTCAGCAGTTTACCTCAATAGATACCTTGAAATTGGGATTCTGGTAATTTCTGATCCAAAGTATATAAATTGATTCCAGCACACGCAATAGGTGGGCAGAGCTTGGCTAAAATGGGCGGGGCATAGCTAGAAATGGATCCCTCCATTGGTTCTCATACAATAGATCTTTCCACTTTATCAATCCATCCTATGACGTCATAATCAACTACGCGACGTGTAGAATGACATCTTAATGAATGACGTCATGAATGTCGTTGATAAGTACGTCACGAACGCATATTTGAAGACGGGCTATGCGTTATTGTACGAATTGTATGTCTTTAGTATTTAATAAATATTCTGTTGAATATTTTGAAACTAATTTGACTAGGCAGCAACAGCACCAAGCCTAATTAGTTACAAAGTATTCAACAGCTTACCTGTATAGTTTTTAGGAAATTGATAGTTAGGGCATTTGGGGATCGATCAATCCCAACACGGCGAAGTGTGGCTGGAGCTTAGCTAGAGATGGGCGGGCATAGCTAAAAATAGAAAGGTCCATAATCATGGGACGGCCAAACTGCCATCACGATCTTCTGTTCTGGTATAACCTCTTCACACCATTCTACTACCACTGACCACTCTTATATACTCTTCACACCATTCTTCTATCGCGGACCACTCTTATATCGGCCTACTCTTCACACCATTCTACTGCCACTGGCCCCTCTTATACCTTCTTCACACCATTCTACTACCACTGACCACTCTTATATACTCTTCACACCATTCGACTACCACTGACCACTCTTATATACTCTTCACTCCATTCTACTACCACTGACCACTCTTATATACTCTTCACACCATTCGACTACCACTGACCACTCTTATATACTCTTCGTACCATTCTACTACCACTAACCCCTCTTATACCTTCTTCACACCATTCTACTACCACTGACCACTCCAAGTGACAACAATTATATATATATATATATATATATATATATATATATATATATATATATATATATATATATATATATATATATATATATATATATATATATATCTCAAGGTCACGTAATAGAGTAGTATGGCGAGTCAAGGAATTCTATGAGATGCTCATTTCTATTGAAATACTCTTATACTACCGTGATCGGAATTCATGGACATGATCTGGCAATCATGTATACTTTCACTATCCAACAATTGGCAGTACAGATGACGTCACGATTATTCGTCACAATAATAAGACATTACTTGTTAGATCTGATATTTCTCTCAATTACGTCACATTTAGGCTGACGTGATAACCAAAGTGCGTATTAAATGACGTATCTAGCTCCGTCATGAACATTGAATAGTCCGTCAAGTGTACGAATTGTGTCTTTACTGTTTAATGAACATTATGTTGAATATTTCGAAAGTAATGTGACCGGGCGCTGTTGCTGCCATAGGCAGATTACCTGGGTCCGTATTGACGAAGCGTACTTTAAGAGCGCGTAAAATGCATAAATATGGCAAAGGTTGTATTCACCGACTTTAGACATATTGACCCAAATATCGACACATTTCTTAGGAATCCCAAGTCTAAACGTGTTGACAAACAACCTTTCAGTACAAAGGGAGTTATTGTGCAATTCACACACACACGCACGCACGCACGTACATGCACATGTAATTTGACTGGGCGCTGTTGCTGCCACAGGCTAGAGTACATTTGCCATGAAATTGGAAACTGGGAATAAAAGTATATAAATCGATCCCAACAAGCGCAAGCCACGAGTGGAGCTTAGCTAGCGATGGGCGGGGCATAGCTAGAGATGGACGGGGCATAGCTAGAGATGGGAGGGGCATAGCTAGAGATGGGAGGGGCATAGCTAGAGATGGGCGGGGAATAGCTAAAAGTGGGTTCATTTATTATCATTATCACCCTCGCCCCATAAGGGTCAAATAGTGATTGGGTCTATCTGCGTGCTTGCGTGTGTGTGTGCGCGCGTGTGTCCGGATCTGTATCTAAAATACTACTGGTCTGATTTGGTTCAAAGTTTAACACGTCCAAGGAACCAGCAGTGTAGCATGATTTGCCGATATTGGCCCTGAGCTGGATAAGAGTACCCGGATGAGGATCGTATCAATTCTGGACCTGTGAATATCACGGATAGGCCTACTACTGGTCCGATTTTGGCTCAAATTTTGACATGGGAAATGGTAGGACCATGCACCAAGATTGCACAACGTTGGGCGTAATCTAGGAATTCTGAAAGAAAAATCGAGAATCTGTAAACCCCGGAAAATTGGATAACTTTTTCCAATGTGACAAAAAGCGGAAGCACGAGGGTCTGCTATCTTTGATTGCTCTTGTTTATAATTGTCGTTATAGTACCGAAAGCTTGCATGCACGCGTAGGTGTCCTTTAGTTTACAAAACGTCAACAGTCATTGTTTATAATCGATTCAAAATCAAAGCCGCGTCAAAGTGGGATAAAATGGCTTGGATTTCGATTGTAGACTGTATCCAGCAAGTAATGCAAGATTACATGGACCCAGTCTAGAGATCGACGAGGCAGTAAAGTGAAAAAGTAAGGAGCATGAAGTCTGACAAATTTAACGAATAGACTATGTAAATTACATGCTGACCAATGGAGTGGCAAAATAAAACACACATCTTTTTACTGAGAAATTTTTTATTATTGAGCTGCTGTGATCGAGTCATGCATTTTGTATTATTATAACAATATATTATTTGAATATATGTTATTACTATACTGCTATGGTTATTTCTAACATAAGAACGCTTATCTTTGATTGAATTAAATATTATGTAAAATGCTAATAAAAATAAACTAGTAATTCAAATAAAAAACGCACAACATAGAACAGGGCATCAGCAAAAAATTAACAAAGTACAAATCAATATATGAAGCAAATGATACAAAAAAGACAAAAGATACAAACAACAACAACAACAACAACAACAACAACAAAAACAACAACACCACCGGAAGCAAATAAAACTAAAACAGGGAAATATATCAACACCGATGTAAAAAGAAAACAAAACATTATGCCACCAAAATACAATGGGACGACTAAATATTAAATAATAAACAAGGTCAATACAAAGAGAAACTGTCAAACACAGAAAACAATATACAAAACAAGGACAAATAAGTGATAGATAGAAACACCAACAACAAATACAAACAATGTAAACTACCATGAAAGAAACCAATTCAACAAAACAATAATATGAACGCCAAGCACTGGACAATGAAATTAATTATCAAAGTGAGCTCATAAACAAACTAATAAATGACCCAGAAAACAAAATTAACAAGCGAAGACAACTCTGGAGAACGGGAATAAATACACCAAAATCATAGAGTTGTCAATATAACTAAATCTATGATCAAAATGATCACAGCTAATAACTAACAAACTACGAAAACCATTGGAGAAAGAAATCAAAACGGGCAAAGCAAACAAATAAGAACTAAACGATCATAGCAAAAAAACTAGCATGGCAAACAAACAAACAAACAAACACACACACAAACAAACAACTGATTAAACAACACGTCAATGCGTCAAATGCAAACTATCTAAAGCAAACTCTGCAACATAACATAGAAAGCATCAAATGGAAAATATAATAGTCATTAAACAGAATAAACACATCACTAACAGCCAAAACACAGCACAAATGAAACTAGAGCCCTAGACCTGCTTATTGTTTTCTGAAACATGCCAAGTATATCACTCTGATGGTCTTTTTCATATACACCAGTGCTCTAGCCTAAAATGCACAAATACACAAACACATGAAAGATCTACACACACAAAAGATGGCAAGCTGAGTCAAATAGAATTATAACAATAAAACAAACATCACAATATAACACAAATAAAATACTAATAAAGAGAAAGGATAAGAAGGATGAAATCAAATAGAGAAATAACAAACAAACCAACTACATAATACAACAGAACAATATACAACAGAATAAAATAAAATAAAATGAAATAATTAATAAAACTATAAAAAGTCCTAGAATTAACCACACAAATTGCACAAAAAAACAAATGACACCTTGAAAATCTCATAGATAATAAGATGACAGGACACATGGTGAATTTAGGTATACAAATGTCTAAAAGGAAGATCAGGAACCCACAGGTAGAGTGCCCATAACTGAATAACACAAAATGCTAGAACTGATGGAATTTTCTCCTTAATAGCCTTAATGTATGATCGCTTTTGGTGCTCTTCTAACGGTAATATTTGTGGTTCTTTCAGACTGGAACATGGTTCATATTTGAAGGCAGTATGATGATCAGCTTGAGAATCATTGATGACAGCTGTCTGAGGAGTGGAACACTGCTCATGAATAAAACCAAGCTGAGGAGTGCAGCACAACTCGACTAAAGGAGTGGAGCATGACACAATGACAAAATCAGTTTCTTTAGCAAAATTCTGAGTGCTGGAACTCGAGTTATAGGCACAACGACGATGGGTTCCAATAAACATATCGTACCGTGAAACAGACTGATAATCTGCAGGAGGCTGAGGGACAGACCATTGATCATCATTGATAAGAGATTTCGCAAACGCACACCATGCTGAAGCAGGTTTAGGCAAGTCAGTTCGAGGAGTGCAACATGACTGGTTATTGACAGCCTCGTGGTGATAGGGCACGCTGTCGAAGTCACACTTTTCAACGAAATTAGGCTGTGGTGTAGAATATGCTTCATAGGCGAGACGAGGCTTCGTATCCATACACATATCGTTATTGGAAAGTGGCTGCTGGGCTGTAGAAGACTGGAGAACAGAACATGGCTCATCACTTGAAAGGGACTTCGCAAATGCGCACCATTCTGATGCACGCCTATGATGAGCAGGCTGAGGAATGGAATCTAACTCATGAGGCAAAGTAGCAGGATGTACCGCATCAAAGTCATTAGTTAAATCGGACTGATGAATAAAAGATGGCTGGTGAATAATAACAGCCCGCTGAGTAACCCGTGATTCCTGAAGGATAGAAGCATGTTCAGTTGATCTGGACTTATCAATGAAAGCAGTCTGTTTAGTGTAACGCGACTCGTGAATAATAACAATCTTTTTCATGGAACCTAACTCCAAAATAATAGCAGCCTCTTTAGTGGAATACGATTCCTGAATCAGAGCAGCCTGTTGGGTGGAACCTGAGTCATGAATAATCGCTCGCTGTCGAGTAGAACGTGACTCTTGGATAGCAGCCTGCTTCAATTTTGGCTGAAAACGCTCTGAGTAGTAGTGGAACCTGACTCGCGAATCAGAGCAGCTTGGTGATTTGAAAACGGCCCACGACTGAAAGTAGCTGAATGACTTAAATAGGATTCATCAGTGAAATCATTGTTTCTGATAGAATCATCGTTAGGGGTGGAAAACGACTGGTACGTGGATTCGGAACTAGGCATTGATATATCATGAGCGAATATAGGTTGATGATCTGCAGCAGGCTGTGGCTCAGAATACGGTTCATTACTGCAAAGTGTCTTGGCAAACGCACACCATACTGAAGCACGTTTGTTGAAAGCAGGCTGTGGAGTGGAACACGACTGATGCCTGAATGGAGGTGTGGAACCTGACTCGTTGGTGAAATTTGTCTCCTTAGCATAATTATTCTGAGGATAGGATCCCGGTTCATACGTGGAATGAGGCTCTGTATCTATACACGTGCTCTGATTAGAAAGTGGATGATGAGCTGAAGGTCGTTGAAGATGAGAAGAGTGCTCCTTCATAGAAAGGGACTGTACAAAAGAACTGCCAGCTAAATGGCTCGCATGAGACAATGTCTGTTCAAGTAGGCATAGTTGTTCAATAACTGCATGGATCCTGCGAATAGAAACAGCAAAATATATTTAGACAATATTGAATTAACGTCTATAACTTTGTTGAAATTAGTTTTCTAGCAATTCAGAATGAACCAATTAACTGAATGAACTGATTAATCGCCCCCCACCCCCACCCCACCCACCCCGATGTCCAAGAATATAATTTCCAAAGCAACCAACCATACAACCATACAGCTAGGCTGATGAATATGGCGAAACTATCTTGGGTTTGAAGGATCCTTAATGTACCTGTATGGTTGGTTTGAAAATGAGATTTTTGGACGTCAGAAATGAAATGATTAATCAATTTCATTCTGAATTGCCAGAAAACTGATCTCAAGAAACTTCGACATGGAATTTGCTTAATAGATCATTAACAATAACTGTCAAGATCTAACATTCAAATTAGGTCATCAATATCTGCTTTACAAATCACGATATCAATAAAAGTCATTCAAATTAGGTCATCAATAACCGTTATTCTAACTACGTCATCAATATCTGCCATCTAAATTACGTCATCAGCAACGGCCATGGTGAACATTGCGTCTATATAACAGATAAACAAGATATTCAAAAGCTAATTGTTGTTTTAAAATAAATTGAGGAATGCATCAGCAAGTTAGTGATACGGAATCGCTATGTTGTAAGCTCTCATTACAAAATAACGTTTAAAATGTTTTGAATACGAGTTTAACTTATTATTACTTACGTGAAGGCTGGTTGCATTTGTGTGTTGTACAATGCCTCTGCCAGCATATCTTTAGCCAGATGAACCCATCCAGTCTCCACACTCTCTATGCCCCCTGGCAAATGATAAAGTATCTGCGAATTGAAAGATGGGTTTGAAAATATTAATGATTTATTTGCACAAAGCCAATGAAGATGCAAGCCTCTATCTTATGTGTTGTAGAGATAATCGAAAGTTGTAAGTTAATTTGTTCCCGATTGTAACCGCTTTTTGTAGGAAATGAATTAAGTACACATGCCAAGGGACATAATGATGTAAAAGTAGGTGACATGGACAGCAGCGAATAATGCTAGAGGACAGCTCAGAAATAACTTTACATGTTTCCCAAAAAAAATAACAAAAAATCCCAAAATAATATATACTGTCGAATATTTTGATCATTATTAGATTGGAAGACAATCAAATTATGTTCAAAATATTCAACACATTGTTTACTATCTAATATGTTTCTCTTTTTTGGTTTTAGAAATATTTGCACTTGTTTATGAGCTGCACTGTAACTGTATATATGAAGGGGAATTATTGTGAATATGGATTTGTAAAGGATTTGCGAATTAGCAACTCGAGTCTCAGAAATGGATGTGAGAAAGGACAATGTAGATAATCTATCCACTCGAATCAGCTGCTGTGGAATTAAGTAATGTTACTCAAATTAATTGCTACTTAGGTTGACTGATTATATATATATATATATATATATATATATATATATATATATATATATATATATATATATATATATATATATATATATATATATATATATATATATATATATATATATATATATATATATATATATATATATATATATATATATATATATATATGCGTGCGTCCGTCCGTCCGTCGGCTGACGGACGCCTAGAGGGATGATAACCATAGGTTAGCGACGTAATGCAATCTGATTAGCTATTCTACCCTTCCCAGTGAATCTGCGCATATACCACATGATTGTTGAAGTGAAGGAACATAGAAATTGAAGAAATAAGATGTAGACTGTATGACTGGCCTCATTGGACCAATGCAAGGGCGCATGATTCACGGTGTGTGGGATATGGGTGTATAAATCGTGGACTGACGAGCCACAGTAATAAAGGGTTGAATGGATGGGGGAACGGCGGAATGAGGGGAGAAATGAACGGCAGAATAACGGGAACAGATAACTATCAAAACGACGGAGCGGATGAATGGTAGAATGAAGGGATGGATGAATGGTGGAGTTAAGGGGGTGTGGTGGGTGGCGGTTGTGTGGTTTGACGGAGTGGATTGAAGGGTGAACGGGCGCATGAACGGATGGGGTGAAAGCGGTGTGAATCGTTGAGTGAAGAGACGTATGAATGTAGGCGTAAAGGGCGTGTGAATGGAAGGGTGAAGGGCACTATGAAAAAAGGAGTGACAGAGCAGAGTGGTATATGGGTATATGAGTAATGCAGATTCAGGGTGATGTACGGATATAGGCGTAAAGTAACGTGTGTATATAGGGGTACTATACAGTGACGTATGATATAGGAGTAGAGTGACATATGGTCATAGGACTTGATTGGCGTGTGTATATCGGGGCAGACTGATGCAGAGTGCCATATGAATATAAGAGTCGAATGACGTCTGAATTTAGGAGTAGTGTGGCATGTTGATATAGACGTATCTATAGCGACGTAAGAATGTAGGAATAGTGTGAAGTATTGTCGGCTGCATAGTAACTTTGTGAAGCTTTATCTAGTTTAATGCATTCGACACTTCTCGAAAATCAAAGAAAATTTACCTCGATGCAATTCATGATGTTGATAAATATGGCTATAGTCGATGATATGTCGAGGTTTCGAACTCTTCCAGACACAATCTCCAGAGAACAGGAATGGAATCTTTCGATGATCATGGGTGTGGAGCAATGTATTAGGTTGACTTGCAATTCCTGGCGAATTTGCATCACAAGGAGATAACACCGTTACAGTTCGGCAATTTAAACATAGCAGACGCATAGTGACTGATCATGCCTGTTTTTCAAGTGCAGTTTCTCGTTCCCAGTCTTTGGGTCATGAAGCAAGCTTGAACAGATAGCTGTATATACCACAGATATGTCACACCGTCTCAACAGTCCTTCTTTAAACATTACAATACATACTACTTTACAATACAAAAAACTTTATTAATATTTATCTACATCTGAATGACAGCGATGACGATGGTGGTGGTTGTGTGGTGCTGGTGCTGCTGCTGCTGCTGCTGCTGCTGCTGCTGCTGCTGACGATTATGGTGGTGGTGCCGGCATCAGCAACGGTGTTTTTGTTATTATTTGTGGTGTTGTTGTTGTTGTTGTTGTTGTTGTTGTTGTTGTTGTTGTTGTTGTCGGTGGTGGTGGTAGTGGACGTGCTGCTGACGATTATGTTGGTGGTGGCGGCATCAGCAGCGGTGTTGTTGTTATTATTATTTTTATTATTTTTGTTGTTGTTTTTTTTGTGTTATTATTTGTGTTGTTGTTGTTGTTGTTGTCGTCGTCGTCGTCGTCGTCGTCGTCGGCGGCGGCGGCGGTGGTGGTGGTGGTGGTGGTGGTGGTGGTGGTGGCGGTGATGATGATGATGATGATGAAGATTTAATAATTGAACAATCAATCGATGAGCTTACCTGTTTACTAATGTGGAGATGCAGGCGGCTATACTCCACGTACTTCAGGTAGCTCCTCTGATCATTAATGGCCGTTCTGGCCATTGTCTTAAGATTTTCTTAGACTCGTTCCTTTCTGGCCTCTATTGCGCCTCGAGGCCAAGGGATTGTGCTAGAGCTTTGACCGCGCTGACATTGGTCAAGCAAGAGAATGTCTCTAAGCTGCTTTACAACTTCCATGTTACTATCCATACAATTCTGGGAAAGAAACACATAGAGAACCAGCTGTTAACCCTCCGCACTCTGATGTTAACATAATTATGCTATATTTTACTGTGTCAATATCAAAGAAACTGGTGTACATTTTTCAACAATTTTGCTGGAAGACGTTGCTGTCTTCGACAGCACCATCTTCCACCAAATTTGTTGAAAAAGTAAACCAGTTCATCTTTTAATTTAATTAGAAGCTTTAATATTTTGACATCAGAGTGATAAGGGTTAAAGTAACTCAAAGTTACAGGACAATGAAAACTAGATAATGCTGTCCCAATTTTTAATATTCAATGAACTGGTTTGACATATGACATCTGATTATAACTTTTGGCTCTAAAAGCCTAACAGATCACGTGTATTAAGCAACCAGCTATCTATTCCGATTAATGGAGGGATCCGGCCTGATACTCAAGTATATGACAGCACCGTCAATTGCATCACATGTATGCTGACGTCACAATCATTATGACGCATTATGTACCCTTAATGAGGCAGAAAAGGTCCGGCAAGTGTACGAATTGTATGCATTTTCTGCTTAATTTATAATTTAATACACACAGGCAGCAACAGCCTCCAGTCAAATGAGTTTTAAAATATTCAACAGCTTACCAGTATAGGTACCTTTAAATTGTGATTCTGAAAATTCAGGGTTCAAAGTATATAAATCGAGCGTACCTGGAAATGGGCGGGGCATAGCTAGAAATGGATTCCTCTATTGTGTGTGCTCAATAATGAAACTTTCTCTCTATATTGATCGATCGCTTGATTTTGTTGTGCAACTGTGAAAGTGAGCTGCCACTGAAATACGAATTAAGTGTTCGGTCAGGCCTTCACATTAACATGGACAAACCGCTAGGCAGGAGCGGAGCAGGGCCAGTGGCCAGAAAATAAGGATGCTAAACTTAGTGACTATCGATTAGCATTAGGGATTATCTTATATTGACCTTAGTGATTATCTATTAGCCTTAGTGATTACCTACGAACCTTAGTGATTATCTACTAGCCTTAGTGATTATCTACTAGCCTTAGAGATTATTTACGAACCTTAGTGATTATCTACTAGCCTTAACGATTATCTATTAGCCTTAGTGATTACCTACGAACCTTAGTGATTATCTACTAGCCTTAGTGATTATCTACTAGCCTTAGAGATTATTTACGAACCTTAGTGATTATCTACTAGCCTTAACGATTATCTATTAGCCTTAGTGATTATCTACGAACCTTAGTGATTATATACTAGCCTTAGAGATTATCTACGAACCTTAGAGATTATCTACTAGCCTTAGAGAGTATATAATAGGCTAAGCGAGTATCTACTAACTCGAAGAGTTTTAAGATTGTGAAGTCAGTTGAAGTGACATAATTATTTAAATAATGGAAGTCTGCTTGATTGACAGCTCCGTGAATCAATGCATTACATCTATAGGGTTCTATATCTATGTTGAAAGGCTCTTACGGAAAGATACCGTAGTCTTAGATAACAGTGCAGTTTCACTCAAGTTATCTCTTTAGTGACGTCAGTGTTTTGTTTCACAAATGCTACGAGTAGTCTACCGCTAAGCAATAATAAACCTGTTCTTACCTATAATCTGAGGTGGAACTAGTGCCCATAGCTGGCAATACAGTGTGTGCGAAACTGTCCATTATCTCATCAAACAGAATATCTGTGTCGGCTTTCCCTGACGACCAAGACAACACTGCGAAGAGACAAGGGACAAATTAATTGACGCTCGACGAATGCTGCTTTAACAGTCAAGCATCTTAGGCAATCCCTCCCAAATAAAATTCAATGGATGGATCCAATGTGTTACTCAAGCATATGATGCCATAAACAATTACGACATATGTAAGCTAACGTCACACTCATTATGACCTATACTAGCTCCGTCATTAAGTCGAATGTAGGAATTTGATGAATTTGATGAAATTAAGTTATTAAACATTGTCCTATAGGTAGCAAAAGTCCCCAGATAAATTAGTTTCAAAATATTCAACAGCTTACCTGTTTAGTTCCTTTGAAATTGGGATTCTGGGAATTTATGGTTCGTCAAATGACGTCATATATTTGAGTGACGGATCGGATCTCATCATTAATACTACCGTTCATTGGAGCCAGATGAATGTGGTTCTATAAGACACGTGGATTAAGGAACAATCATCTTGTGGCTCCAGAAGACAGTTTTTTGGCAACTGACTCATACTAAGTGACCACATGTACGTCTTTCACTACCACCTGTTGGTCCAAATCTGAGGTGGTCGTTTATGGCAGGTTTAACTGTTAGGTTATATATCACAGCCTATATGTACATTCCGTGTACTGTCTCTCTCAGGTTATGTATCACAGACTCTACAGAAGAGCTCGAAGTTAACAAGTTTCCAAAAACAAAAACGGAAACATTTTAGTTGGTACAATTTTGAACATGATGCAAGAAATGTTCTGTTGAATATTTCGACCTTAATTCGATTGGAAGGCATTAACTCTAAAATAGTCAAAAGTACGTCTTATTTTGTTTTCTGGAAACAGGTTACGTTATTCTTACAATGTGTCTATTGGTTATATATCACAGACTATACTTACGTTGTGTCTCTATCAGGTTATATACCACAGACTATGCTTACATTGTGTCTCTATCAGGTTATATTCCGCATACTATACTTACATTGTGTCTCTCTATCGGGTTATATATCACAGACTATACTTACATTGTGTGTCTCTATCAGGGTATATACCACAGCCTATACTTACATTGTGTGTCTCTATCGGGTTATATATCACAGACTATACTTACACTGTGTGTCTCTGTCAGGTTATATACCACATAGGATACTTACTTTGTGTCGCTATCAGGTTATATACCACAGACTATACTTAGATTTGTCTCTATCAGGTTATATATCACAGACTATACTTACATTGTGTCTCTGTCAGGTTATATGTCACAGTCTATGCTTACATTGTGTCTCCCTATCAGGTTATATACCACAGACTACTTACATTATGTCATCGGCAAACTATTACCAAATTTAGCATATATATATATATATAAAGTAACATATGCCCATATCAGTAGAAAACTGAGATGGTTGGCTGATCTAAAGCCCTGTATGTACTTAAACATATGCACACATATACACTCTTATGTGCTCATGCATAAGTACACACGCATATATAAATATGTCTATGCATATATACATATACACATATATGTCTCATGTATCTAATGATTGTATAATGTAAGTGAATTCTGAATTACGTCAGGGCCGGACCCAGGAATATCTTAAGGGGATGTCCGACTCATCAGTTGGGTGGTCCGGGGGTCCTCACCCGGAAAACGTTTAAATCTGGATGCTCTCAGATGGCCTCTCCTGCATTTCTAGAGGTGAATATGAATCATCAGTTGGCTGATAAAATTATTATATTTTAAGGGTAATTTTACTCTTAAATTTAGTATGCCAAAGAATTTGCCCACTGTTAAATTAACCCTTGTCAGGGCTGGGGCAGACAATTTCTATTCTGTGGGAAAGCAAAAGCAAAACAAGTGGAGGTCCATCAGTCTCTCCTAATATTTTGAAATCTAAATGCTCTCAGATGGCATCCTTCAGAGGCTATAGGATCTGAGGTGCCCCCACCTCCAGCCCCACCCCAACTGCGGGAGTCTGAGGGTTCCCCACGGGAAATCGTTTCTAAATTAGATGCTCTGAAATGGCATTTAACAGCAATTTCAGCTCTTTTGTGTATATACCTTTCTGTTTAATATTTGAGGATATTTTCCCATGACATTTTGGACATAATTGGTGAATGTAAAAAAAATATCCTAATTCAGCTTAGTCCCGGGGATGGGGTGGGGGGGGACTGGGGGTAAACTAGATAAAAACATTTATATTGTCAGAACGATGCAGCTCCAGGATGCTTAGATCATAGTTTATAAACTCAAATCACTATCAAATTTGTATTATTGCAAAATTAAATGCTTTCCAACAAATTACAAAGGCAGTCAAAAGAAACCTAGCACTATGTGTAAGAAGAGTAACTCTGAGAACTTAGTAGAAAAGAATTATTAGGACTAACTGTCTCAGTCTGATTCTATCATATTAACAAGTAGTAGTCTTCGTGGATGACATCTAGCGAAACGAGTCTCAACCTCCTCTACATCGATTGCCATGCCATAATAGACATGCATCAGAGCCAAACCCATTAGGTCTGTCCTGTGCCCCATTGTTGCTCTTAAGTAAGTCTTGGCATAGCTAAGCTCACTGTTAGCGCTTTCTGTCTCACATGAGGTAACACCAACGGTGCAAAGAATCCTTAGAAGGCGATGGATATTGGGAAAATCTTCTTTCCTGCATAACTTTAGGGTATCACTTGCTGTGCTGGGGTGGTCACTTTCACAGACATAACGAATCTATCCAACTCGGGGGTTATATAGATTATATATGTTCATTGATAAAAAGTTAACGCTCTAGTTGCAGTCACTAAATGTAGAATTTGAAAACCGAACAGTAAACGTGTGTACACACAATAAAGATGTGATTTGGCTATTTTGTAAAATAATTTAATAAAAGATATTTTTTTGGTCTGCTTGTCAGGGGGTGTCCCGTGCACCGTAGGACATCCCCCTAAATCCTGCACGTAGTCTATGTTCTGTGTATGCTATGTAAATGTATACTCATGTCAGGGATCGACCGCCTTAGAGGATTTGCGTTAGATGGACTGCCAGTTTATATTTCTACTTAGACTAATATGTGATTAACAAATAAATCTACCTGAATTGAACTAAATTGATGGCCAGTTTAGTATGAAACGTGCTGCTCTGTTATTGTACAGCCTCAAGCTTGTCCGAGTGCACTGCATGCTGTGAGTTCCAGACTGGACAGCTATACTCTAGGATGGGCTTGACTATTGTTGAATATTCCCTGCCACTGATGACTTTTGGGCATGACTTTATATTGCTCGGTATGAATGCCAGGCCCGGCTACTCGTTGCGGCAGTTTGGCTTACATTAAGTGGATTTGGGATAGGTTGGACTGATTAAAAGATCTGTACCATGTCCATCGGCGCATTCATCATGGCCAGGGGATTACAGGCACACGCGAGATAAAATGCACAGAATATGATATAAAGCCGCTAAACTCAATGATGCCCAATAATTAGTGTTGTGTGAAAGAGTCTGTTGTACCCTATATTATAACCTGCTAAATTCTATGGTGCACACAAGAGAATTCCATCTCTATGGCTTTATATAACCTGCAGTACCCCATGATATATACCTTATATAGGGAATAGTAGAAAACCTGCTAAAGTCTATGATGCTATAGGGCCGTGTGCAAAACTAGAGGATGACCTCTCTCTCTCTCTCTCTCTCTCTCTCTCTCTCTCTCTCTCTCTCTCCCTCCCTCCCTCCCTCCCTCCCTCCCTCACTCCCTCTCTCTCTCTCGCTCTCCCTCTCTCTCTCTCTCTCTCTCTCTCTCTCTCTCTCTCTCTCTCTCTCTCTCTCTCTCTCGCTCTCTCTCTCTCTTAGTCTTAATTAGTCGAACACCACAGTTATGTTAATTTAAAGTATTCCTATTTATCGTGACTCATAATTCTAGTAATATAAGGTTCGAAATAGAAAGGGAATAGTGCAGTCGTAATTTACATCCGCCTCCACAGAGCTGGAGGCAACACCCAGCGTGCGCCTGGGACTGCATAGCAAGGCAACAAGTCAGCTAGGTTATAAATAACAGACACAGAGATCAATAAAACATGTCAGATTTACCGTGTTGTACCCGTAAGAAGGATCTCAGTTAACAGGTAAACCTTTCCTAAAGAGGAGTACTGAAAATCTTCAATGAGTACCATGGTCAAGGTGGTTTTGCAGTTGAACAACTAGGTACGGATTATTTTTGGTGGTGGTAAGTTGAGCTCCTCCCATGTTGTACTTGCAGTTACGTGTACGCTCATTGATGTTACTGAAGTTCATTATGTAACACTTGTCGACGTTGAAGGACATCTGCCACTCATTTGCCCACTTGACAAGTAAGTGAAGGTCCATCTGTAGGAGTTCATGGTCGGCGTGGGATTTGATAGGATGGTACCTGAGACATTCGTCTGCAAATGTAGCTCGCCGGATAGTGTCGGGCCGTTCCGTTGTATCATGTTGACTCGCCACGCCGCAAGTGCACAACGAATGCCGCTGGTTGGCATCTGGTCTCGGGGTGACAGACCTTGTACGAGACTGCCCTGCTGGTAACCAAAACTGGCTCCTAAGGCCGGTGGAACTCAATCGTTCTGGTGGGGCTGTGCGACCATCGTCGCGAACATTAAATACAACAATCTCATCCCAAGAATTTGTGTCACCAGTATGCCTGTCCATAGCAATTTCGTGATCTATGAACTTACAAGATTTGATTTTGGTGACCTAAAAATATAAGTCTATACAATGATTTTACCTAAACAATTATAAATATGCTAGATAAAACTAAAATAAGAGCATACGAAAATACGAGACATAGAGACAGGTAGATGAACTTTTAAACATGGGACTCCCGGAGGTACCACACAGACTCGTAAGTCTGCAGAAGTATCCCCGCAAGGGAGTCCCCCGTACATGAGCCAATTTAATTAACTTAATATAAGTAATTATACCTCTAAGCTGAAAGGAAGAAGATTATCTCGGACGAAAAGTTATGTGCCTCATGCTGGCACTACTACTAATGCTAGTTTGGGTGAGGAGTATTATCCTAACATGGACTGTCGTCGCTGAATCCTTACGAGAGGCAAGTGCCTCGCATGGGCCTCCATCTCGGGAGGGTGTCGCCACTGCTTAAAGCGGGAGAAGAGTAGTAGGCAAAAATGGGCCCACTCTAATATTTCAACCAAAATGCTTGAGGAAGAAAAGACCATACCTAGTGAGATTATGACTATAGGGTTGTGTGCTGTTTTACGTAAAGACGGGACGAACGATTCCCAAGGGATTCCCACGTTGCCGTCTTATGTGATTCTTAGAATGCTGAATTAGTAGTTGCTGCTTTATTTCTGCGGGCCTTCTGCTCTGCTTAACTAGCTTTAGTTTTTAGTGACAAGAACTATTTTAGGCCGCAAATGGCGGGTATCTACCTAGCTGTTAGATATGGCTGTCATTGAGAATGGATGCCCTAAGACATCAATACTGAAGACAACGCTCATACATGTTACTTAGTAAGATCTCCGAACTGGATAAGAATCCGGACATCTCGCTCCGTAACCACATAAAACGTTACAGGACATTGGTTACTTTTCACGAAAGCATTATTAGACAATTGTCCTATCGTTATGGTGGGGGTGAGAGAGACGAATACCCACCATAAATGTCCTTCCCGTAAGGGCATGGCAGATCTAAATATCATGACCAGACATTCTTATGGAATTCGGTGGGGATACGTATCTCACCCGTCACTGCGTCCTATGGAACTAACCGTTTAACCTGTCGCTAGGTTTATATACAAGTTGCCCAGTTTTGCACTGCGGTGTGGGATGATTGTTCAGCAAATAAAATAATAATTAAGACATGTTTTCGCAGTGCTTTCCTACATTGGCAAAAGTGCTAACTACTAGGTATCAGATACAGAGATAGTGTATGTGATACCACACCCTGGCCATCACCGCTCGGAAACCCCAACAGTTTCCCAGAGTCGGATCAGCCCATGGTGCGGATAGGGACATCCAAACAATTAAGAAGCCACAAGGCTGAGTGGAGCATGAAGAGAGACAAAATCTTAGAGTTATGAGTCTTACCAGAGTGAGGGGCTAGATTATCGCACTGCTGGAAGAGAAGAATATACTACAGATTTCTTAACGAAGAAAGTGTCTCTAATCATATTAAACCTATCCTATCGAGCTGAATAGAAACGGTTTAGTCGGTAGTATGCCGGGATAAACAGAGTTATAGCACGGACAGCGACCTCAGTGAAAAATTGTTGGTGGCGGGAGAAAGTGCTGCACATATAAGTGTTGCTGTATAGTGTTTCCTACATGCACTGCAGTCTTATATTTTCTATGAATAAATAAAACATATGAACTGATGGCTACTGGCCATATACGTATATAAAATAACCAGAACAATCAATACAATGTAATATGATCAGAATTATATATCTTAGTACAGGTTATGAAAATGAGGATAACTATAAACAAATACAGAAATTATAACTAGCGGTCCTGAGACCGTTACGGTACCTTTTAGTCATCGGGACCGTTCTTACGGATACAATATAATTAGAGATTTACATATAGCGAAATAATTAAAATGTAAAGTATAGTTACTTGAATACTCAGTAGTCATTCTCAAGTTAGGCCACCATGTTACTGAAATTGATACGTCATTCCGTAGTTGACAAGTGTTGATGCATTCCCAGGAAGCTGGAAAGTTCCCGCAGGTTGGTTCCCGCAAGCTGGTGTTCGCAAACAAGATTCCCGCAAGAATACTCATGGCGGGAGTACATCGCTCAGCACTGTAAGCCTAATAGGATGTCTAACGAGCAGTCAGCAAAAGATATGATAGTACTACTGTGGTGAAGAAAGTTCCCGTACACTGATGGAAGTTGACAACAACCCGATCACAAGCGGGGGTTGTCAGATGCAAATGAAGATACAAAACAAAGTGTAACGGTGCTGGGTACATCAGCCAGCTCTGAAGACGCACCGGGCAGAGTTTACTTGATGCGGTCAAAAGTTATAAGAACCTACACGACATTAGTGTTGTGACAGTTGAAATACCACTTTTAGGCGGTGTCGGCAGATCCGGCGAGTCATCCATCAAAGAACATCCTGCCTCTACATCTGTGGACTGCAAATTTGGGTTCCGAAGTAGATATTGATATTCGTGAACAGTATTCAAAAAGTTCCAAAGTACTTCCGCAAGTAGGGAGTTACAAAATTGTTTTTAGTGCGGTGGGTTGGCACTGCTAGCTACGGGAGAGAACCCGTCAGAAACCGAAGTTATATGCGTACTGTCTATCGCTCAATAGTAGCTAGTACAGGTCCAACCTTTTCGGCCCCTGGCCGAGGATGCTCTTGTTCTCTGGATCGCGTCTACTTTTATACTCCTCGTGACGTCACAGGCGCAGGCTCCAACCAATCATCGTTCGAGCAACAGCCAATCAGCGCGTAGCCAATAATAGCGCAGTCGAATGTTCTAAAACATTCTAGAAGTTCTGCGCACACATGGTTATGACGTTACGGCAATATTTTGAAGATAATCAAGAAGGGTTTTCCGTGGATAACTCAGCCATTTCTTAACCGATTTTGAAATGGTTTACAGATTTAAAAAGCCCGTCGAATTCTGATCTTGATTAATGCCAGATTTAACGGAAATAGGTAATCAAAAAGGATTACAGGGTACCATCTCGGTACACTAAACGCGTCATCTTATCTGGGTCGTAGATTACGTGCTCCATCAAAAATAGCATCTAAGCGCACGCCTGACCATTATGTGCTTTAACGAACTTAGTCGTTTTCGCAACGCGATCTCTTTCATAGGCCCATATACGCCTATGGCTCTACCCAGGGGGGGGGGGCGTGTTCAGGGAACGAATTCAGGATGGGCGGCGCATACCAAGCTTAGTTGGTATGGCCGATACCCAACCGGTCGATCAGAACTACACAAACAGTCTTAGACTCGAGCTGATGTTGTCAGAAAAGTCATCTAAAAAGAGCAAATAAGGCCCCGTGGAATGCCAGAAAGTATGTTTGTTTCTTCTAACACTTTGAAATCGACTACAACCCTTTGGATTCTATCAGCAAGGAAGCCCTGGATCCATTGGGCTGTGTGACTATGGCTATGTTACCATAGTATTTAGCCTAATTATGGGTCTCTGGTGTCGAACTTTGTCAAAGGGTTTGGAGAAGTCTAGGATGGCTGCGTCAGCTTGTCCTGATTCGTCAAGGATTCCTGCTATGTTAGTTATGGTGATGTAGGGTTGCGCTCCATAGCTATGCTTTCCTCTGAAACCATGTTGGAGAGTAATGATATCCAGATTATCGCAATAGCCAATGATGACCGATACGATGACATGTTCAAGTAGATTATAACAGATGCTGATCAGGCTCATAGGAAAGTAATTTCTTGCCTTTGGCCGGCCATCTTTTTAACACCGGAACCACTTCTGCTCTCTTCCCTTCCTGCGGGACAGTACCTTGTTCTAAGGACTGTTATAATATGATAGCTCGTATACAGCTTATTTGTGGTCTGGTATCTTTGAGAAGCCTTGCTGATATCTGGTCTGGGTTGGTGGCTTAATTTGGATTGATCTGATGCATGGGGTGTTCTACTCATACCCATGTGATAGTGATGTCTAAAATATTCGGGAATGGTGATGGGCCTTTATCTGCTATTGGCTGCGGGTTCTAATTTGTAAAAAACCCAGATGTAAATTGATCGCTTAACATTGATTCCTTTTCTTTAGCGTTCCTAGCCACTTTTCCATTAGCTTTCAGAGTGGACACGCCGCAGGAACTTGCCATTTGCTTTGATATACTGGAATAGCTTCCGTTGGTTCAGGTCAGCAACAGGATCTAATAGATTGACAATGCACTGCTAATGGTCATGCTGGGGTGACTTCTGTGCTGACTTCTGCAATCCTCTGAAGCGGTTCCACCCACGTTCACTGTTGGTCTTTTGTGCCTTGGCACGAGCCCGATTCCCTGATTTGGCGATGTCGTCTTGGTGATCCATGGGAGGTGATATTTTTTACTTTACTTTCTCTCAATGTTCTTGTGGATGTTGTGGTCTGCTATGTTGATGAGTGCAGTTTTAAAGTACTTCCAGCTTTCTTCAATTGATTTTTGTTGTGAAAGGCATGCATAGAGTTCGTTTAATTTGGCAAGATCTTTTCTAATCTGGTGTCAATTTGATTTTTTTTGTATTTGTAGATAGTTCGGTCTTGTTTTTTTGTTTATTTTTGCTTTGACATCCAAGTCAGCGAATGTCAGCTGGTCATGATCATTGGTTCCTGGTTCTGTGATGTATTTGGTAAGTAGACACGGTATGTGTGTAAAGCAAATGTCTAAGGTGTTTGCTAGTCATGTTTGTTCCTGGACCATCTGCTCGCATAAGTAATTTTGAGCTATGTCAAATTCATTACAGAGGACACCATCCCTTGCGCCTAATGCCTCCTTCCTGCCTCCTAAACAAAAGGCTGAAGTCTTCACCAAGAATTAGTTTGGCATTTTGTTTTTTTGTTTTTATGACTTCAAGTGACTCTCTGAGTCTATGCAGAGATTAGACGGCAAAGATTTTATGGGTGGTGAAGGTTTCTTATAATAGGGTACAACATATTGTGGTGGCTCCCCTTGCATCAAAATTTCTGTCCTTGCTAAATTACAGTGGGTGTTGCACGATGTTCCATGTACTTCTGTAGCATTTATGAAATTTTTTGCAACAATGCAAACATCTTTTCTCTGGCTTGTGGGGTCTGGTCTGAAGATATTTTTGTGACTAAAGACTTCACAGAAAAGGTGGTGTGATTTCATGTATGTCTTAACAGCGATAAATAGGTCACCATTTGTACTGGACAGTGGGTATTCAATAGCTGCGTATTTGTTACTACACTGTCACAGTTTGCAATGGCGATTTGGAGATGTTGTTGTAGCTTATCTGCTGCCCATGCGTTTGCCTTTAATGTGATGGGAGATGAGGTGGTTAATGGTAACTGCCACATACATGTACTATATAAGTTGATAAGTCCGTAGTCGTATTTAATGTCCCTTTTATCTACATGAGTGATGTCCAAGTGAAATGCAGAGGCAATATTTACATGTGGAACGTTTTGTAGACTAGCTACAGCGTTGATATCGGGAAGTCACGCTACATATTGTAGTCTTTCCTGTGTAGTTTTACCACTTACTTTTCCTTCTCCTTATTGCACATTTTATATAATAGCAGTAATAACAATACTGACGCGGGGAACACCAGTCGGCATCACAGAACCTCCCCAAAAACAACCAGCTACTCAAAAAATTCCAAACAAGCATAATTAGCTTTCTACACTAGTGATCGTTAGGGATCGAGCTTGATTACACTAAATTGTACGTCTGCTAGTTTTGCTACTTTTAGAAAGCGTAGAAACAGAAGCGATTATGTAAATACTCGTGGCCTTTTGTTGCAAACGAAATCTAAATTCTGGGCGCCATTTTCACAGCGCATATATCTATTAATTCTTCGATTATTGTTGATCTGAGACCCCATATTTTTCAAGGCAACAGGACTGTAGCCCCATTAACCATTGCGTTAATCTGGCTCTGTCAATAGCACAATCTACAACACCTGAGTTTACAGAATCATGCATCAACACCGATGTGAATGAACTCGTCTCTGAAGAATAACCTCTATTCTAAGCCATTATGATTCTAAGCTAAGCAAGCGCCCATTGATGAAGGTGATTTACCTTTTATATTTCAGGGTTGAATTATTCTCCAGACAAAATCCTTACAATTCCTTACCTGGTATCGAGTCCTGCATCCTCAGCGGCCGCTGTTATTGTATTTAAATATTGTATTATTTCCATCCAGCTATCACTAAATACTTTGTTATGTGAAGTATTACATATTGAATGTCATGAGTCCCCGCTGCATAGGCCCGACCTTTGGTGGTCTACCTATTATGTAAATGCAAAAACTATGTATTATATGTAAATAATTTTGAATCTTGAATTTTGAGCCAAAGCTCAAGGATCAGGACTTGTGATCAGGAAAAGATTGGCCAACCAGGATGGGTGTTTTTTTGCAGACTAACAATCACCCGCCAACTGGTCAGAGAAGGAAACGTGTCTTCTGGAGCGACCCATTCACGACACTGACGCCCTTTTGAATGCAGGTCAGTTTGCTGCATGCCATGGGCAATCGCTTAGAGGCCTTCGTCGCACATTGGGTGTTATATCATCTATTTACCCCCAAATATACACATACATAGTTTTAAGAGTTCGTAAATAAGGTTCCATGGTCTAACATTGGTGTGAATGGGTAAACGATAAAACAATGCAATCACAAATAAAAAAGCATTTATTTGGAAGGTTCTTATAAACAAAATACAGCAGTAAACTAAGAATTGAGAATTTCTTTATGAATGAATCCAAAACAGAGTTCACTCACATATACCTATCTACAAAGCATGAAACTAAAGAAAATGAGAACCCACTTCGTGGTGTCGAACCGTGGAGGAAAAGTAAAATCCTGTTCTCATTGCTTTGTAGTTCTGCTGGCATTGATGCACGCTGTGTCATGGGGAACGTGGCTTTCAAGCCCTTCTGGAAGCTATGGATTCGTAGATCAAAAATGCCCTTGACAAAAAGACTACGTTTATACAACGCAACGCATCCTTGATGCTGTATCACTGTAATTGCTGGACAGCTCGCAAGGCAGCTCTAGACAAACCTGATGCCTGCCACCGCAAATACAGGGCACCGATGGCCAGACAGCATAATCGCCAATGATGCACTATACAAGGTGTGTAATACATAGCCACTGCCTGTAAAAGTCTCACAGCAAAGATAGCCCGTGTTTAGCCATGGCCTTAAGGATGCCAGACTTGCTCAGCGAGCCTTGGAATATGCGCTACTGGGAGCCACAGATATAAAGCCAGGAGAGGACGTCATTGCATAAAACTGTTAAGCGTGCTACGAGGTAACCTCAAGAAAGCAGGACTCATTACACTCAAATCAAGAATGGACCTGAGGAAGCTAAAGATTTTGGCTGAGGACAAGAAACAGTGGTCAAAAGCTAAGAAGGGCTGATTGCAGTTGTATGATATTTCTACTACAACATCCGCAGAAAACAGTAATCATACAGCAGTAGACATACAACAACATTTCATGTAAGGCATGCCATGATCAAGTTTATTCGTGCTCGTGTCATAATAGAGTGTGGCGTTATTACAATAATATCAAAGATATATTTGTATAAAGCAATTGTATATAAGTAGTTGGAAGTTGTATGCAAATGTTGACATTGCAAAAGCATAGGCCTACTAGGATAAAAAAAATTCAGCGTACATTAAAACCTTATATATAAGACATTTAGATATATAAATTTAAGTTTAGATCATTGACATGGTATGCTTAGCTAAATATGCACATAATGCGAAGAAAAAACTATCTGCAGAATTTTATTCACGCAAATCCACATATATATATATATATATATATATATATATATATATATATATATATATATATATATATATATATATATATATATATATATATATATATATATATATATATATATATATATATATATAATTTATAGTTGTATCAGCTATTGTCTCTTTAATTATGAAACGAGTTTTAAATGGACCTTTCCAGTTTTAGCTATGCCCCGCCCCTCTCAAGCTAAGCTCGACCCACACTTTGCCCGTGTTGGGATCAATGGATTTCTGAACTCCATGACTATCAATTTCCAGAAATCTATGCAGCTAAGTTGTTGAATATTTTGAAACTAATTCGACTGGGTTCTGTTGCTGCCTATGGCAGCACCAGCGCCCAGTCAAATTAGTTTCAAAATATTCAACAACATGCTTATGACATAGCAAAGTCATACAATTCGTACACCGTGCCAGACTAGCAAGCGTTAAAGACGGGCTATATCGAATCATTCACGACGTCGTGATTATGACGTCAGCCTAGACGTCACTTATTTGATTGCGACGTCATGTGATGGATGGATACATTGGAAAGGCGAAATTCAACCTGTCTATACCGGATACTTTAGTGGATCATTTAAAGAGAGTTACTACCACATTAAGTTGCTTCATATAAGTCTGTTGGCATATGGACTTCCTTCTAAGCTCGCAACTTGGTGATTATTTAACACTTTACGGCTCGAATGTAGTTAAAATTATCTAAATGTTTGTATATTGAATGTCTATATGCATTCCAAGAGAAGACTATTTTTTAAGTTTTACCACTGGAATGGCCGACTCGGTTATCACTGCAGAGGCTGGTTATGATTGGCTTCAAACCCACAGAAACGATTCAGAAAGTGGTGTTAAAGGATAACTAACCTCATCTCTTGATTTCTATTCAGGTGATCTAATATGCCACTCATAAACTACGCAGGCAATTTTAAGCTTTTTATCATGCAGCTAAAGAAAGATATTCAGGCTTTAGTAGCTAAATGTTGGTACATTTCTACACCGTATGATGGCTGCCATAATTTACTTTTCAACCAATCAGAAAAATTCTAAAGTGTCTGCCTCGGTATATACTCTCAGTCATAGAGGTGCCATCTATACTTTGACAATATAGTGTAAAAGCCACCATACAGGTAAGTCGTTGTATATTTTGAAACTAATTTGACTGGAAGTTGGTGCTACCTTAGGCAGCAGCAACTTCCAGTCAAATTACTTCCAAAATATTCAACAAGATGAGTATTATATAACAAATACTGTAATGCATTGGCACTTACATAACATCACACTATAGCTTGAGGGGACACAATGGCGGCGATTACTGTCCATCATTTACGCGATATTGCAAAGAAGATAATTTTGATACAGATAAGGGAATGTGACAGGATGTGACTGACATGGAATCTATAAACTATACTCGATCGGTACAATACAACATTTGAGCCGAGATTAGCATCGCTTTAAAGTTATCAACCTAAAACACCATCACGATGTCTCAAAAGGAAGTGTTTGCTATAGCCAGCGACCACAGGCTTGCCGATTTCAGAGGTGAGGTGGGGTGGGTGCGGTGGTCATAGGGCGGGGTGGGTGCGGTTGTTCTGTGTTTTCTTCATACCAGGAGACCCTCACAAACGTTTCGGATTTTGTGATTATTCTGCCCTTCATAATGACCAATAACGGAACCGTTTTAAGGGGGTTCACATTGGTCATTTCAAAATTATTTCCAAATTTATTACCAGATATCATATGAAAAGTGATTTAATTTAGGAATTCTATCTGTCAGTGTTTTAGAGGATATAGAGTTATGATTACACTTTAATAGCTATTATTGGACAAACGCCAGATCACGTGCAATTAACCCTTATACGCACAGGATTCTTTATGATGATCTGATATTTGCGAGTTATAGAAATTGTCCTGCCCTTTTTGATACCACGGCAGCCACATATGGCAACAGCATGCCTGTGGCGACCAAATGGTTATACGCCTGATGAACAAGAATGGAATTCCGGGTCGTGGACAGAGAGCCCAGGCCGTCTGTCGGAACCAGCGCTCGGGTAGACAACGGTATGATGGCCAGAATGGGTGGGAGTTAGACCCACAACGTCCTCTGCATGGTGCGTGTTTGTAGAAGCGGCAAAAACGAGTGCAGGTGACGTAATAAACGTACTGCCTGGGGAGGATCCAGCATCGGCCATATCTGCGAATCAAGCGAGCTCTCTCTGGACACATATCGTAGTAGCGGCCGATTGGGCGGATGAAACTTGGAAACGCAGCTCTAAATAATAATAATAATAATAATAATAATAATAATAATAATAATAATTCTGTAAATATTGTTTTGCAATACATGCCCCTATCTGGTGATATAAATCTTTAGAGGTTAACAGTCAAAACGCCATTAAAAATTGTCAGAAGCAGCTGAAACTCGAACTTGTTCTGTAACATCTCATACCAAAGCAATATACCAAGTTTCAGTTATACATGTTCATGTTCATGTTCACTTTATTTACATCCAGGCTATTACAATAGCATATGGAGGTAACAATATGTAATTAAACTGTTCTTGGCAGTGGAGTTTGTTATACTAATTAAATCATTAAAACTAATATTATACAACAATCAAAGTCCTATTAATACTATTATTAATATCACCATCATCATCACCACAACAATAATTTTCATTATCATAAGTACTAGTTATGTCGCATGGTAGGCGCACATAGTGATTGGCCGAGAGCCCCGCAACGTCATATCTTCAGCATACTAGGCCCCGCCCCTTATGCCCATACATGGAACTATGCATGGGCTTGTCCTAATATGCTAATGAGCTGGCGTCACCGATCCCCCCGACCCCCCCCCCCCACCGACCACCCACCCTGCGTACCCACATCACCATCTCCGTCACCGCCATCACCATCCCCACCGGTACCATCACTATCATTATTATCATCATTATTATCATCTTGAGACTTTATCAATTGGACTGCACTCATTGTATATAGCATCATTCAGTATTTGAGCATTATGATCTATAATTTGAGCAGGTACAGTCAATGTGGTGGTATCATTTTCGGGTTGAATAGTCAGAACTATATTTACATGTTGTGAACAAGTTGTCGTCATATTACAGCTATGTAAATTATCACCACTATCAAATATATCAGATATAAGAAGACCTTCTTTATTAATATCATGGGATATTCTGCATTATTTCATTATCTTGAAACACATCGCGGTAAAAAATGTATTGCGTTTATAATGCAAACATGAACCATTGCTCATATAACATTGCTGGCGCGGTTTAGACTACAAGTACGCAACTCAGCACTTATGTTAGGGTTGTATTAGCAGCAGAGGCAGATAGTGCTGTTAGGTGGTACATGGGCATAGGTACGTAATAAGTAGTGGTAGTAGTAGCAGTAGCAGCATCAGTAGTAGTAGCAGCAGTAGTAGTAGTAGTAGTAGTAGTAGTAGTAGTAGTAGTAGTAGTAGTAGTAGTAGTAGTAGTAGTAGTAGTAGTAGTAGTTATTATTATTATTATTATTATTATTATTATTATTATTGTTGTTGTTGTTGTTGTTGTTGTTGTTGTTGTTGTCGTCGTCGTCGTCGTCGTCGTCGTCATCGTTGCTGTCGTCGTTGTAATAGTAGTCATGCCTCCGCGAAAGCGGGACGAGGAGCCAGACGTCCATCTAGCAGTAGCAGTGGCAGTGGCAGTGGCAGTAGTAGCAGTAGCAGTAGCAATGGCAGTAGCAGTAGTAATAGTAGCAGCAGTACTAGCAGGAGCAGCGGCAGCGGCAGCAGCAGCAGCTTTAGTAGTATTGATAGTATTAGGAGCAGTAGTAGTAGCAGTAGCAGTAGTGGTAGCAGCAGCAGCAGTAGCAATAGTGGTGGTAGTTGTACTGGTATTAGTGGGGGTGGTAGTGGCAGTGATAGTGCCAGTGGCCATGTCAGTCGTGGTGGCAATGTTAGTTAGTGGCAGTGGAAATAATGGCATATGTTTTGAGTGTTATTAATATGATAATATTGGAATTCTGCATATATGCACCAAGTGGTTAAGCTTTCTTTGAGTATGATAGATATTTACATAGCTTTATTAATACAGGCTTGTTATATATCGATAGAAGACCTTTTGTTTTTTCTGTTGAACTGTTAGTAACATAGTACTCAGGAATGTATTTCTGTCGCTCATTACTGTATTTCGAGCAAGTGTAAAGGAAGTGTGATTCATCTTCTATACAATTACAGTTTTCACATAATCGGTCATTTCGTTCAATGCCCACCCATCTCCCTGTTTCAATGGATAATTTATGATTTAGAGTTCTAAAATGGCATAGGGTGATGGCCTTCCGGTAGGGCAAAGTTTTAAGGTACTTTTAAAATTGAAAATCGGTTTTTATTTCCCTGTAAAAAGATAATCGACTTGACTCGTTTATTTCAATGTGGCATTTTTCTTTAAATTGATTTTGTAAAACAGTTCTTATTTGATGGGTTATCTGCACTGTGTTTATGTTTTCAGTGTCAAATGTAGTGATGTATCCTGCTGAGTTAAGAATTGCTTTTATTTTTTCTATCCATTTAATTTTACAATGTTTTCTTCGCTATGATGTAAACATATGTGGTAAAGGATGGAAGATAGCTTTCCATATCCCGCATTGACAATGTTCGCCCAGAAACGAATAATGTTGCACTGTATAGCGACATCTAATGGACATTTTCATAATTCTGTATATATCATTACGTTAGGCGTGCTTTTTTTCATTTGTAAGATAGTTTTGAAAAATTTTATCTGCCAATTTTCTATTAGATCATTTTTTTCGAAACCCCAGATTTCTGTGGCATATAGCATAACAGGTGAAACCATGGCATCGAAAAGTATACATTGGAGGTCTATTGGTATATCATTTTCTTTTATCTTATGTATTAATGTATACATTGCCTTGGTTCCTTGTTGAAGGTTACGTTTTCTACATGAAATGAAGCTACCAGTATACTTAAACAGGACACCTAAAGATAAGTATTCATCTGCTGTCTCTATAATTTGCCCCCCCTAGCTGGAATTGTGGTTTATTCGGGGTCTTACGTTTTTCAAAAACTATTATTTTTGTCTTGGAATAATTAACCTTCAAATTCCATTCTTCACAGTACGTTTGAAACACATCTAGCGATTTTTGGAGAGCATTAGGTGATTCTGTCATTATTACAGTATCGTCAGCATAGAGGAGAATGATGATATATAAGTAGCCTATAAATATAATTTATCAGCAATTTCACTAACTGAAGGTAGTCCTACAATATGACGCTCTTCTAAAAAGCTTTCTAAGTCATTTAAAAAGATGGAGAAGAGAAACGGGGATAGATTTTCACCCTGTCTTACACCAATTTTGCACGGAAATATTTCGGTCTCTGTGGATGTTATTGACATGTTATACACACTTTTAAAGCATTTTCCTGTTAGGTTATTTCTTATAAGTTTTTGCCAGAGACCATTGCATTGTATATATAGAGAATTTAAATCAACATTGCTATTATCATCTTTGTTTTTCTTTGTGCTATTGATTATTTTCCAGAACGCTTTAGGATCTGTAGTTTTAAGTTTACGTAGTTTAACATGAAGTCGTGTGCGTGCAGTTTCTAAATGTTTCCTAATAGATATTTTATAAGCTTTGCTTGCCTTTTTCAGCTGTTGTCTCTTTATTTCGGTTTTATTGATATTATATGCTTTTTTCGTTCTATGTTATTCCTTACATAGCGAAGGAGAACGAAAAAGTCTTGAAAGCTGAATATGTTTTATATTTCATATATCGAAAGGGGACATACCTCCATAAAAATTGACGCAAACGCCTGAAACTTGAACTTGCCCTGTAATTTCTCATAACAAAGCAATGTAACAATTCTCAGTTGAATATCTTGAAGGGCTGCGAACAATATTTGCGGAAAACTATTTTTTTTTATTTCTTAAGTTGAAAGGGGGTATAACTCCATGGAAAATTGATGAAAATCTCTGAAAGCTGAGATTGTGCAGGAATGGAAAAGGTCCAATGACCAGGGAATATGATTATACAGCGCTTAGAGCATGCAATAGCATGGAGTTCAGCGCAATATAAATGCACTATCTATTCTATCTATTTTTCGTATTTCTTAAGTCGAAAGGGGCATAACTCCATAAAGGATTGCCGCATACGCTTGAAACTCGAACTTGGTCTGTAACTTCTCATAACAAAGTAATGCACGGAAAAACGGATCTCTCGGAAATCATACACCGGGTGCAAATTCTGTGGAAAAGCAATAGGGGAGACCGGGGCTAGTTCGCCATAGGGGCAAGTCCGCCCACGGGTTCTCATACTAAGCCATTTCTATTTATAGCGTTTTACGCGGTGTGTACGTATTTCCGATGGCACACTTGCCAGATAGGGTGGGCCGCATCACCTTCTGTTTTGTCTACTGTGAATAATCGATGAAAGCTAATTTCAGGAAGAAGTAAGTAATATTTTCATCACAGTACGTTATGTGTCATAGGAAAGCACGTAACGGCCAAAGGTAGAGGCGTTCAAACATTAATTACCAGGTACAATTTGTTTCTTTTAAATAAATAATTGAGAAGAATTAACCTTTTTAGATTCTTTAAATATTGAAATCATTCTATTCTATGGACGAACTTGCCCCATGTAGTCTAACTTACCCCACATGCTTGTCGACCTTGCCCCCCCCCCCCCCCCCCCCCCCAGTAACGGGGTATGTTCGTCCACCCCCACCACGTCTTCTTCCTCCTTGATTTTCAAAACACTATCCAAGATCTAAAGCTTGTTGCTTTACTTATTTAAACTTTGGTCCCTTGCGGGCAATTTAAATGCAAGTTTCCATCGATAAATTTATGAAGAAATATGCACTGCCTAAAACATGTGAAAATGGCCGAACTATCCCCCGGTCTCCCCTACAGGGCGCATAGGTACTGGGAGTGTCCCTAGTTTGGAGATGATTCTCGGAAAACGGCGTCACATATTAGCAAATAAATTTTCCATACATTTTCAATGGGAAGAATTTGGTTGTGAGGCAAAAATCGGGATATCTCGTGAACCGTTCGCGATATCGAGTTTCTGCAAATGGCATCTGAAAGGGAATTTTGCGTACTCCATAGCAACGCCTATTAAAAGGGCGCCACCAGTAAAATGTGAACACTGAATAGCATAGCATATTATACCAGTGGTGTAGGTTTAGCCCCCGCCCGATAGGCTCATAATGCATCGTTATTACCTTATGTAACCTCATGTAGTTACTGGACGAAGGATTGTTCCTATACGTCCAGATCTGTAGATTTTATCAGAGCAGCCTCGTAATCGTACACTATATCCTGATTTGACCAGTGTCTATCCAGATGGGCTTCGAATGCTTTCACAGTTGGGGCACTGACCACTACAGACAATATTCTGTCTCAGCTTGCCCTTTGCTCCCATCTTAAAAGAAATTCAAGTGGTGACCTCACGGCGCTTCTCGTGCTCTAAGTGGAATTTTTGGCCATACATCCCTGTCATATATTCCGTTCAGCATCTTAATATCCCAATCCTGTTGCCGCAAAGCCTACGATATGAAAGCGAGGACAGCTTCAGTTTCCTGAGTCTATCTTCATAACGTATGTCCTTGAATCCAGGGACCAACTTCGTGGCTCTTCTTTGCAAGCGTAACAACCATGTTTAACGATTCCTGATTTGTCGAGAGATCATCCTGTCATCTGCGTACATGCATGCTTTTCATGTTAGAGTTTCATGGACGCCATTTATGTACAATAGAAATAATACCGGACCAAACACACTGACTTATGGGATTCAACTTAAAACACGGGACCATGCAGATTCTGAGTCATTAACTTTCACTCGTTATTTGTGATCTGATAGGAATGTTGCGATCCACTGGTCGATTATACCCAGTTACATCATATCCATAGAGTTTTAGTAGTAGGCGCTGGTGTGGTACAGCAGCGATGGCTTTCATGAAATTTAGATAAATGCCATTAATGTTGCTTCCCTCATCCATTTGATCTGCCCATGAGTTTAACACCTTCAACAGCTGGAGCGATGTAGATCTTCTGGATATAAATCCAAACTGCTTGTCGCTGATCAGAGCGTTGCTCTTCATGTGTTCCATTATGCGATCCCTGACAATTCACCTTTCCAGAGTACCCATCCATCATGACGTCATAATGAACTGCGTGATGTGTGCAATGACATCATAATGAATGACGTCATGAATGACGTCGATAAGTACGTCACGAACGCATATTTGAAGACGGTCTATGCGTTGTTGTACAAAGCGTTTGCTTTTACTATTTAATAAATATTCTGTTGAATATTTTGAAACTAATTTGACTGGGCGCTGTTGCTGCAATAGGAAGCAACAGCACCCAGTCAAATTAGTTACAAAAATATTCAACAATTTCCCTGTATAGTTTTCAAGAAATTGATAGCTAGAGCATTTGGGGATCGATCAATCCCAACACGGCGAGGTGTGGGTGGAGCTTAGCTAGTGATTGGCGGGGCATAGCTAAAAGAGTTTTAGTGAAACTCAACATACGTCCGCAGGCATACTTGTTTGAGGAATGCTAAATGTGAACAGTTAGTCTTTGATAATTCTCTGAGAAGGGGTGGGGGGGGGCGACTTCTATTAGGTACACATTTGGAATTCACAGCAAAGACATCACTAAAAATCTTGAGTCTTCACAGCAGCATTAATCATTACAATTACAACAAGACAATTTTGATGAATTTTAATCTTTTAAGGGAGATAACGCTGGCGAATATGGGCGGATTTTGCCAAAACAAAATTATGACACTTTGTCTATCCCTTAAAACATCTGCTGAAAAAAAATTTGTGAGTGTAGGTTCAAAACACTTCGAGATCTGGAACGGACAAGAAAATTTTGACGAATTTTAGCTTTTCAAGGGAGATAACTCTGTCAAATATGAGCGGATTTTGCCGAAACGATATCATCATGACACTTCGTCCATCCCTAACACATCTACTGAAAAATATTGTGAGTGCCGGTTCAAAACTCTTCGAGATATGGCTCGGACAAGAACCATTTTACAAATTTTAGCTTTTCAAGGGAGATAACTCTGGCGAATATGGGCAGATTTTGCCGAAACGAAATCATGATACTCCGTCTATCCCTACAACATCTGCTGGGAAAAAAATTGTGAGTGTAGGTTCAAAACTCTTCGAGGTCTGGCCTGGACAAGACAATTTTGACGAATTTTAATCTTTCAAGGGAGATAACTCTGGCGAATATGGGCAGATCTTGCCGAACCGAAATCATGACACTTAGCCTATATATACACCTGTGCAAAAGTTAAGCACCACCCTATTTTTACGCACATGCGAGGGTATATTCACGTGCTATGAAGAAAGCAATAGCATAAACATTTATGTACCCATCCATCTTAGTGCAAGAGGTAATAATGCAACTAGAGGAATGCTGATTTTGATGGTGGGGAAACACTGTATGTTTTTGTTTGAACTTGAAAACGAGGCCTGAATATGGTTACGTTGACACAACTGACAACTATTGCCCTACAGTTGACACACGTGGCTAGATTGTCATTAATGGTGTCTGAAAACGAAGTTTAACATCTGTGCACGAGTTTGAGACTGTCATTATTAATACCGGGTATATCCACCTTGTGCCTGGATGACGGCCTGGACACGACGTCTCATGCTGGTCACCAACCGACTGATACGCCATTGTGGTATTCGTTGCCATTCAAGATGGAGTGCGTCTGTTAATTCCTGTAGGTTCTGCACAGGAGGATCCCTCCTTCTCACCATGTTTCCCAGAATGTCCCAGATATGCTCAATAGGGTTCATGTCAGGGCTCCTTGCTGGCCATGGTAGGGTTTCGATGGCATTCTGGCGGAGGTATTCATGCACAGCTCTAGCACGATGTGGTCGGGCGTTGTCATCCATGAATATAGGGTGGGTTCCAGGTGCATGATTTACAAAATGAGGGACCACAACTCTATCCAGTATGGAATCTTGATATCTTTGTCCATTTAATGTTCCAGGTACAGTCAACAGATCCAGCTTACAATCAAATGAGATGCACCCCATATCATAACGGAACCTCCACCAAATGGAACTTCTTCCATGATGTTACGTTGGTCGTACGCCGTGCGTCTGGACCTCCATACACGAGTTCGACCATCTGTGGCATGAAGCAGGAACCGACTTTCATCGGACCAGTGTACCCTTCTCCAGGATCTCATGTTCCAGTGTCTTCTTTCGTTGCACCACCTCAGACGCTCCTCTTTGTGGTGTGCAGTGAGGAGAGGACGTCTGACAGGTCTCCTAGCTTTCATGCCAGCAGCATACAGTCTCCTTTTGACGGTAGACATTGACACTCTATTGCGCGTTTCCCATTGCTGGCTGAGCACTCTGCTGTTGGTGAATGGAGATCTCCTAACAAGGCGTACTAGGGCTCGATCATCACGGGCAGTAGTCTTCTTCGGTTTTCCAGATCTAGGGCTGTCGTTCACCTCGTTAGTTTGCCCATGTTTTGCAATCAAACGACTGATTACAGTATGGTTAATGTTCAGCTGTCTGCCAATCTCTCTGCATGACATACCAGTGGTATGCATGCCTATGATTTGCCATTTCACACGATCACTTAACCTTCGTCTTGCCATAGCGGTTCACAATCAAGAGCTAATTCTCTCTGTACAAATAAACCACGGTCATGAACACAAAATTCCTAATCTTGTCGCCTAAATCTGTATGTAATGTTCTACACCTCAAACTGGACTTTTACATAACTGAACACGTGTGCTGTTTCCCGCCACGCACGGACATCAAGCGGCGGGAAGTCATGCATGCATGTGCATTTCGTACTTGGAATTATGTCAGCTAACGCGGGGACAAAAAGTATGGCAGCCTAGTTGTACCATCATGTTTCTACGTTCTATTGTTTTTGCTGGTGCTTAACTTTTGCACAGGTGTATATAACACATCTGGGAGAAAAATTGTGAGTGTAGGTTCAAAACTCTTCGAGATCTGTCCCGGACAAGAAAATTTTGACTAATTTTAAGCTTTCAAGGGAGATACCTCTAGCGAATATGGGAGGATTTTGCCGAATCGAAATCATGACACTTCGTCTACAGGTAATATATCTGCTGGGAAAAAATTGTGACTGTAGGTTCAAAACTCTTCGAGATCTGCTCCGGACAGGAATCAGAAACGTACATAATACGACCCCCCTTTGCGCGGGCGTATAAAATGGAAAGGTCAATAGCCTCCTGTACCTTCCAGAGAATGCATGTAAGCCTAATCGGTATGTAGTTAGTTACTCGCTGACGTCTGGCTGCCCTTCTAAAAAATAGCTGTGATGTTTGCAGTTTTCGAGTTCTCTGTTATCATCCCAGTGCTGAGTGCTGTGTTGAATAGTATTTCTACGGGGCTGCTTATCACTGCATACATTACAGTTCGTTAAGAAATCTTGGGTGTACCATATTTCTGCCTGTGAATTGCGAGTCTTTATGTTTGCCAGTGGTGCACCAGACGCTCTTATAGGTACGCTTACGCCCTGTACATGGGGGTGGGGTGGGGTGGGGGGGTTTCTTGTGAACACGCTGGAGAAAAGGTCGGTCAATACTTGTGCCTTTTCATCAATCTGTCGTTAAACGCATTTTTATTTCTGCAGGGCCAGTCACAAGATCTGCTATTGTCTTTGTAATGTTCAGTCTTCCTTTCACGAACTTCCAGAAACACGCTGTATCGGTTCTAGCCACCCTTGCTATTGCGCTTTCTTTTTCTCTTTGCAGCTTCCTTGATTATTGATTTTCTAAAATATATTTTTCATAAAAATGAGAATATTTCAAGGACGGCTGAGCTGATTTTAATTCTATAAACAGATCTTTATGGAGGAAGATCTACCGTGCTTTGGGTGCATCATATTGACACCTGATGCTCCCACAGAGTTTACCTTTCCGGTTTATACATCCATTATATGACGTCAGAATCAATTGTGTCGCGTGGGATGACGCCATAATCAATTACAGCATGAATGCCTCGATTTAGTCCGTCTTAAATGCTTAATAGTCAGACACGCTGTACGAATTGTATGTCTATGCTATTTAATAAACATTCTGTCGAATATTTTGAAACTCATTTGACTGGGTGCTGTTGCTGCCATAGGCAGCAATAGCACCCAGTCAGAGTAGTTTTAAAATATTCAACAGCTTACCTGTATACCTTTCTGGAAATAGATAGTCAGAGAGTTTATGGATCGATCGATCCCAATACGGGCAAAATGTGGGTGGAGTTTACTTAGAACTAAGTAGCTCGAAAAACTAATGAAGCCAGCAATGTGCTCTTTGGAGAGACCCTAAAGGCACAGGTAGCCTAGAGGTTGACCAAAGTTGAAGTTATTTGGTAAAGAACTATAGGGGAAAGGTTTCAATATTGCCCCCATACATCTCCTATAGGGACACATTGGCACGGAGAAGCAGATCTCTCGGAAAACATTGGATGGATCAAATGTACAATTATTACTCAATCAAGGCACTAAAAAACCTATAGGTTGACCAAATTTCACGTCGAAAAGAATCGGCGGACATTTAAAAAAACCCTCACCCATCTACATTTTAATTTCAACTTGTCCATGTAAGGCGAGTACCTGACTCTCATACGATGACAACGAGGCCTATGACGATCGTGTGCTAAAATATGACGTTCAGACTGCAAAGTTAATTTCCAATCAAGTTGACCACTCGAAACATACTCAAATTAATAGAGGGATCTGATCTTTTACTCAAATATCTGACGTCATAATCAAATATAGGCTTATTACGTGTGAGCTGAGCTGACGTCACAATCAAAATGATATAGGTCCGTCAGGACAGTTGCAGGTATAATGGTCTGTGCACGAAATGTATGAATTGCATGTCTTTGATGAATTTACAATTAAATAAACATTATGTTGAATAGTGTGAAAGTTGGGAGGTTTAGCGGCCATAGGCAGTTGCGAGTCCCAACTAAAATCTGCTTGATTGATTTTTGCTGGATTCACGAATTTCCATACTTACTTCGCGGTTTCTACTCTCTTGGCCATCTGCGCCCACTGCACTGCAGATCGTGTCGCAGCGGTCGCTCCTGCCATTGCTTTTGCGACACTGAAATAAGCAGAAATACCACTCTATATCGAAACTCGTATGATCCACAAAATGTGGTCAACAAAGACAGGTGGTCGCATTTCGAATACAACTCATTGATTAAAGGTGAATATTCACACCAGAATGATTGAAAATAAAATTGTTAAAATTGCATACTTTGATAAGCTTAAATTATGTGCCTATGTGTAATGAAACGAAATAAATCTTAACATACAATGATTCCATTGCATATAAATTAATATAATTTTTTAAGTTACGAAATTGAAATAGAGGCCCGTGCCTCTATTTCAACTTCGCAACTTAAAAAAATTATATTAATTTATATGGAATGGAATCATCATAGGGCCTATGTTAAGATTTATTTCGTTTCATTACATATAGGCTCACGTTTAAGCCTCTAAAAGTGGATAATTTAAACAACAATTTTATTCTCAGACTAAGGAGTCTAATGATGGGGTCCCAAAAGTAGGTGCCTGCTATCGACAGAATGGAAGTTTCCAGTTTATACATCAATCACATGACGTCATAGTCAACTACGTGACGTGTAGGAGGAGGTCATAATCAATTACGTCATGAATGGCCTGGATAAGATCGTCGCGAACGTTTACTTGATAACGGACTAGCGTTGTTGTAAGAATTGTACCTTTACAATTTAATAAACATAGTGTTGAATATTTTGAAACTAATTTAAATGGGCTCTGTTGCTACCACAGTCAAATTAGTAAGGCCCAGTAAGCTGCGTTATCAGGGTTATGTCATGTAGTTTGTCACCCACCTCACATGCAACAAACACCCGATAGGGCCTATAGGTGTCATTTTGAGGCATTGAAGTAAAACTAAAGTTAACGTACTTCATTCCAAAGTTCTCGGGATATTTATCAAACATGCCACGGAGATTAGGGTCAACTGTTTCGTTTCGGCATGTTTCCGACTCGGCAATCCTTTTCCCATTCAGACTAGTTGCCAAAATGGCACACACTCCGAGAAAGAAGATATATTTCTGAAAAATATAAGAATACTCACATTCTGAAACCATATGTAGCCTATAAGGTTGAGGAGCCCTGATAACACGGCTTGCTGGGCGGGTACGGAACCAAAACCGGGCCATACTGGCTCTGTAATCCCTGAATATCAACTGACAACCCCCAAGGCCCCCCCCCCCACCCACCCACCCACACACACACCACCCATTCTACCCCTCACGTTCACCCCTATAGGCCTACTGCGCCGAAAGGATCCATTTCTATCTAGGCTCCGTCCAAGATTTTCGCGTGTTGGAATTAATTTGTACATACTTTGAACGCAGATTCCTCAGAATCAAATTGTCAATGTAATGATATAGATAAGTTGTTGAATATTTTGAAACCAATTTGGCTGGACACTGTTACTGCCTTTGGCAGTCAATTTAGTTTCAAAATATTCAATAGAATGTTTGTTAAATAGTAAAGCCATCAAAAATACAATTCGTACACTCGACGGACTTTTCACTGTTCATGAAGGATCTAGATATATTAATCAGTATGCAGTTTGATTGTGACGTCAGCCTACATGTGAGGTAATTGACTATGACGTGGCATACTTGAGGGACATATTTATTGGACCCATCCGTACTGTAGTGTAGTTGAAGATGTCTATAATATAACAATATAAGGCCTTTTCTTTTATTTAGTATTCCACTGTTATAACATTCAAGTCCATGTCAGAGTCATATAAGCCTAATGATTCATTCTTAATTGAAATATGTGTAGATTTCAGATCTTCATCTCTTTTCAGCGTAAATATGTACGTTATTTGAGAAGCTGCATGTTTAATTACGTGAAAGGAGAAAAAATGGCCACATGCTTGATAACACATACAAGTTACTGGGCCGGTAGTGGACCAATACCGGGCCAATACGGCCCGGCATTGGTACCCTACTAGGCACAGTAACCCACTTCATCATAAATGTTATGGCGATTACGGGACGCGGCTGTTAGGGTAGGCCCCTACGCTGACGCAAGATTTTTAATTAAAACAATCAATGCAGTATGGATTGTGATATCTTCAAGTGGTTTCAAAATTGTACAATTGCGAAATAAAAAAAATAACAACGTTGTTTATCAAGTTTCAAGTTTCTTTATTATATTGTGACATATTATATACGAGTGTAGGCGTAAACTAAGTTATTATTAGCTAACCTGGGCAGAAAAATTCTCCGAAACCACTTTGGAGTTTGATTCAAAACTCGTGAAACATCATCTAGGGTAAGAGCTGAACCGAGTTTGTTCAAGGGGACTTGATTGGCGAAATAGTTCGGTGGCCTTCTTGGATAAACTAGTTTTCATGGAAATGATTTCTCCAGAACCGCAGAACGGATCGGGGCGAAATTTGGGAGATATGATTAAGGACTAACGACCATTAAACTTTGATCAAGGGAAGTTGATATAAAAAACATTACCGTCGTGGACCAATCAAAATGTAGCGTGTTTGGCGGCCCTATTTGATTTTTTTTAATTTGATGCATTTTGAAGCCGAAATTGTTTTTTTATATATGTGGTTGGCTCTCTTTATTTCAAATTAGCACTCGAAATTGTCGGATAAACGGTTTGGCGGCCTTCTTGGATGGTTCCCAGCCCCACCCAGCCACCCCGCGAATCGATGTTAATTATATTTAGCAGGAAGTATCCTTCAGACATAGAGCTCCAAGTTTGTTCAAAGGAAGCTGATCGGCCAATTTGGCTGGCGGCCATCTTTGATTTTGGCAAATTTTTAGAAACGTCTTTAAAAATCTTGGGGGTCGATTCAAATCTCACGAAACATCATCTGAAGCAAGTTTGTTCTAGTGAACTGGATTGACCAAATGTTTCGGCTGCCATTTTGTATGACTGAGTCTTCGTGAAAACGACTTCTCCAGAACCACTGTACACAGATCAGGCTGAAATTTGGGATAAATTATTAGGGACTGAGGGTCATTAAAATTTGTCCAGGGAAAGTTGATACATAAGAAACATGGCCGCAGTAGATAGATCGTAATTTAGCGTGTTTGGCGGCCATCTTGGATTTTCTGAAAATTTCACGGAAAATCATATAAAAGACTAATTATTAATCACTAGGTCTATTTTAATAAAATAATAGATAATCGAGCCAATCATTCCAGTGTTAAAAATTCAAAAACAGGCTTCTAACCTGCAAATGGACATTCAATAAGCAAATATTTAGATTTTCTTGACCAAATTTAGCCATTAGCGGTTAGAATTGTATGTTTTAAAATAAAATTGTTTAAATTGTATTTATAAGTTTACAGGCTTAATTTATTTACCTCGATATAATGACGCGAACTAAAGTTAAGATATGACGATTTTATTCCGTACAAATTATTAAAATTTTTAGCTCACCTGGCCTGAAAGGCCAAGTGAGCTTATGCCGTGCGTCCGTCCGTCGGCCGTCAACTTTTGCTTTAAAACGCTACTCCTCCTTAACCAATAGCCGAATCTTAACAAAATTCTTGTCAAAGGATGCTATTGTGCTCAGATCCGGAACTTCCATTTGAAATTTTGATTCATAAATTTTTTGGGTCAAAATCTTAGATTTTATTAAAAATTTACCGGAAATTGTCAAACTGCTTCTGCTCCTTACCCATTTGACCGATTTTAATCAAATTTAGCTGAAAGGGTCCTATTGTTATAGGTTATAGAGCTTGCATTCAGAATTTTGATTCGTAAATATTTTGGGTGAAAATCCTAGATTTTATTAAAAATGTATCGGAAATTGTCAAATTGCTTCTTCTCCTTACCCGTTTGATCGATTTCAATCAAATTTGGCTGAAACGATCCTATGGTCATAGGTTATAGAATTGAATTCAGAATTTTGATTCGTAAATGTTTTGGGTGAAAAATTTAGATTTTATCAAAATTTTACCGAAAATTGTCAAATTGCTTCTTCTCCTTACCATTTTGACCAATTTGAACCAAATTTGGCTGAAAGAACCCAATGGTCGTAGGCTCTAGAACATCCATTCAGAATTTTGATTCATCAATTTTTAGCTCACCTGGCTTGATTGGCCAAGTGAGCTTATGCCGTGGCGACCATCCGTCGTCCATCCGTCCATCCATCCGTTAACTTTTGCTTTAAAACGCTACTCCTCCTTAACCAATAGCTGAATACTAACTAAATTTTGGTCAAAGGATGCTATTGTGCTCGGATCCGGAACTTCCATTTGAAATTTTGATTCATAAATTCTTTATGTTAAAATCATAGATTTTATTAAAAATTTACCAGAAATTGATAAACTGCTTCTTCTCCTTACCCTTTTGACAGATTTCAATCAAATTTGGCTGAAAGTATCCTATGGTCATAGGTTATAGAACTTGCATTCAGAATTTTGATTCGTAAATAGTTTGGATTTTATTAGAAATTTACCGGTAATTGTCAAATCGCTACTTCTCCTTACCATTTTGACCACTTTGAACCAAACTTGGCTGAAAGTACCCAATCGTCGTAGGGTCCAGAATTTCCATTCGGAATTTTGATTCATCAATTTTTTGGGTGAAAATGTTAGATTTTATGAAAAATGTACTGGAAATTGTCAAATTGTCTCTTCTCCTTACCATCTTGACCAGTTTTAACCAAATTAGGCTGAAAGGACCCTATGGCCATAGGCTTTAGAACTTCCATTCAGAATGTTGAGTTATCAATTTTTTGCATTAAATTCATAGATTTTATAAAAAAAAAATGTATCAGAAATTGTCAAATTGCTACTCCTCCTTAGCTGCTTGACATATTTCAACCAAATTTCACTAATGGATTCTATGGTGGTAGGCTCTAGAAATTCTCTTCAGAATTTTGATTGATCAATTATTTTGGTTTAAAAATGTAAAATCATAGATTTTACGAAAAATTTATTAGAAATTGTCAAAACGCTGCTTCTCCTTAGTTGCTTGACATATTTCAAACACATTTGGCTAGAGTCACCGTATCAAGGTAGACTAGAATTTCCATTCAGAATTTTGATTGGTCAATTTTTTGGGTGGCCATCTTGGATTTTCCGAAAATTATCCATCATATCTATTTAAAAGCAAATGGTTCAAATGCTAATGGTTCAGATGAGCGCCACATGCCCTTGGACCTCTTGTTTAGTTGCGAGGTTGAATTAGGGGCTCGTGTCTCTAATTCAATTTCAGAACTTAAAATATTATATTAATTTAATTAAAATGAAATCATGATGTGTTAAGATTTATTTAGTTGCATTACATCTGGTCCTACAACCTAGGCCTGAACACAATACAATTTAGCCATTTCATTTTCAAGCATTTTGAAAATCTATAAAGTTAAATATATTTTATATATATAATAGTAAAACAAAATTTATATTTTGACATAATGTATGGACTGAAAATAATCTAAAAAATTCAATAATCATTTAAATCGATTCAAACTCATAGTAACGGTATATAATTTCCTGATAGTGCAGGATACCGGGCTGATACTAGGTCAATATTAGTACAGTACCGACCCAATAACTTGCATTATCAGGATAGGTTATCGATTAATTTCTCACCATTGTCGTCGTTGTCGTCGTCGCCGACTCGCTGATGTAACTTCTGTTTTCGTATAACGATTCTTCAATTTACGAATATCATTAGCAGAAAAAGCCAAGCTTAAAGTAATGACGATTCCGCGGCTGCATTATATATGAATATTGACCAGGATGTGTGTGACTTTCCTGACATAATTGCTAAGATAGATAGCCAATAGAAATAAACGTGTTTTCCCAAGATTCGACTTTCTAAAGCCGTGCCCTGATAATCCTTCACGCACGAGGAGTCTGGGTTTTCCGTACGCCTAGAGGGTCTTATTGCTCCAATCACGCAACAGACGCGCACTGACAATTTATTATCCTTGCCTTGTAATGAGAACCGGGTAGGCCCTATTGCATCTAGGCGCATCTAGGCGCATACTGCGCAGTTTGTGTGCGTGCGTGCGTAGTTAAGCGTACGCGTGCGGTATCTCTATGTATCCAAACAAGAGGCACACAGGGACGCTCAGCTACCTAACACCGGGAGCTGCGGTCAGGTCGAGCTTGCTCTGCGACTCAACTATAGTCAGTCTTACTGTGTAATTTCATTGGAACTTTTTGTTAATTTAACATGCATGTTTGCAAAGTATTTATTATTACAATTCTAAAAAACAATGTTTCCATTTTTTCTGACAAGGTTCAAGGTCATTTAGAGGTCAGTAAAGGTCAGGTATGACGTCATATACGGTTTCTTGCTACGTGAGCCTTAAATACGGATTAAATCATGGCATGCTGCATATCAAATTAAAGCCTATTAAAATGCATTGTCAAAAAACCTATTGATTTCTTATTTACTCTTTAACGGAAAACGTTATTCATCACGGAAGTTACGCCATAACGTAAAATTGTGACCGTGTCGCCACGTTTAGACACGTCAGTCTCAGTATCGAATTTCAGGGAAATTTTCTATTAATTTTTGGGAAACACATTTTTGCCAAGTAGTTCTGAAAAAAGATCTTAGTTTTTCTGAGTAGGTTCAAGATCATTTAGAGGTGAATAAGGGTCAGCTATAATGGCATATACATTTTCCCATGAGAGCTTTAATTGCCAATCAAACCATGCTGCTTATCCAATTAAAGCTTTTTTGAAATTACGTCATGGCACAAAATCCTCACCGTGTTAGCATTCCATATCAAAGGTAAGTGGCATCCACCTTTAATTAAATGTCTCTATCATCATCATCGTCACTTAAGCTACATGCCTCAGGCTCTTCATTTTCACAGTCAGAGCACAAACAAAGTTATGTGCATGTCAGTCCTTTTGATCTACATGTACACCTGGTAGATGCATAATTTGTCTTTTTGCAGGAACACCTAACAAGTTCTAAAACTGCAGATGGTGCTGGCAATAATTGTGTAGTTACTGGAAATAGATCGCCATTTGTTTTCTTCCACCCATTAGCACATGGATCTAAATGCACCTGTATTGGGAGACTGGTCTGACCCCAAATAGAAGCCTGTAAATGTGCCCTCAGTATATGCTCATACAATGTTGCAGCAGTTGGTGGTAACCGGTCACTTTCTGCATAAAATTTGCAGAATAAATACCAACGTAAAGGTTTCAGCTCTTGCAGTACAACACCAGTGGGGCAATATGCATGACACACAAAAGTGGAAAGTACTTTCACAGTCTCATCATTGAGATCACCTACTTTACACATATCTTTGAATGCCTCTATTACTTTTTCATCCGCTTTGCAAAACAACTTAAACCATAATGTCTTGCTCTTACCAGAAAACCTTTCCGTTGTGTTGCAGCCGGCGAATGCATGAAATCCCATGAGAGATTCTGCTACATCAGGCCCTAGAGCATCAATTAAAGGTTTAATCTGTATTTTGCCGGATACCATAGAAATTGAGACATTTTGAACCATCTTAGAATAATGACCTATCACTAGAATTAGTACATCAGTATCTGGTGAGAAAATACAGAGTTCTTCAGCTTGTGGTGTTAGTGCACTTGCATATAATGCATGCCATATCATAAGTGTATCTGCCTCTTCATGGTTATCTAATTCCAAAACGTGTTCAACCTTGCTGGAAAAGGTTTTTCCCGCTGCTGATATATAGGACATCTTCCCCTGTTCCCTGAAATGAGTCAAACACTTGTCAGAGAGATAAACTGTAAGGTCCAGTTTTTTTTTTCTGATGAAAGAATCATTTGCATGCTAGTCTTGGAAATATTTGTACTATCGGTGACGGTATAGGCAATTGCTGACCTTCATGTCCCTCGTTTTTTACGTGTAGTGGCCTTTTGGGAATCAGGCTTGTAGCAGTCAAAGACCAAGTGTAGTTCGGGGTAAATTTGTGTTAACCTGCTTAAATCATGAATGTACTGATTAGCAAGGTCTAGCATTGTTTTAGCATATGGTGGTTTCTTCATTTTTTTGCAGAACCACCATTCCGTATACAATTGCTATTTTCAAACCAGGTAGAGACATTTCTTTTGATTGTTCTGTTCCAGATATAGAGAATTCTGGATGTACTTGTGGTTCCTCTTCACAAATTCCTACTTCCTTTGTCGAGTCTTGAGTGTTGTCAGCCTTTTGCTGAAGCACGTAAATGAGTTTTGTCTTGTCATTGCATGGCAAAATCGTGCCATCTTAAGCAAATAAAGCTCGTGGATTAACAGTAAATTCATACTGACCAATGGCCGAGGGAAAATCAATTTCTCTGCTTGTCCTCGCAATAACCATTAGCCTACCAAAATAATAACTTTGTCTCTTTTAGTTCTATGGTTTGGGCCTATGATGTTACCAGCTTCTTACTATTCTGATAAGTGTAGCACTTGAGCTTTTGTCGTTTTATTGGTGCCCACAAACTAACATCGCCATGAAAACGAGCTGATACATAGTCTTCAACCATTTTCTGTCCAAGTTCGTCAAACTGCACTATGTCGTGTACGGCTTCTTGTGGTATTACAGCATGTGTAACCATATTAAATAGTATGTCATTTCCCTCTATTCTGAATGGATTACAGTAAGACAATATTGTATTCTTTAACTTGTCTACCATAAGATGGTCACGTGTGATGGTTGACTTTAGTAGGCCATGGTGCTTACGGGTTGCATCAGTACTAAGAAACTGTGACTTATACTGTTGACTGATTCTGGATAATTCTGGGCGAGCTAGAAAAAATCTTTGTCTTGCGTTAGGATTTGTCGATATTCTAATCACTCCCCTGCTTTCTTTCATTACTTTGTTTTGCATTTCGCATGCATGGTCTGGACCAATTGACACAAATGGTATTTCACTCATTGTGACAGAGAAATCACCAGAGACAAAGGCAGTCCAAATTTCATGATCCGTCTTTTCAAGTGCTTTCATATCAGAGAGATACCGAGGCCAAAGCCTTTTGTATTTGCTCATATCCATTGCAAAGAATATCTTAGGCAGTTCTACTCCTGCCTCTAAATGTAGATACCAATCTTTCATTCTCGTTGCTTTAATGAATTTCAATACCATTTCCATCGTAACATCTGAGACTGTTAATAATATGTCATTCTTCTTTCATAGCAATTTCAAATTTCCACCACCTACAATGGCTGCAGATGAGAAAACATCTGAAGAAATCCGAGCTCGAGAAAAACAGGTCTTATATCTTAATTTTAATATTAATATAAAAAATAAAAACATGGATTAATTTCAAAGTAATTGTCACATGTTAATGTTTTGGGGCAAATGTTTATGTAACCACACAAATATTTGTTTAGAAAATTATATTTTTGCTAAAATACTAGTGGCGTTGATTAATTACCAATTACATAATTTTATGTTGTGTATTTAAGAGTGAACAACGTAATAACTGTAGTGAACAAAATAGTACATGTCAATTTAATCATTGGAATGATAATGTCTTCAAATTACCTAAAAAGAATTAGGAAAGCTTCTGCATATTTTGAACCTAATTGAGTTGGGAACTTAATGCTTTATTGGATTTTCTGCCCCTATTACATATATACACCTGTGCAAAAGTTAAGCACCACCCTATTTTTACGCACATGCGAGGGTATATTCACGTGCTATGAAGAAAGCAATCCATCTTAGTGCAAGAGGTAATAATGCAACTAGAGGAATGCTGATTATGATGGTGGGGAAACACTGTATGTTTTTGTTTGAACTTGAAAACGAGGCCTGAATATGGTTACGTTGACACAACTGACAACTATTGCCCTACAGTTGACACACGTGGCTAGATTGTCATTAATGGTGTCTGAAAACGAAGTTTAACATCTGTGCACGAGTTTGAGACTGTCATTATTAATACCGGGTATATCCACCTTGTGCCTGGATGACGGCCTGGACACGACGTCTCATGCTGGTCACCAACCGACTGATACGCCATTGTGGTATTCGTTGCCATTCAAGATGGAGTGCGTCTGTTAATTCCTGTAGGTTCTGCACAGGAGGATCCCTCCTTCTCACCATGTTTCCCAGAATGTCCCAGATATGCTCAATAGGGTTCATGTCAGGGCTCCTTGCTGGCCATGGTAGGGTTTCGATGGCATTCTGGCGGAGGTATTCATGCACAGCTCTAGCACGATGTGGTCGGGCGTTGTCATCCATGAATATAGGGTGGGTTCCAGGTGCATGATTTACAAAATGAGGGACCACAACTCTATCCAGTATGGAATCTTGATATCTTTGTCCATTTAGTGTTCCAGGTACAGTCAACAGATCCAGCTTACAATCAAATGAGATGCACCCCCATATCATAACGGAACCTCCACCAAATGGAACTTCTTCCATGATGTTACGTTGGTCGTACGCCGTGCGTCTGGACCTCCATACACGAGTTCGACCATCTGTGGCATGAAGCAGGAACCGACTTTCATCGGACCAGTGTACCCGTCTCCAGGATCTCATGTTCCAGTGTCTTCTTTCGTTGCACCACCTCAGACATACAGTCTCCTTTTGACGGTAGACATTGACACTCTATTGCGCGTTTCCCATTGCTGGCTGAGCACTCTGCTGTTGGTGAATGGAGATCTCCTAACAAGGCGTACTAGGGCTTGATCATCACGGGCAGTAGTCTTCTTCGGTCTTCCAGATCTAGGCCTGTCCTTCACCTCGTTAGTTTGCCCATGTTTTGCAATCAAATGACTGATTACAGTATGGTTAATGTTCAGCTGTCTGCCAATCTCTCTGCATGACATACCAGTGGTATGCATGCCTATGATTTGCCATTTCACACGATCACTTAACCTTCGTCTTACCATAGCGGTTCACAATCAAGAGCTAATTCTCTCTGTACAAATAAACCACGGTCATGAACACAAAATTCCTAATCTTGTCGCCTAAATCTGTATGTAATGTTCTTCACCTCAAACTGGACTTTTACATAACTGAACACGTGTGCTGTTTCCCGCCACGCACGGACATCAAGCGGCGTGAAGTCATGCATGCATGTGCATTTCGTACTTGGAATTATGTCAGCTAACGCGGGGACAAAAAGTATGGCAGCCTAGTTGTACCATCATGTTTCTACGTTCTATTGTTTTTGCTGGTGCTTAACTTTTGCACAGGTGTATATATATATATATATATATATATATATATATATATATATATATATATATATATATATATATATATATATATATATATATATATATGTATATATATATATATATATAATCAGTGATTTGCGTACATGTGACGTACTACGTCATCTACACAGCTATATCTATCATAATATTTAGATAGATGTGTATACGTCACAGATTCCCACCACGCTGATTGGCCGGATCAGCTAATTTTCATTGGTTGAAGCAGCCAGGTTCTGACGTTGCAGAGAGTATAAAAGGGGATGTAAACAAAAAAATCGAGGAAGTCGTCGGCCGGGGGCCGACCAGTCAGAAGCTGCCTAAGCATGGGATCCTGACTGAATAACTGGAGCACCGAAGACGGAATTCAGCGTCATCTCGGTATGCCTCAACTTCCAGTTTAGCTTGGACCATGACAGTTCTTGGGCCACCTCACTGTAAATTATATCATTACGGTGTTTTATGTTCCTACTTAATTGCTAACTGTATAGGAACTATTTAACGGTGGTCCCTTAAGGTCCAGTTATGTAATTCTACATGACGTAGAGCCAGCGATGTTCCTCGGTGGATAATTTACCAGATCGGCCAGCCACGCCGAAAAGTGTACATTCAACCACCACACTGCATGTCGTGTGTGTTAGTATAACGTTTCGACCTCAGCCAAGTAAACTTTGCTCGGTGCGTCACAAGAGCTATTTGACGCACCCCGCACCATTAAGCTTAAATAAGTATATCTTAATTACAACTGTATCAACTCTCTGTTAATGGGTTATCTTAATATTACAACTCACCGTTGCTATAACGGGAACATATCTACCGCTTTATTGTGTAGAACTTACTAGTTATTCAGTAGACCTTACTTATAAGTGTGTCTTACTATCCTGAGATCGTACCGCTTCCGTTCTGGAGCAGCATGCGGGAACCGTGTTTTGCGGAGATCTACATGCGGACTCTTATCCAGCTTTCAGTGAACGTGTCGGCTCACGTCACGGTTCTAGTGACGTCTCAATTTCAGTAATATAGTAGCCCGCAACTGAGAATGGCTACTGGGTATTCAAGTAACTATACATAATATCTTTAATTATTCATTAGTTACTAGTTTAATTATTCTTTAATTACCGTATTTTCCTATGTAAAAGCGTCGGTACGATGACTAACAGGTACCGTCCCGGTCTTAGGACCACAATTTATCAGTTCTTTACTATTACTGTTCATATTTATCCTTGTTTACAGTACGGTGTTTTACTAACCTAAAGACTAAGTATTAGGTCTATCAACCTATATTATTACTGTTCTAATGAATTCACATACTGCCACCGTTCTGTATTTGGTTAGTTAGGTATATGGTGAGTAGCCATTTGTTGATATGTTTTGTTTATTTATAGAAAACTTAGGACCGCAGTGCATTTAGGAAATACTATACAGCAACATTTATATATGCATCACTTTCTCCTGCCACCGTCATGTTTCACTAAGGTCGCTGTCCGTGCTATAACTCTGTTTAGCCCGGCATGCTACCGACTAAACCTTACTATTCAGCTCGATGGGATAGGTTTGATGTGATTAGAGACAATTTCTTCGTTAGGAGACATATAGTATATGCCTCTTTTCCGGTCATTACGGTAATGTAGTCCCGTACACCGGCAAGGTTGTGTTAAATTGGCCAATATACCTATAGGGCCTCATATCTATAATGTTATTGTCTCTCTTCATGTTCCACTAAGCCGTATGGCTTCTTAATTGTTTGGACGCCCCTATCCGCACCGTGGACTGATCCGACCCTGGGAAACTATTGGAGGTTTCCGAGCGGTGATGGCCAAGGTGCGGTGTTACATAGCCTCTGCTGTATCTTCGGATACTTGTTAGTTAGTGTCATTGCGAATGTAGGAAGCACTGCGAAAACAGTATTATTATCTCTCTTTACGTCTCTTAGGATATATCACCCGCACCGCAGTGCACATTTGGACAACTTGGATATAAACCTAATGTTAGGTCAATAACTTAGCCTCATACGATGTGGTGACAGACGAGATGCGCATCTCCACCGAATTCTGTACAAATGTCTGGGCAAGATATTGGAATCTGCCACACCCTTGCGGGAAGGACATTTACGGTGGATATTCGTCTCCCTAATCCCCACCGTAATGACAGGTCAGTTGGAATAATCTGCTTGTGTAAAAAGGTAGCCATCGTCCTGTGATGTTTTATGTGGTTATGGAGCAAGGCATCCGGATCCTCACCGAGTTTGGATGTCTTGCAATGTAACATGTACGCATACTGTTCTTGGGGGTTGATGCCTTGCGGTTTCTGCGCTCACTAACAGCCGTATCCAAAGATAGGTAGGATTCCCGCCATTTGCGGCCTAAGATAGTTTGTGTCTTTAAAACCTAAAAGGTAGGTTAAGCATAGAAGAAAGAAGGCCTGCATAAATAAAAGCGGCACCTACTAATTCAGCATCTTGGAACTACATAAGACGGTGATGCAGGAATCCTGCGGGAATCGCTCATCTCGTTTTCACGTAAAACAGCACGCAACATTTTAGTTATAGTTTCACTAGGATGGTCTTTTCTTTACAGCACTTTTGATTGAATACAGAGTGGCCGTTTCTGGCCCACTCTGTCCCTCCGCTTCTTCGGTGGCAGCATTTTCCTGTGACGGAGGCCCATGCGAGGTACTCGCTTCTCGCAAGAATCCAGTGACGGTGGCCCACGCGAGGCTAGTACTTCTCACCCAAAGACACAACATCAGAAGTAAAGCCTGCGCGAGGCACAAAGCCTCTCGCCACGACTAGAGGTTTCTTTTCCTTTTCAGCATAGAGTTATACTAGCTTATATTAAGTTAATTAGTGATCTCGGGAGCCTCCTTTACTGGGGTACCTCTGCGGACCTGGGAGTCTGTGTGGTACCTCCGGTGACTCCACGTTTAAAGGTTCATAGGGCTGTCTCTATGTTATGTATTATTTGAATATCATTGTATCACACAAACTTGTACTGTTTGTTTAGATATATTTAATTACTATTAATTACTTTAGGTCACCCTTCAAATCTTGTAAGTCCATAGATCACGAAATTGCTATGGACAGGCATACCGGTGATACAAATTCATGGGCTGATACTGTACAATTTAATGTTAGCAGTGATGGTCGCACGGCCCCACAGGAACAATTGAGTTTCACCAGCCTTAGGAGCCGGTCTTTGTTCACGCTGGTCAGCATCGTTCGGAAATCTATAACCCCGAGACCGGGAGCTAGCCAACCTCATCGTTCATCATGCACAAGTGGTGCGGCATATGCCTCAGAGCAATCCGACATGACCCGGCGAGCTACACTGTCACCTCATGAGCAGGAGAAATGATAGAGTTATATCCAGCCCAACCAGGAAGTTGATTGACAGTAGCAGATTTGTCTGATGCTGCTCTTGCAATGAGCCATTCTAAATCACCAGTCTTCTTCTGAAATTGGTAACATTGAAGTCCTTCATACTACCGTTTTACTGCAGGTTTGAATTTGAGGTTTTGAGCACTCTAACATGGTTATATATTGTATTTTAAGGGTGAAACGTTGTGAGTTTTCAATCTGCAGTGGTTCAGAAATATGCTCACCATCCTTCATAACCATTTGATAAACTACAGTTATCGTTCCATGCAACGTATCTTTGCCATCGGGAGTGTCTTCACTGAAATCTGTATTGTCCGCAGCAAAGAAGATAAACTTATTTTTCATGAGAAAGAGTGGTATGTATATACCATTAAACTGTTGCATGTTAGTGATGACTGCATTGGCTATAGATGTTTCTAAGAGCAATGTGCGAGTATAAGATACACAATAGCCATGAGCTGACAGAAGATCAACCAATACCTTGTTTCTAGTATCATGGTGAACAGTCAATGTCAGACCTAATGCATTTGGATTTTCCGTTCCTTTGGGGATTCTGGAGGCGGCTCCATCAGTCTTTTTATTGTAATTAATGTGTCTGTCAGATTTCTGGTTGTACATGATATCTTGACATATTGCTATGACATTGCGTTCTAAATTCCTCTTTTGAACTTGGCTGTCTACCTCCATTATAGGCCCACTGATTGTCCACCTTATAAGTGTATAAAGCAATGGAGGCACATCATTTTCATCACTAGTAACCCGGACGTCTTTCATATTGCCGTTCTCGGATACAAAGGTTTTTATATGCTTCCTTATTGTATTGGCACATGTATATATGTGTTCTATGTCATTTGATTGGTCACTGTAGGAGTTAATTAACCGATTTACCATTTCTTGCTGAGAAGCTCTGTGTGAGTAGATAAGTGCAGGCTTTGTTAGTGGAGTTTGTTGCACAATCTCCAAATGGGGTAATTCTTGTAGGATACGCATCTTTAGCCATTTACGGGAGTATGTTGGAACATGAGACTTGACAGTGTCACCTAAAAGACTTATATACGTGTTCTCAATATCTTCAATTGACAGATAAGCTTTATTTGATGTTTGAGTGTCGATCATATGGATACGTTCAATAAATGCTGTTATTTGCTTCTGGTTTTGTTGCAAGACCTCTGTTTTTGTAGATGATGCAGATCTCTGGACATACTTAACCCAACATATTCTGTGGCATTTCACATCAATAGCATGTGCATCCGTTGGTGAAATTTCAGTATTAAGTCTAACTTTAAAGTCATCTCTGTCACTATTGTCAACAGCATTTCTTAGTTCCTTACCCGCATAAACAGACCTCAAATTGAACAGTTCTTGTCCACTGTCTACTTGACAAAAGAACCACTTATATACGTTAAAGGGTTCTGTATTAGAACGACTAAACCTAGTAGGTGTACTTTGGACGATATCAGTCGATGTTGATGGCCTGGCCACTAAATATGGTCTGCCTTTTCTCTTAGACATAAAGCTGCCAGTGTCTACTGATTTTGCATAGCGTTCTTTAGGACGCTCTATTTTTTCCTTGTTAGTAGAATCGCTATAGCACTGACGATGCCAAAAAACGTTCATTGATTTCAGAGAAGCTATCGTTTCTCCCTTCAGTCTCTGAGAAATAGCTACATATTTCCAATCTTGTAGTGCTCCTCACTCTTGGATAGAACTAATCGATTTATCATATGATTCACCCTTTGGTTGCAAAACCTTAACATCGCATGAATCTTCTTGGCATATAACACACCGTTTAGGGTCTGTTTGAGTTTTTACCCTTTTAGTACCAATTGCTTTTAGCTCTGGAATATTATCTATTGTATTATTGGGCTTGGGAAAGTACAATTACGATATAATTATTTTGTAGTTTACTATAAAACTACAGCGTATGTAAATATATTGTCATAAAATCTGTGAGATTTCGGTTAGACAATTTAATAGCATGCAGGAATTACTTTGTGTGCCTAGCAGACGACATAAAACAACAAAAATTTAAGAAAAAAATACATAAATTTGTTTCGCATTTACATCTGCGATCACTTTGTAAATCTATCCGGGTTGTTTATTTCTGAAAATGTATGGTCTTATAACTAGAAGACTGCATAGCATTACGAAATTATGGTATAAAATAAATCGCAAACCAAAGGAATAGTTACATTTTACTATATTCTTCAATAGAGTTGTTCGTGATATGCAAAACAGTATATGGAACTTTGAAGTTCAATGTTAATGATACCGCAATGTTTATCATTTGACGATTTTTGCGCTATGACGTAACTTTAGCGCCGAATAACTTTGTCCGTTAAAGAGGAAATACAAAACAGATTTAAAGCGATCATATCAAGAAAACAAATATGACGTCATATCTGACCTTTCCTGACCTCTAAATGACCTTGAACCTTGTCAGAAAAAATGGAAACATTTTTTTTTAGAATTGTCTTGACAAATACTTTGCAAACATGCATGTTTCGAAAAATTAACAAAATGTTCCCACACAGTAGCCGCTTGCTTTTCCAGCAACTATCGGCAACTCCCAGCGACCGATTTAGTCGCCGATAGGTTTGACCTGAACGTACCCGCGATCACTTTACTATCGGTCGCCGTCAATCACTGTCCAGAAAATCTCAAATCGCTTGGGTAGTGCATGTTCTACTTATATGATCGGTTGCGATCGGTTGCCGTCAATCGCAGACAAGTTATTATCGACGTGAGCGTAATTACGATTGTCGGCAACTGAATTATGGGCTGTAGCTAATCAGTACACAGAAACCGATGGATAACAGAGTCAGTCATTACAGTTGTAAAATTTCCAAAATCGTCTTTTTATGGCCAGCAAATGAGAAAATTAGACAAAATTACATATTTAAAGGGTTAATTACTTTAAAGAAATGCCATCAGATTATTTAATTCAAGCTAGAAGTCTCATAATTCATGGATCAGATCTGTCAATCAAACATCTGAAGACACAATCACATGACGCAACATCAACTGGAGCTACTATAAAATGACGTCACTAAAGGTTTGACTTTTGTCGACATAGTTTGAATGTGAGGTCTTTCAGTTTAATATTATATTTACTATCTCTGTAATGAAAATCAAACTATTTTAGCTGATAACCTTTAGATCCGGAATGGATCTCTAAAGGTTGGTCATGTTCTTGTTCTTTTTACTAATCCTCATTCAGTTTTCCTCCAATCTCGCTGAAACTTCAGACTACGATTCTCGGGATATATACCCACATCCCTAAGAGAGCCCGATTTTCAATTCACTTCCCTGCTTGTTATTAGTACGACGCCACACACTTAAATTTTAAAATCGCTACTCCTCCGTTAATAAGAAATATAGCGTGATCAAAGTTGAGAGGCATATTCGATGGATAAATTTTGATATCATTATTTTTCAATTCACTGTCCTGCTGCGTTTCAGTAGGGCGCCCAATCTTAAAATTAAAAATCTATATACAATTTGTGAAACGTTCCGGAACGTCTCGTACACGCTTTTTTCTATTTATTTTTAATTCCTATAGATTGTATACACGAGCATAGCTTTATTAACCTCAATCACCATTGATTATTAGGCTACGTATTAGCAAAAGACATGATCTACAATTTAGAGCAAGTAGCAATAGGAAATATACATAATTACCATAGGAAAGGAAACTATCCTTTTTTCATGTGTATGAGGCAGGATGCAGAACAGATTATCTGGTGATTTCTTGGAAACATGGGATACAAATGGCATAGGCTAGGGATTTTTAAGGAGATAATGCACAACAAACATATATTGCAAATATGAAAGGTCGTTTCAAAATAAATACATGACCTGTTAATTCATGCTGCGTTTCCAGTTGACACGAGTGCACGTACGACTTGGAAACGGGCAGAGCAAGTAGTTGTCGATAGTCGCTAGTAATCGAATCGTAAGCGACATGAGCGCAAAATTTCTAGTCGAGCCTAAAGCCGTGTTCTCACTGGAGAGTTAATCGGGAATAACGCCATACCTCAGTATTGCGGTACGCCGGTTAAGTCTCTCGTGAGAACACGGCTAAGACAGTGTTCTCATTAGAGAGTTAATTCACCTTTCCAGAGTACCCACGCATCATATGACGTCATAATGAACTGCGTGATGTGTAGAATGACATCATAATGAATGACGTCATGAATGACGCCGATAAGTACGTCACGAACGCATATTTGAAGACGGTCTATGCTTTGTTGTACAAATTGTTTGCTTTTACTATTTAATAAATATTCTGTTGAATATTTTGAAACTAATTTGACTGGGATATTCTACAGCTTCCCTGTATAGTTTTCGGGAAATTGATAGCTAGGCCATTAGGGGATCGATCAATCCCAACACGGCGAGTTGTGGGTGGAGCTTAGCTTGTGATGGGCGGGGCCTAGCTAAACATGGAAAGGTCCATCAGGAGTAACTGCATAGCCTACTGACGTAGAGTGTTATTCCTGATTAAAGGGGAACACAAGAAGGGTCACCATCGTTTGCATAAAATACGCAGTTCTATTGTAGAGCCCACATTTAAGCTACTGTGTAAAGCTTTCCCCCGACATTTGTATATAAATCCGAGTAAAATGGTGTTAAAAACGCTATGTTACTATAATTTTCTGCGAGTTAATTAAACCTATGACGTCATAGGTTGAATCCCATCCGACAAGAACCATAATAACGGCACTCTGATGACAGGAGTGCACGCATTTGGATGGTGATATCTCCATCGGTGATAATGCTATCGACATCATTTATATATGTACATATTGAAGAGATTAAGACGTGTATCACACTATCACAAATTTATGGAATGTATTTGTTATTTTCACACATTAATTGCCGAACCGTAAGATGGCCATTTTCTATGAAGATACCTGCCAATTACATTAACATTACAAAATCTCAGGAAGTTTTGAGGCTAATATGAAAACATAAGTACCTAAAGATGGACTGGATGTATGTACAAACTATTTAACCTCTCATATTAATAGATGAAACTTTAATAACATTATCTGCCGTAGCCCCAGTGAGAGTGTTGATTCAATAGTGGCAATTATATTGAATTGCCTATACTATCGCGTCATTCATTTATCTCAAGATCAAAACTTCATGTCAAAATTGGCACCACCAGAGAAATCAGACAAAGGACTGTTAGTATATATTCCTCAACATTTCCGCAAATATAGTTTATATATTCCTAAAACCGCTGAAGAAAATCCCCTTATAAAAACGCAATTCGCAATTTTATTGCGATAGCGTTGGATGACAGCGAGAAAAACGTTCAACTTATGAAGTCATACGCCTCATCCGGGAATAGAAATTTAACCCATGTACCACATATTTAAATAACGAAGATATATATTTCTAATTTGAGCACAGATCTTACAATTATATTTTTGAAAACGTTACGGTCTGTAGATTCATTTTATACACAGTAGTATAGAGGGTCTGGTGATTCCCTTTAAGTCTCTTGTGAGAACTCGGTCTAAGTGTGTTCAATGGATAGCTCCATGCAGTCTTAGCTATGGCCCACTCATCTCTGGCTAAGCTCCACCCACGCTCTACCCGTGTTGTGATCGATCGAGCCCAGAACTACCTGAACCTCAATTTACAGAAAACTATGCAGGTAAGCTGCATAGACAAGATTCATTGCAATAAATTGGCAATAATGCAATACCGGATTCATATATGACTAGATGTACATTGCCCTTCATATCAATACAAACACACATTATACACATGCATTCAGCTAGTTAACTGGATATTATAGTAGCAGGGATACAATGCAACTCAGAAATAACCCAACATGCTTCCAAAACAATAAAGCATATAGATCATTCTTTATATGGTCAAGCAGACCAAGGCCAACATACTGAACAGAACATTTCTTACCTAGTATTCAAAATTGTATTAACTAACATGTTTTTGTTTTTGTTTTGGATAACATTGCAATGGACCTTTCCATTTTTAGCTATGCCCCGCCCATCACTAGATAAACTCCATCCACACCTCGCCGTGTTGGGATTGATCGATCCCCGAATGCCCTAGCTATCAATTTCCTGAAAACTATGCAGGGAAGCTGTTGAATATTTTGTGACCATGGCAGCAACAGCGCCCAGTCAGATTAATTTCAAAATATTCAATAGAATATTTATTAAATAGTAATGGCATACAATGTATACACCAACGCATAGTCCATCTTCAAATATGCGTTCGTGGCGTCCTTATCGACGTCATTCATGACGTCATTCATTCTGATGTAATTCTACACATCACGCAGTTCATTATGACGTCATATGATGGGTGGGTACTCTGGAAAGGTGAATTGATCCCCAACACTGCACTGTCTCCATATGCATGCATTCACGCACATATTTAGTCCATGGGCCAAAGCAGATATCCGTACCACCTAAGCCGGCAAGATCTGATTGTGATTTTTGAAAAGTGCTATGCCGAGGGAAGATTAATCGATATGATAACTATTCCAGGCTGGCAGCTTAGTGCTAGAAATCCAAGATAGCGTCCAAATTGGCCGCCATTCCGACTCTACCATGTGTAATGGACGCTACCATATTAATTAATGATCCAAACAAAGACAAGTAGGGTATCATATGAAAGATAATTGCATTTCCCATCTAATAGTGTACATGTAGAATGGTTTATATACACTCTGACTTAACTGTTGCCCCAAAGGCACAATTTCCCACATACATTTTCCGAAATATCGAAGTTAGCATGCATCTGTAGACCGATATACATTGTTATAAAACACAACACGATTTCCTGTAGGGACCACATCACGAACATATGAGGCGGTGTGCATTTTCTGTTCGAAAGTACGCAATTAAATAAAAGGTCAAAATACACGTGAGGGACGTATTCAATGCCGGGAGCTACGTGCAGGTAACAATATCAGAAATGCTGCAAAAACGGATGGATGCAGGGATTCTTGCGCTTGTCAGCAGGGACTGTGTAGCAGCTGAGAGCCAGTACCACAGATCTCATTACCAGCCCTACACAACTACGCCAATGGAGGACGTTGCTGTGGAAAGTGAAATAAGCAACGTTGAACCAGATGATGCTGAAACACAATATGCGGCTGCATTGAATAGGTCATATAATGAACTGTTAAGAGTTATCAAAATGTAAAAAATGAGCCCTGTGATAACCTCATAGTGCGGTCTATTGCCGATCTTAACCACTAGACTAATTACGTATGTGTAATCGCTTGGTGTTGATGAGATCAGAGATTCAAACAAAGCAGTCAGAACAATACACCAAGACACAGAAAGACAGGAGCACCAGAAACACACTTGCCCTCACGGCTGGATAGGCCAATTATTCAATGCGCGAATACTACATACACGTCCGGTTATAAGAGTTATAACGGAGACCTTCCACACCACCTTGCAGTAAGCAGCTTAGGCGTCACCCACTATGAACATCACTAACAATATAGCCACATGCACCTAATTATTGGTGTGGTCTTCACTTTGGCCACTGATAGATAAGCAGCCATAACGCGTTCTGCTCTGCTGACAGTTTTACTACTACAGGCTCGCCAGTATGCCTAGTTTGGTTGTTTTGAAGAACACCCATGGTGCTGGTAGTGGATGATTCCATAGATTTCAGTATTTTGGTTAGGGCTTCGTTTGGATTGCAGCTGACATCGATGTTAGCCATCTGCTCTGCGAGGGTTTTTTTGTATGACATTTGAGTGTCAGTGTCGCTGATGAGCTTGGGTAGGTTGTAGGTGACTCTACCCTCTTGCCTGGTATGATGTGTATATATTAGGTAGAGATCGTTCATCTGAAGGCGTGTGATAACTAGCTTATGGTCAGAATTGAGGTCTGTGCCTCCATACAAACGAGCATTCCGGAGTAAGGGCTTTGCTTCTGTCTTGCATAGCATGAAGCCTATTTGGTTGAAGACAGCTGTTGTAGCCTTAGAACCTTTGGTGGCTTTGCAATCAGTAATGTGTCCAGTCCATGTTGTCCGGTGATGGCATGGGTGTTTGAAAGCCGTATTTGTGTCAAATAGGCCATTGGTACTAAGGAATGCCACCAGTGCATCCCCATTGCTGTTGCGTGTGCCCTCTCCATAGGATCCCATGCATAAGCCAAGTCCTGAACTTCTGTCCGCAATTCCGAGTTTACCCAGCTTGGAGTTGAAGTCTCCACAGACGAACAGTTGCCATCTAGCTGGGATTGTAATGCGGAGATCACCGTACCAAACTATGCCAGTAGCGCAATATTATTCTGCGCCACATTAGCGAATGCTTAAAAGATCTTGCTATTCAACAGACAGACTCCCTAGCAGATGAAATCACTGCCACGGATGACTGTCACAAAATGTTTCGGGCAGCCCGAGCCCTGAGAGTTACTGACTACACACCACCACTCACTGTACACAACTCTGAAGGACACTTAATTGGGACTGATCAGGGAAAAGCCGAGGCGATCCAAGAATGTTTCAAAGAACAGTTCACTGATAACGATGATGAGCCCTTGTACCCGTTCTCAGGAGACCCCAGGCCATTACTAACACCAATTAATACAGCAGAGGTTGAGAAAGCACTTAAAGCCCTGAAAAATGGACGTGCATCTGGACCTGATGGCATGAGCAATGAACTATTCAAATATGCAAGTGACATATCTCAAAACCGATCACGCACCTAATCAATTCAGCTTTTTTTTTCCAGCCCTTATCGCACTACCCAAGCCCAAGAAGCCACCTGGGCCCCCAGCCAATCTGCGGCCCATTGTGCTCCTCAACAGCATATGGAAAATCCTATCCAATGTTACAATATTCCGCATCCGAGACAAGATCGATTACTTCACCGGATCATGTCAAAGTGGCTTCAAACGTGGATGCAGCTGCACAGACATTGTATGGGCTCAACGCATGCTTGTGTCAGTAGTCATGTCCAAACACTGGGACTTCCACAAAATGGGCATTGACATGTCACGAGCCTTCAACACAAGTAAACGCTCAAAGATCCTAGATTTACTACGCCAGGCCAGTTGCAATGAAGATGAGCTACGACTAGTGAGACTATTGCTTGCAGACACCAAGCTGAGAGTACGAGTCAAGTCAGTGAAGTCTGTAGAGTTTGAGACATCAATCGGCTCCCCACAGAGAGATGGTCTATCTCCGGTGCTTTTCACCTGCTACCTTGCTGCCGCATTGAAATCTGTGCAGTACGGTTGAATATGCCGACGATGTGGACTTCATAGACGAGGAAAAGAAACCCCTTGACGAACTTCTCCCAATAGCTGCAAGCAAACTAAAAATCGAGAACCTCTTTATGAATGAATCCAAAACAGAGTTCACCCACATATACCTATCGACAAAGCATGAAACTATAGAAAATGAAGACCCACTTGGTGGCGGCGAACCATGGAGGAAAAGTAAAACCCTGTGCTCACTGCTTTGCAGTACTGATGACATTTATGCACACTGCGTCATGGGGAACATAGCTCTCCAGATTCGTAGATCAAAGATGCCCTTGATAAAGAGACTACGTTTATACAATGCAACTTGCGTATCCTTGTTGCACTATAACCTTAACAGTTGGGCAGCTCCAAGGGCAGCTCATAAACTCGATGCCTGCCTCCACAAACACCTACGTACCATCACTGAACATTGATGGCCAGGCAGCATAATTTCCAACAATGCACTATACAAGATGTGTAATACGTCGCCGCTGTCTGTAAAAGTCCTCCCAGCAAAGATGGTCCATGTTTGGCCATGTGCTAAGGATGCCAGAAGAGACACAAACACAGAGAACCTTGGAATTCGCCCTACTCGGAGCCAGCAAATACAAAGCCAGGAGAGGACGTCATTGCATAAATCGGCTAAGCGTGGTACGAAGTGACATCAAGAAATTAGGACTCGGTACACTCAAGTCAAGAATGGACCTGAGGAAGCTACGGATTTCAGCTGAGGACAAGATACAGTGGGCAAAAGCGAAGAAGGGCTGATTGCAGCCGTAGGATGTTTCTTCTACTACAGCCGCAGATTACAATAATCATACATACATACATACCTAACTTTTGTAACCGAAAAAGTTAAAGACACATATTCCACAACATTCGCTACCGCATGAGTGCAGTGAGTTCACCACCCACCGCAACCCTAATTTTCCACAAAGCAACAGACTCGGCATTCCCCAGCTTGGACACCAGATGTGCCCACCGCGCACTGCACCAGCATCATGCAGCAATTTTCCCTACAACAGAACACTACCCTCATCAGAACAAGTCAACATTTCCTACAAGCATCCCCTCCTCACTCACTGCGGTATACGGAAAACTGATCATACGGGGAGGAGGGAAACATCGCAGCCATCAAACAGCTCAAAATAAATATCTCATTCACACGTAATAACAGATTTCTTTATTGAGAGAGTTGGAGGACCGCAGTCTGTTGTCAGTAGCTAGTACGATATAGGCACAGAAAGTGAAATTTGATAATGGTCTGATTCAAGTTACGACAGCACCCGTATTGATCATCCTCGCTTTAAGTACCTCTGTCGCGCCCGTTAAAAGGCTGGGCCATTACAGAGAGAATACATTCAATGCCCGATAAAGATGTCACCACAAACACGCAGTGCCCCCTCCCCGTAACTGCAATACAACTTTTTGACACTTTACGACAGCGCAAGATTCATCCGCAGATAAACAACCATGTGTATCAATCAACTTCACCAACACGACAGAGACAGAGACACATATGATGACTGCTTCACAATCTCCATACGACGGTATTGTAAAACTATACAACTGATTCACGCATTTTCCGAGTTGTACTGTAAAAATTAAGTTTGGTCCAGGTGTGGTGAGATTAGCCCTACACACATAGGAGAATGCTTGGCAGTCTGCTCACCCGAAAAAACAGTCCAGCATGGCGGGGTCAGTAGACTTGGCGTCCACAAGCATGGGGGCAAAGCTGCTGACGTAATCACGCCCTCCCACACCCCATGGGGGCGTTCCAGCATGAAATTTGAATAGGCGAGTTTATAAGCATCTAACTTGAAAGCCGCGTCACACTAATTAAAAGGTGAGTGTCCACAGGAATAAGTAATTCCGGATTTTATTGTTGATCAGAGACCTGATTTCCCATGGAATGGAGATGAAAGCGGCTGTTCTTCCTTCTTATATTTATATTTGCCTTCCTCTTACAAAGGGAATATACAATTGGACTCCAGGAAAATTAGAGTTCTGAAAAAATGTACACATGTGACGACCAAATCACCCAAGAACTTCGGGCTCATCCGCCCTCCTGTGACGTCATCAAAAACTATAAAAGGAGGAAAGCGTGCACTGAAATACATCTTCCCTCAAAACTCGACACCAGGGAAGATCAGACATTAGGCCACTTTCGTGTCGCAAACCAAATTCTGCTGTTTTCCCCTTATTATTATTGATTCATTATATGTATTGGCTCAGGAAAGATATGAAGAGTTAGGGCAAGTTAGGCAAATTTAGTTAGGTGTCTGCGCTTCCGCAAGCAACCAATATGAGGAAATAGTATGTCGCTAACACTGCCAAATGGTATCCGTGTACATTAAAACTATACAACAAACAGCCGTGTAGGCGAGAATTTTTCAGGAACTTAGATCTGAAATTCCACGTTAACTGAGATCACTTATTACAGAGAGCCTATTGTACGGATTGCAGATACCTGTACACAGCCACTCGGTACGGTGTGACTCAAGCTATATTTCATAAACACCATGTTTTAGTGGTGACATTAAAACCTGGTGAATCGGACGAAGGTATAAATGGTGTTGGTCTGCTATTAGAAGCTTGATTACCATTGGTAGAAATTCCGACCGGAAAAATGGCTAAGACAAAGCAAACGAAGAGACATCAATCTGATTTACTACAGACGTGTCCACCTTCCGCATCCGCACCAGAAACATGGTCAGTCATCAACACGACTACAGCAACCATCAGTACAGCACCGGCAACACCTTCAATAACAGCACTGGCAGCACCCACAGTTTCGGCAGCAGCATCAACAGTATCCGCACCGGCAGCACCCACAGTGACCACACCGGCAGCATGCACCACCGCAACACCATCAGCATCCACGATCGGTGAGCCTATATCAGTGGTTATAACAGTGCCAATGACAGTTAGTGATCCTTTACCTAATCTTTCGGACTGTTCTGTTTCACCGACAGGTTTAATAATCGATGAGGAGAACAGCTTCATCGAGACCAGCACCATGATACCTAGCATCAGTACCACGGCGCCCACTGGAGCACTACCACATCTTTAGATCCCACCATCAGGAAATCTACCATGCTGGACAGACCGTACTTGGGGAAGCATCGCTTTGCGCGTCAACAAGACATCCGAGTGGTAGCTCGTACATCCGCAAACAACCACAGTGAAAAACCGGCACCACCGCTACCACAATCATCAGAGCATCCAGCACAAGCACCGCCGCACAGCATGTGTTAAATTTACCCACAACTTCTTCAGACACTAGTGCAGAGAACATTATTATACGCAGCAGTATACCAGCACCAGTGGATCATGCCCCTCGACCAGCTTCCTCAGATCGTGTCACCCAAACACGCTGGGGTAACTTTTGGGCATGTGCGGAAGATCGAAATATTATGTTTCTTTATTTTTGGAATCTTTTATTATTTTGCTTTTTCTTAAAATTGAAACCCCGTGCGTAGGCTGACCATGGTCATCCTACATAGCTACACAAATTGCTGCATAGCTGTGTCTCGCACAAATAAATCGCTGCGGATTCCTATGCTGTAAATACATCTTATGCGATGTAGGTATACAGCATACCACAGCGAATATGTTTTTTATTATCATGCCATCCCAGCTATTGCTGGGGCCACCTGGTAGACCTTTTCAAACCTTATTATTATACTATTTTTCTTATTCTCGCCCAGCTTGCTCCCGTGCTCTCGATCCAATTGGTTGTATCGTTTGTCACGGGTGTCAAATAGGAGGGGTGGGGTGGTGTAGCGTGGATCAGCCGGGCAAGTATGGACCATTCCAGCTTAGCTGGGTACAGGATGGCTGTTCCGGGTACATTCTAAGCACGCCCCCCGCCCCTTAGCAAGATAGTATGCGAGCATAAAGCCATATAGGAGAGGTTTCTAAAAATGACTAAGTCCATAAGATCGCATAGCGCGCATACGCATGCATCTGAACTTCCCTGACAATGCGTGTCGGCATTGGGAGAGAATGCATACTAAAATGTACCGAGTTTGTGCATGTAATCCCTTTAAATTATGTTATCCTCGTTCATGGTACCTATCAGGACCGAAATAAAACGAGGAATTCAAAACTTTAAACCGTTTTAAAATCGGTCCAGAAATGGCCGAGTTGTCCCTATTTTTCTGCTCAAAATATTGAAAACGTCATAAGCGCGTCTAAGTACTAATTGAATGGGGAGGATATTTATCATGTGATAATGTCCTTGCCCTTGCAGCTCGCACGCTGATTGGCTACAGGTCGCGCATTGATTGACTGAGCATTTTAGCTACGACATCATGAGGAGTATAAAAGGAGCAAAGAAATGAGCCTCGAGACCTACACTTCATCGAGAGAGAAGGTGGAAGGTTGTGTGACCAGAGATTTACAGGATGCCGATACCTGCCTGATGGATCCGGTTTCATCGTAGGCGCAGCGGAGCCATCTGGCTTAGAGATCTTGACATCTCTGGCCCGCAACCATCCCATCCGCATCTAATCCTTTGAATGATCTCGGGAGGATAATTCCTGGGGGCATATAAACTAATCAGAAATAAGAAGCCCTCACTTCCAACAACAACAGAGTAGCCTTCCTGCAGATGGGCCTTGCAGCCCGGATGTAAGAACTTGTAGTATGTTGAACGAGTGGTGATTCTTGGTGGACAACTCGTCAGATCTGCCGAACCATGCCGAAATGTGGTAATTAAACTCCACGCAATGTATTGTGCATGACATTTAACATTTAGACCACAGTCTAGTGGGACTTTGCCTGGTGTGCCACACCAGCTATGCGGTGCATCATGCACTGTGTACACGGAAGATGCACACGCATCATCGTTATTTAACATTTAACAGTAACCTTTCATTACTACAGGGCATCTTTCAACTTCCATTACAGTACGGAACCATTTTGCTACACTGTTTTAATTAATATGACTATCTAGTAGACATCTTCAACCGCAATCGTTCTTCTTCGCCGTCCTTGAGAGTGAGCCGCATCAAGAGTTCACCTTCGGAGATCAGCCCCGTAGCTACAGTATCGAGCCATCTCACGTTCCTCATCTGGAACGTATCATTTATTGTGATCTATGAACTTTTTCCATACCGATGACTAATAGGTACTCATCTAACTGTATTTTTATATTATTGTATTTTTACATTTATAGGTACCGACCGGTCGTCTGAGACTGCATTTTATAGTTTATCTTTTAACTGTATATATTATCCTTGTTTTGTGCTGATGGCTAACAAGCACTGCAAGGTCAGGTGACCTTAATCATTGTCAATTCTGTGATATTTAGTTATGTATATGGCAGCAGCCATCCTCGCTACTTGTTTTGTTTATTTTCTATAAAATACTACGACCGCAGTACGCTCGGCTACACTATACAGCAACAATAACACTGCATAATCTTTTCCCCCCAGCATCACTTTTTCACTGAGGTCACTGTTCAGGTTCTCATTAAGCGAACCTGACATGAGATCGACTAAACCTGGCTATTCTAGATCGATAGGATAGGGTTAGAAGTAGTTAGGAACAGTCACTGGCTAGGAGTCATTTGTGTAAGACTCTTTTCCGGATGTAGCGGATAAGTAACAGCGCACGCCGGCTAGGTGATATAAATTGGCCATATACCTTAGGGCCTGCTTATTAATATATGAGTGATTGTTTCTTCCTACGTTCCTCCAGCCTCCAGCCGTAAGGCTTATAATTGTCTGGACCTCCCTGCGACACGTTGGTGTGATCCGACTATGGAAACTATTGGGGTTTCTGAGTGGTGAAGACTAAAGTGCCGATGGTGCACGCACGCACGCACGCACGCACGCACGCACGCACGCACGCACGCACGCACGCACGCACGCACGCACCAGTATCTTCGGATACCAGTTAGCATAGTGATCCATGCCAAAGTAGAAAGCACTGCGAAAACATTATTTTATTTTTACCCGCCAGAAGTGCACTCTGGGCATATTTTAAACCTAACCCTAATAATATGTAAAATGTTAGTCTCTGAGAGCAGATCCTACATGATCTGTCCTCATCATGTCAGGTGATGGGCAGGACAGGGATCTCCCTCTAACTCTTCACAGTGACTGGGTGCGGTCTTGGAACCCAACACGCCGTCACGGGAAGTTCACTATAGTTGGATATCTATCTCTTTATCACCGTGTAAACATATATGTGCTTTTTAAATGCTTTTGTAAATGTGTCTTACCCTGGTGATGTTGTATATGGTTGCGATGTGGTCAATAACAGGATCGTCATATGATTCAGGATCTGCCACACCATGACATGTCTGCTCACTGTTTATCTGAGGGAACTGCTCCCTAGGGTGGCCATATGGAAATCGAGCATTTCCGCCAGTCAGGCATGTATTAAAAAGATAGGTAGAACATGGACCTAACAACTAAAGGTTAGTTTAGGGAATTAGCAGAAAGACTGCATAAATAAAGCAGCAACTACCAATACAGTGTCTTTAATCTACATAAGATGACGGTGTCTGAATTCTCAGGAAGTCACCCACACCATCTTCATGTAAATCAGCGTGCATCACAAGTGCATACAGTTTCACTAGGTTAACCCACATTACACACTTCGCATATGTTTGAATAAGAGAGTGGCCCTTTTTGCCAGCTCTCTTCCTCAGCTTCGGCGTTGAAGGCATTTTCAAGTGACAGAGTCCCGTGCGAGGCACTTTCCTCTCGCAATAATAATATTTTGTTAGGGGTATAACGGTTTATATTAAACCACCCAACTAATCACACTTGGACTCTCGCTTTCAGGGCTACCTTACGGATTTCGAGATCAGTGAGGTACCTCTGACGAGCCCACGTTAAAAAAGACACCAACTTAGTTTCATGTACTATATTTTCTCTCTTGTGCTAGCAAACGAGTAGCTTTGTTTGTTTTTAGTTATATCATTTTTATTAATGATGTTTAACTCCCAAATTGAGTAATGGACCGTCATACCAGTGACACGAACAGCCGGGATGAGATGGTGTGGTTCAATCTCAGTGGCAATGGTCGCACGGCCCCACTGGAGCATTATCATTCCACCGGCTCTAGAAGTCAGCCTTTGTACATTCCGGAAAGTCATGAAACGTGTCCACCAATACTATCTGACAGCCAATTACGGGAGCGTGTATCTTACGTAAGTTCGGAACGTGAGATGTTTAGACAGATCCCAGTTGAATCAGCGAGATCTGCAACACGCTAGAATTCAAAATTGCAAGAAATCTTTGATTGACCTAATGGAAGTCCGAACCTAGCGGGAGCCATCCATTTAAATCTGGTCATGACGATTTAGTCAACTATTCCAGAATTTCATGGTAACTTAGTTGAAAAACAACAATCCCACTGTAAAGTTCTATGACAAACTGGCAAAGCGAAATCCACAAACCTTCAGTGAAATAAACAAGAAGCACCTTAGCAAGGTACAGGTTAAAGAGACTGCTACACATGTGTGATGTTCTAGCACACCGATTAGATCTTCTGCCATAAACACTTTCATATGTCAATGAGTCGCTATGTAAAACCAACAAGGCAGTACTAGCCAGAGAAGCGGAGAAGAATATATCACCAGTAGAAAACATTCCAGAACCATTAACATACATCATTGACGGAATAAACTTGGTCCTGAAAATGAATTCTAGCAACATGATATTTGCACATTTGGCAGAAAATGTTTTGTCCCTGCTGTCGCATGAGGCTACATGCGGTCAGATGACTGATGTTATATTTTATGTCTATTTATCATCATCAAAGACACTAAATGTAATCGAGGATCAAGCATTGGTCTCCAGTTTAAAAGCATTGTACCGGACGATACTATCCAGCAATGGAGGGAATATCTCTGTAGCTCTCAGAACACGACTAGTTTCGTCAGATTCTTGGTCGAGCAGTGGAAGCAGTCAAAACATAGGGGACAAACTGCATGACAAAGAGCTATAATTGACCTGTGAGAATGTGGGTTACTATATCACTCACGATCACTGGAGGAGATCAAAGAGCTAAGATGTGTGAATGAGGAACCCGGCTCACACATGCTCATACATGCATCAATGTCTGGTTAGAGATGTATTGTGATTTTTCCTGATGATACTGATGTCCTCATTATATGTCTTTGCTTCAAGAAAGATATATCCAGCTCTGTACACAAGTAATGTGGGACCCAAACCCGGAAGAGGTTCATTGGCATTGAAAAACTTGCTAAATAGTTGGTTGCTATCGTATATAGTGCTCGCGTTGGTACAACCAGATTTATGGGTTTTGATATTATTAGTACTTTAGCTCAAGGCTTTGAAACGCATGAAAGCAGAACAAGACGTTCAGAATTCCTTCAGCCACCTGGGGGACTCTTAGGATGTCTTCACAGAACTTTTTGCAAGTTGCAATAATTCGCTTACCACATTATGCACCTTCCACAAACACTTGTAAAGCTAACCAACTTCGTTATCAACTCTTCTGTGCCAACTGAGTAGAGATGGAACCTAATCTATTCGCACGATATGGAGACAGCCTGTTCATTCATGAGTGATGTTCTTCGAATAAATTACCACGTTACGATCTGGAAGCATTACATTAATGCCAACTATTTGTACCTAGTCCAATCGGATGTGATGGTGCACTGATAATGAAAACAAACTAACCATTGAGAGATACGTGATCTACTGGTGCCTAATGCTGTTTTGGAACTGATATAGGCAACGTATTTACAGTACTTTATGTGGACATATTCAATCGCCAGTCTAGTGTAGTGATATATGGACTTTATTGATGTTCCCCAAATTTCACAACAATATAACAAAACTGGTTTAATAAGACAAGTAAATAATTTGAAACTAACTCATAGTCTCCAAACTAATATCTCTTTGTTACCAATTCGATTACGTAATCAAATAAAGTCTCAGATTAATATAGCCAATAGTTACACAGGTTTACTTCTGCTAAAATTATATACGCTTGCGTCTGTACAATTTCTCTTCAAATTATCAAAGGAAAATTTACTCACATTTGGAGGCTATATGCTATATATGCTGCTGATCATCTGCGTCGGCCAGCCTGAACATTCGCAGTTGAATTAGACTGAACTCACGTCGCCGGAGGTCGGAACAACGCCATCCATAGTGACAGTATGGGCATTTCCCTTCTACGCTTATTAGATTTCTGTGGTTGCCTATGACCATAGAGTTAAATAGCATAGAGGGGGCCATGGCCCTCTCATTGGTGGAATTTCAGTTCAGTACTTTATTATAGTCTCCAAAATAGTATGTTTTTGCTGCTATCTCTTGCTCTCTAGAATTGCCTATAGGCGCGGCCATTTCGCTCAGGGGATTGTGGGGCTGTGTCTCGTGAGATCTCCATCGATACGAGACCTAACAATTCCCGGCGCAGAGACACGGCTCTATTTTTAGATTGCTGGATATCTCATAATTATTATCTTCATGCGCGTGATTCATGGCGAGTTCTCTTATTTGTTCTGGTCCGACTGCAATAGAGTTGCGCGACGATGACCGCTTAATTATTTTAATAAACAGCCAACGGAACTCCAAATAACTACTCTAAAATAAGTACTCTTCTTTTGCTGGAGGACTACGTACAAAACATGTTTATCATTCCTTCTGCAGACGAAAGTACTCACGCATATGTCCACTTTAGCACTCTATCAAACTGACCACAAATTGCTTCTTGCTGTGATCGTGAGAAATGTCCATTTGCATTAGCTACACGCCGGAGAACTTGTTTTGAAAGTTTACCACTGGAATGGCTGGTTGGAATTGGAAATCTGGGAATTCATTATTCAGTGTATATATACATCGATTCCAACACGCCAAAAAGGGGTGGAGCTTAGCTAGAATTGGGCGTGGCATACCTAGAAATGGATCTCTTTATTGAAATTGTCATGAGCAAATTGAGCATTACATGGCTAATGCCACATGGTAATGTGTGGCCCACACAATATGGACCATTTGTATTAAGAGACCACCCATATTTATAGGTAACATATTTTAACAAGGCCATTCATAGATTGTTGCCCTGAATACAATATACTCGTCCTCTGACAGAGGGAGGATAATTAATAACACTTGCTAATGGGCATTTTCATGTTGTATATCCATCATATTACGTCATATGATGTCATAATCAACGACTTGACGGATATGATGACGTCATAATCATGACGTCATGACTGACTCGATTTAGTCCGTCTTAAACGCTTAATAGTCTGACACGTTGTACGAATTGTATGTCTTTGCTATTTACAAAACATGCTGGTGAAGAGTTTGAAACTAATTTGACTGGGCGATGTTATTGCCACAAGCAGCAACAGCACCCATTCAAATTGGTTTCAAAATAGTCAACACCTTACCTGTATAGTTTTCTGGAAATTGATAGTCAAGAAGCTCAGAGATCCATCGATACCAACATAAGCGCGGTATTAATGTATTAATAAACCATCCGGATTCAGTGACCGATTGACTAACGTTAGGCCTATGGAAGTCATTTCAAGCAACCACCACCAAGATGTGACTTACTTGGGCACAATTGTGTGTTTTTCTAACAAAATCCTTTAGAATGTTTAACACCGAAATTTCAATATCTCAGATAAAGACAACTATACGAATATCTTTTTAATACTTTGACTGGTAGCCCATCCCACCCTACCCACCTACTTGTTGCTATCATAGACCTGTATTAAGTATTGCAACAACAACGACTGCCCATGTAAGCCTATCATCTTCTCTTAATGTATTTTAACCCTTTCATAAGGAAATTATGAGGACGACGATGATGTACCATGTCTGTTTAAACTTTCCCATATTGTATTATAGTATGATTCACATTCGTTGCATTCGAGATAGGGTAAAAAATTACAGCCTTATTACAGATAGGCTTGAGGCGTACTATGTGTGTGGTAAATTTCAACAGAAAAACATGCATAATAATATTGTAGAGGGCGAACAAGTAGACAGAGTTCGCTAACAATAATGGATCCATCTACAAATAAAGGCTTGGCTTCTTTGAAACTACACCTCTAATGTAACAAGTACGCATAATGATGCAAGACATCAATGGTAAATAGCGTGGCTATTATAATTCAGGTTGAGTTTCAAATTCATTTTTATATATAATATACAATTTGCAGTAGCACAACAGGTTGTCCTCCAAAGACAGTGACTATATCTAGCCCTTGGACACCTACATAGAGCAAAAAATAGACCTTGGACCCCTACATAGAACAAAAAATAAATTATACATGTTAAATATAATATAAAATATAGGAAGATGTGAGCTTCAAGTTAAGTTCAATGTACTATAAAGATATAGTCATTAGACATGTGATGAATTGACACTATATTTGCAGGACAGAGGGAAATGTATCTATCTTGTTATATTAACATTCAATATTACATAGGTTCTGACTATCATTTACAGTTTCTTACCTTTCCCATGTAGTGCTGATGGAGGTTGTGATTGTAATAATGATAGTTTCTTGGTAGTGCCATACTTTTAAGATGGTTGTAATGGCATCGGCCTTGGATACGATTAGCTATGGGCTGTAGGAAGAAGCGGATTATATTTTGGGGCAGTCCGTCCATCTTTCCATCCATCTTGTTGACCATTTGCATAAATTATGGGGTTTTTTGTTTGATAATTCAGATTCTATCTGGAGTTAAATAATAGGATATATAGAAAGATTTTCACATTATTGCAAGAAATATTTGATGATAGAATCGTCCAATATCAAGTGATTTCTAGATGGTATTATGTTCGAAAGCCTGGTTACAAACCGAGTACAGAGATTCTGATACTGAGTCTATAGTAAATTATTAGTATTTGAAAACTGCAAGTTGCGATTAAATTGCATATTTCGAAATTACAATATAGTACAATTTTTTAAACTCTATTCTTTATTAGTGCATTCATATATATCTATGTAAACATATTGGTGAAATTCTGGAACCAAACATATTACAAGCAATATACCAGGACTTATCGGCATCTATCCGAATGTGGCTAATGTGAACCAACTGTCTTTGAATGGGGGTGGACATATTGCGAATAAGTAACTTCATGGACATATCTGATCATTATGATATTATTTGATGGTAGAATCATGCAATATTTCGCACAGCAGTAGTACATAATAATGCATATTGAGTTCTGCATGGCTAGATGTTCGAAAACTGGTTACAAACAGAGTACATAGATATCAGTATGTAAATTATTGGCATCTGACAACTTTTAGTCGCTACTAAGTTGCGTATTATAAAATTATTTTACGGTGGAATTTTTCTTAATCGATATTATGTTAGCATATTTATAGATCTACCTGACATTTTGGGGCCAAACTTATTACAGACAGTAGGCTACCGAAAACCATGGATCTGCCAAAACTTGTGCAGATTTTTGCCATGGAATTGTGTGCTATGAAATTACTTCATGGTAGAAATTTTTAAGCTTGATACTTTGTTAGCGTATTCATATACCGATCTGACCATATGTATGAATTTCGAACCGAATATGGGCCAAACTTATTGCAGACAGTATGGTACTGAAAATCACTGATCTGCCAAGATTTAACCGAATTTTCGGTATGGAATTGCAGACTATGGAATTATTTCATTGTAGAATTTGTTTTAATTATGATTATAGCTAGCAATGATATGATATCATATTGTTTACAGCTGAAAGTAATTTAGGCTAAATTATACTTTTTAAACTCAAGTTTATGTGGGTGAAAATCTGGGGCCGAGCATAACCTACAGACAATAGGGCAGTGAAGACTGTGAATTGGCTAAAATGTCTGCCAATTTTCGGTATGAAATCGTGTACAACGAATTAAATTACTTCATGGTAAACATTTTTAAAACCTAATACTTTGTTAGCATATTCAGATACCTATCTAACCATATTAGTGGAGTTTTTGGGCCGACCACATTGCAGGCATTACTAACTTGGCACATACATACCCTTTCTGTTGATTTATGTATCTAACCACCCGTTACAATGTTATTGACAGCCGTTTTGACTGGAAATTCGGAGCATCAGTTGTCTATACATAGTGCTAAATAATTGTATGCATGGATCTTTTCCCAGTGAAGGATTAAGGACAATAAATTACTAATGAAAATCACACGGTTTAGCGAATTTTGTCTGATTTTTCACGATCTACAATATTATTATACATGTTTTGCTGTTAAAATTTACCAAACAAATAGTGACTAGTAAAATGCATCCACGACATTAAAATCTTTGCCCCTACGCCCTATGAGACACAACAATGGAAATTTATACACTATCTCGAATGTTCAGCCCATGTTTTATGCTATAATACATAAGGGAAATGAAACAGACACAGTACCTGGTATTGTCGTCATAATATATTAGACCCTTACTGTCTAAATTTGGTGAAGAATGTTAAAATATTTAGATATTAAATATTCATTTGCAGACCAAGAGAAGACTGTTTTTTTGCGTATTTGCCACTGACATCTGGAATGACTGTCTCGAGACTCATTCCAGTCGTAAATTATCAAGAACTGTCCCTCATGGCATGCAATTTGACATTACTCAAGATCACTGTAGGGGCCGGTTTGACCAGCTATGCCATGAGGCGGTTAAAATACAATAAGAGATGATGATAGGCCTATATTCATAGCTGTCGTCATTGTGATTTACATATTTTCAAACGTGACTTCCCAGAATCCCATTTCCAAGGTAACTATAGAGGTGAGCTGTTGAATATTTTAAAACTAATTTAACTAGATGCTGCCGGTGCTTATAGCAGCAGCACAGTTAAATTAGTTTCAAAATATTCAACAGAATGTTTATTAATTAGTAAAGACATACAATTTGCACAGCTTACAGACTTTTCAACGTTCCTGATAGCCATAACTACGTCATTCATTACGTACTTTGACTGTGACATCAGCCTACATGTGACATAATTGATTATGACGTCAACACTTACGTGACAGGTTGGATAACTTATAACTTCTTTCCATAAGAGAACAGGTCCATTGGCATTGGGTCTACATGCGTCTGGCAGGGCAAAGCTAACTATGTGAATGCTCTTGCTAAAATATGTGGTCACTTATTACAAGTGGGTGGACCACACATTACTAAGTGGTATTGGCCGTTTAATGATCAAATTTGCTCATGACAATTTCAAAGATGGGGGCAATTTCTAGCTAAGCTCTGTCCGTTCTTTCGGCGTGTTGGAATCAATTTATATACTTTGATTCACGACTTGCCAGCCTCCCAATTTCAAGGTAACTATACAGGTAAGGTGTTGAATATCCTGAAACTAATTTGACTGGGTGCTTTTGCTGCCTATGGTCGTAACAGTGCCCGGTCAAAGTGTCCTGCTCAAATTAATTTTAAAATATTCAACAGAATGTTGAGTAAAATGTAAAGACATACAATTTGTACAGTTGGCGGACTATTCAATATTCACGATGGAGCTAGAGACGTCATTCACTAAGCATTTTGACAATGACGCCTGAGAAGTTTTTATAGGACGCAACTGATAATAATAAAAACATACAAAACCCAGGAAAATTAGCTTCAGATTTTCAACAAAATGTTGATTGAATTGTAAGGCCATACAATTCGTACACTGCCCAGTCAAATTAGTATCAACATAGTCAACAAAATGGTGAATATTGTTTGTATGCCCACATGTTGGATCTGTCAATAAAGATTGTTTGCTTGCTTAGTTTTTTAACGCACTGGCAACGCGATGACTTCAATTTCTGTGCTAACCTCGCCTACGGAGTGCACCCGTTAGTTTACTTTGTTGATCATCATTTCCCCGGTCGGGGATCGAACCATCATCCTGCAATTCCGCATAGCATCAGCAATGCAGACATCTTTCCGCTGGACCACCACACCAAGACAAGAATCGGATATACTGATACACTGCCAAATTCATATGAGACTATCTTTTGAATGCACACCGTATGGTGTATTCTATGCCCTCACCTGTTCTCCATCACGATACTGGCAGTAGTTGAGATTGATTGATTGATTGATTGATTGATTGATTGATTGATTGATTGATTGATTGATTGATTGATTAAATCCCGGGGAATAAATCGTAAAGAGATAAAATTTGTCTACTTGATGGACTATTCAATGTTCCTGATGAAGCTATTTACATCATTCATCACGTATTTTGATTGTGACGTCATCCTACATATGTCGTAAATAATTATGACGTCATATGCTTGGGTGACAGATCAGATACATCCATTATCATAGAGATATCCTATGCACATTTGCAGGCCAAGAGACCGCTGTTTTTGTCACTTTACCATTGGAATGATAGGCTCAGTTATCGAGTTATTTTCAAAAATGCCTACCTGTTAGGTGTAAATGGTAGTTTCTCAAGATTACTACAGAAGCCATTTTGGCCAGTTTGATCGGGATGAGTGTTGAAGTGGAGATTAAGAGATGTACGCGTGTACAGTGGGACAGTTCACAATACTATTTTATTTCTGATGCAAATGTACAGTCAGCAATTAGCCCAGGTCACCAGCTAGTAGTACACGTAGACCCAATAGTGAGGGTATGCGTTTAATGTGCACGAGAAATCTAGACAATATATCCTAAATCTACGATTCCAATCTAAATAGAGGCGCTCTCGTTAATATATTATATATATATATATATATATATATATATATATATATATATATATATATATATATATATATATATATATATATATATATATATATCGCGCTCGTTAGTGTTAGGAGAGCTGGCGAGAACGTGAATGACCACAATCCTCAGTGAAAAATGGCAGCGCCGGCAAGAAACTGGAAAGGTCCATTATGCATCCGTGGCGTACTTGTCTAAGTCATTCATGGCGTCATGATGATGTCAATGATTATGATGTCATTCAACACGCCACGTAGTTGATTATGACGTCATGTGATGGATGGATAATATGGAATGGTCCATTTTCCAGTCTTAGCTATGCCCCGCTCACCTCTAGCTAAGCTCCACCCACACTTCGCAGTGTTGGGATCGATCGATCCCCGCGAATACCCTGACTATCACTTTGCTGAAATCTATACAGGTAAGGCGCTGAGTATTTTGTAACTAATTTGACTGGGTGATGTTGCTGTCTATGGCAACAACAGCGCCCAGTCAAATTAGTTTCAAAATATTCAACAGACTATGTATTAAATAGTAGACATGCAATTCTTACAACAACCCATAGTCCGTTTTCAATGGACCTTTCCAATTGTATCCTTCTATTATATGACGTCATATGACATCATAGCCAACTAAGTGACGTGCATGCTGACATCATAATCATTACCTCATGAATGATTCTATTTGGCCCGTCTTTAACTCTTAATCGTCCAACACGTTGTAAGAATTGTATGTCTGCTATTTAATAAACATGCTGTTTAATATTTTGAAACTAATTTGACTGGGCGCTGTTGATTATAACGGCAAGGCTCTACAATATCTGACCACTCTTGCTAAAATATGTGCTCACTTATTACAAGTGATTCGACTACTTAGGCTGCGTTATAAGCTCATAAATAAGTTAATAAACTTAGAAAACATAAACAGAAATTATGTCGTGTTTTGCAAACATGTTAATTTATTCTTTAGATGTTCTATATCATCGAGTTGGCGGTTTTACAGTACAGCTCATACATGTAAATAAGGCACTATATTTACAAAGAAAAACAGAAATTCTACCTTGCTAAGAAAACGGGTTAATTTGTTTTTGAGGTTTTCTATACCAAACGGTGTCAGGTTTCAGGGAATCTGGGAGATAAAAACCTCTAACCATTATCTTTCTGCTTTCAAAGACTAAGTCTAGTTGTTTCACGGTCAGTACAAGAAAGATTTGTGTAGATTATGTAAACAATAATGCTGAAAGTTGTCTACATGTGTGCAGCAAATGTTTATGGCAGTAGTTTCCATAGTTATCATATGTACATGTTTGGAATTTCAGCAATGTATGCGTTAGGTTTAACGCATTTCTGTAATTCTTAACGCCTCTCCGTATTACCGTATTTCCCCTATTTATTTTTACCGTAGATTTGTAGTTCCGTATTTTGCATGCTATTAAAGCAGAATTTCTATTCCAATTAACCAAAAAAAATTTACTGAGTTTTGGAGGTTATATACATATCTGATCGTCTGCATCAGATGTCAGTCAGTCAGTGAAGATCCTGCGGTAGAGACATCTATCCCATTCCCCCATAGTGAGCGTATGCGTATGCGCTATCTAGCCAATATATATCCTAAATCTATGGCTCCAACTAAAATTAGAGGTGGGCTTCATTTATCTCTCTAGTTAGCTGTTGGAAACCACAATCCTTTGTGCAAAATGGCCGCGCCTATACGTAATTCTAGACACAACCCGAATATAAGCGTAGCCGTGAGCGGCCACGCGATGCCCGCTCATCTTCTTACGTTATCACAATGACTAGACTGTTACACAGACTCAACTTCGGATACCAGACAGACCGGGACCCAGTCTATCTCCGTAGCGTACTGTAAATGCAACACTGTGGATCGTGAAATCACTACGTCAATGGCTACTCAATAGGCCCCTACATACGAGATACATTTCTCGATCTCGTATCGAAAGAGAACTCGCGGGATACGAATGAATAATGGATGTGTGATTATCAGTAGTATCCTTTTGGCTTTAATCCATCTGTGGGAATAAATCCATGTAGGGTCAATGCAATTATGTAACAGTATTAATAGACTACCAATGTTCCAAATTTCCAGTCAAAACTACTGTCAGTAATATTGTAGCAGATTGTTGAATCCAGAAATCAACCTAAAGTGTATGCCTATGCATGTGCTAAGTTAAGAACGTCTACAGGAAATTCGGCCCCAGAATTTCAACCATATAGTTAGATAGGTATATCAATACGCTAGTGAAGTAATGGATTGAGGTTAAAATTTTTTTTACCATATAGGAAATTCGTAGTGCACAATTTCATACCGAAAATTTGCTAAATCTCCGGTGATTCACATTTTTCAGTGCCCTATTGTCTGTAGTATGTTTAGCCCCATAATTGCACCTACATAGACTTTAGCCTTAATATACTGGGTATATTCCGAATCTAACAAATTCTAGATGAAATAATTTTATTAGGCAAAAATTGGCTTAAATGTTGGGGTTTTTCATGCTTTTCGGTGCCCTACTGCCTGTATGTAATATGGTCGGCTCCAGAACTTCGCTCACATAGACGTGGAGGGATTTGAATACGATAATTATATTGGGAATTTAAAAAAACTCGACCATGAAATAATTTCGTAGTATGCGATTTCATCGCTTAAATTCGTTCCAATTTTGGCAAATCTGCGGGTTTTCAATGTCCTACTATTACCTGTCTGCAATAGGCTTGGCCACGTAATTTCACCGATATGGTTAGATAGCGATAGGAACACAAGAATCTTGAGTTTTCTACCTCGTAGTAATTTCGTAATATTCAATTTAGTAGCCACGGACAGTTGTCAAATGCCAACAATTTACTATATTCGGTATCAGAATGTCTGTTCTCGATTTGTAATAATTTCTTTTATATATGAATGTATATAACTCAATATGAGCTAGTGCTTTTGCACAATTCTACCATCCAGTAATCTCATCGTAGGTAGTTACATATTCGCCGTATGGCCCCATTGTAATATGGTTGGTTCACATTCACCACATTTCGATAAATGTCGGTATGTCCTGGCATATCGCTCATAATGGGTTCGGCCCCAGAATGTCACCCATATGTTTAAATAGGTATAGGCATACACTTACGGAGTAGTGAGATCTAACACTATCTACCATGAAATAATTTCGGCTCAAATTTAGGCCGATTCATGTTTTCGTTGCACCCAGTCAAATTAGTTTCAAAATAGTCATCAGCTTAGTCTGGGAATTCATTATTCAGCATATATATATATATATATATATATATATATATATATATATATATATATATATATATATATATCGATTCCAACACGCCAAAAAGGGGTGGAGCTTAGCTAGAAATAGGCGTGGCATACCTAGAAATGGATCCCTCTATTGAATTGGCATGAGCGAATTGAGCATTACAGAGCTAATACCACTTGTTAATGCGTGGTCCACACTATATGGACCACTTGTATTAAGAGAGCACCTGTATTTCTAGGTCACATATTTTAACAAGGCCAATCATAGATTGTAGACCCTTGCCATCCCGAACGCACGTAGACCCGAATACAATACACTCATCCTCTGACTGAGTGAGGGTAATTAATACAACTTGCTAATGGGCCTTTTCAGGTTGTCTATCCATCATATTACGTCATATGACGTCGTAATTAATTAAGTGATGTGTAGGATAACGTCATAATAATGACGTCATGACTGATTCGATTTAGTCCATCTTAAATGCTTAATAATCTGTCACGTTGTACGAATTGTATGTTTTTGTTATTTAATAAAAATTCGGCTGAATATTTTGAAAGTAATTTGACTGGCGCTGTTGCTGCCATAGGCAGCAACAGGACCCAGCCAATTTAGTGTCAAAATATTCCACGGCTTACCTCTATAGTTTTCTTGAAATTTATCGTCTAGAAGTTCAGAAATCCATCGATCCCAACTCGAGAGTGGTATGGGTGGAGTTTAGCTAGAGATGGGTGGGGCATAGCTAAACTGGAAAGGTTCATTGTATTAATAAACCACCACAGTTTTCGATGCCTTATTGTCTAGTATGTCCAGCCCCATAATTTACCCCACATAGACTTGAGCTTTAATAAGCTAGTTATATTCCGAATCTAACAAATTCGAGATGAAGTAATTTTAATACGCAAGATTTAGCTTAAATTATGGCGTATTCGTGGTTTTCGGTGCCCTACTTTCCGTAATATGGTCGGTTCCAGAACTTCGCTCACATAGACGTATATGAGTTTGAATATGCTAGTTACATTGGGAATTTAAAAGAATTCTAACGTGAAGTATTTTCGTAGTATGCGATTTCATTGCATAAATTTGTTCCAATGTTGGCAGATCTGCTGTTTTCAATACCCTACCGTATGCAATACGTGTGACTACATAATTTCACTCATATGGTTAGATAGGGATATGAATACGCTAATGAATCTTGAGATTTCTACCATGTAGTAATTTCGTAATATTCAATTTAGTAGCCACGGACAGTTGTCAAATGCCAACAATTTACTATATTCAGTATTAGAATTTCAGTTCTCGGTTTGTAATCATTTTTTACATAAAGCTGTATATAACTGAATATGTACTACTGCTTTTGCACGATTCTACCATCAAGTAATTTGGTAATATGTAGTTACATATTCGCCATATGGCCCCATTGTAATATGGTTGGTTCACATTCACCACATTCAGATAGGTGTCAATATGTCCTGACATATCGCTCATAATGGGTTCGGCACAGAATATCACCCATATGTTTAGATAGGTATAGGCATAAGCTTACGATGTAGTGAGATTTAAAAATTTTGTAACGTAAATAAGCTCAAACTTAGGATAATTCATGGTTTTCATTGCAATACGTTCACCCCCAGAATTTCACCCACAAATACTTATAGGAAATATGCTAATTGTAGTCCGAATTGAAAAAAATTCTACGGGAACGTAATTTCATAGTATACAATTCCATACCGAAAATTGGCGCAAATTCTGTCAGATTAACAATTTTCTGTACCACACTGTTTGCAATAGGTTCGACCCAAGAAGTTCACCGATATGGTTAGATACGTATATGAATATGCTAATAAAGTATCAAAGGTTTAAAAAATGTTTACTATACAGTAGTTTCGTCATATGCAATTTAGTAATGGCATACCATTGTCAAATTCAATAATGTACTATATTCGGTACCAGAATATCTCTACATGCCTTGTAGCCAGTCTTCGAACATAAAGCCATGTAGAACTCACTATGTTCTCGTGCTGTGCAAAATATTGTAATAATTCTACCACCAAATAGTAATGTGAAAATATTTCTATATACCCCATTTTATTAGCCGCGTGTACTGTTAGAACCTGACTTATCAGGCTAATACCCTAACATTTGTATATATGGTCAACAAGATTGGCATCATTACAACGGTTGAGGCCGATTTTGGCCTTTTTGTCGAGCAAAAATATATGATTTAATAGTTTGTCACTGTCTCCAGTAAAGATATCGTTTAATAGGTGACATAGATACGATAGCCAAATGAAACAGATCACGATGCCGTGGCTGTTTCCCACTAAGTCTTCAGTCAGAAAGTTTTCTACTATATCATTTTCGTTGGAGAAAACTAGGTTCACGGTATTGGTTCTACCCTGGCCACTTAACTTTGTTGAAAAGGTTATCTGTCGGTACAGATCGGGATCCTGTATTGCATCAAAAATATACTTGCTTTGTGCATTTCACTAGCATCGCAGTGTATATTTCACCAATATATTTCCGGGTAATAAGCTCTTCACGTCTGTTTAAGAAGGTATCAAGATTTAGGTTAAAACTATTCTTTACAGTCTTCTTTAATATGTTTGAATGGGTGTCAGGGTCTGTACTGCTTCTTGCGCCGATTGTCTACTGACTGGGTTGCCAGCTGTGCTGATTTCCTTATCTTTACAAGTTGTTGATACCCAATGACCCAAATTTGATCTGTTACTCTCTGTTGATGCAGTAGTGCAATTTTTTCATCACTGACTGCTCTTGATTTTGTCTGTTCCTCTCTCTCTCTCTCTCTCTCTCTCTCTCTCTCTCTCTCTCTCTCTCTCTCTCTCTCTCTCTCTCTCTCTCTGTTAAGGGGTTTGGCCTGGAGAAAAAGGATGGATGGAAAAATTGTTGGACCGATCAAAAATATAAGCTGCTTTTCCTAGGCCATAGCTAATACTGCCTTCTTTTGTGGTATTGTCCGCCTATATTTTTGTCATGAGTGGCTTGTATGCCTTTATATAACTTCGTTTTTTCATGAAACAGTTGAGTTTATTCTCAGAATTATAATAACCTCCGGGCACGCTATTTACCATTGATGCCTTGCATCAATATGTGTACTTCGTAGTCGAATAAAGTGACGAATTAATATAGCCAATGCAATTACTAAAAGATAATTTATTCTTTTTTGGAGGCTATATTTAAACCCGGTCTTTTGCGTCAGCCCGTCAAACATGAGCAGTTGCATTTTAGCAAACTCATGTCGCCGGCGGTCGGGACAACTGCCCTTAGAGTGAAGATATGCGCACTTTCCGCATACCCTTAGGCCTAGAAAATCTAAATCACTCATGCGCGACTATTTACTGACTAATGGGGGTTTTAATGCGACATTAACCCTTTTAACCTTGTGCGTCTGTACCCCATGTTGGGAGTGATTATACAGAGGGGCGCCGGAAGCACGGGGGCAGCGAGGGGGGGGGGGGGCCTTGCTGGGGCATGTGGGCAGCGGGGGCATGTGTACCCTTCACCCATTGCTATGAAAAAACCCCAACTAGTTTAGAACTTTAAAAATGATTTTTTGAATATTCAGAGCAGACTGAGCAGTTGTATTAAGGTTCGGTTGTAACGTGTTTTCGCATTCACCCCATAACGTAATATGGGAGTGCTTATAGGCTGGAGATATATTTTTTCTTGCATAAAATGGTTCTACAACAGAGAAAAATGCAAACACCTTTGTCTCCCCGAAAGTTGATACATGTAGGCAAATGCCCTGCCACCATTCCTCCACCCTGGCTATCACTTTCTACTCAAGAGTCTAATAGCGACGTGGAATTACTATGTGTACCCAGGTTTTCAGTTTCAACTCACAAGTTTAATGGTGAAGCTCACTGGGTCCTGGTTTCCATTTTCAACTCATAACGCTATAAGTTGCTATTTATGTAGTCGTAGTTACATGTCACATATTGACTAATTTATTATTGATGTGTTTTATCTTCAAATCTTAACACGTTTCATGCATCTTTGCAAGTAAAGGTAAGATACGAATATGACATAATAGTGTCTCTCTTTCCATTAATGCATTCGTGGGCACAATAGAATTTATGTGGGATGATGGGAGGCTGGGCGTAGCCATGTGCATGGTAACATTACAATAAGGGATACTCCCGGTGATGTTCGTGGAATTGTAGAATTGGCAACAACTCTCAAAATCACAGTTTAATTGATGCGTAATGCGTATACTGTATGCAAAGATAGAAATGATTTGCATAAACGTGGCCGTAATACTGGCTCGATGTCGGTGGGGGCAGTTGAGGAACGGGTCTAAGATGTATTGTCCCCCTCCTACAGAGTGGGAGGAGGGTGTGGTCATTGGGGTGGTGGGGTGGGTGTGTGTGTGTGTGTGTGTGTGTGTGTGTGTGTGTGTGTGTGTGTGTGTGTGTGTGTGTGTGTGTGTGTGTGTGTGTGTGTGTGTGTGTGTGTGTGTGTGTGTGTGCTCACTCGGACGAATGTGAACATTAGATGCGCATAGAAGTCATCTCCTGCATTGTGATTAATAAATATCACCCTCTTGGACTTTTGAATACTGTACTTTTTGTATGACTATGAGCAACCCCCCCCCCCCCCCGCCCCGCCCCCCCCCCCCCCACCCCACCCCACCCACCTTATCAACTCGTACGGTCGTGATACACACGTTTAGCCACGTCAAGCTTTTTTAGTTCAAGCTATACGCGATGATACCACCGCCCACACGAAAACAAAATAAGACATTTGAAGGCCTCCTAGCCCTTCTTTGATTACTCTGGGCCTGGGCCAGATGACCCTCCGACAACGCAGCGTCAACATGGCTATGTAAGATGCTGCGAAATCACTCATTCCATACACGCTAGCTGTTGAATAGTTTGTTACTAATTTGACGTGGCGGCATTACTGTCTCAGGCAACAGCAGCGTCCAATAAATGTGTTTTCCATCGGCACGAAGTGGAGATTGAAAACAATGTTTTGCAGGCACTGAATATGCATAGTCTGTGGTGTAGGTGTGTTTTAGATAGTAACAGTTAGATTGGCAGGTTGGAGAGAGAGAGAGAGAGAGAGTGAGAGAGAGAGCATGTGGCTGACTGGGGTCATCCAGCGTGATGCTGTACTGTGTGCCATTCTAGGCTCGCAGCTTGTTACTCGACGAACGTGTTCTGTTTGTTTTTTAATGTCATTAATTAAGCAAATTAACAAAGAAACATAAACTTGAAATAATGGATACAGCCATGAATTAGGGCAAAACATTAGAAATCAGAATATGTGCATTTAATCAATTGTCAGATCAATTGTGTGATTAGCGATATATAACTTTAAAATCAATGTCTTCATGTAGTAGTGCATAAATAACTACCTGGTGTAGCTTTAATCTCTCGAGCCAAGCCTGTACAGCAATATAGTTGAGTTTCTCTATCGATGGGAGAACACGTTTCCCAAAGTGTTTTTTGGCCCTCATAAAGGTCGGTTTTTTATCTTTGTGGTTTTTCGTGTCGCGCTGCAAGTTGTTCACAAAAGTGTTTTTTTTTTATCTTTGTGGTTTTTCGTGTCGCGCTACAAGTTGTTCACCAGGAAGTTCAAAGACTTTTCAGCTCTCAATATTGTTAGTTAATATTGTTAACTCACTACCATTATCATCTATGTGCATGTTTCTGTTCGTCAATTAAATGGCTGCCCATGCCTACCTCCTCTATGTGCAGGTTTCTGTTCGTCAATTAAATGGCTGCCCACACCTACCTCCTGAATAAAGGCTGTGCTTGTTATGCATGGGTGGAGGTAAAACTATTAGTTTTTAAACGTTGCCAGAATATTTAACACACCCTGAAGAATTTACTATATTTAGTAATTAACTTATCTTATGTCGGTCATCCGTCATATTGTAGATTTGGGATTGTCTTGTGGGAAGTCATGACCCCGCTAGATGTCTTATATTTGCGAGTAAGTCCTAAGAGAAATTTATGATTTGAAAATACCAGGTGAGCTAATGGACCGGTTGACTTTATATCTCAATATTTAGTTTATTATTATTACATCAGCTAGTGCTGATGATGTTCAGTTTCTAGTAAATGGATGGTGTGGGAATGTAGCACACTCAGGATTGTTGGAAAAGGTTTTATCGTCAAATTGAAATAGTCGAATTGATTGGAATGAGTCCCACGGTTCTGAGTTGATGTGTATCTGGAAATAGTTTAGATGAAAGTTGTTGCTGTTCAGTCGGCATACACTTTTATGATATTCAGCAGTCGGTTGGATCGATAGTTTGGAAAATAATCAAGGTATAAGAATCACTGGAATCGAACGTGACAAAGAGACGTAGTTGATGACGTTAGGCATTCTGATTCTCATACGAGAATAGAACAACACCAGCTGGCAATGAGATCATACAGCTCATGTGCCTATTAACTCTAGTATCCTACAGGCTTATCCATCAATAGGCAATGGACAGGACATGGACATGGTAGCGTCCTGTAGGAATTAATAACATAATCGAAATTTGTATATCAACTATATGTCAATCATACAATGGCATGCAACAACAACACATTCCGTAATGTTGTTAGTTAGCTTACAGATCGCATCAAATCAGAACCAGCTACCGCCGCTTTGTCTATGTGAGGCATCATCTCCATAGAAGAATAGTACAGAGTTTGATTGGTCAGGCTGACGTCACGATCAATGAGCGTCGATCAAACTCTGTAGCAAAGAATTAAATAGAATAGGTTACCGATCCAACAACGAAATATAGGGATTGTTGATTGGTCAGAACGACCAATGTTTATTAGGTAGAAACTTCTAGGAAGAAATAAGCAGAAGTTGATTGGTGGACTGGTGGTCCAGGCCAATCAAGCTGTGCTTATAGCATACCTAGAAGAGTCATTTAACGGATTCAGGGAGAATCTAATTATTATGATAGTTATAGAACTTGGCTAGAGGGCCAAGATAAGTTGTATATAAGTCAGGATTTCAGACTTAGAAATTATTCAGTTAATCACATGCCATTATGTTAATTTGTTTCTTCTCAGTTGATAGTATTATCATTCAGTTTCATCATAATATTTTTTATTTTTAAATTGTCCTGATTTCTAATTTTGAGATTTTATTTTACAGACTGCCCTCCAGCCCCACCCCACCACCTTGAGAAATAAAGTAATTCCCCCTCCCACCCCTTCCTCAACACCGCATACAACATAGACACTAGCCAACTACAATACATTAGGAAACATCAGGCAACACACTCCCAGCAACAACTTAATTTTTCGACTTATTTCAGTTTTCATTTATTTAGAGCAACCCTTCGGGGAAGCAACGCAACCCTTCGGGGGAGCACCTCTAAGAGTGTGTCATGGCCAAAATACATCTAGGTGTGAGCGGCCAATAAATATCAATTGAACGAACGAACGAACGAACTTAGAAATTATTCAATTCACCACCGTGAATCCTGAACGTCACGCTGACGTTCAGCACAGTGAGCTATTGCTTAGCATAACGAAGCTCTGTCGTATTTAAGTTAGAATAGATTTGTTAGTTTAGTACATTGATTGTACCAAGTTTGATTCGTGAGCTATTTGGCTCCTTGCTTTGAAACCTTGTATATTTGTAAAATTAGTCGAATTTGTTAGATTAGGAATCTAGTCTTGAACTGGAAGAAACCTCCAGTCCTTACCTGAGGAACATCACGTCAGATAGGCCCAGCAGTCAATATTAAATATCGTCACCTACCATCTGTCAGACGAGGCGAGCCAGACTGCCTTCATCCTTCTCCGTTACCGATAGCTGTTGTCGCAGCAACATTATCTGGCTATCGATAACGAGGTGGGATTCACTACCGAAGAAGAAGACGTTGTCAGCGAACCCCGAAGATCACAAAATCTTCAATATGTCCATCCAGCATCTGTCCACTTTTTTCTTTAAGCGAATCATCAAGACCAACTGGGCAGGAATGATCCATAGGGTCGGATCTACAGTTCGTCACATGTTCAAAATGATTGGTCGATTAGACTTGCGGCTGTCTGAGATAAGCTAGTTTTCACAAAACACCTTCAGATACAACGCACTTAAATCATTTCTATGAAGAAGCATAATTAGAGGATCATATTATTATTAAAGTGATACATCATTGGAAAGCTCATCCAATTTTCTAAACGTTTATGTATTATTTTTTAAATTTAATAAAAATGTTGTTACGCTAATTATAATTTTAAAATAAACCCTATTGGCCGCTTGATGGACTAAATCTAGGGACAATGTTGTATTTTATATATGCAAATAACTCAGTGAAAATTTTACATAAATATTTAGAAAATTGGTTGAGCTTTGGTTTGAGTACGTGGCTTCAGTAATTGTGTGATTGTAGTTTAGGAACTTGTTAAGATGCATTGCCATCTAGCGCAATAGTAACTCAGCTGCTGGATGATCAATTTAGAAGTTATTTGTTTGATTGGTGTCTATAGAGTACCTTGATTTCAGGTCCCATTCACGCCATATCGAGGCTGGTTTATATTGCGGTCTATTATTTGTAACTTCCCCATCGTTCTACACTGATACACATTTATACTCCTGAGTGGAGTGAAAGAGATTACCTACGTTTCCACCTCATAACCCACCATACCCTACCCACGCCAACAGGCCCGCTCTCTCAGTCTGTCACTCGCTCGCTCACTTACTCTTACACACATGCACGGACACAGTTTCCAATTGACTAGAAGCAGGCATCAGAGGATAATATTGCCCACTATAATGTAAATTGAGAATAGGTACAAGGGACCAAAGAATACATAAGTTCACTCAACATTGCTCTAACATATAAATCTGGATCATAGGAAACTCAGAATGCAGAAAATCGATTCTCAGTCAGCTCGCATCATTCAATGCTTTTTCTTGTGGTGCTTGGGTAGGTAGCTTGGTATCCCCGAACACCTTTCTGCGAGAGGGAAAAAAACCCCTCTTTTCAGATTTTTGTTCCCTTTTTGTGGAAACCGCCCCGCCCCTCAAATTTGCTTCCGGCGCCCCTGATTATACAAATGAGGTCACGTGAGCCCGTATTTTAACCCGTGTTGGGGTGGCGGCTCGGGGTCATTGTTTGACCTCTCTATATTGTATGTGAAGCAGAAGCTGTTGTCCAGCAGTAAAGCTATTGTTCTCCTGTGGTGGGGTGGGGGTGGGGTGCCGGGGTGAGTTTGACCTGTCTGTAATAATAATAATAATAATAATAATAATAATAATAATAATAATAATCAGGGGCGGTGGGGTGCGGTGTTTATATACACAAAGCTTTTAAATGGCTATGCGCTGGACTCGAAAATTAGAAATATATTGTGTTGCCCCAAGGGGCAAGTACGCCATTTAAATTAGGTTGCCCAACTGTACTTCCAGGTTGCCCCACTTCTGTAAATTCTGTTGAAAATATGTATTGTTGTAAGCTATACAGACTACAGAATCCTTGTAAATACAAACGCAACCATTATATTTATCACTCATATCAGCCATAAAACGGCTTCTGCGGTGGTCTTGAGAAATGTCCATTTGCAGACCATTTGCAGACCAAGACGACTATTTTAGAAATTTACCACTGAAATAACTGGCTCGATAACCGAGCCAGTCATTCCAGTGGTAAATTTTCAAAAACAGTCTTCTCTTGGTCTACAAATGGACGGTTTCTATGAAAAGAAATTTTCTTGAAAATGTTTGATTGTTAAATGATTAAGACTAAATAAAATAATTAGTCACCATGAGTACTTACATATACAGGCCCTGAAAATAACAAATTATCTAGGTTGCCCACCAGGGCAGCCAGTGTGTTAAAATTTGATTGCCCTGCAGGAAAAAGTGGTTGGCCCGGACCGCAAGAACGCGTAATATTCGTGGCCTGATGCGCTATTGTTCTCTTACATGTTAATAGGTTAATTATGCAAATGAGGTCACGTGAGCAAGTATTTTAACCCGTGTTTGGTGGGAGCGGGTTGGCTTTTAGCCCTTGACTCCGCATAGTATACTATATATGGCTGCATGAATGTAGATGTGTTCTCACAAAAGATTTCAGAAGTAAAGCGGTGTAACAGAGGGTGCACGTGTGTGCGCTATTGCTGTTTACCAATGCGTGGTTAATTAAAGCCCAACCCGCTCAAACATTCAAATGCAAAAGGCAGTAACAAAGAATTATCACAAAAAATATAATCTTTAGATATCCGTACTCTTGGATATCCATACTTTCTGACACATAGTGTTATTAATTTTAGAGCTTTTGTTAAATTCATGTTCAATGGCACGCGCACAATACACGATCTCGTTGAGTTGAATTAAAGAAAGGGGACTACTCGATATTTGATAATAATAAAATTATACAGTATACTATGCGGGGCCAAGGGATCAAAGCCAACCCGCCCCCACCCAACACGGGTTAAAATACGGGCTCACGTGACCTCATTTGCATAATTAACCCATTAATCATTTAAGAGAACAATAGCGCATAGCCATTCAAAAGCTTTGCGTATACAAACCCTCTCTCTCTCTCTCTCTCTCTCTCTCTCTCTCTCTCTCACACACACACACACACGCACACATACCTACACGCATGCACGCACGCACACATACCTACACGCATGCATAATTATTATTACAGACAGGTCACTCCCACCCCACTTCCAACCCCACTGGAAAACAATAGTTTTTTTGCTGAAAAACAACTTCTGCTTTGGTTTAAACGTGATTTGTTTTGTTCAGATGGAAGCACGATAAGACTTAGAGTCTTATGCCCGTGTCTCCCATACACATACAGATTATTCAAAACTTTTTTACAACAAAATGGCGGCAAATCATAATAGTTTAATTAATTGTAGTCTATTGGTGTGCATACGTGTGTGGATGTTGAGTGTGAGGTGGGGGAGAGTAGGAAGAAAGACCGAGATAGAGAGAGAGAGAGGAGGAAAGGGGGGAGAGAGGGTGAGAGATAGAGAGAGCGAGGAATAAGATCAAATGGAAGAATAGCAGAGGTGAGCTCTAGGTGCTGCCTTCGCCCCGACCTGTACGTGTTGGGCTGCTGTCCATTTACCCCTTAAACTATAAGTTCGCGAACGGGAAGCTACTGAAAGCGGTTGGTGTTAATTATGTATTGACATACCGTATTACAGATCAGTTTGTTCATTTCCAAGTTGGCAGTGTAAGTCCCGTATAGAAGCTGGTTGACCGTAAGATTAGCAAGAGAAATATCGTTATCATTAATTAGCCACGCACACCACACCCCATTACCACTTATGTATATGGCAAATTACTTTTAGAAATATTGAAGTCATTGCGTGCTTTTTTAGATTATGAGTAGGCCTATGGGATTAAGGCGAAACTCCGAACCGGCATTGCCCTTTAAGCTTAGATCTATGGCTCGTTAGATGTAGCTTTCTAAGCAATAAAGTAAACTTCATATCATCGCTGTATTGTTGTTTCCTTTTGAAGTGTTATTCAACAACTGCTCTTCTTCAACTATCCATTGGTATGTTTCAGATTGTTAAGCGATAAAATACTCCAATCTAAGTCAACCGACAAAAAATGTAAATTCAATTCCAACTGCAGCTGGAAGTTAACTAGGAAAACAAACAACTAAAATACATGTGACACTTATTCTGCGCCATACAAGGAAAGAGAAAAAGATACACAACAACATGCAACCGCCACCGCCGCCGCCCTGCTGCTGCAATGTCATCAGGAACACTTCAGACACACTCCCATTGCGACGACTAACGCGACCAACGAGACTTCAGTGCCACGACTATGGCAACCACGCACCCCACCCCGCCACCCAAGACCCGACTCCCACCCCACTCCAATTACCCCCTCAGTACCACCACCACCACCACCACTACTACGTTAGACGTTACGTTAACAAAAAATAACTGTCAGAGATGGACGGACAGGCAGGCGTGCAGGACATACAGGCAGGCAAGCAGGCAGACATACGAATAGGCAGGCATGCACACAAAAGGTCAGGCAGGCAGATAGGCAGACATGCAGGCAGGCAGGCAGACACCTATTCTGAACGTCCGGATGCACATGCACATGCACATCTTCACGTGGCAATGATAACACTTAGCAAGTTTCAAAAGAATCGCAACTAAGCTGTAGGAGCCTAGGCGGAGCTGCGCACGTTTAATAAGAAGCAATGATTGGCAATGCAGCCATTCTGAAGTTAGGCGTTAGCTTCAAGATATTTAAAGGGGGTGGGGGTGGTGGGGGTGACTCTGTAGTGAAAAAGCAGACGCTCATCTGCACATGATACTGATAATGTCCGCCAAATTTCAGGTTAATCCGTAGGGAACTTTAGGAGGAATTGCGTTGACAAGAAATCATTGTCAGAGATGGATGGACAGACAGACGGACATACATTCTACACAGACGGATGGATGCACATATATACGGATAGTATATGCAAATCTCCAGGTGGTACTGATAACACTCACCGATTTTCAAAAGAATTGTAAGTAAACTCTAGGAGCAGATGTGTTGGCAAGAAATGAACAGCAGACAGACGGACGGGCATGCTGATCGCTATACCACCACCCCACCCCCACACACACACACACACATCTCCCCCCAGAGGGGGGTGGTTGGGAGCGGGGTGGGGTGGGTGGGTTCTGTGGGCCGTGGTGTATGTGATAAAACGTGGAATAATTTCTAGCTGCGCTAAATAACTGCGTTATAGCTTCACCACGACGCAAAATGTTATTTTTAATACCTGTAGCTTTGCATTAGCAAATTTATCGTCCTGAAACGGTATAAAATTATGTAATCTACATTCACGCCAGACTGCTTGAAAATAAAAGTTTATTTTATTTAAATCGTGTACCTCAATGCTATAATTAATAAACATTGTCTAGCTGTGCGTGACCCGAATGTCATCAAATGTTAGAAAAACTATTACGCGTGATATATTTTAAGCTACCGCCTATGCAGCCGGGTGACAGCATAATTTCCAATGATGCACTATACAAGATGTGTAATACGTCGCGCGACAGCTGTCTGTAAAAATCGCCCAGCAAAATGCCAGCCTTGGAATTCGCGCTACACGGAGCCAGCTAATACAAAGCCAACAGAGGACGTCATTGCAAAAATCTGCTAAGAGCGCTACGAGGTGACCTCAAGAAAGCAGGACTCGGTACACACAATTCAAGAATGGACCTGATAAAGCCACGGATTTCGGCTGAGGACAAGGCCCAGTGGGCAAAAGCAAAGAAGGATTGATTGCAGCTGTATGATTGTTTCTACTACTACAGCCGCAGAAAATAGAAATCATACATAAAAAACAGAAATGCTAATAGATCCAATATTTACAAGTGGTCAACCCGAATAATCTGATTGTTCTCTGATTGTCACGATTGGACACGCATTGTGCCTTTACAATCAGATTTAGCTACATCGCCTTTTTCTGCGTTAGAAAGGACGGGTCCAGGTCGATATTTCGAAGGTGCATAGGTTCGAAGGTTCATTAGTCCGAAATTACAAAGGGTCTTGGTGGCCTAGCGGCTTGGCAGCCTTTTTTGGTGGCTTGGTGGCCCGGCGTTATTTTGGTGGTATTTTTAGGGATTTTGTTAGGGATTTTTTGTGGTGTTATGCCTGTTTTGTTTTGGCATTTTATCCAAACATTTTTCGGGATATGTAGGCAGTGGTGCCTATCTGGGATGACCATTCAAAGATGTGATCTAACACTGAGACATCTCGTGTGTCTCTGTTGGTTTAGATATGATTCAGACTTTAAGCGTTTCGTTAAAAGTGCTGAACCCATCAGAGGAATAGAGTGGCCTCATGCGATTGTGTTGGCCTGGGTGGGGCTTTGTGTATTGAAAAGTTTTGTTGTCTTCTGCAAGCGCCACCGCAAGCGTTCATGCAATCACCCACACACACGCGCGCCTGCGCGTGCACAGCAAACACAAATGCTGACAAACACATGCAGATCCACAAAAAATACCACCAAAATAACGCCAGGCTGCCAAGCCACCAAAAAAGGCTGCCAAGCCTCTAAGCCACCAAGCCTCCAGACCGCCAGGCCGCCAGGTCGCCAAGCCGCCAGGCCGCCAAAACCGCCAGGCCGCCATATACCACCACCCATAAGGCCGCCATACCTCCACGCATGCCCAACACCCTACAGCCGCCAAAAAGCGACTGGAGGCTCCCAGGGAGAGTATTTAAGGAGCCCCCTCAGACCCCAAAGGCCATTCAGACTTTACTTGAATTCACACCATTGTGAACAAGCGTCAGGATATCTCATAAGACTCGGAGTGTTTGAGACGTTGTTATTAATCTCTTATATTTAATACTATACACCTGTGCAAAAGTTAAGCACCAGCAAAAACAATAGAACGTAGAAACATGATGGTACAACTAGGCTGCCATACTTTTTGTCCCCGCGTTAGCTGTCATAATTCCAAGTACGAAATGCACATGCATGCATGACTTCACGCCGCTTGATGTCCGTGCGTGGCGGGAAACAGCACACGTGTTCAGTTATGTAAAAGTCCAGTTTGAGGTGTAGAACATTACATACAGATTTAGGCGACAAGATTAGGAATTTTGTGTTCATGACCGTGGTTTATTTGTACAGAGAGAATTAGCTCTTGATTGTGAACCGCTATGGCAAGACGAAGGTTAAGTGATCGTGTGAAATGGCAAATCATAGGCATGCATACCACTGGTATGTCATGCAGAGAGATTGGCAGACAGCTGAACATTAACCATACTGTAATCAGTCGTTTGATTGCAAAACATGGGCAAACTAACGAGGTGAAGGACAGGCCTAGATCTGGAAGACCGAAGAAGACTACTGCCCGTGATGATCGAGCCCTAGTACGCCTTGTTAGGAGATCTCCATTCACCAACAGCAGAGTGCTCAGCCAGCAATGGGAAACGCGAAATAGAGTGTCAATGTCTACCGTCAAAAGGAGACTGTATGCTGCTGGCATGAAAGCTAGGAGACGTGTCAGACGTCCTCTCCTCACTGCACACCACAAAGAGGAGCGTCTGAGGTGGTGCAACGAAAGAAGACACTGGAACATGAGATCCTGGAGACGGGTACACTGGTCCGATGAAAGTCGGTTCCTGCTTCATGCCACAGATGGTCGAACTCGTGTATGGAGGTCCAGACGCACGGCGTACGACCAACGTAACATCATGGAAGAAGTTCCATTTGGTGGAGGTTCCGTTATGATATGGGGGTGCATCTCATTTGATTGTAAGCTGGATCTGTTGACTGTACCTGGAACACTAAATGGACAAAGATATCAAGATTCCATACTGGATAGAGTTGTGGTCCCTCATTTTGTAAATCATGCACCTGGAACCCACCCTATATTCATGGATGACAACGCCTGACCACATCGTGCTAGAGCTGTGCATGAATACCTCCGCCAGAATGCCATCGAAACCCTACCATGGCCAGCAAGGAGCCCTGACATGAACCCTATTGAGCATATCTGGGACATTCTGGGAAACATGGTGAGAAGGAGGGATCCTCCTGTGCAGAACCTACAGGAATTAACAGACGCACTCCATCTTGAATGGCAACGAATACCACAATGGCGTATCAGTCGGTTGGTGACCAGCATGAGACGTCATGTCCAGGCCGTCATCCAGGCACAAGGTGGATATACCCGGTATTAATAATGACAGTCTCAAACTCGTGCACAAATGTTAAACTTCGTTTTCAGACACCATTAATGACAATCTAGCCACGTGTGTCAACTGTGGGGCAATAGTTGTCAGTTGTGTCAACGTAACCATATTCAGGCCTCGTTTTCAAGTTCAAACAAAAAAATACAGTGTTTCCCCACCATCATAATCAGCATTCCTCTAGTTGCATTATTACCTCTTGCACTAAGATGGATGGGTACATAAATGTTTATGCTATTGCTTTCTTCATAGCACATGAATATACCCTCGCATGTGCGTAAAAATAGGGTGGTGCTTAACTTTTGCACAGGTGTATATATATATATATATATATATATATATATATATATATATATATATATATATATATATATATATATATATATATATATATATATATATATATATATATATATATATTAATACAGGTTAACGAACCTACTATAGTGCGGTTAGCAACACATTGAAGAAAATGATAATAATTATCTACAAATACAGAAATTATAACTCTTGGTCCTAAGACCTTTTAGTCATCGGGACCGTTTTTACGGATACGATATAATTAACAAAACCTATATAGATAAATAATTAAACTGTGAAGTATAGTTACTTGAATGCTTGGTAGTCATTCCCAAGTTAGGCTGCCATGTTACTTAAATTGACACGTCAATCCGTAGTCGACGTGAGATGATGCGCTCCCCGCAGGCTGGTTCCGACAAGTTGGTTCCCGCGAGCTGTTGTCCGCAAACAAGATTCCCGCAAGAACGTTCATGGCGGGCGAAGGACATCACTCAGCATTGTAAACCTAATAGAATGTCTAACGAGCAGTCAGCAAAAGATACGATAGTACTATGTGGCGAAGAAAGTTCCTGTACACCGATGGCACGGATGGAAGGTGTAAACAACCTGATCACTAGCGGGGGTTGTTAGAGGCAAATGAAGATACAAAACAAAGCTTCACGGTGCTGGGTACGTCAACCAGCTCTGAAGACGCACCGGGCAGAGTTTACTTGCTACGGTCGGAAGTCGAAAGAACCAACACGATGTGTGTGGCGGCGATTGAAATACCACTTTTAGGCGTGGCTGGCAGATCCGGCGAGTCATCCATCAAAGAACATCCTGCCTCTACATATGTAGATTCACATATTCAGGCTTGAAGGCCTCACCGCAAGTTTGTGCTCCGAATATAGATGTAGTATTCGTGAATGATTATCAAAAGTTTCAAATTACTCCCGCAGATTGGAAGTTACAAAATTGTTTTAATGCAGTGGGTTGGAGAACTGCACGCTACAGGATAAAAACCTGACACATAGCGAAGGCACACGCGTAATGTCTGTCGCGCTTGTAGTAGCTGCTACAGATCCAACCTGTTCAGCCCCTGGCCGAGGATGCTCTCGATCACTGGATCGCTTCCCCTGTTTAAGACTATATGCTCAGCCTCAACGTGGCGCAGGTGTGTACCCACTGGGTGTCAATCCAGACATTTGGAGGGGCTAACCAGAGCATTATGCACAACTCTAATGAAATGACACTTGGAGATCGAATCAACCGAAATATATACCCGGTATTAATAATGACAGTCTCAAACTCGTGCACAAATGTTAAACTTCGTTTTCAGACACCATTAATGACAATCTAGCCACGTGTGTCAACTGTAGGGCAATAGTTGTCAGTTGTGTCAACGTAACCATATTCAGGCCTCATTTTCAAGTTCAAACAAAAACATACAGTGTTTCCCCACCATCATAATCAGCATTCCTCTAGTTGCATTATTACCTCTTGCACTAAGATGGATAGGTACATAAATGTTTATGCTATTGCTTTCTTCATAGCACATGAATATACCCTCGCATGTGCGTAAAAATAGGGTGGTGCTTAACTTTTGCACAGGTGTATATATACATGGTTAAATTCAGCATTCCGAAATTTTCTCCCTAGTATTTTAGCAAGCTTGCGTTGTTTGACGACATCTATGCACCAGTTCGATGTGCGAGAATACGTTGTGAATACGCACGTGCACGATTAAGAAGCCGAATCTAAGAGATAACAGAAGCAGCAAGCCGTTGCAAGGATATTAGATAGATTCAAATCCTGCACACTATGTAACAAGTAAATAATATGCACATGAACAAAATGACTGGGATCGCTGAGTGGGTGGATTTGTAGATATTGCAGAGATTCGAGTTTTTATTAAAAGTAATAGCTGGACATGAAATAAATCGGTTGTATAATTGCAGGCTGGCGGGCAGGCGGGTAGGCGGACGGGCGGGCGGGCGGGCAGAGGGGCATGCATGCAGGCAGGCAGGCAGGCAGGCAGGTAAATTGCAATCGATAGAATCAAATGAACACGCATTCGTAATTACAGAATGAAATAATTAATTAATCAATTCGTTGAGTGAGTGATTAGACTATTAAGCAATCAATCAAACATTTAATAAACCAATTACTGAACCAGTGGCTTGATCAATCTACCATCTAATTAATGGTTCGTAAACCAATCCATTAATTAATCAATCAATCAATCAATCAATCGAGCAAACAGTCAAATGATTTATCAATGAACAAATCAATTAAGAGGTCAAACAGTTAATCAATTAACTAAGCAAGCAATCAAGCGAGTAAGCAATTGAATAAACAATCGATCATGTGTAGAAGTAAAAAGAACATTAAACAACCGACAAACTGTAATCAATTTTGACACCCTAACCCTAACCTTAACCTTAACCCTAACCCTAACCCTAACCCTAACCCTGAGCCAGTCAATCGATAAACACTAATCAACCAATTAACCCTGATCAATCAATCAATCAATCTAGGATAATCAACATTAATCAATCAAACCTAATTAATCAGTCAATCATAATCAACACTAATCAATCAATTGATCGACCGATCAGTCAGTCAATTTATTGATCAGTTGAGTGTTCTGTAGTTCGGATCGACCGGTCAGGTGCCGGCCGTACCAGCTAAGCTGGGTACGCGCCGCCCGTCCTGGACTCGTTCCATGAACACGCCCCCCCCCCCAACCCCACCCCCACCCTTGGTAGAGCTATAAGTGTATATGAGCCTATGAGAGTTCGTTCGTTAAAACGCGTAGCGCGCATGCGCGCGCTTATCACCACATTGACAGGGCGCATATATCACGTCCAAGATAGGATAGCACTTTTAGTGTACCGAGTAGGTACAATGTAATCCTTTATAATTGCTTGTTCCCGCCGAATCTGGTATCAATCAAGACCAGAATTCGTCGGCCTTTCCAAATCTGTAAGCCATTTCAAAATCGGTTAAGAAATGGCTGAGTTATCCACGGAAACCCCCTTTGATTATCTTCAAAATATTGCCGTGACGTCATAACCACGTGTACGCAGAAGTTCTAGAATATTCTAGAACATTCGTCTGCGTCACTATTAGCTGCGCGCTGATAGGCTATTGCTCGGCCGATGATTGGTTGAGGCCTGCGCCTATGACGTCACGAGTAGTATAAAAGGAGAAGGAATCCAGAGTTCGAGAGCATCCTCGGCCAGGGGCCGAATAGGTTAGATCTGTAAAGCAGCTACGATCAGCCGAGACAGTTATTAAACAGATCACTTCGGTCTTGGTCAGCATCTTTCCCGTAGCATTGCGGCAGCCACCCAAACCACCGCATCTTAAAGAATTTGGTAACATTTTTTGGAAACTTTCGACAATATTGTTCACGACTGAATCAAGAACTGACTCGGAACACAATCTTGTGGTGAGGCCTTTCCCGGCCTGAATATGTGATTCCACAGATGTAGAGGCAGCGATGTTCTTTGGTGGATAACTCGCCAGATCTGCCGGCCATGCAAAAAAGTGGTTATTCAACACACACACCCCTCCCCCACCCGCACTGATGTCATGTAGGTTTATTTAAACTTTTTGACCGCATCAAGTAAACTTTGCCCGGTACGTCTTAAGAGCTAACTGACATACCCCGCACCGTTAAGCTTAGTATGCATCTTCATCCATATTCGACAACCCCCGCTGATAAACGGGTTGTTCTTAACTCTCATCCGTACCGTCGGTGTACGGGAACTTTCTTCCTAGCAGTAATGTTATTGTAGAACTTACTGACTGTTCGTTAGACGGTCTTATATCGTGATTACGGTCCTGAGTTTGCGCCGCTCCCGTTCTGGACTGCATGCAGGAATCCTGTTCGCGGGAACTGACATGTGGGGACTTTCCAGCTTCTAGAGAACGCGTCGACTCACGTCACACCAAGGGTGATGTATCAATTTCAGTAACACGATAATCCGTTCTTAAGAATGGCTACCGACTATTCAAGTAAATATACTTAACATCTTTAATTATTCTGTTAATTACGACTTTAGTAATTATATTTCATCTTTGTAAACCGTCCCACTGACTAAAAGGAACGGTAACGGTCTTAGGACCGCTAGTTATAATTTCTTTATCTGTTTATAGATATTCTTATTTTACTGTAAGGTGTTTTTATTAACCGCACCGTAGTAGGTCCAAAAACCTGTACTATATGTATTATTCTTATCATTTCACATTGTATTACCTGTACTGGTTAGTTTATGTATGGCGAGCAGCCATCCGTTCATATGTTCTGTTTATTTGTAGAAAACGTAGGACTGCATAGGAAACACTATACAGCAACATTTATATGTGCATCAATTTCTCCCGCCATCAACAATTTTTCACTGAGGCCCCTGTCCGTGCTATAACTCTGTTTAGCCTGGCATGCTACCGACTAAAAGCCTGTCTATTTAGCTCAATAGGATAGGTTTAATATGATTAGAGACAATTTCTTCGTCAAGAGACACATAGTGTACACCTCTTTTCCGGTAGTTGCAATAATTTAGCCCCGCACTCCGGCAGGTTTGTGTAAAATTGGCCAACATACCTATTGGGCCTCATATTTATAAGTTATTGTCTCTCTTCATGTTCCACTAAGCCTTATGGCTTCTTAATTGTTTGGATGTCCCTATCCGCACGATGGACTGATCTGACCCTGGGATACTATTGGGGTTTCCGAGCGGTGATGGCCAGGGTGTGGTGTCACACACACACCTCCCGTGTATCTTCGGATACCTAGTAGTTAGTTATCCTTGCCAATGTAGGAAGCACTGCGAAAACATATTATAATTATTAATTTATTTCTCATCTTCTAGGAAGTCTTCCCCGCACCACAGTGCATAACTGGGCAACTTGGATTTAAACCTAACATCAGGTTAAAAGGTTAGCTCCATAGGACCTGGTGACAGGCGCGATGTGCATCCCCACCGAATTCTGTAGGAATTTCTGGGCAGGATGTTAGGATCTGCATTGCCCTCACGGGAAGGACATTCATGGTGGGTATTCGTCTCTCCTACACCCACCGTAACAATAGATCAGTCACCTAAACCTGCTTTTGTGAAAAGTAACCATTGTCCTGTGACGTTTTATGTGGTTATGGAGCAAGATGTCCAGATTCTCACCAAGCTCGGAGGTCTTGAAAGATAACATGTATGCCCGCTGTCTTGAGTGTTGATGTCTTAGAACATCCTTTCTCAATGACAGCCGCATCTAAAACGCTAGGTAGGGCACCCGCCATTTGCGGCCTAAACTAGTTCTTGACTTTAAAAAACTAAATGTTAGGTTAGGCATAGAAGAAGGCCCGCAAAAATAAAAGTGGCACCTACTAATTCAGCATATTTAAAACTACATAAAACTGTGACGTGGGAATCCCTCGGGAATACTCATCCCGCCTTCACATAAAACAGCGCGCAACATTATAGTCATAATTTCACTAGGTATGGTCTTTCCTTTATAGCATTTTGGTTGAATATTAGAGTGGGCCCTTTCCGGCCAATACTCTTCTCCCGCTTTAAGCGGTGGCATCATTTTCCTGTGATGGAGGCCCACGCGAGGCACTTGCCTCTCGCAAGGATTCAGTGATGACGGCCCGCACGAGGCTACTACTTCTCACCCAAAAACAGCATCAGAGGTAATGCCCCCGTGAGGCCCATAGCTTTTCGACACTATAAAAAACCCTTTCTTTCCTTTCAGCTTAGAGGTTTAATAACTTATATTAAGTTAATTAGTGATCTCGTATGCGGGAGTCTCCTTTGTGGGGATACCTCTGAGGACCTACAAGTCTGTGTGGTACCTCCGGGAGCCCCACGTTTAAAAGTTCATCAGGCTGTCTCTATGTTTTGTATTTTCGTATGCTCATTTTTATCAAGCAAACTTGACAGTCTGTTTTAGGTAAATCAATTGTATAGATTTATTTAATTTAGGTCACCAATCAAATATTGTAAGTCCATAGATCACGAAATTGCTATGGACGTGGTTGGCAGATCCAGTGAGTCATCCACCGAGGAACATCGCTGCTCTGCATCATGTAGAATTACATTTCGGGCATGTAAAGGGCTCACTGCATAACAGTTCCTTTATAGATATCAAATAAAGAGGAACATAATTTTAGTTCTTATTTTGCCCCCGGATGGCCGTCCGAGAGCTTACAAAATTGAAGGTGCGGTGAGCCGAGAACTGCTACAGTGCGAGCTGAGCGGAAGGCCTTCAGGAACTGAGATGATGTAGGTGTCGGTCTTCGGTATTCTGGGTGGTTTGTCAAGGTCCCACACAGTGGACAGCTTTCAGCTGTTCGGCCCCCAGCCGACGATGCTCCTGATCTACTGAAATTCTCCCTTTTTATACTTGTTGGAACGTCAGAACTGGCTGCCGTAACCAACCAGAATTTGCTGAACAATTTGCACAATTATCTAAATATATATATATATATGTGTGTGTGTGTGTGTGTGTTGTGTTGTGTGTGTGTGTGTGTGTGTGTGTGTGTGTGTGTGTGTGTGTGTGTGTGTGTGTGTGTGTGTGTGTGTGTGTGTGTGTGTGTGTGTGTGTGTGTGTGTGTGTATGTGTGTGTGTAGATGACGTAGTAAGTCACGTGTACACAAATCACTGATTATCTAGCTATATTTAATTAACGATACTATTTAATCAGTCATTCCGACTGCATAAAATCCCAGATAATTGGTAGAAAGCACAGATTATGGCTATTTATAAGAAAGGTGACAAATTGTAGATATCGGATCGTCTTATGGGAAGTCATGACCCCGGTAGACGTCTTATATTTGCGAGTAAGACCTCAGTGAAATTTATGTTTGAAAATACCAGGTGAGCTAGGGACTGAATAAGCATCATAGTAGTTAGGTATAGATAGGAAGATGCACTGGATGACTTCAGCCAGTGCTGATGCTAGGATACAGTTTCGCGGAAATAGAATGGGTTTCGCAGAAATAAAATAGGAACCAGATTGAAACTGTAGCAGTGAATTCAGCACAATAAGTTGGAAGTTAGAATAGATTGGAATAAGACCAACGGTTCTGGGTTGATGATATCTGTCAATAGTTAAAGGTAAAAGTTGTTGCTGTGGGATCGGCACACACTTTTATAATATTCAGCAGTCATTTCGGCCATTAGTTTAGTAAATAATAGAGTTATAAGAATAGATACGAATCGATGGGAATCGAGAGAAATTATAGGAAACAGACGGACGGTTAGTTGTTGACGGTCGGCATTCCGACTCCCTTAAGCAAGTACAACAACACCAGCTGGCAATGAGATCATACAGCTCATGTGCTTATTAACGTTCGCTTCCTACAGGCTTATCCAAGATAGGCAAGGGACAGGACAGAGGCATTGTAGCGTCCTGTAGGAATTAATAACATAATCAAAAATTGAATATCAACTATACATCAATCAAAGGAAGGCATGCTACAACAACACATACCGTAATGTTGTTAGTTAGCTGACAGATCGCATCAAAGCAGAACCAGCCAACACCACTTTGACCCTGTTGTATAGTATCTACCGAGAAGAGAAGCCCAGAGTTTGATTGGTCGGGATGACGTCATAATCAATGAGCATCGAATCAAACTCTGTGGCAGAGAAACCAAAGAAACGAAGTTTCAAAGTAAGTCGAGAGATAGGCGAACAGGGATTGGTCAGAACGACCAAAAGAGAATAGGTACAATCTTCTAGGAAGAGATAAGCAGATGTTGAGTGGAGGCAGGAAAGCTGCGGGCCAATCAAACTGTGGTTATGACTACCTAGAAGGATGAAAGGAATAGAAACTATGTATTACGATATATATAGATCTATATATCGTAATATGCATAGAAGTTGGGAGAATGAGAATAGTATATAATAGACACTTTGTCTACTGAAACTTTAATCTTCACCATCAGTGATTCCGTAACAGTCTTGTTCCATGAATAAGCTAGATAGTCGAATAGCACATCAATTTTGGTTGGGAGTAATGCGTCTAAGTTAGAAATAGGATCTGATAAAAGTAGCCGAAATAAGTTAAAGTAAATCATTTCATAAATTGTAGAAAGTATCATTTTATATTACGACAGTAAAAGTCGTCTTTGTTATATCAGTAGTCAGTGTAGCGAATAAATCATCTCTTATTTAATCAAGTATAGATCCGAGTTGCGTTTGTGAAATATACTCCAGAAGCAAGGAACACACTCCTTGCCTTACCTGAGCATCTTCGAAAGTCAGATAAGCCCAGATTACTAATCAAAAATATCTTCATCACCATCAGAAGAGGCGAGCCTAGTAATCGCATCCCCGGTATTCGGAGTAGATAGGTTGTCGCAGCAATCTACCATCATAAGTCTTCTCCATGTAGCGGTGATCATTAGTTAGTGACGTTTCGAATAAGAAGATAAGACCGAAAATCTTCAGTGGCGAGCCTGCCAGGATTGAGAGTATATAAGGACACACACAACTGTAAGTAGTGCGACGTATGGCCCAAGCCCAAGTAGACAATCAAACCCAACAAGTGCTAAAAGAAGTAGCCGACCATATTCAAGTATTTATAGCAGCCGCGAGACAGGCGGAGAGCACCAAGGTGGTCCAGCACCGCGAATATCGTGAAAATTCACTGGTAAAAATAACGACCGACATTACCTGCCCTGAACAACCCAGGCTACAAAAAGCGATAATCTGCCTGTACTACCATTAGCCGATTCAACATGGCCTCTCCCCGTAGACCAACCGAACCCGGACTGCCCCCGCAGGACGTACCTGTCCACCAAGAATTGCGACCCGAGACCGTGGCAGCTATGCGAGCCATGGGATCCGCTATGGCCGACACGATCGTCGATGGCAGCAACCGGAGGGAAACAGAGCGGGTTTACCGGCAAGAGATCCGAGAAACCATTCAAAGGATCCAGCCATGCGACGGGTTGATACCCGAACAAGTACACACATTCCTTGACGAAACCAGTTGGGCATGGGTAGCCAACGAGGGTAGATTAGGGGGGGGGGGGTACCCGCCTATATAGTGACACGAGCTGCCCGAGGACAGTTAGCGAGAGCCATAGACGGCTACCTGGTAGGCAAGGTCAGAGAGGACGTGACCTTTGAGGACCTAAGGAACTATATAACCCTCAACTTTATTTCGGCCAATGAGGACGAAAGGGTTAAATATGATCTGGACGGGGTCTGCCAGCGGCGAAGCGAAACAATCATTACCTTCAACTGGAGGTACCGCGAACTAGCTGGCCGAGCCTACCCCATAGAGAATGACGATAACCGAAGGACCGTCATGGGCATATATCTCAAGGCCCTAAATGACCAAGGCCTGAGCCGACGGATAGTGTGAAAGAAGGCAGCTACCCTGAACAGAGCGATTGAAATTGCAGAGTAAGAAGAGGTCTGCAACGACCTATTGAAAGCGATGAAGATCGGCGGAAGGCAAGAAGAGAGCATGGAGATCGACGTACTAGAGCCAGAAGAAGAGAAAGGCATTTGGCAGGTGGTAAACGCGTTGAAAAGACAGATGGCACAACAAAGCTGCATGATCGAGAAATTATGCGGCATCATAGGCGAATTAAAGGAGGAAGCCAAGGCGCCTCGACCATCAGCAGTACGAAAAACATCACCAGCCAAAACCGCGAAACAACAAACAGGACCGCGTCCTCCCCTCAAATGCTTTACCTGCGGTAAAACCGGACACATGGCCCGTGACTGCCAAGTTAACGCCTGAAGTTCGGAACCACGACGTAGTGTAAAACGGGACATAACCTGTTTTAATTGTGGGTGAACCGGCCACTACAAGAGTGACTGCCCGCAACCCGTACAGCCTTCTCAGGGGAGAACCCGAGCGCCGACTGTGCAACGACCCCAACAACGCAGACAGCGACCCCCAATGACCTGTTTCAACTGTGGTAAGGAGGGGCATGTCGCCCAAGACTGTTACACGTTTGCCAAACGGAAAGGACACACTAATACAGTAACGTGTTTCAGATGTGGGAGGGACGGACATTTTATCCGTGATTGTCCCACCACTGGTCCAATGCAGACACCGCGATCAAGCCCGATACATCAACGAGCGAACAAGCATCCCTGGACCGAGGATGTAGCCATGGACATGGACATGGACATCGACGAAGTGGGCGGTCAACAATCAACCATGCCCCGTTCATGTTCACGAAACGTACGAAGAGACATTGCCAACGGAATGCGGGATCGTGATGAGTACGAGGACTCAGACGGATTCGTCTTAACCGGCGATGGGACAGATGCCTACGGCCGGTATTCATATGGCATGGACAGTGCATCTGGCCAGCGGAGTTCGTATGCGGAAGTGGTTAGCGGACGAAGGAGTCCGGTAAATGGCGACGGAGGAAACCGTTGGTGAGGCCACCGACCGAGCGGTTTCCGATCCGTCTTAGATTAGAAAGAAACGGTCTTGTGGATAAGGGTGAGTACCTGCATGCTTTGATAGATACGGGTGCTAGCACATCCTTAATTCGGAAGGATATTTGGCACAGCATGCTAGATGCTAGGCCATTAAAAAGAGCCAGAACGCTCTTAGCTGTAAATGGTGCCCCAATAGAACTTTTGGGAGAAACGCAAATCAAATTTGAAAATGCCCGGCCTATTCCAAATACGGTAGTGGCAAGTATGAGGCATGAATGTTTGATTGGCGCGGATGCTTTGCACTTGGGAAATGCAAAGATTGACTATCGGACCAAAGAAGTAGTATGGTTTGGTCAGGTATATCCCTTTAGGTATCCCTATAGGGAACAAACGAAATATGTATATGCTAGTTGTAAGGAAACGACCGGATATAAAGATATCGACAAAGTGGTAGATGACTTTGCGGATATCTTTGATACGGCTCGTCCCAACACTTTAGGATTGGTCCCCAAAGTGAAGTGTACGGTACCAACAGGAGATGCTTATCCTATAAGGGAGAAGGCCTACCGTCTACCGCTAACCAAGCAATATGTGGTTAAGAACCAAGTAAAAGAAATGCTTGATGCGGGCGTCATAAGACCATCGTCATCACCATGGGCGTCACCCATTACATTGGTTCCTAAGAAGGACGGTGACACCCGGTTTTTTATTGACTATAGGAAATTGAATTCGGTATGCCGTAAGGACAGTTACCCGCTACCGAATATCTCTGACATTTTTGATTCGATGCGAGGCGCAACAATGTTTTCTACTATGGACTTGAAGTCTGGATATTGGCAGATACCAATGGCCAGCCAAGACATAGGGAAGACGGCGTTCGTCTGTAGCGAAGGTTTGTACGAGTGGATTCGTATGCCATTCGGTTTTTGCAACTCGGGTGCCGTATTTCAAAGGGCAATGAATGACATTTTCCGGGAATTTGTAGGAAAATATGTGCACGTTTTTGTCGACGATATAGTCGTATATTCACGAAATCCGGCAGAACATGCACAACACTTGCGTAAGGTCATGCGCAAGATTAGAGAATATAATTTACAAGTTAAGAAAAAGAAATGTGATTTCGCCAGTAAGTCTGTGAACTTGTTAGGATATCGCATTTCTGCACAAGGAGTAGCTCCTCAGGCTCAGAAGGTCACGGTCATTAGGGAAATGTCACCACCACGTGATGTGGGTGAAGTAAGAAGTTTCCTTGGAGCTACCGGATATTACCGATCCTGTGTGCAAGGCTATGCCGAAATTGCCAAGCCTTTGATAGAACTAACGAAGAAATATAAGCGTTTTGAGTGGGCTAAGGATGAACAGCAAGCGTTCAAGAAATTACAGAACTTGCTGTGCAGTGAGACGGTTCTCACATATCCAAATTTAAATGCTCCTTATAAGTTATACACTGACGCGTCTAGTTATGCTATTGGTGCTATGCTGGTACAAGACGATGCTAAGGGTATAGAGCGAGTAATTCAATATGTAAGCTCTACTCTTAAAGATAGTCAGCTTAATTGGCCCGTAATAGAGAAGGAGGCTTACGCTGTGATCTATGCGTTGAAAAAGCTCCGCCCATATCTATTTGGCGCGCAGTTTACCATGTACACCGACCACAAACCCCTAAAGAGTTTGTTTGTGGGTGAAGTGAAGAACACGAAGGTGCAGCACTGGGCCATGCTGATTGCTGAGTACGGATGTAAGATTGAATACATCCAAGGCTCGAAGAATATTCGAGCGGACATGCTGTCCAGATTACGTCGTCCTGTGGAAGTCGCCACGTTAGACACGGGCGATTATGTCATACCCGAGGAAGATGAAGGTGCATTACCGCATGTCCCTCTAGAGGTTTATGACATACCCTACGACGAATTGCGTACCGAGCAGACCAAGGAATACCCGAAGTTGTTCAAGAACACACCGTAGGAGTACATGGTCAAAAACGGTATTTTGTATTCTTTAGTGACACCTTCAGCGTTGGACGCTGAGTACCCTAGAATTGTATTACCTACCCTGTTCCGTGAGAAAGTGCTCCGGAAAGCTCATGAGAGAGCCGGTCACCAAGGTCTGAAAAAGACCATCGGTATGGTAAGAGATTCTTTTGTGTGGACGTCTTTAAGGAAAGATGTGGTTCATATGCTTGAAACGTGTACAACGTGCCAGGTCCACCGACCCGTCACTACACGACCTACCTACAGTGAGATGCCCATGGCTAATTATCCAAGTCAGATAATTGGTATGGATTTGATCGGTCCACTGTTAGAATCAAGCAGAGGTAATGTGTATATCATGACGATAATCGATCACTGTTCTGCAGGGGCAGAAGCATACCCAAGTGCTGCAAAAACATCGCAGAATGTTGAAGACAAGTTTTTCAACGAGTATGTAGCTCGTCATGGTGTCCCGGAGATCCTGATAACGGATGAAGGGAAAGAATTTTGTTCAAATAGTCTGGAGGAACGATTTAAAGAACACGGTATCGATCATAGACGATCGAGTCCATACCATCCGCAAACAAATGGCCGTACCGAGAGGTTCAATCGTACGCTCAAGGAGCTGATCCAGAAAGGTGTTAATAATGAATCTCGTGCATGGGAGGACGAATTGGGCGCGGCTTTAACAGCATACCGCAGCTCTCGTCACTCTACGACTGGATATACGCCATTTTATCTGACGTATGGTCGTCGTGCAAGGCTTCCGTTAACCATCCCACTGGATGCCACACAGGATCTGGGTGAAAGACTTACATGTCTTAATAATGCCTTACTGCGCGCCCGTGGCGAAACGGCTAAGTCTCGAGAAGTTCACCGAGAACAAATTAACAAGCGTGCAAACGCTGGTGAATTTAAGGTGGGCGATTCTGTGGTTGTAAAGGCTGAGGAGAGGATGAAATTGACCTCTCGCAGTGACCCTGAGTACGAGATCTTTAAGATCAATGGTCCCGTAGCTCATGTCCGACATCAGAGATCTGGGAAAGTACGCGTACTTAATATATCCAAGCTACGTGTAGTTGACTCAGAAATGTGTTGGGACAAGGTCCGACCACGCCCTATTCATAACCCTGCTAAAGGTACGAAAGCCAGCCATCACCCTCGAGTGATAATACCCGAGTCCAAACCTTTGCCGGTAAACGACTCCGATGCGACATCGAGTAAGAGGGCTCGTAGGAAGCGACCAGCTTCTTCTGATGAGGAGCCAACGATGCGCAAGGTGGGTAAGGTGGTTGATGTAAATATAGATCGACCTGGGATGAGTAACGATCGAAACTATGGGTCACCAAGGGAAGCACCAGAGACTCATCGTACCGTTATGATGGACACCTCGGAGGATGTACCCGAGCCTGCCAATGAGCCAATGGAAATGCTTCCATCTCATCCCTACTTTCTGCGCAAGCGCAGTCTCGCTCCTGACGTCTACTCAGACCCTAAGAGACTCAGGATTGGCGCGTTTGGCCGTGCTCGATACGATGATTTCATCGGTCGTATCGAAGCAGTTATAAGGCGGCGTAGCCAAAGATAAAGTTAATCTCTGCCTAATCACTGTACTAGTAGCATAGCATCGGTTTAGCAATCATGTACACATTACAGCTATGTATGCTGATGATAGTAGTAGGTATAGTACATAGCGTCTGCCGAAATTCTAGTATTCATAGATTACCAAATGGGGTTATGATAACCGATCACCGGAAAATATCCTTGATACGAGCTGAATGGACGGTAGACGGTCCATAGACCATCCGTATCTACCTGCTGAATTTCTTAACCAGCTGGTAAAAATTTGTGTGTTTGTTGCGGATATTAGTCTAAAGACTTCATTGAGCAGCAACGATATTCTAGGGCTACAACGTAGGATAAACGGTATAAGAAATGTTGCCGTCAGCACGCAACAAACCATGCAACACCGCAACCCTAGGAGGGTGAGGTGGGGACTGTTTAACTTTGTGGGTGACATTGCATCATCGTTATTCGGGACGGCTACATCCGGCGACATAGATGCGATCTGGGATGTAGTGAAGAAAGCGATGAGAAATGTGAATAGATTAGTCCATTTCTCCAACAAGTTAGCATCCCATGTGAAACTCGCGTTTAAGGCAATCGACACCAATGTGGACAGAATTAACAATGTTGCGGACAGTTTGGTAGAGTTAACCGGTAATGTGAGCCGACTTTTCAAATTACAGGCAACGCGTCAAGTGGAACTGTACGCATTAGTACGCCTTAGGCACCTAGTCGATGCAGCCGAGAATGTGGTAACTAGTTACCAGAAAGCTGCAGCTCAGTTCCATAGGCAAACAGCTTCACTGGAACTAGGTAGATTAACAGAAGAATTATTTAGCCCTATGGACCTGGCTGAAGTGGCTAAGCAGGTCAGTGTAGGCAACCGCTTAATACGTCCCTACCAATGGTACTACAGAAACGTGGTAGTATATCCCCTGTGGCAGGATGACGAAAGACTGCATTATGTAGCTACGTTACCCTTGATCGACGGAGGACAGTATATAGAATACGGGTTGCATTCATGGCCCGAACCATTGGTCACGGTGGGTTACTATATGCAGGTATTGATAGCTAGAACCAGTATTGGGCTTGACACTAAGACGGGTTGGTATTTTACACCATCTGAGTGCCATGGTAGTAAACCTGGAGTATGTCACGGACAGTTACGGGTCGATAAGACCCACGTGCCGTGTATCGTAAGTCTGCTAACAAATACCACGGATAGTACCTGTAATATTAGATTGACTGAGTCAAACGAAACATCTAGTAAAGTATTTGCCAACAAGAAAATAGGCGTAGTTTTGCAAACGTTCGGAGAAACTGTCGAAGTACACTGCGGCGGACGACTGATGGACCGGTGTGTAGTTAAGAATGGTGTGTTTGCTCTAATGTCTGGAGAGTGTGATTATAGTGGCAAGGGTTGGCGATTTGAGCCAGTACAGTCTTATAGTCGGACTTACACTCGAATCAGTCTGGCCATTGATACACCACGAGTGGATGTGGCCGGAGTACTAAACCAATCAATGATAGTTAATCAGTTGAGTATGCAGAAATGGGACCAATTGCATAAGTCTAACTACGTGCCGCTAGCACCATTATCTGCGGTAGACCCAGCGATGGTCGATGGCATGGGGGTACGATCATTTGTGTCGTATTCAACTGGCTCCTTCGTCGTAGTGCTCGTCATTGTGTTGATAATGTGGAAGTGTGGTATTATTTCACGCATGTGGATATGGATTAAGTGCAAGCCACATGCGGCCCATAGCAGTGCGCCATGGACTATTCACCCTCACAGGCCCCGGAGACCTGCAGCCCTACCGGAGCCGCTGAGGATGTCAGCCGGGTCATCGCCTAACGCTGTTGCCAGGACTGAGATCGACCCGACGGCTGATGACTGGATGGACGTGGTGATTGACAGTCCTAACATTCATGTATCGTTTGAGGATTTGTCACTGTAGCACTAACTCATTATAGTGCCATGTTTATATTATATTGTACTTTTATGGAGTCCTAATTTTTTTGGATATATTATAAGGACTAGGAATTGTTCATGACCTGTAATGATTATTCTGTAGGATTAAGGTTGATATATTGTTCCACATTGTTCATTTTATTTCTGATTCGTTTTGATGGTTTAATGTTTATTTTGTTTTATTTATGACTCATTTTGAGTGTTTTGTAGCAGTAGTGATCATCGTTTTAGGTGAGTAGGTGAGTGTATTGTTACATGTCTGGATAGCCCTGGTATAGTGTGGTTTTGTTGTTGATAGAGTACAACGAGTTAATTAACATTCTCTTAAGGCCTTAAGAGATGGTTAATTAACTTCGGTTGAGGGGCATGTGTAGATATCGGATCGTCTTATGGGAAGTCATGACCCCGGTAGACATCTTATATTTGCGAGTAAGACCTCAGTGAAATTTATGTTTGAAAATACCAGGTGAGCTAGGGACTGAATAAGCATCATAGTAGTTAGGTATAGATAGGAAGATGCACTGGATGACTTCAGCCAGTGCTGATGCTAGGATACAGTTTCGCGGAAATAGAATGGGTTTCGCAGAAATAGAATAGGAACCAGATTGAAACTGTAGCAGTGAATTCAGCACAATAAGTTGGAAGTTAGAATAGATTGGAATAAGACCAACGGTTCTGGGTTGATGATATCTGTCAATAGTTGAAGGTAAAAGTTGTTGCTGTGGGATCGGCACACACTTTTATAATATTCAGCAGTCATTTCGGCCATTAGTTTAGTAAATAATAGAGTTATAAGAATAGATACGAATCGATGGGAATCGAGAGAAATTATAGGAAACAGACGGACGGTTAGTTGTTGATGGTCGGCATTCCGACTCCCTTAAGCAAGTACAACAACACCAGCTGGCAATGAGATCATACAGCTCATGTGCTTATTAACGTTCGCTTCCTACAGGCTTATCCAAGATATGCAAGGGACAGGACAGAGGCATTGTAGCATCCTGTAGGAATTAATAACATAATCAAAAATTGTATATCAACTATATGTCAATCAAAGGAAGGCATGCTACAACAACACATACCGTAATGTTGTTAGTTAGCTGACAGATCGCATCAAAGCAGAACCAGCCAACACCACTTTGACCCTGTTGTATAGTATCTACCGAGAAGAGAAGCCCAGAGTTTGATTGGTCGGGATGACGTCATAATCAATGAGCATCGAATCAAACTCTGTGGCAGAGAAACCAAAGAAACGAAGTTTCAAAGTAAGTCGAGAGATAGGCGAACAGGGATTGGTCAGAACGACCAAAAGAGAATAGGTACAATCTTCTAGGAAGAGATAAGCAGATGTTGAGTGGAGGCAGGAAAGCTGCGGGCCAATCAAACTGTGGTTATGACTACCTAGAAGGATGAAAGGAATAGAAACTATGTATTACGATATATATAGAGGAATATATCGTAATATGTATAGAAGTTGGGAGAATGAGAATAGTATATAATAGGCACTTTGTCTACTGAAACTTTAATCTTCACCATCAGTGATTCCGTAACAGTCTTGTTCCGTGAATAAGCTAGATAGTCGAATAGCACATCAATTTTGGTTGGGAGTAATGCGTCTAAGTTAGAAATAGGATCTGATAAAAGTAGCCGAAATAAGTTAAAGTAAATCATTTCATAAATTGTAGAAAGTATCATTTTATATTACGACAGTAAAAGTCGTCTTTGTTATATCAGTAGTCAGTGTAGTGAATAAATCATCTCTTATTTAATCAAGTATAGATCCGAGTTGCGTTTGTGAAATATACTCCAGAAGCAAGGAACACACTCCTTGCCTTACCTGAGCATCTTCGAAAGTCAGATAAGCCCAGATTACTAATCAAAAATATCTTCATCACCATCAGAAGAGGCGAGCCTAGTAATCGCATCCCCGGTATTCGGAGTAGATAGGTTGTCGCAGCAACCTACCATCATAAGTCTTCTCCGTGTAGCGGTGATCATTAGTTAGTGACATTTCGAATAAGAAGATAAGACCGAAAATCTTCAAAATGTCAAGCTGGAAACTATAGGCCAGTTAATCTTACATCAGTCGTATGTAAAGTGATGGAAAATGCAGTAAGAAACCACATCATTAATTACATGAAAGATAATCAGGTTTTTTCAGCACGACATTATGGTCTACAGAAAAAGGCACTAAAACACTTTTCTAAACCAGCAAAGGGCCAGAATATATTCAAGGCAGAAAAGCTATTAAAACTAAAGGACATAGGCAAACTACAGATGTACACCATTGTAAAGGAGTTTCACCACAATACATTACCACAATCCATAGCCTCCAATTTCACACTAAGCACCAACATCCACAAACACAACACTAGGACAAAACACAGTTTACACACTCAGTTTACACGAGCAGAAATAGGAAACGACGAATTACAATAGCAGCCACACAACTATGGAACAGCACCAGCACAAAAATACGTGATAGTATATTAAACCTGAAATCCTTTAAGAAGATTGCCAGGGAATCTATGATCGACATATACTAAATTAATATATTTATACCTGATGGTCACAGATTCTCTGCTAATTAATAATAATACAAGCCTAAGACATTCCACCACCACCACCACCACCACCACCACCACCACCACCACCATCACCACCACTATAGATAAACTAACCTAACCTAATAATTGAAGTAAGAAGTCTAAACACAAACATACTTCACAGTTTACTTTCACTACTACTACACCTAAATAGCCCACATACGATCAACGCATCTATCAATTCTTAACAACTCTAACTATCTCAACTTTATATTACAGTGATGAGCTCTTTCCTGCCCCCCACCCCACCCCACCCTCAGTAGCATACAAAAGTCCTATATAATAATAAACCACTCCAAACTAAATTTAAATAAAATGAGATAATGATGTAATTAAGGAGTATTTGTATAATACATGTTTAATTAAGTCAGTAAATATGTATGAGTGTATTTAAATATTAATGCCATAAATATGTGTTTGAATGTCGTGTGTTTTATGTTTGTGCACATAGTGGCATATATCTATGTAAACATCAAAGAAGGGACAGCCCTACCCACCCACCGCTTAATGGAAGACATATATATTAAATACATGCATATATGACATATATATCAAAGTTTATGTCCGAACTCCACAAACCAAAATAGTCATGAACTTCCTATTATTGGCCCTGATATCTCTAAAAACAATGATTTTAACCAAATTATATGTATTTGAACCATTTTAGACCTTCATATTTCTAACTTAGACTCCCAATAGCATTACCCAAAAAGTCCCAGACTTCCTGTATTTAGAAGTTTGTTGAAACCCTGGTATGTGTGTATGTATGTGTCTGTTTGTATGTATGTATGTATTTTACATTATAAGTCTGAGGCGAGACGCATATCCTTTCTAACCGAAAATCTGTATGGCTAATAAAATCCCCAAATAGGTTAATTTACTGGCTAATAATCCCAGAAAGGTAGTCAGGTCCCTGTAAAAGTTTTCATATCAAGGTAGCTTTTCAGCATTCTGTTACTGTGCCACTGTCTTGTGTGTCATATATATGTTAATGTATAAATGTTTTGTAATGTGTGTAAGGAGTCCATCACTCAATAGGCCATGCCTTTGATGGACTGCCTGTTTAGATTATATTTACATGTATAGAAAAACCATGAAATAAAGCAACTTTGAACTTTGAACTTTGATTCATCTCAGGCAGATCAACAACGCTGCACCTATTAGCTGTGTTAAATAAATGGACTGAAGTACTGGACAATGGACACCCCATTGACTGTGTCTACATGGATTACCAGAAAGCATTTGACACCGTGCCTCACAAGAGACTTATAAGTAAATTGAAATCTTGTAATATGAATGAAGGCATAACAGAATGGGTCAAACACTTCCTTGATGGAAGGACACAGTGAGTAGTGGTAAATGGAGAATACTCAAGATGGACAAACGTAACTTCTGGAATACCGCAAGGTTCAGTTTTGGGTCCAATCCTTTTTGTACTATTCATAAACGACCTTCCAGACATAGTTGAGTCAGAAATGTACTTATTTGTGGATGATACGAAAATATTCAAGGCTATCACGGGCAAAAATGATCAGGCCATCCTTCTAAAGGATCTAGACAAGATGGCAGAATGGAGAAATCTATGGCTGCTGAGATTCCACCCCGAGAAATGCAAACATATGCACATTGGTAAGAAACACAAAGAGGATATTAAGTATGAGCTACATAATAAACCACTTCAAACAGCAGGCACTGAGAAGGATATAGGACTAACAATTGACTCTGATCTCACGTTCGAACAACACAGCGAACAAAAATAACTCCATGTTTGTCTTAATTAGAACCTTTCAATATTTAAATGAAGAAACGTTTATCCCCTTATATAAAAGCCTAGTGCGAACACATATGGATTTTGCAAGCCCCATATGGGCACCACAAAAAGGTAAACATGTAGAACAAATCGAAGCAGTTCAACGTAGAGCCACAAAGCAACTTCCAGGAATGAAGGATCTAACATACCCTAAGAGGCTAAGACGACTCAAGCTACCAACGTTATCGTACAGGAGAGCGAGGGGGGATGTAATAGAGATGTACACAATTCTTCACGGAGGATATGATAAAGAGGCCAGTGATTTTGTAAAATAGTGGAGCGACGTCACAGAAAAGCAAAGTATTCGAGGAAACTCTTTGAAGATATATCCTCAAAGGTGCACAACAACGAAAAGACAGCATTACTTCACAGCGCGAGTAGCCAAAATATGGAATGACCTCCCTAAAGCAGTTGTAACCGCACCAACATTAAACTCATTCAAGAACAGATTGGACAAATACAGGAAAAGTCAGGAGGTCTTATACGATAACTTTAAAGCACCCATCAAAACTGGAGGAAGTCTAGAAAGACGGAGTGGAAATGAAGAGTCTGGCGAAGAGGACCTTTAGGACCTGTACCAAGCAACGCTAAGTAATGAAGTAGTAAGTAATATATATATATATATATATATATATATATATATATATATATATATATATATATATATATATATATATATATATATATATATATATATATATATATATATATATACACACGCGATTACGACGTTATTTCTATATTTTGAGCATAATTTGAAGGGGGAAGTCGGCGATAACTCAGCCATTTCTGAACCGATTTTGAAATGGTTTACAGTTTCGGATAGCTCGTCAAATGCTGGTCTTGATTCATACCAGAAGTGACGAGAACAAGTAATTTTTACGACTTAAATAGTACCAACTCGGTACACTAAAAGTACACACTCGCTCTTGGTCGTAACACACATATACCATCGAAACAGCGACAGGTGCGCGCATGCGCACCACACGTTCTAACGAACTCAGTCGTTTTCACGACGAAATTCCTCTCGTATAGGCCCATACACACTTATTGCTCTACCCAGGGGGGCGCGCTTATAGAAACGAATCCAGGACGGGCGGCCCATACCCAGCTTAGCTGGTACGGCCAGTACCCGACCGGTCGATCCGTGCTACACCTTACAGGAAATATGTGATAGTGAACACCTTTTGGATAGCTATAGAGTATTAAACCCTGAATGTTGTGAATATACAAGGGTAACAGCAAATGGTCAGACAGCCTCTTGGTTAGATAGGATTTACATCCAGAGAGTGCTAAAAGTGTTAGTTTCGGATACTGGCATATATCCCGTACCTTTTTCTGATCATTGCCTAGTTTCCACTGTGCTAAATAATGCAGAATGTGTTACATGTGGTCTAGCTCTTTGGAAACTTAATATTTCCTTGCTGAATGATCTTGAGGCCTAGTCAAGTCTGATTACGGCCTAGTTAAGCCTGGCTAAGGCCTCTGTAATGGCTAGTCAAGACTGGCTATGGCTTAGGTAACTGTAGCCCAGGGGGTGGGTGGGGTGGGGGGGGGGGCGATATGCGCTGGTCCGCAGTGTCGCTCCACTCAGCCGCACCGCATTTACAGGATGCATGGGAGAGCTGGTTAGCTGTGATTCTCGGGGTTGCGGATCCTGTATCATGTCTCTCCGAAAGGTACAAAGACCAGCCTCTAGAGCCGGTGGGACGTTCACATTCCAGTGGGGCCGTGCGACCATTGCCGCTGAGATTGGACCCAACTGCCTCATCCCAACTGTTGGTGTCACTGGTATGACGATCCATTACTTCACGTAGACCAGTGTGCATCATATTAATTATGGCTTCACTAGGATTGACCAGCACATAGCATTTTCTGCTTGAACAAAAGAGTGGTCCTTTTTGCTAGCTCTTTTCCTCCGCTTCGGCGTTGAAGGCATTTTCCTGTGATGGAGGCCTGCATGAGGTGCTTTCCTCTCGCAACAACAACATTTTCTGTGTATGTGTGTTAGGGGTGTAATTAGTTTCTATTAAACTACCAAGTAGCCTCATCGTGATACCTCTGCAGATTTAAGGATCTGTGTGGTACCTTCGGCGAGACCATGTAGAAAGAACACTGGATGGCTCTATGTACTGTATTATTTATTCATTACTGTCAAACGAGTGATATTGTTTGCATAGTGAAATATCTGTGACTGTTTAATTATATCATCATGTCCGTGTTTATAAATTAGAATGGACTGCACAGGCCCATTGGAATGTGAACGTTCCACCGGTTCTAGAGGCTGGTCTTTGTACCTTCAGGAGAGACATGATACGGGATCTACAACCCCGAGAACCGCAGCTAACCAGCCCTCTCACACATCCTGTACATGCAGTGTGGTGGAGTGGTGCAACATGGCGGACCAGCGAGTACCCTCGCGAGCTACAAGTGATGCCCGATGTGGGGCTCGAACGAGAAGTGAAACCACGCCAACTATCAACACACGCAAGTTTCAGTCTCCTTCATCAGACAGTCAACTCTCCCTAGACATGGAAGTAGCATCATATGATGGATGAACTGCTCGCATGCTCACTGACAATGTAACTAGTTTCCCCGGTGCGGGACGGCCAGCACCGCCTTTACATGAGTTTTGACTGATCAGTGAGGGGACATTCTGTGATGCCTTGCAGGCGAGAACCCAATATATAACCCTGTTGAATATCCACAATAAGCACTCACCATCTACGCCGGATTGCATACCACCATGACACAGACCCCTACGGGGTCAAACATATCCTTCACGACCATTTTGTTCACCAACATCATCAATGGGTGACCAGTGGCCGAACGCTCATGTAACTTATCCCGCATCTCTGCTGTTTCATGCATCATCACAATATTTTCCCACGGTGCCACGATATGAGCCAGAGGATGCAGCTACACCCTATACATGGAGTTGGAGAGTGTGTTGTCAGAGAGATTCGGCGACACAGCCCTTGGAAAGAGAAGTCGGCTGCAACTAAAGAAATTGCGTCGACGTTCAGGAGAAACATTACCGGAATTAGCTAGTCGTATTCGATGACTAGTTATCCATGCAAATCCCAACACGAATCTCGAGGGTGTCGCCCATTTATATCTCGACACCTTCATCGATGCGTTGAGTGGTGAGCCCGCCCTAAAGGAAAAACGGTAGTCTTCAACAACTCACAGCCACCGTGGTTCGTATTGAGAATTTCTTAGAATGGGAAAAGAATAATCGCCGTCAACTGCACCCCATAGATGAAGTGAACGATGCCAATCTCGCCATCACCACTGCACTGCATCGGCACCAACATCAGCATCAGATCTGCAAACACAACCAGATCAACCCACCGGTCAGAATCATACGTCTAGAGGAAGGGGGCGTGGCCAATCCCATCACGGGGGCCACAACAACGCACCAGGACGCAGGAACCAGCACAACATTAGCAATAGGAAAAACATGCATGATAGGTTAGAAGAGATCAATAAACAAATCTCAGCACTCACCAACTTAGTCACCACCCTCAGTACAACAGTAGCGACGCAATCCACAACACGACCAGCAACCACTATGTTCTCCGCACTGCTACCAAACACATGTTTTGGATGTAGTCAGCCAGGCCACTGGAAGGAGCAATGACCGACAAACCCCGCAGCCTGAGACACCGTCAAACTAACAAAGGCACCGATTACATAGTCACTTCGTTGCCCATCCTTACAACCCAGCTCAACTGCGGCCTCTGAACAACAACGTCAGGTGGCCAACACATCTACTCATTCTCCCACAATATCATACATACACACGCACCCGGCTTCTTATATGTCGGTACATATGATGCATACCACATCCGCAGCCCTGACATCTCCCCCTGACGGAAATTGTGTCCCCGCAATTTCCGCCTCTAACAAACATTCTTTCCTATGTAAAACGCCAATGGTAGGTTGTAGCACCTCTGCTGAAACAACGTTTATACAAGCACCACGACCCACCGCCAAAGCACTTAACACCCGGTGTCCCTTGGTGGTTTGCAATTGACAAATCCTTACAGCATGATCTACTACATCCAGCAGCAGCATCAGTGATTCGGATGGAAGTACACATTCGGCATCATGGATCCGCAAGAAGGAGCGCCGCACAAAGAACGCAAAAATACCACGCCATCATTGCTTCTTCTGTGAATCAACTAAACATCCCATGATGCATTGTCAAAAGTGGCTCACACAAGTAGCCCTCATCCGTGATCGTGACAATCCTATCCACACTGCTGTTTACACCAATTCAAAATACACAGAAACGGCATCAACACCACCACCATTGCTACCCCAGCTCCGTCATCGCCTAAGCAATCGCAGCAACTGCAATGACGGGTTGGTCCTTTTGACACTCAGCCACCAATTGCACTCACGGAAGCTATCCGGAAACAAGCTGACTACATACAGGTTGCTGATGGGGTGATTATGACACAGCTCCCTCCAGTGGCCCGGCTGACCACATCCAAAACATGTGTTTGGTGGCGGTGTGGAACTTATGTTGGTTGCTGCTCGTGTTGTTGATTGTGTCGCTTCTGATGTGCTAAGGGTGGTGACTAATTTGGTGAGTGTTGAGATATGTTTGGTAATCTCCTCAAACCTTCAGTGTTCAAACGGGTTCCGAAGCTTTGGGAAGGCCAATGCAGTCTCACCACACAGCAAGTTTTTCATCTTGTCAAATGCCAGTTGTTGGACTTTACCTCATTCTAAGTGTTTGTACTTCTTAGGTAGTTGTATTAATGGTCTTGCTATCTCTGTATAACCCAGTGCACACAGCCATAGTAGCCAGTTGCACCTAATATCATCCTGAATTTAGCAACATCCTGCGGTGGTGCCATTTCATGAATGATCTTCACCTTCTGCTTCTGAGGTGAAATACCTGCCACAGATATGTGATAACCAAGTAAATCAACTGATTTACTCATGAAATTACACTTCTCCCATTTGAGCTGTAAATTATGCTAGCGAATTGTCACCATTGCGAAAGCATGGAGTAAACCACAATGCCATCAACAAGAACCAAAACCTGCATCCATTTTCCCATATAACCTTGACAAATGGCATTCATAGCTCCCTGTAATAAAGTACTTGAATTTCTATACCCAAAGGGGATCCGGAGACATTCGAATTGCCCTTCTGGACATAGGAAAGTCGTTTTCTCATGTCTTGGCTGGGCATTTGTATCTGCCAATACACAGACTCCAAGTCCATTGTAAAAACAAAAATGTCAGAGATATTTGGTAATGGGTTGTTATCTCTGGGTATAGTCTCAGTCAGATGCCTATATTCTATGCAGAAGCGTGTGGTCATATCTTTCTTGGGGACCAGTGTGATAGGCTACGCCAAAGGTATCAAAGATGGCCTATACACACCAGCTTCTAACATCTCTTTAATTTGATCTTTAACAATATGTGCCCTCAGTAAAGGGATCCTATATGCACATTGCCTAATGGGAGGGCAATTAGTAGGGATCGTGAATTCAACTAAAGGATTGCTACCTGGTTCTTTGGAACAAGCAGTGTAAAAATTATCAGCATAGTCACTGAGTACTTTGTCGATGACTTTATACCCTGTCGTTTCAGTGATACTGGCTTCAGCATAGTGTTGACTTTGGTGCTTAAATTGAATGTGTAACTTATAGATTCTCCCATACCATGGCATTTCCCCTTTTATATAATCTATTACCGCTCCATCCATGTGCAATGCATCAGCCCTGAGTGATCCTTTTACAGCTAAAGGTATTTGCGCTTTCCTTAAGTGTCACGTTCCTGGCTACCTACCTATCCATCCACCAATCCATCCATCCATCCATCCATGCATGCATCCATCCATCCATAAATCATGCATCCACCCTGTTCATTTGTTAATTGTTAAGAATGAGTGATTATCAAGTAATATTTGCATAATAAAATCATATAGTATTAAATGCGCTATTACACCAGCATTGTAAAATGACTCAGTCAGTGACATTTAACAATTCCCTGTCTAATGCATGCATACTATTTGGCTCCGCAGCATACCACTATTATTAGGTTGGTTCTATTTAAAATTAGAACAACTTATAATGACGACATAATGATGATGACATTAATGAAAATTCATATCTAAAATGACATCACAAAGGCTAGGGTTAAATAATGGTCAATAGGTTGATGCAAACAATAGTCGCATTCTGACGATCGTGGAGGCTAGCTAATCCTTGAGTCCCATCATATCCCATATTTACACTATGTATCTGCTCCGAGTGCCTATGCATTTTCACATCTATTATATCAACATAAACATCATCCCTATCTCCTGGTGAAATAAGCCCATGATACTTCCTTTTTATCCAAACACTGGATGACTGATTCAGACACGGGAAGACTTCTGGGATGAGAATCTCCATCTACCGTCTTGCTACTTTGCATCTCTGGTGACCCAAGCTGTTCTGAAGAGATGCATCTTCCAGTTAAATCTTCATCATAATTTTTACACAGTACAAACTCATTGGCCAGTGGATCAAGTTCTGTCCATGGTATTTTGGAGGTGTCTAAAATAATTGTTTGGGCCCTATACAACGGATCCTCCATTTCCTCTGACTCGCTATGCTGGCTTTCTAACCAAAGTTCAGGCATCTGCACCATTACTTGGACTTATCCCATCCATGTCGTCATCTTTGTTGCCGACTCTCTGATAGTGTTTCTAAGTACAATGGTAGCAATCCAACCAGGAGCAAGATATATCCTGTTTTATGTCTTTGAGGAACCATCTCCCAGCTCGGACCTTGCAACATGTGCCACAATGAAGACTTCAGGCCACCATCTATGAGCTATTCAGTTTTCCTCTTACACTCACATTCCAGACCAAGACTATATCACCTGACTCCAACTGAATTGCACTGGCTGTTTTATTTTACTACGTTTCATTGTGAACAGAAGACTTCGAGGCATTTTCCTGTGCTACGTTAAATGCAAAACATGACCTCCTTCAGAGATCATTGATATAGTCTTTGGGAGCTTGGAAAGTGAACCTCTCAAGCTCAGTGTCAAACAGAGGATCAACTAGTAATCTTGCATGCCACACAATCATCGTTACATGAGTTACTACAGTGAATATCGTAGTGTATCATGAGCAATGCAATTATATGCATGTGATAATATATAAACATATTTCCTCCAAACTCTTCTGGCAATGATTCAGTGTTGCAAGCATGTCGAGATAAATTTGATTCAGTCTTTCTGTAATGCCATTGCGCCATGAGTTAAAAGGTGACGTCCAAATTTTCTTGATCCCCAGCATTTGGCAATGACTTTTGATGACACACGACTCACACTTGGTGCTCTGATCTGACAACAAGCACTTGCCTGTTTCCAAGCTGAGGTCAGATTAGGTCAAAGCGTAGTGATGGTAGTATAGATTCCAAGATATCTGTCCTAGTTTTATGTCTAATGCATCATTCACATTCTTTATGATATTGCTGAATTGATGTTACCATGAATGACCAAATAATCTTTGTCTAACCAGTGAAACAGTACTGTCACTGCATGGATGGTCCACTTCATCATGTACCTCATGAATAGTTTTCCTGTGGTCCATGTTTGGAACAACCAACTGTTGACGATTGATGCCCTGATCATCAGGGGCTTGGCACCTTGCACCACCAATGCGGACATTTTCCTTTAGATAGAACCTAATCTCTCTTCCCATGTCTCCGAAATCTCCTTTCACAGATTTCTTCCATGATGTTTTCAGAGGGCTCTAATCTGCTTATCTTGACATTCTTTGACTGTAGCATTTCCCCGTCATAGGATGGCTTAATGACTTCTGATGGCGTTGCGACAAGCTGAGCAGGTACAGCAGCTTCTGGCAAGCATCAGGCTTCACCCCAAACATGTGTCCTATTCCATCCATTCTACTAGCCCGTATGCGGCTTTTGTGATGATTCCTGTTCTATTACACCAGGTGGCTCAGCGCATCCGGATCTACCATGTTACTCCCTGGGTGGTACTTCAGGCTGAAGTCATATTCTGCAAGAATTGCCATTACCTACCATTTCAAAGTCAAGAACTCATGCTTATGTGCCTGGTAATTTGCATCACTCTTTGATAACCCCCTACTGGTATATACAATGTCAGAGGGACCAATCCAAGCTTCCAAGTAGCAAGATTACAGGAGCACGCTACCTGCCACTGATAATGAACTGCTCCCGACCAGACCAACATCAATCAGTGTGCAGCTCAAAAGTGGAAGATAAGTCTGCATAACTCAACACTGTGGCAGTGATCAACCGACCCCATAGAATCTCAAAAGCAGCTTGACACTCTGCTATCATCCAATGTCGCTTTAAAAGTTACAGAATTCTTTTCTGGTTTCCTGCCCAAGCTCTTCAGGTTCCTGGAAGCTACATATCCCGCTGTAAGATAATTCAATGGTTTGTAGATGATGATTTACTCTTTCACAAACCTTTGGTAATATCTTGCAAACTCCAGGAAGCTTTTCAACTAGCCCATGTTAGCTGGAATCGGCCCATCCACAATGTCACTAACATTTGTGGGATTTGGAACAATCCCATTTTTGGAGCAAACATGACCAAGATGAGTCACTTTTGTTTATAAAAGGTTACATTGACTTGGGTATAACATTAGCCCACGTTTCTGCAAACTTTTGAGTGGTTATAAAAGACTGTCTTCATGCTCCTTCACACCTGCAGCAAATCGGTTGAGATCATCCATATACACGACCAACTCTTTCTGATGAGATATCCCACACAACGATTCATGAGCCTCTTGTTATCAATCTGCAATACTGGGTATATTCTAAATTTGATTCTTGTTTGATAACCATACTATGGTTTCACTTCTCAGTCCATATAATGGAGACTGCAAAATCCAACATAGACTGTGCGAGTTATTGTTTGTCATTCGACTGATGTTATAGAGAACTGGTTGATTAACCCTCTCCTGGATCTTTAATGAACATAGCACAGCTACAAATTATCTTAGCATCTTGTAGTAATGTCTTCAATATATTGCATTTAAATGTTATCAATAACATCTTCAAGATACACTGGACAGCATCTGGGTCATCAATATCATTTCGAGCTGCAAATAAATGTTGCTGAACATATAATTCCCCGCTATGCTAGGTAAAATGCACATGGTCGACATAATTATTGTACTTTGATTTTAATCAACATTCACCTAGAAAAATGAAATCTAAATATCTTGGCCAATTAGTTTAACATGCAGGCTTATGAGTCCAAAATTTGCGCTTATCAGCTAGTCAGGAAATTAATACAAAAGTCAGTTTGTGCATAGACTAATTTCTCAGTCAATCATATGTCATCATAATCAACTACATCACGTGTATGCTGTTGTCATAATCAATTATGTCATGAATGACATGATTTGGTCTGTCATAAACGCTTAATAGTCTGGCAGGTTGTACGAATTTTATGTCTACTATTTAATAAACATGTTGAATATTTAGAAATTAATTTGCCTGCCAAAGGCAGAAATATGACCCAGTCAAATTAGATTCAAAATATTCAACAGCTTACCTACATAGTTTTCTGGAAATTGAGATCCAGAGAGTGCAGAGATCAGTCAATCAATCCCAACATGGCCAACACATGACTGATGCTTAAATAAAGATCGGTTGGGCATAGTTAAAACTGGATTAATGCATTAGGAATGACCTAATATAGCAGTATTTCGCTAAAGCCAAAGTAGTGTTTGTAATTTGCAGTGACAGCTCACCTCACCAAACTTGATATGTATAACAGATACAAACATACCCGCTATATTGTGATATATATCAGCATTTTGCACAAAACAAATATTAATGCACTTAAAACTGGCCAGAATCTGCCAGTTAGTTTTAGGAGGTACGTTTTAAAGCATTTTCAGAAAATCCAAGATGGACATCAACAAAATCTTACAAATCAAGTTTTGTTGAAGTCGGGCCAATGTTTAAGGAAGAGTGACATTTCATTGGATATCCAGAAAATGTTCAAAAGCCCAACATGGTCACCAGAAAAATCACTATTATCATCACCATCATCATCTCGACTGTCATCATCATCATCATCATCATCATCATCATCATCATCATCATCATCATCATCAATAATAATAATACTAATTTTAACAATAATAATAATAATAATAATAATAATAATAATAATAATAATAATAATAATAATAATAATAATAACAACAACAGCAACAGCAACAACAACAACAACAACAACAACATATATTAATATTAGCATTAATGTTATCATCATCACTATCATTAACATTACCACTATCACTATCATTATTTTCACAAATATCATCAGCATTATTATAGGCATCATAATTATCTTTTTTTCTGCTATTTCCATAAGCAATTAGAATATTGTTGTATTATTAGGTACATCAATGCAGCTCGGAGATAACCTAGAAGATCTCGAGAACAAAGTAAAATGTCTTGTTGAATATTTTGAAGCAATTTTAGTGCCAATAAACTAATAAATAGTCCACATTTTATTTAATATTCATGATTTTCTCTTAATGTATGAGAACTTTAATAATATCATAGTGAGTAAATATAATTAGTATATAGAAGTTGGTAATGATCTCAGGAGGAAGTGACAGTAGATAACACGTGTGCACATAATAGTCTTTGAGTATTAATTTGGTAGGCAATCTGGTCTTCTGACCCAAACAGATAAAAGCTTATTTATTTAAAAAAACCAGTCATACCTGATCACAATTGAAATGAAATTTCAGTGAATGTTCAGTTTTGCCTGATGTAGAGTTGCAACTAAACTTATGTCAGATGTGTTATTGTATTTGTCAATTCAGCTCAACATATTTCATTCAATACATGTAGATTATATTTAATAATGCCTGTCAATGTTTTCATGAACGTGATAACAACAATTAGGTAAAATATTTAAAAGTTGCCATCAGGTGTCTGCGTATTTCCCCGTATTTTCCATTATTTCTCACTATTTGCAAATATTTGCCATTGTCCTGTGAAATACTAGTATTTCTCTGGAAATTGCCAACGCTAGCAGAAGATTATTCTGGTGCTCAAGCAGGTCAGAGGAATACATCTTGCTGACTCCCTGGTTCTCTTCTGGTTGGTCACTTGATAACTGATGCTATTCTTGAATCCATGCTGTTGAAGAGGTCCCATCACCTTCCTTGAACCCCTTGAAGAAATTATAAGTTAAGCATACTCTTACGACAGACAATACTGAAAGCCTTTGATGCGTCCACAAAAGGTGTGTAAGATAGATTCTGCAGTACACTCAGTGAGCAAACGTGCTGCATGATAAACTGAGGAATAGTGAATAGGGAATCCAACCGGATGCTTGCTGTGTTTCAAACTGATGGCTAGTCTAGTATGCGTAGTCAACTGACTCGACTGTTTCTCAAGGATCTTTGTCAAAAGGGAAGTAACTGCAATGCGCCGATGACTGTTCAAGTTGGATACAGTATTCCTTTCTTTAATATTACAGACAATGTCTAATGTCTATCTCATCTTCAATCTTTCCTTACATAAACATCCTGTTAGCTAGGTAAGCAATGACTGTGATGATTTCTACTGAGGCCAATGTCACGTGTTCAACTAAAGCAAATGGATAATTGTCTTTTTTCAAGGGAATGATTAGATTTTGTTCTGCTTTCTATACTGACAGGAAATTGTGTATCATCTGACAGAAATGAGATTAGCAAATCATAGATGATATTTCCAGACTGCAGTGCTTTCTGGTTGCTTCATGGCTGCTGCAGTGCTTTCCGGGTTAAGTGTGCATGGTGCTTTGCTGTGGTGTGGTTTTCTAGATTTTCGAGAAACTTGCAATTTGAACAAGGCTAATTTTCAGACATTGCTACGCTAGGTACATGCACAAATCATACTTTAAATCAAACAAGGTGTCAGGCAAGGCGGCGTTACCAGTGCCTATGACTATAAGGTGTACATAAATGATCTGCTAATCAAACGTGGTCTCCTAAACTCAGGCTTCAAAATAGGCACAATAGATCTGGACAGATATCGTTCTTCTGGCAGACTCTTAGTGATATACAGCTCAATCAATCAACAGTCGAGAAACATGCAAACTATGAAAGGTACAAACTACATCCTAAAAAGACAACTATATCAATTTTTAACTATATCAATTTTTGACTTAAAAACACCAACAGAAATCTGGAATGACATGCGGTGTTGGAAGACTGATAACATTTCAGTTCCAGTATCTGATGAGTTTACATACCTAGGTATCAGCAGAAGTATCAATATCACAGCACAAATGTTATCTCCTGTCCATAAATGCGTAGAGAGAGGAAACAAATTTTAGCCTGTGTTTTACTAATACTTTTTAATGATTTTTCAGCAGAAATCTAGAAAAGGTTTGATAATATTTATTTTATATACTGTCATGCGTAACAAGTAAAAGCAAATTTGATCATTGTATACTTTTTGTCTCTTCGAATTTACACTTTGTTGCTACCACGAAAATACAATGCATGTTTTCGAAGATGACCTGCACGACGACTCCAAGGTAAACAAGAACTGATCCTACCTGTTGGGACATTGAGGATCAAGGTCGGTACCAATAAATCACTAAATTTTGCTATTGCAACTAACAAAACTGTCAGAAATTAGATTCAACATGAGGTCGGCCAGAAAAGATTCTAACAATACAAGTTCGTCCATAAACGAGACATATAGGAGGCTGCATGTCGGCTGATAATTTTCCATGTGGCGTGTACAATTGTGAAGTGGGCAAAAATGGCCTAGCAATACAGTGCAAAAACTGTGACAAATGGTTTCACACGAAATGCCACGACATCATAAACACAGACTACAAAGTATTACAGAAAAGCAAACACAGACTACAAAGTATTACAAAAGAAGTCACTGGGCCTAATATGGTACTGTTCCCCCTGCAGAGTCATGTAGCTCACGGGGGTACACGCTGGTCTGCCATGTCGCTTCGCTCCACTGCACCACATGTGCATGATGAGTGGGAGTGCTGGTTAGCTAGGGTTCTCGGGGTTGCGGATCCTGTATCGCGTCTCTCCAGAAGGTACAAAGACTGGCCTCTACAGCCGGTGGAACATCCATGTTCCAGTGGGGGCGTGCGACCATTGCCACCGAGATTGAACTGCACGGTCCCGTCCAAACTGTTGGTGTCACCAGTATGACAGTCCATTCTAATTTAGAAACAAGGACGCGATGATATAAGTAAACAGTCACAAATATTTCATTATACAAACAATATCACTCGTTTGACAGTAAAGAGCAAATAATACAGTACATAGAGCCATCCTGTGATCTTTCTACGTGGTCTCGCCGAAGGTATCACACAGATCCTTAATCCCACAAGGGAGCATCGCGATGAGGCTACTTGGTAGTTTAATATAGACTAATTACACCCCTAACACACATACACAAAAAAATGTTGTTGTTGCGCGAGGAAAGTGCCTCGCGTGGGCCTCCGTCACAGGAAAATGCCTTCTACACCGAGGCGGAGGAAAAGAGCTGGCAGAAAAGGGCCACTCTTTTGATCAAACAGAAAATGCTAAGTGCTGAACAATCCTATTGAAGCCATAATTAATGTGATGCACACTGGTTTACGTGAAGATGGAATGAATGATTTCCGAAGAATTCACAGGTCACTGTCTTATGTAGGTCCAAAGTTACTGCATTGGTAGTTGCCACTTTTATTTATGCGGGCATTCTGCTACATTCTAACCTACCATTTAGGGTTAGATACAAGTACAAGCCTTGGCCGCACGTGACAGGGATTTCTACCTAACTTTAGACATATAGAACTAACAGGCGAAGATGCTCGGCTTCCCGTAGGTCGCCCTGCATAGCATCTACCTCCGAAAGATAGCATGCGTACATGTTACGGAATAATAGTTTCTGAATCAAATAACTATCCAGTCACCACAGCGCCACAAACACATATAACATCACCAGTACAAGTTTACAGTTCACAAAAACAATTTTAGAAAGCGCTATATAATTTATGGTGGTGAGTAAGAGACGGATATCCATCCCCAGTGTCCTTCCCGTGAGGGCGTGGTGGGTTCTAAGACCTCACCCAGACACTAAAACGAATTGGATGGAGATCCACATCTTGTCCATCACCGCATGCCACGGAGTTAACCTTTTACCTGTCATTGGGGGTTAAGTTCCATGATGCCCAGAGATGCACTGCAGGCCGGTATCACAACATAATTAATTTAATATTCTTTTCGCAGTGCTTCCTACTTTGGCGGGGAAAATCTAACTAACTAGTATCCGAGGATACAGGGGGCATGTATGTAAATCGGCACTTTAAGTGTCCCCACTTGGAAACCTCCAATAGTTTCCCAGGGTCAGATCCTGCTAACGTGTCAATGGAAATCCAAACAATTAATATGCTTTGCGGCTGGAGGATCGTGGAAAGAGACAATAACTCGATATAAATAAGAGGCCCTAAAGTAACTGGCCAATTTTACACAACCTAGCTAGTGCGTGTGGCTACATTACCACTACAACTGGAAAAGAGGCATACACTATGCGTCTCTTGCAGAGAAATTGTCCCTAACCACTTTAAGCCTATCCTATCGAGCTAGAATAGCCTGGTTTAGTCGGTAACATGGCAGGTTCAAGCAATTAGAGCATGATCGGCGACCTCAGTGTAAAATTGATGCTGGGGGAATGTAGTGATGCAGATATACTGTTGCTGTATAGCATTACTTAGCGTACTGCATCCTAGAGTTGTTTTTTTATTATAAATAAACAAGACATATTAACTAGGATGGCTACTTGCCATATACACAGCTAACTAATACAGTGTAAATGATATATATCACAGGTCATAGGACCTTACGGTGCTGTTAGTTAAGAGGACCCATAGAAGATAAAGATAATATGTACAGTGTGAAACAGAAAGTATAAGAATGCGGTCTTAGGACTGGTATGGCACCTATTAGTCATCAGTGCCTAAGTACGGAAATAATTAAATACATGATAATATAGTTACCTGAGTACCTATTGGTCATCAGTACTGTAAAAGTTCATAAGTCACTGAAATTGATGCGCTAATATGAAATAGTGTGAGATGACACGATCTTGACTGTGGGGAAGATTTCCGCAAGCAGGATTCAGCTGGCAGGTTTCTGCAGGCAGACTATTGATGCGTCTCACTCTCAAGATGCTGAAGAAGAACAGGTAACAAGATATTTAAAGCTGGTCCCGATCCCAGGATGATTCATAATAAGGAAAAATTAGTTACCAAAGTGACGTTGCCAGCAACCGTCAGTTAGTGCTGAAGAAGTGACCGAGATGGTCATGAACGCTACACTCAAACAATTTCTACATCCCGGAGAGGTAACTAATTTTCCCTTATTATAAGGTAACAAAATGTCCACTGGATAGTCAAAGTAACTGATACATAATTTAAACGGTATGTTGTAAAGTTACCGTCCGGCGATGGTGGTTTGAAAGATGAGAGTAGCCCAATAACAGAGAGGGCCACTATTATGAATAATTATTATGCACATACAATAATTGGATACATGGTGCAGGATATGTCACATAGCTCTCGTGGCACACCGAGCAAAGTCCTACCAGACTGTGGTCTAAAGGTTAATCATCACACGTGACGTGCAGCACAGCAGTTTGAATCCACTTTTCGGCATGGTCAGAAGATGCGGCGAGTTATCCACCAAGAATCACCATCAGCTCTCCATCTCGTAGAATCACATCAGGCAGCAAGGCCCTTTAAGCAGAGAAGCACCCTTGGGAAAATCCGGATGCGGGACCTATAACTTTAGTTTATTTTTGCTTCTGGATGGCTGTCCGGAAGCATCCAAAATTCTTGTATCACGGAAAGTCACTGTAAGACTGCCCACTGGCACAGGAGATCTCAATTCCGAATTGCACTGCTGCTATGTAGGCATCGCAGTCAGTTAGCAGTTCTCCCATGTCTAGCACTCTGCTGGTCCAGCAGCCTTGTTTACGGGTCGGCTTCCATGCCGATGATGCTCGTGATCTTCGATTTTTCGTCCCCTTTATACCACTCATGACGTCAGAGACATGCGCTTCAGCCAATCAGGGCGAGCAGTAGCCTATCAGCGTGCAGCCAGAAGTGGTGACGTGGCTATCACGTGAACAACGCATTCCCCATTCAGTTAATGCATACACGTGATTACGACATCAAGAGAAATATTTTGAAAATAATTTAACGGCTTTTCAACAATAACTTGGAGGTTTCTGGTCCGATTTTAAAATGGTAAAAAGTACTGTAATCCTCGTTTCATTCCAGTCCTGATAAATACCAAGAACGACGAGAACGGTGAGATTTGAATAAATCACGAGTACCAACTCGGTACACTATACGCACACACTCTCTCTCAAGTCTGACACATGTTGCCAGGGAAGCTTTGATGTGCGCTAATGCGCTCTACGCATTCTTACAGACTTAGCCATTTTAAACAAAACCCTCTCTCATAGGGCTTATGCACGCGTACTATCCTACTCAGGGGGGTGGGGTGGGGGTGTTGCTTGGAGCGATTCCGGCATGGCCGTCTCGTACCCAATTTAGGTGTGGTGGTCCGTATCCATCCTGTCGATCCATGCTACACCACCCCCTCCTAGTTTTACACCCGTGACAAACGATCAACGTTTTGTGGATTGAACGCATGGGAGCATGCTAGTGTAGCTCGCGGGGTATGTGTCAGTCCGCTAATTCGCTCCACTTCATTGCACCGCAAGTGCATGACGCGTGGGAGTGCTGGTTAGCTGCGGTTCTCGGGGTTGTGGATCCCGTATCGTGTCTTTCCGAAAAGTACAAATACCGGCCTCTAGAGCCGGTGGAACACTGATATTCCAGTGGGGCCGTTCAACCATTGCCGCAAAGATTTAACCACATGGTGTCGTCCTAACTGTTTGTCTCACTGGTATGATGGTCCATAACAATTTAGATTAACGGGCAAGATGTTAATAACTAAACAGTCACAAATTCAATATATACTATGAAACAATTCCACTCAGTTGACAGTAATGAGCACAATAATACACAATATAGAGCCATCCGGTGTTCTTTCTACGTGACTTCGGTGGAGGTACCACACAGATCCTTGAACCCGCAGAGGTATCCCTGTAAGAGAGTATCGCTACGAGGTAACTGGTTAGTTTAATATAAACTAATATACCCCTAATGCACGTACAAAGAAAATATTGTTGCTGTGAGAGGAAAGTGCCTCACCCGGGCCTCCATCACAGGAAAATGCCATCAACACTGAAGCAGAGGAAAAGAGTTGGCAAAAAGGGCCACGCTTTTGTTCAAACAGAAAATGCTAAGTGCTGAAAATCCTAGTAAAGCCATAATTAATGTCATGCACACTGGTTTACGTCAAGATGGGACAATCGATTTCCGAAGAATTCCCAGGTCAACGTCTTATATAGTTCCAAAGTTACTGCATTGGTAGTTGCTGCTTTATTTATGTGGGTTCTTCTGCTACATGCTAACCTACCTATTATTTATTAGTAACGAAAACAAGATTTGACCACAAGTGGCAGGGAGTCCTACCTAACTTTAGACACATGTATCCATTGGGCGAAGATGCTCAGCTTTCTATAGGTCGCCCCGCATAGCATCTACCTCCAAGGGACAGCGTGCGCACATGTTACAGAGCAAGGCTCCCGAATCAAATAACGATCTGGTTACCCTGCCCCGCAACCACATATAACATCACCATAGGACAAATTTCTACCCTCCTTCCCATAGCATCCGGTCTCAGAGTGACGGACCTTGAACGAGACTGCCCTGCGGGAAACAAAAACCGGATCCTTAGTCTGGTGGAACTCAATCGTTCCGGTGGGGCCGTGCGACCGTCGTCGCGAACATTAAACACAACGGTCTCATCCCACCGTTTGTGCCACCAGTATGCCTTTCCATAGCAATTTCGTCATCTATGGAGTTACAAGATTTGATTTGGTGACCTAAAAATATAAGTCTATACAATGCGTTTACCTAAACAATTAAATATATGCTAGATAAAACTACAGTAAGAGCATACGAAAATAAGAGACATAGAGGCAGGTAGATGAACTTTTAAACATGGGGCTCCCGGAGGTACCACACAGACTCGTAGGTCTGCAGAGGTATCCTCACAAGGGAGGCTCCCGTACATGAGACATAGCTATTTAACTTAATACAAGTTATTATACCTCTAAGCTGAAAGGAAGAAAGCTATCTCAGACGAAAAAGTGATGTGCCTCACGCGGGCACTACTCCTAGTGCTAGTTTGGGTGAGGAGCATTATCCTGGCATGGACCGCTGTCGCTGAATCCTTGCGAGAGGCAAGTTCCTCGCACGGGCCTCCATCTCTGGAAGATGTCGCCACTGCTTAAAGCGGGAGAAGAATAGTAGACCAAAAAATGGGCCCACTCTAATGTTTCAAACGAAAATGCTGTAGAAAGAAAAGACCATACCTAGTGAGATTATGACCATAGGGGTGTGTACTGTTTTACGTGAAGACGGAATGGAAGATTCCTGATGGATTCCTTCGTCACCGTCTTATGTGATTCCTAATATGCTGAGTTAGTAGTAGTTGCCGCTTTATTTCTGCGGGCCTTCAGCTTTGCTTAATTCCTTTTAGTTGTTCTCAAAACAAGAATTAGGTTAGGCCGCAACTGGCCGATATCTACATAGCTATTAGACATGGCTGTCACAGAGAACAGATGCCCTAGGACATCAATACTGTAGACAGCTCTCATACATGTTACTTAGTAGGACCTCCGAACTGGGTAAGAATCCGGACAGTCCGCTTCGTAATCACATTAAACATTACAAGACATGGTTTACATTTCACAAAAGCATTATTAGGCCATCTTTCTTATCGTTATGGTGGGGGTAAGAGAGACGAATACACACCGTAAATCCTTCCCGCAAGGGTGTGGCAGATCTAAATATCATTCCCAAACATTTTAACAGAATTCGGTGGGAATACATATGTCACAGGGTCCTATGGAACTAACCGTTTAACCTGTCGTTAGGTTTATATATACAAGTTGCCAGTTTTGCCCTGCAGTGTGGGGGATTGTCAGTAAATAAAATAAGAATTGATACATGTGTTTTCGCACTGCTTTCCTACATTGGCTTAAAGTACTATCTACTAAGTATCCGAAGATCCATGGGTGTGTATGTGATACCGCACCCTAGCCATCACCGCTCGGAAACCCCAATAGTTTCCCAGAGTCGGATCAGCCCATGGTGCGGATAGGGACATCCAAACAATTAAGAAACCACAAGGCTGAGTGGAGCATGAAGAGAGACAAAATCTTAGAGTTATGAGTCTTACTGGAGTGTGGGGCTAGATTATCGCACTACCGAAAGAGAAGAGTATATTACACACTATATAATGAAGAAAGTGTCTCTAATCATTTTGAACCTATCCTATCGAGCTGTATATAGAAAAGGTTAGTCGGTAGCATGCCGGGCTAAAAAAAGTTATAGCACGGACAGCGTTCTGAGTGAAAAATTTTTGGTGATGGGAGAAAGTGCTGCATATATAAATGTTGCTGTATAGTGTTTCCTACGTGCACTGCAATCTTATATTTTCTATAGCTAAGCAAAACAAGTGAATGGATGGATGGCCACTGGCCGTATACATTCATAATCTAACCAGAACAAACAATACGGTGTCAAACGATTAAGATATATATCAGAACGCTGTCCGTGCTATAACTTTTTTTAGCCCGGCATGCTACCGACTAACCTTTTCTATATACAGCTCCATAGGATAGGTTCAAAATGATTAGAGACACTTTCTTCATTATATAGTGTGTAATATACTCTACAGGTTAACGAACCTACTATAGTGCGGTTAGCAACACATTGAAGAAAATGATAATAATTATCTACAAATACAGAAATTATAACTCTTGGTCCTAAGACCTTTTAGTCATCGGGACCGTTTTTACAGATACGATATAATTAACAAAACCTATATATACACCTGTGCAAAAGTTAAGCACCACCCTATGTTTACGCACATGCGAGGGTATATTCATGTGCTATGAAGAAAGCAATAGCATAAACATTTATGTACCCATCCATCTTAGTGCAAGAGGTAATAATGCAACTAGAGGAATGCTGATTATGATGGTGGGGAAACACTGTATGTTTTTGTTTGAACTTGAAAACGAGGCCTGAATATGGTTACGTTGACACAACTGACAACTATTGCCCTACAGTTGACACACGTGGCTAGATTGTCATTAATGGTGTCTGAAAACGAAGTTTAACATCTGTGCACGAGTTTGAGACTGTCATTATTAATACCGGGTATATCCACATTGTGCCTGGATGACGGCCTGGACACGACGTCTCATGCTGGTCACCAACCGACTGATACGCCGTTGTGGTATTCGTTGCCATTCAAGATGGAGTGCGTCTGTTAATTCCTGTAGGTTCTGCACAGGAGGATCCCTCCTTTTCACCATGTTTCCCAGAATGTCCCAGATATGCTCAATAGGGTTCATGTCAGGACTCCTTGCTGGCCATGGTAGGGTTTCGATGGCATTCTGGCGGAGGTATTCATGCACAGCTCTAGCACGATGTGGTCGGGCGTTGTCATCCATGAATATAGGGTGGGTTCCAGGTGCATGATTTACAAAATGAGGGACCACAACTCTATCCAGTATGGAATCTTGATATCTTTGTCCATTTAGTGTTCCAGGTACAGTCAACAGATCCAGCTTACAATCAAATGAGATGCACCCCCATATCATAACGGAACCTCCACCAAATGGAACTTCTTCCATGATGTTACGTTGGTCGTACGCCGTGCGTCTGGACCTCCATACACGAGTTCGACCATCTGTGGCATGAAGCAGGAACCGACTTTCATCGGACCAGTGTACCCGTCTCCAGGATCTCATGTTCCAGTGTCTTCTTTCGTTGCACCACCTCAGACGCTCCTCTTTGTGGTGTGCAGTGAGGAGAGGACGTCTGACAGGTCTCCTAGCTTTCATGCCAGCAGCATACAGTCTCATTTTGACGGTAGACATTGACACTCTATTGCGCGTTTCCCATTGCTGGCTGAGCACTCTGCTGTTGGTGAATGGAGATCTCCTAACAAGGCGTACTAGGGCTCGATCATCACGGGCAGTAGTCTTCTTCGGTCTTCCAGATCTAGGCCTGTTCTTCACCTCGTTAGTTTGCCCATGTTTTGCAATCAAACGACTGATTACAGTATGGTTAATGTTCAGCTGTCTGCCAATCTCTCTGCATGACATACCAGTGGTATGCATGCCTATGATTTGCCATTTCACACGATCACTTAACCTTCGTCTTGCCATAGCGGTTCACAATCAAGAGCTAATTCTCTCTGTACAAATAAACCACGGTCATGAACCCAAAATTCCTAATCTTGTCGCCTAAATCTGTATGTAATGTTCTACACCTCAAACCGGACTTTTACATAACTGAACACGTGTGCTGTTTCCCGCCACGCACGGACATCAAGCGGCGTGAAGTCATGCATGCATGTGCATTTCGTACTTGGAATTATGTCAGCTAACGCGGGGACAAGAAGTTTGGCAGCCTAGTTGTACCATCATGTTTCTACGTTCTATTGTTTTTGCTGGTGCTTAACTTTTGCACATGTGTATAGATAAATAATTAAACTGTGAAGTATAGTTACTTGAATGCTTGGTAGTCATTCCCAAGTTAGGCTGCCATGTTACTTAAATTGACACGTCAATCCGTAGTCGACGTGAGATGATGCGCTCCCTGCAGGCTGGTTCCCACAAGTTGGTTCCCGCGAACTGTTGTCCGCAAACAAGATTCCCGCAAGAACGTTCATGGCGGGCGAAGGACATCACTCAGCATTGTAAACCTAATAGAATGTCTAACGAGCAGTCAGCAAAAGACACGATAGTACTATGTGGCGAAGAAAGTTCCTGTACACCGATGGCACGGATGGAAGGTGTAAACAACCTGATCACTAGCGGGGGTTGTTAGAGGCAAATGAAGATACAAAACAAAGCTTAACGGTGCTGGGTACGTCAACCAGCTCTGAAGACGCACCAGGCAGAGTTTACTTGCTACGGTCGAAAGTCGAAAGAACCAACACGATGTGTGCGGCGGCGATTGAAATACCACTTTTAGGCGTGGCTGGCAGATCCGGCGAGTCATCCATCAAAGAACATCCTGCCTCTACATCTGTAGATTCACATATTCAGGCTTGAAGGCCTCACCGCAAGTTTGTGCTCCGAATATAGATGTAGTATTCGTGAATGATTATCAAAAGTTTCAAATTACTCCCGCAGATTGGGAGTTACAAAATTGTTTTAATGCAGTGGGTTGGAGAACTGCACGCTACAGGATAAAAACCTGACACATAGCGAGGCACATGCGTAATGTCTGTCACGCTTGTAGTAGCTGCTACAGATCCAACCTGCTCAGCCCCTGGCCGAGGATGCTCTCGATCACTGGATCGCTTCCCCTGTTTGAGACTATATGCTCAGCCTCAACGTGGCGCAGGTGTGTACCCACTGGGTGTCAATCCAGACATTTGGAGGGGCTAACCAGAGCATTATGCACAACTCTAATAAAATGACACTTGGAGATCGAATCAACCGAAATGGTGCTCGTCCTGTGCGGATCCGCCAGGCAGGTGCAGCGCCGGTTTCCACGCTTCGAACTAGCCCACCCTCAGCTACTGGAGGTCCCATCAACTCGTGTTGAGGAGCCAGGGGACGAGGATGGAGAGCTACTGGCCAACCGAAAGAGAAGACCAACCCGAAATAGAACCCTATTATCAACATCATGCCTTGGAATGCAGAAGGGGTTACCAACAAGAAATCAGAGCTCGAACAGTTCCTGTACGAAAACCACATTGATATCTGCTGCATCCAAGAGACACACCTGCAAGAAGGTAAACCATTTAAGATCAAAGGCTACCAGATTTTCCGGTGTGATCGAAGAGGAAGAAAGAAAGGTTTGGGTGATCACCTTGGTCCGAAACAGCGTGAACGCCAGCCAGATCAAAACCTTTATGGAAGAGGTAGAATATATCAAGATCAAGGTAACAACCAGCAACTCTGTGATTGACATTGTCAATGATTACTGCCCTAATGACAAGAATCTCTCACTTGACACAATCCAGGACCCGGACTGCCACTTCCTTTTTGCGGGAGACTTTAATAGCCAGTCCCAGAGCTGGAGATACAGAACACTTGATAAACGAGGAGAAGACATTGAAGGATGGCAAGATGAAAAGCACCTTTTACTTGTCAACAATCCCACAGATCAGCCTACCTTCTACTCGCGCCGGTGGCACTCGACAACAACGCCTGACTTGGCATTTTGTACAGAAGACATTCACAGAAACCTCAGTAGAGTGGTCGGATCGCAGTTAGGACGAAGCGACCACCACCCAGTCCTCCTCTCTCCTTCTGGAAGTATTTCGACAAGTACACCTCAACATCCAAGGTGGAACTACAAAAAGGCAAATTGGAGTCTGTTCGGCATTCGTTCCAGTGAGCTTACCCAAAATATAGCAGTAGAAGGGAGAAACATCAACAATGTGGTCAAGGAATTTAATTCAAGTATCCTCAAGGCTGCCAACGAAGCGATTCCTCGAGGGTTCAGGAAAAACTACTGCCCCTACTGGACAACAGAACTGCAAGCAGAACATGATAAACTAGACAAGGCCAGAGAAGATGCAGAGGGTAATCCCTGTCATGAAAACCACTTCACGCTACAACAAACTAAAGCCAGGTATCTAAAGACCAAGCTGGAGGTCAAAAGAAGAAGCTGGAGGGAAAAGACGGCAGGGTTTAATTTAGAGACACCAGAAAGCTATGGAGACTGACTAAAGCACTGAATAATGAGGGTGTCGGGGGAGAGAAGATTACTCTTGAAGAAGATGGACAAACACTGACAGGAAAGATGGCTGCAGATGCCTTTGCGAAGGCATATGCAAAAGAAAGCAACATTTCTATACCACGGATGCGTCAAAAAGAGGTTAGAAAAGAGCAAAAGGAAAGAACAGACACCAACACTCACGATGCAATGAAAGTTGACATTAGTTTAGCAGAACTGAAGAAGGCTATCCGCCAATTGATGAAGAAGAAATCTCCCAGGCCAGATGGCATTACGAATGAAATGATCCAACACCTTGGTAATGCATCTCTCCACAAGTTGCTAGACATCTTTAATCTCAGTTGGACCAATGGAGAGGTTCCTCAGCGCTGGAAGGAAGACAGAATGACTCCTATTCTGAAAAAAAGGAAGAACAAGACGAAAGTGCTGAGCTACCGTCCTATCAGTCTTACAAGCTGCATATGCAAGACCATGGAGCGCATCATCAACCAGCGGTTGCAGTGGTACCTGGAGTCGGAGAACATTATAGTTTCAGAGCAGGCCGGCTTCAGAAGATACAGGAGCACAGAAGATCAAACAACACATCTTGCTCAGGGCATAGAGGACACTTTTCAAGCCAAGAAGGTGATGCTAGCTGCCTTTATCGATCTGCAGAAGGCATTTGACAAGGTGTGGAAGGATGGCCTCCTCGTGAAGCTCCGACGCACAGGCATCGGTGGCAACATGTTCCGATGGACCAAGTCGTACCTACACAATCGCAGAGCTAGGGTGCTGGTGGATGGACAATCTGGACAGAATGTATTGCTGAGTACAAGGGGTGCCACAAGGCGGAGTATTATCACCAACTCTGTTCATACTCTTCATTAATGACACTGTAGCAGAGCTGCCCAATGGGATCCAAGCAGCCCTCTATGCAGATGACCTCGTACTCTGGTGCACCGAGTTGTACACAATGACTGCCACGTACAGAATGTACCTCGCCTTGGACAGAATTACAGCTTGGGCCAATCGCTGGTGTATTACCATCAACAAAGAAAAATCATCAGCCATGCTATTCTCACTGTCCACCAAAACCAAGGTTGGCAATCTGACACTGGGCATTACTCCACTCGAGTACGAGGACCAGCAGACATACCTGGGAGTCACCTACGACAGAAGATTAACATGGAAGGAGCACATACAGAATGCAGAGGCAAAGGCCAGAAGAAAGCTAAACATCATGAGGAAGCTGGCAGGAACAAAGTGGGGTGCCAATGAAAGGATCATCAAGACCATCTACCTAGGTGCCGTACGACCACACCTTGAGTGTGGATCCAGCTCATGGATGACAGCAGCTAAATCTCATCAACAGAACCTCGACAGAGTACAAAACCAGGCACTGCGCATCATCACTGGTGGAATGAGATCAACACAAATAGAAAGAATGGAGCAGACAGCAGGCATCCTCCCCCACCCCCACTTAGCAAAGAAGGGAATGCAAAGCACTGATCCACGCTGCAAAGTTCAAATCGTTCAGCAACCACCCGATGAAGATCAGGCAAGCACAGCTGTCATCAGGAAGACTTAAAAGATAAAGTTTTGTGAAAGAGACAAAAGCACTTCAAAGGAAACACCAAGAAATGTTGCCAGCACAAAGAGAAGACCCAAACCACACCCTTGATCCTCCACCCTGGGAAAACAAACTAGAGAGCATAGCTATTCGCACCACAGTACCTCATCTTACAACCAAAGATGAACACAGTGATGTGAGCAAGAAGGCCCTGACCCGAGCCATGCTGGAAGAAATGTACCCTCAGGAGACATGGATAAGGATCTACACAGAGGGGTCAGCCAAAGATGCAATTAGGAGCGGAGGTACTGGACTGCACATACAGTATCCAAACAGACAACATGAGTCAGCTGCAATACCGACGGGCAAACACTGCACAAACTGCAGAGCTGAAGTCGAAGCACTGGCTCATGCAGCTAATACTATCAGCAGAACAGCAGACCCTATTGCACAGATTGTCTTTTTATCTGATGCCCGCTCCGTCCTTGAGGCTATCACCAAAGGTAAGCTGCCACAACTTGAAGAAGCACTACAAACCATCAAATGCTTTCGGATAGCATTGCAGTGGATCCCCTTACACTGTGGAGTCCAAGGAAATGAGGAAGCAGACACGATGGCAAAGGTGGGTGCAGAAGAGAATCAGACAGAAAACATGGTTACACATACAGAGATGAAGACTATCATCAAGTTACTCTATAGAACACCTCAATCAGAAGATGCCTACCATCATCTCTCGAGGCCAGAGCAAGTGACCATTTTTCGTCTCAGAACTGGACACAACAGACTAAACCAACACATGTACAGGCGGTGCCACCTTACGACATCGCCCGCTTGTCCTTGTGGAGAAGCAGAACAGACCACAGAGCACATACTTCAATGTTGCAGTACGTATCAGCTGCTGAGAGAAGAGATCTGGCCTTTGTCAACCTCTTTTCTTGAAAAGCTGTATGGGCCTGTGGAAGAACTGCAGAAAACCACAGATTTCTTCTTGAGAACGGCTCTCCAAGTGTGATACCAGCGATCGAAAAGAAGGAGAAGAAGACTGGATCGCTTCTCCTTTTATACTCTCCATGACGTACAGGCGCAGGCTCCATCCAATCATCGTTCGAGCAACAGCCAATCAGCGCGTCGCTAATAATAGCGTAGTCAAACGTTCTAGAACATTCTAGAAGCTTTACGTCCACATGGTTATGACGTCACGGTAATATTTTGAAGATAATCAAGAAGAGTTTTCCCTGGATAACTCAGCCATTTCTCAACCGCTTTTGAAATGGTTTACAGATTTAGAAAGGCCGTCGAATTGGTCTTGATTAATGCGGATTTAACGGGAACAGGCAATCAATAAGGATTACACAGCATCAGCTCGGTACACTAAAATCGCCATCCTATCTAGGTCACAACTATGTGCTCCATAGAAACAGTGTCCCGGCGCGCGCATGCGCATAGTGCGTTTTAACGAACTTAGTCGTTTTTCAGCACGCTCTCTCTCTCTCCCATAAGCCTATATACGCTTATAGCTCTAACCAGAGGGGCGTGTTCAGAAAACGAATCCCAGACGGGCGGTGCGTACCCAGCTTAGCTGGTACGGCCGGTACCCGACCGGTCGATCCAAACTACACCAACCCCTCATAGTTTGACATCCGTGGCAAACGATCGCGCATGGCGGATCGACACACAGATGTACACTAGGCAGGAATTATAGACTTCCCGGGTAGGCGCGTGGCCGGAGAGGAGTAGTGATGCATAGACGCGTATTCAAGAGACAGAGCACATACTGGTGCCAAGAGGGGGAGGCATACTTTTAGTTTTCAATTTTTGACCTGGAATTATATTTCCGGGCCTTTCTTTTTTTTTTGTTCTTTTTATTATTAATATTACGGTGCGTGCTACACTTTATTTAGTATATGATTCTAAACAATAGCTCGCATGGGTGTTCCCGTTGAGTGCGGATAATCATAATCTCCGCAGAGAACACCTAAGCTCCAACGTACCATAATTTAAGGTTGTAAATATATATAAAAATATAATAAAAAAAGACACGGTATATGGATATAACCTATGTAACATACCCTTATGAGGTATGTTTTATTAATCACACCGAATTACTTGTGCACCCCGGGTAAATAAAGGGGTACGCAACACGTATCACCTAATATTATCATTATATATATATTATTGTGGGTCTGCAACGGGCAGCTCTCGCTGGCCCCCTATCGGTCCTGATGTCTGAGACAGGAAGAAAAGTAATAAGAAAAATAAGATATATAATAAAAATAACTTAAAAAGTGGTTTATCAGGCAGCCTCTGCGTGGCTGAGACTGCACGACAGGATTGTGACGTTATTGCACTTCGGGAGATTGTATTCTTTATACGTCGCACACGACGTTCTTACAACCTCGGAATCCGCAGTGCTCATTTCGTGTGAGACACACCCGGGCACTAAAGTGTGCGGTTGTGTCGGATAACCGTAGTCATCCTAAGGACAGGATTCAATTGATCTAACATATATAATAAGAAGAAAAGTATTTTAAAAATAAAGTAATAATTAATACATTTCCACGAATCGCCTATTGATATTTCTGCTGAATTACATATGATCACACCGCAGCAGCGAAATTTCCCCATTGAGTCTGGGTCCTGCGACTGATGGTGGTGGGTCGCGGTGGATGCACTGTCATTGCTGAAATGCTTTCATCATTATTATCGTAGACACTGTCCGAAACATCTGGAGTGATGGTGGCGGTAATATGGGCGTCCATAATGTCTCTCACGGTTACTGTTGGTTCCAAAATATCCGTCCGTGTAGCAGTACTAGTAGTTGCCAATGTTGCTGATGTGGTGGTGACGGGAGCTGATGTGATGATGGTGGTTGTAGTTGGTGTGGTGGTCGCTGTAGTTGTCGTGGTGATGGTGGTTAGCTGTATCGTTGGCTGAAGTCGTGGTGCAGGAGCGGATATGGTGGAAGACGACATCTTTCGGAACTTAGCGTACTTTAGTAGACGACTAGCAGTAATGTTAGGTACAGGATAAATATCCTGTGTGTGGGTGATCCATCTCTTTCCCGCGTATGGATGTTCCGGCGTGATTCCCTTCCTGATTGCGTGGTCAGAAAGGCAAGGAGGCGGATGCTGAATAAGATGGGTCGGAGTTACACTAATTGTCAGAGGCTGCGACGGTCCCGGTCCTTCGTCTATTGTAAGTTCGGGTGGAGATGGAGACTGCGGATAACCGGGAATGTCTATTTCCCCAGGTGTCGTAATTACCACTGAGATTGGTTGACTGGTTACTACTGTCTGAGATACTACGATGGCAGGTGTGGTGACCGTAGCTGAATGGCTAGTAACTGATACGGGTGCTGCCACACTGGATTCTATGGGAGATTTCCGCTTCCTACTCTGCTTTAGGACCGGTGTGGATGAAATGATAGGTACCGGCGTAACACTTCCAGACGCGACTGCAGGCAGGATTTCACGTCTGTCTGTCGGTACATTGCTTGCTGTAGCCGCAGGAGGATGATGTCCAATGGGATATCTACGCATGGTGTTTTTCGTGCGGACCATTTTCTCGGTCGGGAGAACTTTGACCAGGAGCCGAGATTTGAATCGGGAGGCGAGAACAGAACAATCCTCGTTCTCTTCCCCTGGAACCAACGTCACTTCCAACACACGGTGATGATAACGGAGCGCATGGGTTACCCCGTAGCGAGTAACCGTGTAGAGATACTGGCACGTCACACAAAAGGCTAACTGGAAGAGATGGTCCTTATTAATATGAAGGGTGCGGTCGGATTTCCTAGTGAAAGTTCTGGTACATGGCTCTCCGCTATCTAACAACGAGTTACATGGGAACCGCTTTGGAACTGGCACCGATTCTTCTTCTTCGGAATCAGACAATGCTAGATCTTCAAAGAGTGACATCTCGTTCCCGCATGGTAGTTAGTTGCGGGAACTTTATTCAAAACCTAATGCCCTATCTCTTCATGGTTTATGACTTTCCAGGCCAAATATAATAACAAAATAATAATAAGAAAAACAGCAGAATTTAGTTTGCGACACGAAAGAAGCCTAATGCTATGTTTTTCCCTGGTGTTGAGTTTTGACGGGAAGACAAAGTTTCAGAGCGCGCTTCCTCATTTTATACTATTTGGTGACGTCACAGGTGGCTGATGACCACACCTAAAAGTTTTACAGGTGATTCAGTCATTCTTATGTGAAGGTTTCCTTGCTTTTCGGCCTGGACGTCATAGGATTGATTCCTCCCATGTAAGAGGAGTATTTCTAACTGTAGCAAGAATGGCTCATTAAACTTGTCTTTATTTCGCACATTTAACAGCTTCCGATCAACATAAAAACGTGATACTACTTTTCCTTTGCGGAGCCTCACCCTTTAATTAGTGTGAGGCGGTTTTCCAGGTTGGATGCTTATAAACCTGCCTATTCGAATTTTAGGCTGGAGCGCCCGATGGGGTGTGTGGGAGCCAGGTGACGTCAGTGGTAATCTCCCGGACTCACCCTCGCCACTCCTCCATCACGCTGTGGTAGTCGCGTCTGTGGGCGGCTCTTTTGTTTAAAGCATTTGATCCAACTCACTGGAAGCAGCAGTAAATGTCACGTGGCTCTAAAAAGCACGTGGTTGATTGGAAAGGTAGATGCTTTTTATGACGACGGTCAAAAATGCTGTTGCTGAGGTGTAGTCTATTGTAGAGGCGAGAGACAGAACTATTTATGTTACATCAAGATCTTTATAATGTCCCGTTTTTGCGTGAGTTCTTTAACATGCGTCTTGGTGGGTGTCTGTAATAGGTAGTTCTCAGCCCGTGTTGATTATAGACTGGAACGCAAGGAAGAGAATTTTCGAAATTCTCTGTAACTTTACTGTCAGATTTTTTATGCCACTTTATCGGCCCGTGCGCTAATGACTTGTAGCACGGTGGAACAGTTGTGCTCAGCATCAAAAATTTAACAGTAAAGTTGTAAGTAATTTTTATGCGTGGTTTAAACAGTTCTATTCATGCGGTATGTCAACGTTACTGATCCCGTCAAGATAGCTGTGTTTCCCAAGCGGGAGGGCTAACCAATCATTCTCCTCAATGGGTAGAACTAGCTCCTGTCCCGGCTTAGACCAAACACATTTGTACCATTTTAATAATGGCTAAATTACAGTACAACTCGCAAACATGTGTGCCACAATTTTTACAATTTACAATGACGTCGTTCGGAGATTGTGAATACAGTCAACCTGAATGTCTGTGTTTCTGTCATGTTGGTGATTTGAATCTGTTATGTGTGATTGGTTCTCTGTGGATGGTACTTGCGCTGTGGTGCTGGTGACGCGTTTATGGCCGCTAGGTGCAGGAAGGGGGAGGGTGGCGGTATGAATGTCAACTTTATCGAACCCTAAGGGTATTTCACTCTGTAATGGCCAAGCCCGTGGGTGGGACAGAGTTACTTTAGCGCATAGATGACGGATGTCGTCATAACTTTGATCAATCCATTGTCGAATTCAACTTTTCGGTAGTAAAATCCTACTCGTGACTTACGACAATGCGGGCATCTTGCTCTCTTAATAATATTGACTGTTATTACGTGTAGTTGAAGTATGTAGACTTAGCTGTTTCCGTACGATGTTGGGGAAAGGGGTAGGGGAGGACGCTGGACAAGCGTTTCTCCGTGATGCGTACTGTAGATGGCTGTGGTGCGTTCCTGATATCCATATGATCAGTTCTCCCGTAACTGGATAAGAGGGTATGTGCGGGAGATTTGTTGGTTGTTGTCTGTTGATGATAATGCTGTTGTCAGGATGTCCGGGCTGCTGTATGATGCCAATGTTATAAGCGAAGAGGGCGCATTCCAGTTTTCCACACTGGTGAACGCCAAGTCTGTTGTTATTTGTGGGAGGTGTAGTCTGCGGGAGATATTATTTCTCCCACAATTTGTGTGCGAGGATTTTGTTGCGGGAATATTCATGTCTCTACCGGTAATTAATTAAGTCTGATAGGTGCTGCTAAATGCTGTTGTTGCCGATGTTGAATGTCTCTGTTACGGTGAGTATAACCGAGCAAGTATGTGGATGTACGCACAATGACGAATTGACGCATCCAGTCTTGAAGGCAGGTGTGTTCTTGTAAGTGTTGACGTTCTGTCTGTGATGTGATGTCCTGACTGCTCACGGGGAATTAAGAGGGCGCATTCCAGTTTTCCACACTGGTGAACGCCAAGTCTGTTGTTATTTGTGGGAGGTGTAGTCTGCGGGAGATATTATTTCTCCCGCAATTTGTGTGCGAGGATTTTGTTGCGGGAATATTCATGTCTCTACCGGTAATTAATTAAGTCTGATAGGTGCTGCTAAATGCTGTTGTTGCCGATGTTGAATGTCTCTGTTATGGTGAGTATAACCGAGCAAGTATGTGGATGTACGCACAATGACGAATTGACGCATCCAGTCTTGAAGGCAGGTGTGTTCTTGTAAGTGTTGACGTTCTGTCTGTGATGTGATGTCCTGACTGCTCACGGGGAATTATGGTAGGCCTATTGGCGGGGGTGGCCTTTGGAAAGGGGGATGTGGTCATCTCCCATTACATGACGGTTGGTGCCCTGTCATAGTTTTTAGACACCAGGAAAATTCGAGCCGAGGGTCTGCTGAACAGGCTGCTTCCCTGCCCACCGCGGGAGGTAATATTGGTCAGTGCGGTGCGGGGTGCCACCTTCTCTGTTGCAGCAGTCTCTCTCATACCTGAAAATTGACGGGCAACAGATGACGAGTGGAGTGTGAAATGGGCTGGGCTGGTGATGTCCGAATTTTTGTGTAGATAAGGGACGCCAGTTGGATTTGGAGTGTTGGTGCGGCAATGGATAATGGTGCCACTTGGGAGGGAGTTGGTCGGGCGATTTGAGGACTTGGTCGGGTACACCTTGTTGTATGGTTCTGCGGTTCTAGTCATGCCATGGCTTCATCCAGCCTCTTCACTTCCATGTTATTCACCATATGTTCCACTCCACAGGAAACATGGTTTGGGTCCGCCTCAGCTTCCGCCAGTGGTAACTCTATGATGGGGGGCATAGCATGAAGTGGGTGGGAATGGGAAGAGATCAGAGGAACCACTTTTCCATCCAGTCCCTTGGACAAAGCAAACACAAAATTCTTCAGAAACAACTTCCCAGATCGAGTAGACCCATGTTGAGGAAGGAGAGGGCGAGTACGTATCTCGTCATCGTTGTCAGCGTTAGCCGCTTGTTCACCCACATTCTGGCTTGGTAGAACTGGGGCTGAACTAGCACCGCGGTGCTCTGTGGTAACCATGGGAATACTAATTTCCGTATAAATATCTGTCTGAGTACCGGTTTCACGAGGAATGCCCAGCCCGAGCTCTGGTGCTGGGTCATCACTGACACAAGGTGTAAGTTGATCGAAGTGGATGACTGAGGTCAGGCCATCCAAAGCACGGATAGGGTATGTCACATCCGACGTCTTACCTACTACCACATAGGGGCCTTTCCACTGGTAACTCAGTTTACTTGGCACGTTTGCGGACCATCGTGAATCCCATACCCAAACCATTCTTCCCGCTTCATATGGATCTCCATGCACTCTCCGGTCATGCCATGTCTTTTGCCGCCGGTGTGCAGTGGATAGTGTTTCTCTCACTAACTCATGGACTTGTTCTATCCTTTGCCGCAAGAGTTCGACATAGAGAAATGGTGAATTTTTCTCCCCTGGTATCCATGGCATGGCCAGGTCCAGGGGTAAGGCTAATTCATGGCCTAACATTAACCGAGCAGGGGTGTAACCCGTGCTGGAATGTTCCAAAGTGCGGTAAGCCATGAGTATATACAGGAGCCATAGATCCCAGTCTCTACAATCCATGCGTGTTTCCTTGGTAAGCATCTCCGCGAGAGTTCTGTTGAATCCCTCTACCATCCCGTCACTCCGGGGGGTGGTTTGAAATTGTCCTTGTTTTGACGATATGGAATAATTTACAGAGCTCTGATATGAGCCGGCTCTCAAAATTACTTCCTTGATCGGAGTGCAACTCATAAGGCATACCATAGCGGCAGAACACATTGCTGGCCAATATCTCCGCTATGGTGGATGCCTCTTGGTCCGGCAAAGTAAATGCTTCCACCCACTTCATAAAGTAATCTTGTAATATGAGGATGTATTTATTTCCGTCATCCGTTGTATTCAAGGGTCCGAGCACGTCAATGGCCACTCGCTCCCACGGTGCACCAACAATCTTAATTTGTGATGGTGCAATATGGTGTTGGCCAACAGCGCGTCTTTGGCACGGGATACGTTTGGCAACCCATGCCTTGACACTATCGCGAATCCCGATCCAGTGGAATCTCAGTTTAATATGGGCAACAGTCCTTTCCACGGCCAGATGTCCAGCGTTAGCGTGTAGTTGTTTCAATATAAGCTCTCGATAACTTTCCGGAACTACCAAACGGTCATTGATGTACAGAACGTTATTTATTAACTGACATTCTTCGAACCATCGGTAATAATATTTAAACGTGGAGGATAAAGGTGTCACCGTTTCCTTAGGAGGACGTACCTCCTCCTGAATCCATGCATATATATTTCGTGTCTGCACGTCTGTTATTTGGTGGTATGAGATTTTCTCCGGATTTCACTCTGCGCACCGCAATTTGGGGAGCTCTGGAGATGGCTGTGTTTACTCTGTCATGGCGGCGACCTCTTCGTATTCAGCTTCCACGCCGATTCTGCTAAGGGCGTCGGCATTACCATGCAATTTGCCGGGACGGTGAACAACGTTAAAGTTATAGGCCTGCAGGGATTCCTGCCATCTCGCTACCTGGCCCTCCGGATTTTTTAAGTTCCTGAGCCACCGTAGTGAGGCATGGTCGGTACGGAGTGTGAAAGGGCACCCATACAGAAAGTGTTTGTAATAGGTGATGAAATGGACCGCCACCAATAGTTCTCGCTTGGTGGTTGCGCATCTTTTCTCTGTTTTATTCAGGGTACGTGAACTGTAAAGCCGTACTTTCTGGTGTGCGTGTGTCCGTTACTTTCTGTGGATGATGCGTGGCAACTGAACATTGTTGTGTGAAAGCCTCTGTTGAGCCGAGAGAGGAATACGAGCACCGAAGTGGCTCCTTGTGATTCGGTACCCGTAGGAGGTTGACTGTTTCTCTAGTTGTGTGTGATGCGGTCTGGAGCAGGCGTTGTAGATGGAGGTCGGTTAGGACATCGCTTCCTCCAATGTCCTGGCTGACCGCATCCGAAACAGGTATTCGGTGGCGGTGCAGTGCTGGTAGTGTTTGCTGACCTAAACTGTGTGGTGGCGAGGTTGGTGCTTAGGGTTGTTGCTAAATTGGTGAGTGCGGAGATCTGCTTATTGATCTCTTCTATCCGCTTTCTCATGTTGCCATTGTTGTTGTTGTTGTTGTTGTTGTTGCGCTGGTTCCCACGCCCTGGGGCTCCGTTGTACCCTCCTCTGCGGGCATGGCCCCTTCCTCCAGGCGCTTGATTCTGACTGGGCTTCTGCATATCCGATGGTGGTGGTGTCTGTGTGATTGGTATCGCTGATCTGCGGGGAGCACTAGTGGGCGGAGCGATAGCTGTACCCTCTATCTCATTTATAGGATGGAGTTGGCATCGGTTATTCTTCTCCCACTCTAGAAAGTTCTCAATACGAACCGTGGTTGCCGTTAATTGGGCCAAACTCACGTGGTCGCTGAGAAATAGCTTTTCTTTCAGAGTGGGTTCACCGCTTAATGCATCGATGAAAGTATCGAGATGCAAGTGAATTACGCCCTCAGTATTGGTGCTCGGATAAGGGCAGGTGACTAGCCTCTGAATTTGGCTAGCTAACTCAGGAAGAGTTTCTCCCGCACGTCGTCGGAGATTTTTAAGCTGAAGACGACTGGTTTCTCCGAGGGCTGTGCCGCCAAATCGCTCCGTCAGTGCTCGTTCCAACTGTGTGTAGGTGGGTGTGCAATCCGTTCCCAGATCCGCAAGAACTTGAAGGGCTTTTCCCGAAAGTTTTGCGGCGAGATATTCACCGATTTGTTGATCGTCGCAGCGGCTAGTCCGATTTATTATCTTGAACTGTATTTTATAATTGGTCCAGTCATTCTCCCCACAAAATTCGGGAGGGAGGATGACTCGGCCAAGACCGTGGGAAGAATGCAGTGGTTGAAATCCGGGTGGTGCAGGTATCTTGGAAGTCGATGATTGGATTGAAGTTGGTCGTGGTGGCAGTGGCAGTGGTGGTGGTGTTGGTGTTTCCCGTCGGTGCAGATGCCGAGGAGCCAGGACACGCGAACTCCAATTTAATGAGTCTGCCCCTTTTGTTGAGCCATAGACCGGCATGAGTCTATGAACGGGAGGCGGATTGCGGTGGAGAGTGCGCGGTCATTCCTCTTGCGGTGAGGATTGTTGTTCCTCATATGGTGGAGGTACAATCGGCTGATGGTCGTGATAAGTTGCATGACTGATATACCGGCGAAATGGTGGTGCCGATTCCTCTCGATGACTCCACAGTGTTCCCCTTGAATATAGCGTTTCGCTAGAAGGGGGCGGTGCGGGAGGTTGTCTATGTTGTGGATTATCACCCGGCCATACTGTCTCCGTGGATGACACAGGTCAACGATAGTAGTCTGAAGGGCTGTAGATATGCGTGTAGTTGGGTCTTTGTCGGAGTCATCCATGATTCGGCCCTGATGGTGTTGGCCTGTCGCGGACGTCCGCGATGGTTCTGAATTCTGTTCCCGCCTGTGAGGCATCTCGAAAAGTTCCATCGCTAACAGGCAAAAACAGGTTATAATGCGGAGTTGTTGACTCCACCGAATTTCTGGCATGGTCGGTGAGCATGTGTGCTGAAAATCCGTCGTATGAGGCTACCTCTTGATCGAGGGGATCTTCGCTGAATGGAGATGGTATTGAACTGAGCTCACTGTATGGTGTGGGCGTGAGTTCGCTGCGCGTATTACTGATGTTCTTCGAGCCCCACATTGGGCACCACTTGTAGCTCGCCGGGTAGTGTCGGGCCGTTCCGATGTATCATGTCGTGCGACGAGTGCTGACGCTGGTTAGCATCTGGTCTCGGGGTGACGGACCTTGAACGAGACTGCCCTCCGGGAAACAAAAACCAGCTCCTAAGGCCGGTGGAACTCAATCGTTCCGGTGGGGCCGTGCGACCATCGTCGCGAACATTAAACACAACGGTCTCATCCCAAGAATTTGTGTCACCAGTATGCATGTCCATAGCAATTTCGTGATCTATGTACTTACAAGATTTGATTTGGTGACGCAAAAATATACGTCTATACAATGCGTTTACCTAAACAATTAAAAATATGCTAGATAAAAATACAGTAAGAACATACGAAAATGCGAGACATAGAGGCACGTAGATGAACTTTTAAACATGGGGCTCCCAGAGGTACCACACAGACACGTAGGTCCACAGAGGTATCCCCGCAAGGGAGGCTCCCATACACGAGACATAGCTATTTAACTTAATATAAGTTATTGTACTTCTAAGCTGAAAGGAAGAAAGCGATCTCAGACGAAAAAGTGATGTGCCTCACGTGGGCACTACTCCTAGTGCTAGTTTGGGTGAGGAGTATTATCCTGGCATGGACCGTCGTCGCTGAATCCTTGTGAGAGGCAAGTGCCTCGTGCGGGCCTCCGTCTCAGGAAGGTGTCGCCACTGCTTAAAGTTGGAGAAGAATAGTAGGGAAAAAAAATGGGCCCACTCTAATGTTTCAAACGAAAATGCTGTAGAAAGAAAAGACCATACCTAGTGAGATTATGACCATAGGGGTGCGTACTGTTTTACGTGAAGAGGGAACGGAAGATCCCCGATGGATTCCTTCATCACCGTCTTATGGGATTCCTAATATGCTGAGTTAGTAGTTGCCGCTTTATTTCTGCGGGCCTTCTGCTTTGCTTAATTCCTTTTAGTTGTTTTCAAAACAAGAATTAGTTTAGGCTGCAACTGGCCGATATCTACCTAGCTATTAGACACGGCTGTCACGGACAACAGATGCCCTAGCGCATCAATACTGTAGACAGTGCTCATACATGTTACGTAGTAGGACCTCCGAACTGGGTAAGAATCTGGCCATTCCGCTTCGTAACCACAAAACACATTACAAGACATGGTTTACATTTCACAAAAGCATTATTAGGCCATCTTTCTTATCGTTATGGTGATGGTGAGAGAGACGAATACACACCGTAAATGTCCTTCCCGCAAGGGCGTGGCAGATCTAAATATCATGCCCAGACATTTTAACAGAATTCGGTGGGAATACGTATCTCGCCCATCACCGGGTCCTATGGAACTACCCGTTTAACCTGTCATTAGGTTTATATATACAAGTTGCCAGTTTTGCACTGCGGTGCGGGGGGTATTGTCAGTAAATAAAATAATAATTGATACATATGTTTTCGCAGTGCTTTCCTACATTGGCTTAAAGTACTATCTACTAAGTATCCGAAGATACACGGGAGTGTATGCGATACCGCACCCTAGCCATCACCGCTCGGAAACCCCAATAGTTTCCCAGAGTCGGATCAGCCAATGGTGCGGATAGGGACATCCAAACAATTAAGAAGCCACAACGCTGAGTGGAGCATGAAGAGAGACAAAATCTTAGAGTTATGAGTCTTACCAGAGCGCCGGGCTAGATTATCGCACTACCGAAAGAGAAGAGTATATTACACATTATGTAATGAAGAAAGTGTCTCTAATCATTTTGAACCTATCCTATTGAGCTGTATATAGAACAGGTTAGTCGGTAGCATGCCGGGCTAAACAAAGTTATAGCATGAACAGCGACCTCAGTGAAAAGTTGTTGGTGGTGGGACAAAGTGCTGCATATATAAATGTTGCTTATAGTGTTTCCTACGTGCACTGCAATCTTATATTTTCTATAACTAAGCAAAACAAGTGAACGGATGGCCACTGGCCATATACATACATAATCTACAAACAATACGGTGTCAAACGATTAAGATATATATATTAATACAGGTTAACGAACCTACTATAGTGTGGTTAGCAACACATTGAAGAAAATGATAATAATTATCTACAAATACAGAACTTATAACTCTTGGTCCTAAGACCGTTACGGTTCCTTTTAGTCATCGGGACCGTTTTTATGGATACGATATAATTAACAAAACCTATATAGAGAAATAATTAAACTGGGAAGTATAGTTACTTGAATACTTGGTAGTCATTCCCAAGTCAGGCTACCATGTTATTGAAATTGACACGTCAATCCGTAGTCGACGTGAGATGATGTGCTCTCCGGAAGCTGGAAAGTTCCCGCAGGCTGGTTCCCGCAAGTTGGTTCCCACGAGCTGTTGTCTGCAAACAAGATTCCCGCAAGAACGTGCATGGCAAGGGAAGGACATCACTCAGCATTGTAAACCTAATAGAATGTCTAACGAGCAGTCAGCAAAAGATACGATAGTACTATGTGGTGAGGAAAGTTCCTGTACACCGATGGCACGGATGGAAGGTGTAAACAACCTGATCACTAGCGGGGGTTGTTAGAGGTAAATGAAGATACAAAACAAAGCTTCACGGTGCTGGGTACGTCAACCAGCTCTGAAGACGCACCGGGCAGAGTTTACTTGCTACGGTCGAAAGTCGAAAGAACCAACACGATGTGTGCGGCGGCGATTGAAATACCACTTTTAGGCGTGGCTGGCAGATCCGGCGAGTCATCCATCAAAGAACATCCTGCCTCTACATCTGTAGATTCACATATTCAGGCTTGAAGGCCTCACCGCAAGTTTGTGCTCCGAATATAGATGTAGTATTCGTGAATGATTATCAAAAGTTCCAAATTACTCCCGAGATGGGGAGTTACAAAATTGTTTTAATGTGGTGGGTTGGAGAACTGCACGCTACGGGATAAAAACCTGACACATAGTGAAGGAACATGCGTAATGTCTGTTGCGCTTGTAGTAGCTGGCACAGATCCAACCTGTTCGGCCCCTGGCCGAGGATGCTCTTGATCACTGGATCGCTTCTCCTTTTATACTCTCCGTGACATCACAGGCGCAGGCTCCATCCAATCATCGTTCGAGCAACAGCCAATCAGCGCGTCGCTAATAATAGCATAGTCGAACGTTCTAGAACGTTCTAGAAGCTTTACGTCCACGTGGTTATGACGTCACAGCAATTTTTTCAAACTAATCAGAAGAGTTTTCCCTGGATAACTCAGCCATTTCTCAACTGATTTTGAAATGGTTTACAGATTCGGAAAGCCCGTCGAATTCTGGTCTTGATTAATGCCAGATTTAACGGGAACAGGCAATCAATAAGGATTACACTGTACCAGCTCAGTACACTAAAAGCGCCATCCTATCTAGGTCACAACTATGCGCTCCATAGAAACAGCGTCCCGGTGCGCGCATGGGCATGATGCGTTTTAACAAACTTAGTCGTTTTTTGACACGCTCTCTCTCTCCCATACGCCTATATATGCTTATAGCTCTATCCAGAGGGTCGTGTTCAGGAAACGAATCTTAGACGGGCGGCGCGTACCCAGCTTAGCTGGTAGGGCCGGTACCCAACTGGTCGATCCGAACTACAAGGCTGGTATCACAACATAGTTAAATAATTTTATTTCGCAGTGCTTCCTACTTTGGCAGAGGTCCTAACCAACTAGTATCCGAGGATACGGGGGATGTGTATGTAAATCAGCACTTTAACTATCACCGCTCGAAAACCTCCGATAGTTTCCCAGGGTCAGATCCTGCTAACGTGTCGATGGGAATCCAAACAATTAATAAGCCTTGCAGCTGGTGGATCACGAAAAGAGACAATAACTCAATATAAATAAGAGGCCCTAAGGTCACTGGCCAATTTTACACTACCTTGCCGGTGCGTGGGGCTACATTACCACAACAGTCGGAAAAGAGGCGTACACTATGCGTCTCTCGAGGAGAAATTGTCCCTAACCATTTTAAACCTATCCTATCGAGCTGAATAGACAGGGCTAGTCGGTAACATGTCAGGCTCAAACAAGTAAAGTATGAACAGCGACCTGAGTGTAAAATTGATGCTGGCGAAATAGTGATGCGGATATATAATGTTGCTGGATAGTATTACCTAGCATACTGCATTCTAGAGTTTTTATAAATAAACAAAACATATTAACTAGATTGGCATCTTGCCATATACACAACTAACTAATATGATGAGAACAGTTTATATCACAGGTCACTAGACCCTACGGTGCTGTTAAGTGAAGCACCCACAGTAATTAAAGATAATATCTACAGTAAGAAACAGAAAATATAATAGTCACTGAAATTGATGCGCTAACTTGTAAATACCGCGAGATGGAACAATCTTTGATGCAGGGAAGATTTCCACATGCAGGTTTCCGCAACCTGGTTTCCGCAAACAGGTTTCCGCAGGCAGGTCATCGATGTGGCACACTCTCAGGACAGTGGAGCAGAATGAACCATGAGATGTCCATTAGATAGTCATACAACTAATACAAGATTAAAACAGTGGTTGTAAAGTTTCCGCCTGGCAACAGTTATTGGAAAGGTGAAAGTTACCCATCAACAAAGAGGGCTACTATATAAGTTACTATGCATGTGCAATAACTGGCACATGGTGCGTGATACGTCGCATAGCATCGAGCAAATTCCCACCAGACTGTGGTCAAAAGGTTAACTTATCACACACGACATGCAGCGCGGAGGTTTGAGTCCACTTTTCTGCATGGTCGGCAGATCCGGCAAGTCATCCACCAAGAAACACCATCAGCTCTACATTCCATAGAATCACATTTGGGTCCATCGGGCCCCTCCATGGAAAACTTCTTTAGGAAAGTTCCATAAGAGAGTTATTCTAATATTTTAATTATTGCCCCCAGATGGCCGTCCGGGAGCTTCCAAAATTGATGTATCACGGATGTCCTGGCATGACCGCCCACCGGCGCAGGAAATCTCAATTCTGAATGGCACCACTGCTATATTGGCACTGCAGTCGGTTAGCAGTTCTCCAGCAGTCTTGCTAGTGGGTCAGCCTCCATGCTGATAAAGCTCTCGATCATCTCCCATTACACAATGGTTGGTACCCTGTCAGAATTTGTAAGTGCCGGGAGTATTCGAGCCGAGAGTCTGCTGAACAGGGTGCTTCCCTGCCCACCACCAGGGGGGCGGGACGGGGTACTGTGGTGCGGGATACCACCTCCTCTGTAACAGCGGATTCTCTCATTTCTGAAGAGTGACAGTCAACAGACGACGAGTGGAGCATGAACTGGACAGGGCTGATGATGTCCGAAGTTGGTGCATAGACGAGAGACGTGAGTTGGAGTGGTGGTGGTGCTGCTATAGGATGGGATGCACCTTGGCATGGGATTGGTCTCACGATGTGCAGTTGTGGAGAGGTACACCGAGTTGTGCAGTTTTGCGGCTCTTCAAAACAAGCCAAGGCCTCATCAAGCCTCTTCACATGCATGCTATTTATTACATGTTCAACTCCACAAGAAGCATGGCATGGGGCAGCAACAGCTTCCGCTTGTGGTAACTCTATAATCGGGGTAATAGCATGAAGTGGGTGGGAATGGGAAGAGGTCAGCGGAACAACTTTTCCATTCTTCCCTGCGACAGCACAAATGAGAAAGTCTTCAGATACAACTTCCCAGATCTTGTAGAACCGGCCTGAGGAGGGAGGGGGTGAGTACATATCTCGCCATCGTCCTCGGCGTTAGTCATATGTTCACCGCACTCCTGGCTTGGTAGGAGAGAGGTCGAACTGGCACCGTGGTGCTTGGGACTAACGTCTGGAACACTTGTTTCCATAGGAACATCTGTCTGGGTACTGGTGTCCCGTGGAATGCCCAGCCCGAGCTCTGGTACTGGGTCGTCACTGACACAAGGTTTAAGTCGATTGAAGTGGATGACTGAGGGCAGGCCATCTGAGGCACGGATGCAGTATGTCACGCCCAACTTACCTACTACCACATAGAGGCCTTTCCACTGGTAACTCAGTTTACTCAGCATGTTTGCAGAACGTCGCGAATCGTGGATCCAAACCATCTTTCCCGCCTCATATGGGTCTCCATGCACTCTTTGGTCATGCCAGGTTTTCTGACGCCGATGTGCAGTGGATAAAGTTGCTCTCACTAGCTCATGGGTCTGTTCTATCCACTGCCGCATGAGCTCTATGTAGAGAGATGAAAAATCTTTCTCTCCCGAAATCCTGGGCATGGCCAGATCCAGGGGTAAGGCTAATGCATGGCCTAACATTAACCAAACAGGGGTATAGCCCGTGTAGGAATGTATTGAAGTGCGGGAGTCATAAATCCCAATCTCGACAAATAAGGTGTGTTTCCTTAGTCAACATCTCTGCCAGGGTCCGATTGAACCCCTCTACTATTCCATCACTCCGTGGATGGTAAGGGCGTTGTGCGTGTTTTGACTATATGAAACAATTTGCACCGCTCTGAGATCAGGCGGCTCTCAAAATTACTTCCCTGGTTGGAGTGCAGCTCATAGGGCATACCGAATCGGCAGAACACATTGCTTGTCAGAATCTCCGCTATTGTGGATGCCTCTTGGTCTGGCAAAATAAATGCTTCCACCCACTTCATAAAATAATCTTGCAATACGAGGATGTATTTGTTTCCTTCATCCGTCATATTCAAGGGTCTGAGGACATCAATAGCCACTCACTCCCATGGTGCACCAACAATTTTCACATGTAGAGGTGCGGAATGGTGCTGGCCAACAGCGCGTCTTTGACATGGGACACATTTGGCGACCCATGTCTTAACACTATCACATATCCTGATGCAGTGGAATTTCTGTTTTATCCGCACGATGGTTCCTTCAATGGCTAGATGTCCAGCGTTATCGTGAAGTTGTTGCAAAATAGTTTCTCGATAACGCTCCGGTATAACTATGCGGTTATTAATGTAAAGAATAATGTTGCAGAACGTATCAGCTGCTGAGAGAAGAGATCTGGCCTTTGTCAACCTCTTTTCTTGAAAAGCTGTATGGGCCTGTGGAAGAACTGCAGAAAACCACAGATTTCATCTTGAGAACGGCTCTCCAAGTGTGATACCAGCGATCGAAAAGAAGAAGAAGATGTAAAGAACGTTGTTCAGAAAGTGGCATTCTCCAAAACGCTGATAACAGTATTTGGCCATTGCGGATAGTTGTGTAACAGATTCTGTACAGGACGTACCTACTCCTGGATCCATGCGTATATGTTTCGTGTTTGCGTGTCTGTTATTTGTTCGTGAGCGACTGTCTCCATGTTCCACTCTGCACACCACAATTCGGGAAACACCGGAGATGGCTGTGTAGTGTGTGGTGGCCACTTCTTGTTCATCCTCAAGTCCAATTGTGCTCAAGGCGTCAGCATTTCCATGCAGTTTGGCAGGTCTATGAACAACGTTGAAGTTGAAGGCCTGCAGTGATTCCTGCCACCTCGCTACCTGGCCCTCCAGATTTTTTAGGTTTGTCAGTCAGCGTAGTGAGGCGTGATGTGCACGGAGGGTAAATCGGCACCTGTACAGAGAGTGTTTGTAATACTTGACGAAATGGGACGCAATTCTCTCTTTGTGGGTGCTTACATTTCTCTGTTTTGTTTAGAGTACATGAACCATAACCCAGTACCTGCTCCGTTCCATCTTCCATGACCTGAGATAGAACTGCGCCAATGGCATAAGCCGATGCATCAGTGTCTAAGATGAACTCGAGGTTATGGTTGGGGTGAGCAAGAATTGGTGCAGTTGCCAAGAGTTCCTTCAGTGCCTTGAAGGAACCTTCCCACTCACTTGGCCACTCGAATGGTCGATCCTTTTCGGTGATCCTGAATAAGGGTGATGCAATTTCACTGAAATGACTGATATATCGACGATAGTATTGGCAGAGACCGAGGAAACTCTGGGTGTCCATGACTGAGGTAGGTGTCTGCCATTCCGCTACCGCTTTTGTTTTTGAAGGCTGCATAGCCACTCCATTGCCGGATATGACATGTCCCAGGAACTCAACGCTCTGTCTGAAAAGATGACATTTCTTCGGTTTGAGCTTTAAGTTGGCTGTTTGAAATCGCATAAGAACTTTGTTCAGGTTAGACAAAGTCTACTCAAACGAGGAACCAAAGACGATTATGTCGTCGATGTAACACAGACAGGTTTCCCATTGCAGGGTAGTTAATACCTGCTCAATGAGATGCTCGAACGTTCCAGGAGCATTGCACAAGCCATAGGGCATCTTGCGGAACTGGAAAAGACCAGCTCGGCATACAAACACGGTCTTTTCCATGTCAGCCTCATCCATGGCTACCTGCCAGTACCCACTAGCTAAATCAAGGGTACAAAACCACTTGGCTCCGGACAAGGAATCTAAGGCCTGATCTATTCTTGGTAATGGATATGCGTCTTTAATGCGTAGATCATTAAGGCAGCGGTAGTCTATACAAAACTGCAAAGACCCATCCTTTTTGCCCACTAGTACAATGGGACTGGCCTAGGGGGATGCTGATGGCTCTATTATACCTGTCCACAACATGTCGTTCACCTGTTTGTGTGCTTCTGCTTCCTTGTGAATGAAGAGACATTGAACGTGCTGTTGAATGGGTCGGTTATTTCCAGTGTCGATGGAGTGTCGCATGAGATGAGTTTCTCCGAGGTCCATGTCTCCGGCGGAGAAACTATTGCGATATTTGTATAGTAATTTCAGTATGTCTGTTTTGTGGGATTGCATCAAACCAACTGTGGCACGCAGATATATGTCATGTCAAAGATTTACCACTGGAATCCCTGCAAATGGATGCTCACTGAGAAAACTGTACCTAATCTTCTTGATCACGTATGACAACTAACATGAGGAAAATATTAATAGCCTTAAAACATCTGAGCCTGAAATTGTGCATTATTTTAGAAAAAATAAATTTCCCATCTCCGATCGCGTCTTTTGGCTGGGAATATTCATAGGGCGAAACATAAAATTGGTCGGACCTTAGCATTAATGATGATACATAAATATGGTATGATATGTATTATAATCAACCATGGCGAGCACATCCCCCTCCCTACCCCACCCAACCCAAACATGTTTTACAACAAACAGTACATGTTAATTTCTTCATATGTATTTTTATGTATTGTAAGTTATATGAATGCTTTTTATTGTTGTCCTCTTTGTGTGTCTCTTGTTTGTAATGTAGTGTGATATATATTTGTAAGAGGTCGATCATTTTATAGGCATTGCCTTGGATGGACTGCCTGTATATAGTACCTGTTTAAATGTACATAAACCGTGAAATAAATAAAATTGAACTTGAACTTGAGTTCTTTTACGTCCCTCATTACACAGGCACCACACGAGACGGGACCAACGGCTTTACGTCCCCTCCGAAGGAAGTGTCATTTGAATGACGTATGGAATGGTGCAGGTTTTTACACCCTGCCTGGATCGGAATTCCAAGCATGTTCGGCGCAACGGTTTTGCCAACCGAACCAATGCGCCATAACCGTATCTATAACCATTTCAACCAATCAAATTCTTGTATTTATTTAACCCTGCGTTCACCCGGCAACGGTAAACATTTTAATACGAAATTTTGTTTCATTGCTTTCAAGTTTTCTCTGATTCTGCTTGACAGTACGCTTCAATAAAGATTAATCTGAGGTATTGCAAACGTTTGCTGTTGCTTATTTACATCTGGCCATCGCAATAAGATTTTAACAGTCAGTATTCGTGAAGTACATTTTCGTGGTATCAAATACTTAGTTTTCGTGGCAATTTTCTTTCAAGATTAAAAATTATTTATTTTCATATAACATAGATTTTACATTTACCTAGCAGGTAGTTGGATTGGTTTTACGGGTAGAATGCACTAGAGGTCCCAATTGATTATTTCTAAATATGTTTTCATATGTTCCCAAATTATGCATTAAAGATTAAAGAATTTAATTATTAACATAACAAGTATACAGCTTACCAGGACTTTTACGTCCTATTATCAGCTGGTGTATAAACTATAATTATTAATTATTAATGTATGGTGATTTTCGGGTGATTTGGCGTATCTAATGCTCTATAGTTGTAGTACACTGGGTGCGTTACATAGATTTTGTCTAGTCTAGCTTTGAATGTGTTTATGGTAGGTGCGTCAACGACTGCTTCCGGTAATGCATTCCACCAGTCTATGATTCTGTTGGAGAAAAAATTCAGTCTATTGTTGGTATTCGCTCTAGTTTTTCTAAGTTTGAATTTGTGGCCACGTGTTCTGTCATCTTGATTTAATGTGAATAGTTTACTGGGATTTACTGAGTAGATATTATTAAGATACTTAAAAACATTTATGAGATCTCCTCGTGTTCTTCTATACATTAAGGTTGGTAAGTTGAGATTCCGAAGACGATTTTCATAGGACATGTTCCGCAAAGCTGGTACCATTTTAGTCGCTCGTTTCTGGACTTTTTCTAATTGTTCGGCAAATTTCCATGTGTGTGGGGACCAAACGGGACCAGCATACTCCAGATGAGGGCGTATTAAACTTTGGTACAGCATCTTAAATATGTCTGTAGTAATGGAATGAAACGTTCTCCATATAAGCCCTGTCATTCTGTTGGCTTTTGATGTGATGTTATTTATATGGGTTTCAAATGTTAAGTTTGAATCGATTATTATACCCAGATCATTGATCTCGCTCTCCTCCTTTAGGGCTACTGTTATATCATTATCAAGGAGTTTGTACTTACAATTACTGGCACTTGGCTTGTGGCCAATGTGCATAACTGAGCTTTTGTTTGTGTTGAACATTAATTGCCAATTTTGGGCCCAGTTTTGAATGGCCTCTAGATCATTTTGCAGGATTTCACAATCACTCACATCAGTTATTGAGTTGAACAGTTTAGTATCGTCTGGATTTTATGTTTCTTGGCATGTCATTTACGTATATAACAAACAGTAGTGGGCCAAGTACACTGCCCTGTGGGACATCGCTTATGACCGTGGCCCAATCTGAGGCTGCCCCATTAACCACGACTCTCTGCTTTCTTCCTATTAGAAATGACTTAATCCATTCTAGGAGTTTCCCCGAAATACCATATGCGTTTAACTTGATAAACAATCGCTCGTGTGGTACAGAGTCAAAAGCCTTCTTAAAATCAAGATAAATTACATCAATCGATTTCTTATTTTCTCCTTCGATCAATACTCACCATTCTGTTACTTCTGATATACAGCTGGCTCTGACAGCGGCTCTAGGACTATAGACTTAGAAAGCTTTACCGACTCCTGGGAACCGGGTACTCGGCTCCCAACTGCCGAGTACCCGTTTACCATAGAGCTCATTCTTGTTTGCATAGCGACAAGAGCAATACATGCTTTTTGCATTAAGGATTTTAGTGTTTTAAAATAATCTAAGTCTTTAATCAGTGATAGTTTGTGTGTTCTGAAAGGATTAACTAAGGACTATGGAGAATACCGCCCAAGATAACCAGGTTGTATTGTTCTTTATTATCCATAGTTAAAAGACTTAGGTCTCTAAATTTCGTTGTGTCGCATGTTCCAATTTCTGTCCCCATAGAATCTGGGACGTGTGCTAACAACGATATATGCCAGACGATCGCCTTCTTTAAACCCCAACAGGCGATCGGCAGATATGAAAATAGGTGTTTGCTACGGTATTTCTAACACGAATATCGGCTGACGTCGTTCTCCGTAGAATCCGAGCGGGTGATGTCACACCCGGTCGCTCGGATGTTTATGTGAAGAAAAATTTTTCATTAATTCGCGCATCTTATTCTGGGTGCTGCGTACTAAAAATGGTACCGGAAACTTTAGAATGATCAAGTTTACGTGCGATCACGATCGGTTTGCAATGATCGGTGGTTTCAAAATTCTTGAGTAGATGTGTGGTCTGCGGTTTTACCGTGTGAGACAGCAGTTTTGTTATACATTTTGTTGTTTTCTTCACATATCGTGCTGCGTTCGTTAGGAGTATAATTTATATTGATTAGTAAATATACCCTGAATGCTATGCGATATGATTCCTGGAGCCGTTACACATCCTGGAGGATCTATTATGGGTGTGTTGTGCCCGCCGCGTACTTGTCGTCATAATCAATGCGATCGTTGTTGTAACGTGGCGGGGTGGGGTGCGGGGAGCTTACGGTTAATTTATGAGTCAAATTATTTGAAAATTAATTGTCTGCCTTCCATCCGGGTTTCGTTCCGCTTGTTTATTGTAGGTTTGTGCTTATTTATAGGCCAAGCCAGCCCCGCCATCATGTGACGACTGCCATAAGTTTGTCCGTGTAATGTTCAAGGACCATGTCTGTTTTATGTGTGCCCTGTGTAATATAGATCATAGGTGTAATGTTTGTGCAGTGTGGTCCGTCGAAACGATGGTTAAGTTCCTTGCCAAGAAGGACTTGGCTGGGTCTGACGCGGGGTCAGGCGGTCCGAGAGTAAATCGTGGAGCGCCCGGTTCGGCCGGTGCGGGTGCTCCACGTCCCCAGCTGGAGGTGGCGGAGATGGCACCGCCGGCGTGGTTTGGTCCGGCTCTGCAGGGTTTTTCTGCATAGCGTTCTGACCACGCTGGTGTCGTCCCTGCTACCAAAGGTTGGGGGGCAGTTTCTCCCCATGCCTGGTACGGATCCTGTCCTCGGACAGGATTCTGGACTGGTTACCGAGGGGGCCGTCTCGTACGGCCCCCTGGCAGTCCCGTCTGGCTTCGGCCAGACGGGTTTCTGTTTCTCTGCGGCCACCTCCGGGTGGTCCAGTAGCGGTGGCCGGTCCGTCAGGTGTGGGAGCCGTCCGCCAGGACGGTTCCACGGTTGACTCGTCTAGTGACGACTCTTCGGAGTCTGAAGACGAGGAGGCCGAGGAGGAGAGGTTGCTGCAGCCCATGAAGCCACAGGTGGAGAATATGGAGGTTGATTCCGTCCTAGACGGAACCGGCCTCCATTTGTCTGGTTTGGCGCAAGCCAGGTCAGCGGCTCCGCCTGTGGCTGAGGCAAATCCGTTACCGTGCACCGGTTCCGTGCGGCTTGGTTTGGCACCAGCCGTCACGGGAACGGGTGTGCCGGGCCGGGCGTGGTACTCACCTATCTCGCCTGGTCCGGCAGTCGGACGTGGGGTGCCGTGGGCGCCCGTGTCCGGCTATGGTTCCGCGACTGCTACGGGTCCGTACGGTTTTCCGTGCGGACCTACCCCGTGGACCGGAGTGTTTCATGGGGTGGCGGCGGAACCGTGTGGTACCGGAGTGCCTGGCGTGTCAGCCGTGGCTCCTTGCTGGGAGGCCGTGGCTGGCAGACCCGTGAGCACGTCAACGGGTGACGTGTTTGCGGGGGTGTCTTCATCGGAGGTAGATTGGTCAGATGCTCTGGCGTGGCTAGCCAGGGTTGACCCGTCTGTGGTTTCGGCCACGGCCGATGAAGATGCGCCCCGTCCGTCGGTTGCATCGATCAGGACGGGGATTTTGCCCGCGGCCCGGATCCAGTCAGCGGGACTGGATCCACGGTTCATAGAATGGTTGGATGCTATTTATAGCAAACAACTGATGACCAAGGGTCAGCTCCCTGCGGCCTCCAGGGAGGTGCGGGCAAGATGTCGTATTCCGCGGGGGGAATACGACAGGTATGGTGTAGTCCCGTCGGTCACGGAAGATGACCGATGGGTACTGGGCGTCCAGCGTGCCGTGCCGGGTCACCCCGGTCCGGCACTTGTGGACAAGTCTCAGGTACACCAGTAAGAAGTCCTGTCCCTATGCGATGAGGGTGTGAGGGCAGCGATGAGCGCTGTCAACCACTCTTATCATCTCCTTCAGTCGGTGTGGGCTGAAGCGGGGCAGGCCACCCTGTGCCACCTGTGGCGCTTTCATGTGTCAATGACGGCCTGGTGCTGTCGATGGACGCATTGGCAAGGGTGCAAGCGCGTGTGACGAAATCCAGGAGGCAAATGGTCATTGACCATATGCGTCCGGCTACGGCAGTCAGGGAGCGTCTCCTTGGGACACCCCTGACAGGGCCTAGCATCTTCGGTGGCCAAGCGTGGGCCATCTTAGAGGATACCGCCAGTATCGCGCAGAATCGGTTAGCGGTAAACCTACAGCTAGAGCTAGTGCGGCAAGCGCACGCACTAGGGGCTGTGGGTAAACCGTTAACGGGACAGCCTTCAAAGAAACAGAAGAAACATAAGAGCAAGGCGAAAGCCAGGCCTATTGCGACTTCTGTCTTGCGATTTGGATATTTGGTGCTAGTGTCTTGGCTTGTTCAATCATCGAATCGTAGTCATTGATCATTCCATTTACTCTACGCTTGGCAATATCATTGCTTCCAACATGGATTACAAGTGTGGTGTAGTGGTTAGTTGATAGGAATTGTTCAAGTTTATCCGCAATTTCACCGATTCGTGCCCCACCATAAGAACGGACAGTTACATTTGTTGTTTCAGATGACATGTACATTCCGCTGAGCTTTCTCAGAGTTAAACTTCCAATAATTAGAACAATTTGTGATGTTTTGTTCTTTTGATAAGTATTTGCATGGCGAGCTTGACCCTGATCAATGTTGTTGTTATTGGTGTGGTCAGAAAGTATGCTGTATAACTTGCCAGCAGATTGCTTCATATTGTGGTTGTTACCATTTGTTTGTCTAGAGAAGGATGGAGAGTATGGAGTTTCTACGATATTGTTGTTAGCAACGACATGGCTGTAACTTCTGGTCCCAGGCTTAATAGTGTTGCTACTTATGTGGTGGTTCATTTGTGAACAACTCTGGTTGGGTATCTGCCTAGGTCCTCTGGTTGGGTGTATTGCATTTGTTAATTGCACTTTGGTGGTTACCTGTCCCAACTGGGGTGCATCTCGCCTATTCATTGTCTGTATATTATGTGTACGACCACTCTGGGTTCTAGAGATATCCCTGGAGGTCGGAACAGAAACATGTTCAACGACTGTCTGTTTGTGCTGTTCTAGTAGCTCTTTGGGTCTTGTAAGATCAATATGGTTAGACATATGAGTATGGCCACTAGTTATCTCATTTTGTTTACTCATCTGCAATTCTTGCACTTGTATATTTAGAGCAGCATACTCATTTCGGATCTGTCTGATCTCTTCCAGGACATCACTAAGGATCTCACTACAAGAGTCATCTGAGGGTTTTAATTGAGTATAACCACCCATGTTTATTTCAGTGTATGCATCACACACATGTGTAGCTACATGGTTAGCCGTATTAACAGTAGGTTTTAGATGAACCTTTGATTGGGTAGACGAGTCATAGACTTCTTCTGAGGTTGCACATTCTCCTTCGATCAATACTCACCATTCTGTTACTTCTGATATATACAGCTGGCCCTGACAGCGGCTCTAGGATTATAGACTTAGAAAGCTTTACCGACTCCTGGGAACCGGGTACTCGGCTCCCAACTGCCGAGTACCCGTTTACCATAGAGCTCATTCTTGTTTGCATAGCAACAAGAGCAATACATGCTTTCTGCATTGAGGATTTTAGTGTTTTTTGTGAAAGAAAATCTAAGTCTTTAATCTGTGATAGTTTGTGTGTTCGTGAAAGGATTAACTAAAGGATACTATGGAGAATACCACCGAAGATAACCAGGTTGTATCGTTCTTTATTATCCATAGTTAAAAGACTTAGGTCTCTAAATTTCGCTGTGTCGCATGTTCCAATTTCTGACCCCATAGAATCTGGGACGTGTGCTAACAACGATATATGCCAGACGATCGCCTTCTTTAACCCCCAACAGGCGATCGGCAGATATGAAAATAGGTGTTATGCTACGGTATTTCTAACACAAATATCGGCTGACGTCGTTCTCCGTAGGATCCGAGCGGGTGACGTCACACCCGGTCGCTCGGATGTTTATGTGAAGAAAATTTTTCATTAATTCGCGCATCTTGTTCTGGGTGCTGCGTACTAAAAATGGTACCGGAAACTTTAGAATGATCAAGTTTACGTGCGATCACGATCGGTTTGCAATGATCGGTGGTTTCAAAATTCTTGAGTAGATGCGTGGTCTGCGGTTTTACCATGTGATACAGCAGTTTGTTATACATTTTGTTGTTTTCTTCACATATCGTGCTGCTTTCGTTAGGAGTATAATTTATATTGATTAGTAAATATACCCCGAATGCTATGCGATATGATTCCTGGAGCCGTTACACATCCTGGAGGATCTATTATGGGTGTGTTTAATGCCCGCCTCGTTCTTGTCGTCATAGTCAATGCGATCGTTGTTGTAACGTGGCGGGGTGGGGTGCGGGAGGGTTACAGTTAATTTATGAGTCAAATTATTTGAAAATTAATTGTCTGCCTTCCATCCGGGTCTCGTTCCGCTTGTTTATTGTAGGTTTGTGCTTATGTTATAGGCCAATCCAGCCCCGCCATCATGTGATGAATGCCATAAGTTTGTCCGTGTCGTGTTCAAGGACCATGTCTGTTTTAGGTGTTCCCTGTGTAATATTGATCATAGGTGTAATGTTTGTGCAGTGTGGTCCGTTGAGATGATGGTTAAGTTCCTTGCCAGAAGGACTTGGCTGGGTCTGACGCGGGGTCAGGCGGTCCGAGAGTAAATCGTGGAGCGCCCGGTTCGGCCGGTGCGGGTGCTCCATGTCCCCAGCTGGAGGTGGCGGAGATGGCACCGCCAGTGTGGTTTGGTCCGGCTGTGCAGTGTTTTTCTGCATAGCGTTCTGCCCACGCTGGTGTCGTCCCTGCTACCAAAGGTTGGGGGGCAGTTTCTCCCCATGCCTGGTACGGATCCTGTCCTCGGACAGGATTCCGGACTGGTTACCGAGGGGGCCGTCTCGTACGGCCCCCTGGCAGTCCCGTCTGGCTTCGGCCAGACGGGTTTCTGTTTCTCTGCGGCCACCTCCGGGTGGTCCAGTAGCGGTGGCCGGTCCGTCAGGTGTGGTAGCTGTCCGCCAGGTTCCACGGTTGACTCGTCTAGTGACGACTCTTCGGAGTCTGAAGACGAGGAGGAGAGGTTGCTGCGGCCCGTGAAGCCGCAGGTGGAGAATATGGAGGTTGATTCCTTCTCCTTCGATCAATACTCACCATTCTGTTACTTCTGATATACAGCTGGCTCTGACAGCGGCTCTAGGACTATAGACTTAGAAAGCTTTACCGACTCCTGGGAACCGGGTACTCGGCTCCCAACTGCCGAGTACCCGTTTACCATAGAGCTCATTCTTGTTTGCATAGCGACAAGAGCAATACATGCTTTTTGCATTAAGGATTTTAGTGTTTTAAAATAATCTAAGTCTTTAATCAGTGATAGTTTGTGTGTTCTGAAAGGATTAACTAAGGACTATGGAGAATACCGCCCAAGATAACCAGGTTGTATTGTTCTTTATTATCCATAGTTAAAAGACTTAGGTCTCTAAATTTCGTTGTGTCGCATGTTCCAATTTCTGTCCCCATAGAATCTGGGACGTGTGCTAACAACGATATATGCCAGACGATCGCCTTCTTTAAACCCCAACAGGCGATCGGCAGATATGAAAATAGGTGTTTGCTACGGTATTTCTAACACGAATATCGGCTGACGTCATTCTCCGTAGAATCCGAGCGGGTGACGTCACACCCGGTCGCTCGGATGTTTATGTGAAGAAAAATTTTTCATTAATTCGCGCATCTTATTCTGGGTGCTGCGTACTAAAAATGGTACCGGAAACTTTAGAATGATCAAGTTTACGTGCGATCACGATCGGTTTGCAATGATCGGTGGTTTCAAAATTCTTGAGTCGATGTGTGGTCTGCGGTTTTACCGTGTGAGACAGCAGTTTTGTTATACATTTTGTTGTTTTCTTCACATATCGTGCTGCGTTCGTTAGGAGTATAATTTATATTGATTAGTAAATATACCCTGAATGCTATGCGATATGATTCCTGGAGCCGTTACACATCCTGGAGGATCTATTATGGGTGTGTTGTGCCCGCCGCGTACTTGTCGTCATAATCAATGCGATCGTTGTTGTAACGTGGCGGGGTGGGGTGCGGGGAGCTTACGGTTAATTTATGAGTCAAATTATTTGAAAATTAATTGTCTGCCTTCCATCCGGGTTTCGTTCCGCTTGTTTATTGTAGGTTTGTGCTTATTTATAGGCCAAGCCAGCCCCGCCATCATGTGACGACTGCCATAAGTTTGTCCGTGTAATGTTCAAGGACCATGTCTGTTTTATGTGTGCCCTGTGTAATATAGATCATAGGTGTAATGTTTGTGCAGTGTGGTCCGTCGAAACGATGGTTAAGTTCCTTGCCCAGAAGGACTTGGCTGGGTCTGACGCGGGGTCAGGCGGTCCGAGAGTAAATCGTGGAGCGCCCGGTTCGGCCGGTGCGGGTGCTCCACGTCCCCAGCTGGAGGTGGCGGAGATGGCACCGCCGGCGTGGTTTGGTCCGGCTCTGCAGGGTTTTTCTGCATAGCGTTCTGACCACGCTGGTGTCGTCCCTGCTACCAAAGGTTGGGGGTCAGTTTCTCCCCATGCCTGGTACGGATCCTGTCCTCGGACAGGATTCTGGACTGGTTACCGAGGGGGCCGTCTCGTACGGCCCCCTGGCAGTCCCGTCTGGCTTCGGCCAGACGGGTTTCTGTTTCTCTGCGGCCACCTCCGGGTGGTCCAGTAGCGGTGGCCGGTCCGTCAGGTGTGGGAGCCGTCCGCCAGGACGGTTCCACGGTTGACTCGTCTAGTGACGACTCTTCGGAGTCTGAAGACGAGGAGGCCGAGGAGGAGAGGTTGCTGCAGCCCGTGAAGCCACAGGTGGAGAATATGGAGGTTGATTCCGTCCTAGACGGAACCGGCCTCCATTTGTCTGGTTTGGCGCAAGCCAGGTCAGCGGCTCCGCCTGTGGCTGAGGCAAATCCGTTACCGTGCACCGGTTCCGTGCGGCTTGGTTTGGCACCAGCCGTCACGGGAACGGGTGTGCCGGGCCGGGCGTGGTACTCACCTATCTCGCCTGGTCCGGCAGTCGGACGTGGGGTGCCGTGGGCGCCCGTGTCCGGCTATGGTTCCGCGACTGCTACGGGTCCGTACGGTTTTCCGTGCGGACCTACCCCGTGGACCGGAGTGTTTCATGGGGTGGCGGCGGAACCGTGTGGTACCGGAGTGCCTGGCGTGTCAGCCGTGGCTCCTTGCTGGGAGGCCGTGGCTGGCAGACCCGTGAGCACGTCAACGGGTGACGTGTTTGCGGGGGTGTCTTCATCGGAGGTAGATTGGTCAGATGCTCTGGTGTGGCTAGCCAGGGTTGACCCGTCTGTGGTTTCGGCCACGGCCGATGAAGATGCGCCCCGTCCGTCGGTTGCATCGATCAGGACGGGGATTTTGCCCGCGGCCCGGATCCAGTCAGTGGGACTGGATCCACGGTTCATAGAATGGTTGGATGCTATTTATAGCAAACAACTGATGACCAAGGGTCAGCTCCCTGCGGCCTCCAGGGAGGTGCGGGCAAGATGTCGTATTCCGCGGGGGGAATACGACAGGTATGGTGTAGTCCCGTCGGTCACGGAAGATGACCGATGGGTACTGGGCGTCCAGCGTGCCGTGCCGGGTCACCCCGGTCCGGCACTTGTGGACGCTGTCAACCACTCTTATCATCTCCTTCAGTCGGTGTGGGCTGAAGCGGGGCAGGCCACCCTGTGCCACCTGTGGCGCTTTCATGTGTCAATGACGGCCTGGTGCTGTCGATGGACGCATTGGCAAGGGTGCAAGCGCGTGTGACGAAATCCAGGAGGCAAATGGTCATTGACCATATGCGTCCGGCTACGGCAGTCAGGGAGCGTCTCCTTGGGACACCCCTGACAGGGCCTAGCATCTTCGGTGGCCAAGCGTGGGCCATCTTAGAGGATACCGCTAGTATCGCGCAGAATCGGTTAGCGGTAAACCTACAGCTAGAGCTAGTGCGGCAAGCGCACGCACTAGGGGCTGTGGGTAAACCGTTAACGGGACAGCCTTCAAAGAAACAGAAGAAACATAAGAGCAAGGCGAAAGCCAGGCCTATTGCGACTTCTGTTTCGGCTGGGTTTTCGGAGCCACCGCCGGCGAAGAAACCCAGGAAGGTTGTAGAGGCGCCTACCCTCCCCAATGTTGCTCCTGACCGCCCTAGAGGCGGGAAGGGCAAGGGGAAGGGTAAGGGTAAGGCCTCAAAGGGCGGACAGAAGGGGCCGAAGCGTACCTGAGGGTACGCAAGCTCCCTTCATATCCGCCTGGACCGCGCCTGTGCGACAGGAACAGCGGTGCCAGTTATACCCGTCGTGCCTAGAACGAAATGGTTCTCACTCTCTCTCGTTAAGAAAGAGGGGGGGGGGGGGGCGGACTGCGAGCCGGACAACCCCGTTAGACGTCGAGGCGTCTATGGTGGGTGGAAGGCTCATGCGTTTCGTCGAGGCTTGGCGAGGTGTGACGTCAGACAGTCTGGTCCTGGGATGGTTATCCCAGGGTTACATGCCGGAGTGGTGGGACTTTCCGCCACAAAATCTGTCTTTGGCACCTGTCTGGACGCCCGTACCAAGGGAGCCAGACAAGTTAGAAGCCGTTCAAAAGGAAGTGTCGGGTTTGCTTCTGAAGGGAGCAATAAAACCAGCAAACCGGAACACTCCAGGCTTCTATTCAAACATGTTCCTTGTCCCCAAGAGCACAGGGGGATGGAGACCCATACTCAATCTCAGGCCATTAAATTGGTTTATCCATACTCCTCGGTTCCAGATGGAAACACCGAGGTCGGTAATGGCGGGATTGAGGAAAGGAATGTGGTGTGTATCGATCGATCTGAAAGATGCATATTTCCACATTCCGATGAATCGGAGTTGGCACAGGTTTCTGAGATTTGCATTTCAGAATCAAGTATGGGAGTTTACAGTTCTCCCGTTTGGCCTGTCGACAGCTCCGAGGGTTTTCACAAGAGTGGTCCTTGCGGTGACAGCGTTTCTCAGAAAAGAGAACGTGGCGCTACACACCTACATAGACGACTGGCTGCTCAAGGCAGACTCGGCAGCCAGGTTGAACGTGGATACTGCTCTGACTCTGAAGTTACTTTCAGATCTAGGCTGGATAGTCAACGAGGAGAAATCCGAGTTGACGCCCACTCAACATTTCGTTTATTTGGGGATGCGATTCGACCTCGAGGAGGGCAGGGTTTACCCGTCAGAGCCCAGAGTGGTGTCTCTGTTAGCCATCCTCAGGAGTTTTCGAGTGGGAAACCACATTCAGGCGAGGCGGTTCCTTCAGATGCTGGGCATGATGGTCTCCATGGAGCAGGTTATCCCGTACGCTGCTCTAATGCGAAGACCTATCCAGTTGTATCTGATGTCTCTGTGGAAACAGAGAACAGAACCCCTGTCAAAACTGGTGCCAGTTTTGGAGCTGATAATATCGCATCTGCTATGGTGGAAACAGCGTCAGAATCTCCTAATAGGGGTTTCGCTGCACCTACCCCACCCCCAGCTGTCCGTTTACACGGATGCATCGCTGGAAGGGTGGGGTGCCTGCCTGGGAGAACCAGGTCTCGGGCACATGGACTCTCCCGGAGAGTCAGCTGCATATCAATCTGTTGGAAATGATGGCAGTGGAACTGGCGTTGGAAGAGTTCCTTCCGATGATCAGGGGCAAGGTGATATTGATACGGTCGGTCAATTCGACGGTAGTATCATATATAAATCGCCAAGGCGGGACCAGGTCGCCCACTCTGTGTATCAGGGTGTGGCACTTGATTCAATGGTGCAGGAATTACTCGGTTGTTTTGAAAGCAGCTCGTATTCCTGGCCGATTGAACATTCTGGCGGATGCTTTGTCTCGCAGACAGAGAATCCTGCCAACAGAATGGTCCCTCAACCCTCCAGTTCTGCGACGGATCTTCGAGCATTGGGGCAAACCCAACGTGGAATTGTTCGCCACAAAGGAAAATGCTCAAATCATGACATATATCTCGCCGATTACAGATCCAAATGCCGTCGATACAGACGCTCTGGCGATAAGCTGGAGAGGGATGCACGCTTACGCGTACCCACCCACCATTCTTCTACCGAAGGTTTTTGGTGAAGGTCAAGGAGGAACCGTGTCTGGTCCTGCTAATAGCGCCGTATTGGCCGAGCAGGGCGTGGTTCACGGATCTTCTAGATCTGCTGGTGGAAAATCCTGTGCAGTTGCCCGAGATTCCGAACATAATCTCCCAGGCCAAGGGACGCTTCCTACACGAGCGTCCCGAGATGTTCAATGACTGCGTGGATGTTATCAAACAACGTTCCACGTCGGAAGGCTTTTCTCGACAGGCTGCTGATTTATCGCAGCTGCGAGAAGTAGGTCAACCTTCAAGTCATATAACAACAAGGTTAACAGATTTGCAGACTGGTGTGAAGAAAAGGGTATTGATACCTTTCAATCCACTATCAGCAAATAGCAGACTTTCTCTGTGAGCTGTTCTTTTGAGGACTAGCTCCCGTCACAGTTGCTGGATACAAGTCAGCTTTGGCATCATTTATCCCTTGTCTAGCCAACAGGGATAGTCCAGAGGTGGCCCAGTTAAATGTGATGTTGAGGGAATGAGCAATCTCCGACCGAGACAACCGGTAGTCATTCCAGCCTGGAGTCTATCTTTAGTGCTTAATGTACTGGCCAAGCACCCTTTCGAACCGTTGCGTTCGGCTAGTCTAAAGCATTTGACTCTAAAGGCGGTTTTTCTATTGGCAGCTTCCTCAGCTAGAAGGCGCAGTGAGATCCATGCGCTTTCGGCAGAGAGGAACCGATTTATTGTTTCTGGAGAAGGTCTGCGTCTTCTGCCAAGAGCAGAGGTTATGTCAAAGAACCAATCTTTGAGATATCCCGGCAAACCGATCATTATACCGAAGTTAACTAGGTTTGATCGTGATGCCAGTGTCTGGTGCCCGGTCCGTGCTTTGACTAAGTACAAGAAATGGACTGACTCGTTACGGTCGAACGATAGACATCTGTGGATCTGCCATAAAAAGTCTTATGGCGCCGCATCCATGGATACTATCTCTCGTTGGGTGGTCGAATGCATTCAGACTACTCACGAGATGGCGACTGGGCACCAGGTGCAAGGCGTAAGGGCAGACAATGTCAGAGGAATAGCCGCCTCGACCGCCCTTTACAATGGTGTTCCGTTATAGGACATCATGGCCGTTGCACAATGGCACTGTGAGTCCTCATTCACGGATTACTATATGAGGGATGTGTCAGACTCAGCCAATCCACTCGCTTTAGCTGTTTTGAAACGATAGTTAGTGACCACACTGCTTTTCACCCTTTTCTCACTTCGGTAAGAAAAGAACCTAAAGCAGGCATGGTCAGGCGAGAGGATGTCAACCAGATTGTGTCACTGATGGCCGAACCGGTGAATGGTTGTATGCGGTACGTCTGAAGTCCTGTTATCATAAGGTAATTCAACAAGTGAGAGTTTTTTGTATTATGTATATGTATCATGTTCATTCATCGTATATATTCATGCTCATTCCCAGGCTAATACAAGCGATATGCAGGGAGTAGTTAACCCTCTTGGCATATTGGTGTTTTCAGGCGAGATACATGTTCGTTAGTTCTCTCCCTTTTCTTAGGAGGAAAAAGGGGGGGGGAGCTGTGACGCGAATGTGATTCGGTTCCGTAAACTTGACGGTCCTTTTAGGTCTCTGTTAGTCAAGTTTGAAGTCTAAAATCTTTCTCCAAGGGGCAAAATTAGCATGTATGGCTTGCCCCTTCCCACCAGGTTACTGATCAAATCTGGTGTATATCAGAAGTAACAGAATGGTGAGTATTGATCGAAGGAGAATGCAGGAAATGTCAATTTCCCTTTCTCCGAGATCTAACAATACTCACCATTCTGTTACGGACCCAGCCTCCCAGCCCCACGGAGGCAAGCCATAGTTTTCTCTTGTTTGGTGGCTATGCAAACAATATGACCTCTATGGTAAACGGGTACTCGGCAGTTGGGAGCCGAGTACCCGGTTCCCAGGAGTCAGTAAAGCTTTCTAAGTCTATAGTCCTAGAGCCGCTGTCAGAGCCAGCTGTATATCAGAAGTAACAGAATGGTGAGTATTGTTAGATCTCGGAGAAAGGGAAATTGACATTTCCTGCAGTCCTAGACGGAACCGGCCTCCATTTGTCTGGTTTGGCGCAAGCCAGGTCAGCGGCTCCGCCTGTGGCTGAGGCAAATCCGTTACCGTGCACCGGTTCCGTGCGGCTTGGTTTGGCACCAGCCGTCACGGGAACGGGTGTGCCGGGCCGGGCGTGGTACTCACCTATCTCGCCTGGTCCGGCAGTCGGACGTGGGGTGCCGTTGGCGCCCGTGTCTGGCTATGGTTCCGTGACTGCTACAGGTCCGTACGGTTTCATGGGGTGGCGGCGGAACCGTGTGGTACCGGAGTACCTGGCGTGTCAGCCGTGGCTCCTTGCTGGGAGGCCGTGGCTGGCAGACCCGTGTGCACGTCAACGGGTGACGTGTTTGCGGGGGTGTCTTCATCGGAGGTAGATTGGTCAGATGCTCTGGCGTGGCTAGCCAGTGTTGACCCGTCTGTGGTTTCGGCCACGGCCGATGAAGATGCGCCCCGTCCGTCGGTTGCGTCGATCAGGACGGGGATTTTGCCCGCGGCCCGGATCCAGTCAGTGGGACTGGATCCACGGTTCATAGAATTGTTGGATGCTATTTATAGCAAACAACTGATGACCAAGGGTCAGCTCCCTGCGGCCTCCAGGGAGGTGCGGGCAAGATGTCGTATTCCGCGGGGGGAATACGACAGGTATGGTGTAGTCCCGTCGGTCACGGAGGATGACCGATGGGTACTGGGCGTCCAGAGTGCCGTGGCGGGTCACCCCGGTCCGGCACTTGTGGACAAGTCTCAGGTACACCAGGAAGAAGTCCTGTCCCTATGCGATGAGGGTGTGAGGGCAGCGATGAGCGCTGTCAACCACTCTTATCGTCTCCTTCAGTCGGTGTGGGCTGAAGCGGGGCAGGCCACCCTGTGCCACCTGTGGCGCTTTCATGTGTCAGTGACGGCCTGGTGCTGTCGATGGATGCATTGGCAAGGGTGCAAGCGCGTGTGACGAAATCCAGGAGGCAAATGTTCATTGATCATATGCGTCCGGCTACGGCAGTCAGGGAGCGTCTTCTTGGGACGCCCCTGACAGGGCCTAGCATCTTCAGTGGCCAAGCGCGGGCCATCTTAGAGGATACCGCCAGTATCGCGCAGAATCGGTTAGCGGTAAACCTACAGCTAGAGCTAGTGCGGCAAGCGCACGCACTAGGGCCTATGGGGAAACCGCTAACGGGACAACCTTCAAAGGAGCAGAAGAAGCATACGGGCAAGGCGAAAACTAGGCCTGTTGCGACTTCTGCTTCAGCTGGGTTTTCGGAGCCGCCGCCGGCGAAGAAGCCCAGGAAGGTTGTAGAGGCGCCTACCCTCCCCAATGTTGCTCCTGACCGCCCTAGAGGCGGGAAGGGGAAGGGTATGGGTAAGGCCTCAAAGGGCGGACAGAAGGGGCCGAAGCGTACCTGAGGGTACGAAAGCTCCCTTCATATCCGCCTGGACCGCGCCTGTGCGACAGGAACAGCGGTGCCAGTTATACCCGTCGTGCCTTGAACGAAATGGTTCTCTCTCTCTCTCGTTAAGAAAGAGGGGGGGGGGGGTGGCGGACTGCGAGCCGGACAACCCCGTTAGACGTCGAGGCGTCTATGGTGGGTGGAAGGCTCATGCGTTTCGTCGAGGCCTGGCAAGGTGTGACGTCAGACAGTCTGGTCCTGGGATGGTTATCCCAGGGTTACATGCCGGAGTGGTGGGACTTTCCACCACAAAATCTGTCTCTGGCACCTGTCTGGACACCCGTACCTAGGGAGCCAGACAAGTTAGAAGCCGTTCAAAAGGAAGTGTCGGGTTTGCTTCTGAAGGGAGCAATAAAACCAGCAAATCGAAACACTCCAGGCTTCTATTCAAACATGTTCCTTGTCCCCAAGAGCACAGGGGGATGGAGACCCATACTCAATCTCAGGCCATTAAATTGGTTTATCCATACGCCTCGGTTCCAGATGGAAACGCCGAGGTCGGTAATGCGGGATTGAGGAAAGGAATGTGGTGTGTATCGATCGATCTGAAAAATGCATATTTCCACATTCCTATGAATCGGAGTTGGCACAGGTTTCTGAGATTTGCGTTTCAGAATCAAGTATGGGAGTTTACAGTTCTCCCGTTTGGCCTGTCGACAGCTCCGAGGGTTTTCACAAGAGTGGTCCTTGCGGTGACAGCGTTTCTCAGAAAAGAGAACGTGGTGCTACACACCTACATAGACGACTGGCTGCTCAAGGCAGACTCGGCAGCCAGGTTGAATGTGGATACTGCTCTACCTCTGAAGTTACTTTCAGATCTACGCTGCATAGATCGTTTCGTTTATTTGGGGATGCGATTCGACCCGTCAGAGCCCAGAGTGGTGTCTCTGTTAGCCATCCTCAAGAGTTTTCGAGTGGGAAACCACATTCAGGCGAGGCGGTTCCTTCAGATGCTGGGCATGATGGTCTCCACGGAGCAGGTTATCCCGTACGCTGCTCTAATGCGAAGGCCTATCCAGTTGTATCTGATGTCTCTGTGGAAACAGAGAACAGAACCCCTGTCAAAACTGGTGCCAGTTTTGGAGCCGATAATATCGCATCTTCTATGGTGGAAACAGCGTCAGAATCTCCTATTAGGGGTTTCGCTGCACCTACCCCACCCCCAGCTGTCCGTCTACACGGATGCATCGCTGGAAGGGTGGGGTGCCTGCCTGGGAGAACACCAGTTTTCGGGCACATGGACTCTCCCGGAGAGTCAGCTGCATATCAATCTGTTAGAAATGATGGCAGTGGAACTGGCGTTGGAAGAGTTCCTTCCGATGATCAGGGGCAAGGTGATATTGATACGGTCGGACAATTCGACAGTAGTATCATATATAAATCGCCAAGGCGGGACCAGGTCGCCCACTCTGTGTATCAGGGTGTGGCACTTGATTCAATGGTGCAGGAATTACTCGGTTGTTTTGAAAGCAGCTCGTATTCCTGGCCGATTGAACATTCTGGTGGATGCTTTGTCTCGCAGACAGAGAATCCTGCCAACAGAATGGTCCCTCAACCCTCCAGTTCTGCGACGGATCTTCAAGCATTGGGGCAAACCCAATGTGGACTTGTTCGCCACAAAGGAAAATGCTCAAGTCATGACATATGTCTCGCCGATTCCAGATCCAAATGCCGTCGATACAGACGCTCTGGCGATATGCTGGAGAGGGATGCACTCTTACGCGTACCCACCCACCATTCTTCTACCGAAGGTATTGGTGAAGGTCAGGGAGGAACCGTGTCTGGTCCTGCTAATAGCGCCGTATTGGCCGAGCAGGGCGTGGTTCACGGATCTTCTAGATCTGCTGGTGGAAAATCCTGTGCAGTTGCCCGAGATTCCGAACATAATCTCCCAGGCCAAGGGACGCTTCCTACACGAGCGTCCCGAAATGTTCAAATTGACTGCGTGGATGTTATCAAACAATGTTCCACGTCGGAAGGCTTTTCTCGACAGGCTGCTGATTTCATCGCGGCTGCGAGAAGGAGGTCAACCTTCAAGTCATATAACAACAAGGTTAACAGATTTGCAGACTGGTGTGAAGAAAAGGGTATTGATACCTTTCAATCCACTATCAGCAAATAGCAGACTTTCTCTGTGAGCTGTTCTTTTGAGGACTAGCTCCCGTCACAGTTGCTGGATACAAGTCAGCTTTGGCATCAGTTATCCCTTGTCTAGCCAACAGGGATAGTCCAGAGGTGGCCCAGTTAAATGTGATGTTGAAGGGAATGAGCAATCTCCGACCGAGACAACCGGTAGTCATTCCAGCCTGGAGTCTATCTTTAGTGCTTAATGTACTGGCCAAGCACCCTTTCGAACCGTTGCATTCGGCTAGTCTAAAGCATTTGACTCTAAAGGCGGTCTTTCTATTGGCAGCTTCCTCAGCTAGAAGGCGCAGTGAGATCCATGCGCATTCGGCAGAGAGGAACCGATTTATTGTTTCTGGAGAAGGTCTGCGTCTTCTGCCAAGAGCAGAGGTTATGTCAAAGAACCAATCTTTGAGATATCCCGGCAAACCGATCATTATACCGAAGTTAACTAGGTTTGATCGTGATGCCAGTGTCTGGTGCCCGGTCCGTGCTTTGACTAAGTACAAGAAACGGACTGACTCGTTACGGTCGAACGATAGACATCTGTGGATCTGCCATAAAAAGTCTTATGGCGCCGCATCCATGGATACTATCTCTCGTTGGGTGGTCGAATGCATTCAGACTACTCAGGAGATGGCGACTGGGCACCAGGTGCAGGGCGTAAGGGCACACGATGTTAGAGGAATAGCCGCCTCGACCGCCCTTTACAATGGTGTTCCGTTAGAGGACATCATAGCCGTTGCATAATGGCACTGTGAGTCCTCATTTACGGATTACTATATGAGGGATGTGTCAGACTCAGCCAATCCACTCGCTTTAGCTGTTTTGAAATGATAGTTAGTGACCACACTGCTTTTCACCCTTTTCTCACTTTGGTAAGAAAAGAACCTAAAGCAGGCATGGTCAGGCGAGAGGATGTCAACCAGATTGTGTCACCGATGGCCGAACCGGTGAATGGTTGGAGGCGGTACGTCTGAAGTCCAATTATCATAAGGTAATTCAATAAGTGAGAGTTTTTTGTATTATGTATATGTATCATGTTCATTCATCGTATATATTCATGCTCATTCCCAGGCTAATACATGGAATATGCAGGGAGTAGTTAACCCTCTTGGCATATTGTGTTTTCAGGCGAGATACATGTTCGTTAGTTCTCTCCCTTTTCTTAGGAGGAAAAAGGGGGGTGGGGCTGTGACGCGAATGTGATTCGGTTCCGTGAACTTGACGGTCCTTTTAGGTCTCCGTTAGTCAAGTTTGAAGTCTAAAATCTTTCTCCAAGGGGCAAAATTAGCATTTATGGCTTGCCCCTTCCCACCAGGTTACTGATCAAATCTGGTGTATATCAGAAGTAACAGAATGGTGAGTATTGATCGAAGGAGAATGCAGGAAATGTCAATTTCCCTTTCTCCGAGATCTAACAATACTCACCATTCTGTTACGGACCCAGCCTCCCAGCCCCACGGGGGCAAGCCATAGTTTTCTCTTGTTTGGTGGCTATGCAAACAATATGAGCTCTGGTAAACGGGTACTCGGCAGTTGGGAGCCGAGTACCCGGTTCCCAGGAGTCGGTAAAGCTTTCTAAGTCTATAATCCTAGAGCCGCTGTCAGGGCCAGCTGTATATATCAGAAGTAACAGAATGGTGAGTATTGTTAGATCTCGGAGAAAGGGAAATTGACATTTCCTGCAATCTTCCTCTGTATGTTGTGTGCTATTTGTGCCCTCATTTGTTGACTTGGGTGGGCTTTCTTTTATTACTTCTACTGAGTCTTCATTTGTTATCTCTATAAGAGGTATGTTGGTCGACTCACTATTATCCGTTTGACTTGACACTTTGTCATTCGTTGTGTTGACTAGTGATGTTTTGAGCAGAATTTCGTTTGCATTTCCCATATATTTCTTATCAAATGTTAGTTCATAACATGACAGAAACTCTAGTATGTGGCTAGAGATGGGTGTGCAGAAACTACATGAGTATTTGCGCTTTGATGTTGTGAGTGCAGCTAGCATGTATGGGGGTAGATTTGAGCAGTTGTAATGTAGCCATGCTTTGCAAACCTGACACCTTATCATATATGGGTTATTTGGCTCACCGCACTGGCATGCACCTTCCTTTAAGTCACTGACAAGGTCATGCTTACTTGGGGTTTTATTGGTAGGTGTAAGCTTGGTAGGGGTCACCATTTTAGATGTGGCTAGAGCATTTGCACTGTCCTCTAGGTTAGTTGCTGTTGTAGTGTTTATAGGTGTTGCTGTGGCAGTAACTTGATTTGTAGTTTCTGCCGAAAAATATTTCCTGCGGACCTCTTCCTCCCTTGTACTATCGCATTCTTTACAGAGCCAATAACCAGATGAAACATATTGAGTCTGCTTTGCAGGATCTTTACAATCCTCGCACACCATGGTTCTTTACTCCGCAAATCAACAGGTTAGATGTTTGCTTGACTGTAATAAGTACAAATGTTGTTTGATTGCAAATCAGTAGATTAGCTATGGTTTAAGTAATATCCCTAGTTGCCAGCTTATGTAGCTTCAATGTGCAAAGGACACCACACACACGATAGAATTACTTACAAATATATTAGTAAGAAAAAGAGTGCTAGGTTCTCTGCCTCGCAGCCACTCGGGGAAAGAATATGACACAGGGGCAGCCGGAGGATTGAGAGAACATACACACAGAGGTTAGTTTGGATGGGCAGCCAAGAGAGGCAACACAAGTGCATAATAAATTGAATACATTATTTTGCTAAATTATAGGCCTATAAATTGAATACATTATTTTGCTAAATTATAGGCCTATATTGTTATTTATTTCTATGTTTATTATTAAATGTGTGTGTATGTGTATTTGCAAACGATTTTGATTTGTTGAATTAACTATATCTATTCAGGCATACTATTTTAATGATGCAATGTCGCTTGACGATCAATGCAGCAGACCTAACAACGGTAAACAATTCATAAAAGTTTAAGGTGTGTGTTCAGCTTTAGGTATATGTCAACACACTATAACTATAACCACCAATTATTGCTATAGTTTGTATGGAAATCATTATCGCATTTTAAACTGTTTCAAATAAATGTGGTTAATATTTTATCCTAAAGTCAAATGCACAGAACATGCTTTTTTATTTTTTATTTATTTTTTTTATAAATAATTTATATGGACAATAATCTCATATTTTAAACTATTTTATGCACATTTTGATTCTATCAAGTTTACAATACAATTGAAAATTGATTATTTTGGCAGGAATGTGCCAGGTAGAACTGACTATCTACCGTTGCTATGGTAAACAAATCACGGAAACGGATGACACTAAGAAAAACGCCCTATTTAACCCGTCCATTCAACGATTTTCGCAGTTTACACAAAATAATCAAAGTAATGATGCTAAATACTATCTAAAACAAGTATGGATTATTGTCTTAGGCTATATAAATGAATTTTTGATCAGATTATGCGCCGACAGAATTTTTAACGTTGCTCTTCGTCATCATCATCATCATACTGATACATTATTATTAACATGTATTTCCAGAGAACGAATAATGAAATTAATAATTAGGGTAAACACCAAAAATTAATCAAAATAACCATATTTTGTTTCCTTTGATTTTCTGAAAATTCTGGAAGCCTCCTACTCTTTAAGTAACTCATTCCGCTTATATTTGCTGTTTCAACTCCTCAGAACTGATAAAAGTCTTCCGGAATGCATCCTCATTAACAACAGCTGACTGTGTTTGTATATTTTTCTAATTCCTGTGAGAAAGCCACATTAGCACTTTCATTGGTGTATGGAATGGATTAGCCAATGCAATTTCAGGACAAATCTTATACCAGAAATTTTTTTTAAATTGAACAGTATTATTGTTACGTCATTGCCACGTCATAAAATTACGTCACAATTAGACCACATCTCATGATATTAGTCTTAGTATTTTTCAAGGGAGGTAATTCGAGTAAAATCGATAGTACATACTTTATTGCTTTTTTATGCCATTACGACTAATCGGCACAGTACAGTTTACAGAGCTTTATGAAAAGAACATATTAAAAAAAAAAAAAGAACCAAACAAATAATATAGCAAAATAAAAACTTAATCTCAAACAATTCATAGACTCTATAAGATTATATACCATGTCTCAATGCTGTGAAAATAAAGACGTAAATATTTTCAACCAACTTGCCTGGAAGCCGTAGCTGCAAAGAGCAACAAGGTGCAATCAAACCATAAGGACTCCCACCTAGGCTAACGCTACACATCCCACGACATATATAAATGCAATGCACAATTATAAATAACTGTATAAGCCTTGGATGTGCACCTATGATATGATGCAAATTGTTGGACCATACAAGAGCCCCCGTCAATCAAACCACGTCCAATTGAGACAAAAGGTTTCATTGCTAGAAGGGTCAAGCTTAAGTCGGAACACCGAAAATAGAATATAAATGTATCTATATCTATATACATATGTACAGATGCATGGGATGAGGTCAGCGTGTATATGGTCATTTAAGATGTTTGCTTAGAAGCTGCCGGAAGCGATGTAATATTTCAGAATTTTCGCAATTAATTAACCAAAAGAATTTATCGTCTTTTGTTAGATTTTTAAAGTGCTTGTTTGTTTTTTCAATTATACTAAAAAGTTCATTTCTATTATCATTGTATGCGTTACATTCTATAAGAAAATGAATTTCATCTTCAATTGAGCCACTGTCACACGAGTCACAAACTCTATCTTCTCTATTTATCCTGTAATATCTGCCAGTTTCTATTTTGCACCTGTGTGCAGATATTCGCAACCTCATAATGACCTTTCTATATTCAATTTTCTTCATAGTTGTTAGATAATTTTCTAATCCAAACCTAGTCTTTACTACTCTGTAGGGGGGGGGGGGGGGGTCAGTTTACCATCAGAAAGTGTGTCCTTTAAAGCATACCAGTTTTCAAGATAGGCTTCTGTGCAAATGGATTTCACAGATTGTTTGAACTTTGAAAAGTTACGCGATGATATATCTAATGTTAGTTTTAATGTAGCACATAGCCATTCTCCTTCGATCAATACTCACCATTCTGTTACTTCTGATATACAGCTGGCCTTGACAGCGGCTCTAGGATTATAGACTTAGAAAGCTTTACCGACTCCTGGGAACCGGGTACTCGGCTCCCCACTGCCGAGTACCCGTTTACCATAGAGCTCATTCTTGTTTGCATAGCAACAAGAGCAATACATGCTTTTTGCATTAAGGATTTTAGTGTTTTAAAATAATCTAAGTCTTTAATCAGTGATAGTTTGTGTGTTCTGAAAGGATAACTAAGGACTATGGAGAATACCGCCCAAGACAACCAGGTTGTATTGTTCTTTATTATCCATAGTTAAAAGACTTAGGTCTCTAAATTTCGTTGTGTCGCATGTTCCAATTTCTGACCCCATAGAATCTGGGACGTGTGCTAACAACGATATATGCCAGACGATCGCCTTCTTTAAACCCCAACAGGCGATCGGCAGATATGAAAATAGGTGTTTGCTACGGTATTTCTAACACGAATATCGGCTGACGTCGTTCTCCGTAGAATCCGAGCGGGTGACGTCACACCCGGTCGCTCGGATGTTTATGTGAAGAAAAAATTTTTTCATTAATTCGCGCATCTTATTCTGGGTGCTGCGTACTAAAAATGGTACCGGAAACTTTAGAATGATCAAGTTTACGTGCGATCACGATCGGTTTGCAATGATCGGTGGTTTCAAAATTCTTGAGTAGATGTGTGGTCTGCGGTTTTACCGTGTGAGACAGCAGTTGTTATACATTTTGTTGTTTTCTTCACATATCGTGCTGCGTTCTTTAGGAGTATAATTTATATTGATTAGTAAATATACCCTGAATGCTATGCGATATGATTCCTGGAGCCGTTACACATCCTGTAGGATCTATTATGGGTGTGTTGTGCCCGCAGCGTACTTGTCGTCATAATCAATGCGATCGTTGTTGTAACGTGGCGGGGTGGGGTGCGGGGAGGTTACGGTTAATTTATGAGTCAAAATATTTGAAAATTAATTGTCTGCCTTCCATCCGTGTCTTGTTCCGCTTGTTTATTGTAGGTTTGTGCTTATTTTATAGGCCAAGCCAGCCCCGCCATCATGTGACGACTGCCATAAGTTTGTCCATGTAATGTTCAAGGACCATGTCTGTTTTAGGTGTGCCCTGTGTAATATAGATCATAGGTGTAATGTTTGTGCAGTGTGGTCCGTCGAAACGATAGTTAAGTTCCTTGCCCAGAAGGACTTGGCTGGGTCTGACGCGGGGTCAGGCGGTCCGAGAGGAAATCGTGGAGCGCCCGGTTCGGCCGGTGGGGGTGCTCCACGTCCCCAGCTGGAGGTGGCGGAGATGGCACCGCCGGCGTGGTTTGGTCCGGCTATGCAGGGTTTTCTGCATAGCGTTCTGCCCACGCTGGTGTCGTCCCTGCTACCAAAGGTTGGGGGGCAGTTTCTCCCCATGCCTGGTACGGATCCTGTCCTCGGACAGGATTCTGGACTGGTTACCGAGGGGGCCGTCTCGTACGGCCCCCTGGCGGTCCTGTCTGGCTTCGGCCAGACGGGTTCTGTCTCTCTGCGGCCACCTCCGGGTGGTCCAGTAGCGGTGGCCGGTCCGTCAGGTGTGGGAGCCGTCCGCCAGGACGGCTCCACGGTTTATTCGTCTAGTGACGGCTCTTCGGAGTCTGAAGACGATGAGGCCGAGGAGGAGAGGTTGCTGCGGCCCGTGAAGCCGCAGGTGGAGAATATGGAGGTTGATTCCGTCCTGGACGGAACCGGCCTCCATTTGTCTGGTTGGCGCAAGCCAGGTCAGCGGCTCCACCTGCGGCTGAGGCCAATCCGTTACCGTGCACCGGTTCCGCGCGGCTTGGTTTGTCACCAGCCGTCAGGGGAACGGGTGTGCCGGGCCAGGCGTGGTACTCGCCTATCTCGCCTGGTCCGGCAGCCGGACATGGGGTGCCGTCGGCGCCCGTGTCCGGCTATGGTTCCGCGATGGTTACGGGTCCGTACGGTTTTCCGTGCGGACCTACCCCATGGACCGGAGTGTTTCATGGGGTGGCGGCGGAACTGTGTGGTAGCGGAGTGCCTGGCGTGTCAGCCGTGGCTCCTTGCCGGGAGGCCATGGCTGGCAGACCCGTGAGCACGTCAACGGGTGACGTGTTTGCGGGGGTGTCTTCATCGGAGGTAGATTGGTCAGATGCTCTGGCGTGGCTAGCCAGGGTTGACCCGTCTGTGGTTTCGGCCACGGCCGATGAAGATGCGCCCCGTCCGTCGGTTGCGTCGATCAGGACGGGGATTTTGCCCGCGGCCCGGATCCAGTCAGTGGGACTGGATCCACGGTTCATAGAATGGTTGGATGCTATTTATAGCAAACAACTGATGACCAAGGGTCAGCTCCCTGCGGCCTCCAGGGAGGTGCGGGCAAGATGTCGTATTCCGCGGGGGGAATACGACAGGTATGGTGTAGTCCCGTCGGTCACGGAGGATGACCGATGGGTACTGGGCATCCAGAGTGCCGTGGCGGGTCACCCCGGTCCGGCACTTGTGGACAAGTCTCAGGTACACCAGGAAGAAGTCCTGTCCCTATGCGATGAGGGTGTGAGGGCAGCGATGAGCGCTGTCAACCACTCTTATCGTCTCCTTCAGTCGGTGTGGGCTGAAGCGGGGCAGGCCACCCTGTGCCACCTGTGGCGCTTTCATGTGTCAATGATGGCCTGGTGCTGTCGATGGACGCATTGGCAAGGGTGCAAGCGCGTGTGACGAAATCCAGGAGGCAAATGGTCATTGACCATATGCGTCCGGCTACGGCAGTCAGGGAGCGTCTCCTTGGGACACCCCTGACAGGGCCTAGCATCTTCGGTGGCCAAGCGTGGGCCATCTTAGTGGATACCGCCAGTATCGCGCAGAATCGGTTAGCGGTAAACCTAGAGCTAGTGCGGCAAGCGCACGCACTAGGGCCTGTGGGGAAACCGCTAACGGGACAACCTTCAAAGGAGCAGAAGAAGCATAAGGGCAAGGCGAAAGCTAGGCCTGTTGCGACTTCTGCTTCAGCTGGGGTTTCAGAGCCGCCGGCGAAGAAGCCCAGGAAGGTTGTAGATGCGCCTACCCTCCCCAATGTTGATCCTGACCGCCCTAGAGGCGGGAAGGGCAAGGGGAAGGGTAAGGGTAAGGCCTCAAAGGGCGGACAGAAGGGGCCGAAGCGTACCTGAGGGTACGAAAGCTCCCTTCATATCCGCCTGGACCGCACCTGTGCGACAGGAACAGCGGTGCCAGTTATACCCGTCGTGCCTAGAACGAAATGGTTCTCTCTCTCTCTCGTTAAGAAAGAGGGGGGGGGGGGGCGGACTGCGAGCCGGACAACCCCGTTAGACGTCGAGGCGTCTATGGTGGGTGGAAGGCTCATGCGTTTCGTCGAGGCCTGGCAAGGTGTGACGTCAGACAGTCTGGTCCTGGGATGGTTATCCCAGGGTTACATGCCGGAGTGGTGGGACTTTCCACCACAAAATCTGTCTTTTGGCACCTGTCTGGACACCCGTACTAAGGGAGCCAGACAAGTTAGAAGCCGTTCAAAAGGAAGTGTCGGGTTTGCTTCTGAAGGGAGCAATAAAACCAGGCTTCTATTCAAACATGTTCCTTGTCCCCAAGAGCACAGGGGGATGGAGACCCATACTCAATCTCAGGCCATTAAATTGGTTTATCCATACGCCTCGGTTCCAGATGGAAACGCCGAGGTCGGTAATGCGGGATTGAGGAAAGGAATGTGGTGTGTATCGATCGATCTGAAAAATGCATATTTCCACATTCCTATGAATCGGAGTTGGCACAGGTTTCTGAGATTTGCGTTTCAGAATCAAGTATGGGAGTTTACAGTCTCCCGTTTGGCCTGTCGACAGCTCCGATGGTTTTCACAAGAGTGGTCCTTGCGGTGACAGCGTTTCTCAGAAAAGAGAACGTGGCGCTACACACCTACATAGACGACTGGCTGCTTAAGGCAGACTCGGCAGCCAGGTTGAACGTGGATACTGCTCTGACTCTAAAGTTACTTTCAGATCTACGCTGCATAGTCAACTAGGAGAAATCCGAGTTGACGCCCACTCAACGTTTCGTTTATTTGGGGATGCGATTCGACCTCGAGGAGGGCAGGGTTTACCCGTCAGAGCCCAGAGTGGTGTCTCTGTTAGCCATCCTCAAGAGTTTTCGAGTGGGAAACCACATTCAAGGCGAGGCGGTTCCTTCAGATGCTGGGCATGATGGTCTCCATGGAGCAGGTTATCCTGTACGATGCTCTAATGCGAAGGCCTATCCAGTTGTATCTGATGTCTCTGTGGAAACAGAGAACAGAACCCCTGTCAAAACTGTTGCCAGTTTTGGAGCCGATAATATCTTCTATGGTGGAAACAGCGTCAGAATCTCCTATTAGGGGTTTCGCTGCACCTACCCCGCCCCCAGCTGTCCGTTTACAGCATCGCTGGAAGGGTGGGGTGCCTGCCTGGGAGAACCAGGTCTCGGGCACATGGACTCTCCCGGAGAGTCAGCTGCATATCAATCTGTTGGAAATGATGGCAGTGGAACTGGCGTTGGAAGAGTTCCTTCCGATGATCAGGGGCAGGGTGATATTGATACGGTCGGTCAATTCGACAGTAGTATCATATATAAATCGCCAAGGCGGGACCAGGTCGCCCACTCTGTGTATCAGGGTGTGGCACTTGATTCAATGGTGCAGGAATTACTCGGTTGTTTTGAAAGCAGCTCGTATTCCTGGCCGATTGAACATTCTGGCGGATGCTTTGTCTCGCAGACAGAGAATCCTGCCAACAGAATGGTCCCTCAACCCTCCAGTTCTGCGACGGATCTTCGAGCATTGGGGCAAACCCAACGTGGACTTGTTCGCCACAAAGGAAAATGCTCAAATCATGACATATGTCTCGCCGATTACAGATCCAAATGCCGTCGATACAGACGCTCTGGCGATAAGCTGGAGAGGGATGCACGCTTACGCGTACCCACCCACCATTCTTCTACCGAAGGTATTGGTGAAGGTCAGGGAGGAACCGTGTCTGGTCCTGCTAATAGCGCCGTATTGGCCGAGCAGGGCGTGGTTCACGGATCTTCTAGATCTGCTGGTGGAAAATCCTGTGCAGTTGCCCGAGATTCCGAACATAATCTCCCAGGCCAAGGGACGCTTCCTACACGAGCGTCCCGAAATGTTCAATGACTGCGTGGATGTTATCAAACAACGTTCCACGTCGGAAGGCTTTTCTCGACAGGCTGCTGATTTCATCGCGGCTGCGAGAAGGAGGTCAACCTTCAAGTCATATAACAACAAGGTTAACAGATTTGCAGACTGGTGTGAAGAAAAGGGTATTGATACCTTTCAATCCACTATCAGCAAATAGCAGACTTTCTCTGTGAGCTGTTCTTTTGAGGACTAGCTCCCGTCACAGTTGCTGGATACAAGTCAGCTTTGGCATCAGTTATCCCTTGTCTAGCCAACAGGGATAGTCCAGAGGTGGCCCAGTTAAATGTGATGTTGAAGGGAATGAGCAATCTCCGACCGAGACAACCGGTAGTCATTCCAGCCTGGAGTCTATCTTTAGTGCTTAATGTAATGGCCAAGCACCCTTTCGAACTGTTGCGTTTGGCTAGTCTAAAGCATTTGACTCTAAAGGCGGTCTTTCTATTGGCAGCTTCCTCAGCTAGAAGGCGCAGTGAGATCCATGCGCTTTCGGCAGAGAGGAACCGATTTATTGTTTCTGGAGAAGGTCTGCGTCTTCTGCCAAGAGCAGAATTTATGTCAAAGAACCAATCTTTGAGATATCCCGGCAAACCGATCATTATACCGAAGTTAACCAGGTTTGATCGTGATGCCAGTGTCTGGTGCCCGGTCCGTGCTTTGACTAAGTACAAGAAACGGACTGACTCGTTACGGTCGAACGATAGACATCTGTGGATCTGCCATAAAAAGCCTTATGGCGCCGCATCCATGGATACTATCTCTCGTTGGGTGGTCGAATGCATTCAGACTACTCATGAGATGGCGACTGGGCACCAGGTGCAGGGCGTAAGGGCACACGATGTTAGAGGAATAGCCGCCTCGACCGCCCTTTACAATGGTTTTCCGTTAGAGGACATCATGGCCGTTGCACAATGGCACTGTGAGTCCTCATTTACGGATTACTATATGAGGGATGTGTCAGACTCAGCCAATCCACTCGCTTTAGCTGTTTTGAAACGATAGTTAGTGACCACACTGCTTTTCCCCTTTTTTCACTTTGGTAAGAAAAGAACCTAAAGCAGGCATGGTCAAGCGAGAGGATGTCAACCAGATTGTGTCACTGATGGCCGAACAGGTGAATGGTTGTAGGCGGTACGTCTGAAGTCCTGTTATCATAAGGTAATTCAACAAGTGAGATTTTTTTGTATTATGTATATGTATCAGGTTCATTCATCTTATATATTCATGCTCATTCCCAGGCTAATACAAGCGATATGCAGGGAGTAGTTAACCGTCTTGGCATATTGGTGTTTCAGGCGAGATACATGTTCGTTAGTTCTCTCCATTTTCTTAGGAGGAAAAAGGGGGGGGGGCTGTGACGCGAATGTGATTCGGTTCCGTGAACTTGACGGTCCTTTTAGGTCTCCGTTAGTCAAGTTTGAAGTCTAAAATCTTTCTCCAAGGGGCAAAATTAGCATGTATGGCTTGCCCCTTCCCACCAGGTTACTGATCAAATCTGGTGTATATCAGAAGTAACAGAATGGTGAGTATTGATCGAAGGAGAATGCAGGAAATGTCAATTTCCCTTTCTCCGAGATCTAACAATACTCACCATTCTGTTACCGACCCAGCCTCCCAGCCCCACGGAGGCAAGCCATAGTTTTCTCTTGTTTGGTGGCTATGCAAACAATATGAGCTCTATGGTAAACGGGTACTCGGCAGTGGGGAGCCGAGTACCCGGTTCCCATGAGTCGGTAAAGCTTTCTAAGTCTATAATCCTAGAGCCGCTGTCAAGGCCAGCTGTATATCAGAAGTAACAGAATGGGGAGTATTGTTAGATCTCGGAGAAAGGGAAATTGACATTTCCTGCATTCTCCTTCGATCAATACTCCCCATTCTATTACTTCTGATACAGCTAGCCCTGATAGCCGGGCCCTAGGACTATAGACTTAGAAAGCTTTACCGACTCCTGGAACCGGGTACTCGGCTCCCAACTGCCGAGTACACGTTTGCCATGAAGCTCATTCTTGTTTGCATAGCAACAAGAGACACATGCTCTTTTGTAGTTGGAAGTCTTGAGATTGTTCTAAGTCTTTTTTCTGTGTTAAATTGTGATAGCTTGTGCGCTCTCTAAAGGATATTTGGATTACCATGGATGCTGCCGATGATAACCAGGTCGTATAGTTCCATGTTATTCCATAGTTAAAAGACTTAGGTCTTTAAAATTTTGGCTGTGTCGCATGTTCCAATTTATAACCCCAAAGAATCTGGGACGTGTGTTAACAACGAAATATGCCAGATGATCGCCTTCCTTTAAACCCCAACAGGTGATTGGCAGATATGAAATTAGGTGTTGGTTGACGGTGTTTTTTAACATGAATATCGGCTGACGTCCCATAAGATCCGAGCGGGTGACGTCACACCCGTGCTACTCAGATGTTTATGTGAAGAAAATGTTTCATTAATTCGCGCATCTGATTCTAGGTGCTGCGTACTTTAATTGGTACCAGAAAAACTTCGGAATTTTCAAGTTTTGTGTGTTGTCACGATCTGTTTGCAATGATCAGTGGTTTCAAAATTCTTGATTTAGATGTGTGGTCTGCGGTTTTACCGTGTGCTACAGCAGTTTGTTTACATTTGGTTGTTTCTTCACATATCGTTTTGGCCTTCGTTAGGAGTATAATTTATATTTATTAGTAAATATACCGCGAATGCTATGCGATGTGATTCCTGGTTCCGTTATACATCCTTGAGGATCAGTGTATGGGTGTATTATTGCCCGCTTCGTTCTTGTCGTCATAATCAATGCGATCTTTGCTGTAACGTTGCGGGGTGGGGTGCGGGAGGGTTTACAGTTAATTTATGGTCAAATATTTGAAAATTAATTGTCTGCCTTCCATCTCTGTTTCGTTCCGCTTGCTTATTGTAGGTTTGTGCTTATTTATAGGCCAAGCCAGCCCAGCCATCATGTGATGAGTGGCACAAATTCATTCGGGTTCTGTTCAAGGACCATGTCTGGTTTCGCTGTACGAAGTGTAATCTTGACAGTAGGTGTAATGTGTGCGCAGTGTGGTCGGTCGACATGATACTGAAGTTCCTTGCCCAGAAGGACTTGGCAGGGTCTGACGCGGGGTCAGGCGGTCTGAAAGTAAATCATGGAGCGTCCGTTTCGGCCCTTGGGGGCGCTCCACATCTGCAACCAGAGGTGGAGGAGATGGCACTGCTGGCGTGGTTTGGTCCGGCTATGCAAGGCTTCTTGCTTAGTGTTCTGCCCATGCTGGTGTCGTCCCTGCTGCCAAATGTTGTAGGGCAGTCTCTCCCCATGTTTGATTCGGACCCTGTCCTTGGACAGGGTTCTGGACTGGCCACCGAGGGAGCCGTCTCGTACGGCCCCATGGCAGTCCTGTCAGGCTCTGGCCTGACGGGTTCTGTCTCTCTGCGGCCACCTCTGGGTGGTCCAGTAGCGGTGGCCGGTCCGTCAGGCATGGGAGCCATCCACCAGGAACGGCTCCACGGTTTCCTCATCTAGTGATGACTTTTCGGGGTCTGAAGATGAGGAGGCCGAGGAGGAGAGGTTGCTGCGGCCTGTGATGCCGCAGGTGGAGAGCATGGAGGTCGATTCTGTCCTGGACGGAACCGCCCTCCATCTGTCTAGCTTGGCGCAAGCCAGGGCAGCGGCTCAGCCCGTGGTTGAGGCCAATCTGGTACCGGGCCCCGGTCCTGTGATGGTTGGTTTGCCGCCAACCGACATGGTGACAGGCGTGCCGGGCCAGGCGTGGTACTCACCTATCTCGCCTGGTCCGGCACTCAGACATGGGGTGCCGTTAGCGCCCGTGTTTGGCCACCGCTACGGGTCCGCACAGTTTTCCGTGCGGGCCTACTCCATGAACTGGTGTGTTCCACGGGGTGGCGGCAGAACCGTACGGTACCAGAGTTCCTGGCATATCAGTAATGGCTCCTGGCCGGGAGGCCGTTGCTGGTAAGGCCGTGAACATGTCACTGGCCACCGAGGGAGCCGTCTCGTACGCCCCCCTGGCAGTCCCGTCGGGCTCCGGCCTGATGGGTTCTGTCTCTGCGGCCACAGGGTCTGACCCGCGGGTGACATGTTCACGGGAGTGTCCTCCTCAGAGACGGATTGGTCTGAGGCTCTGGCTTGGATAGCCAGGGTAGACCCATCCGTGGTTCCGACCACGGCCGAGGGGGATGCACCCCGTCCATCGGTGGCATCGATTAGGATGGGGATCTTGCCCGCAGCCCGGATCCAGTCTATTGGACTGGATCCAAGGTTTATTGCGGCCTCCAGGGAGGTGCGGGCGAGGTGTCGTATTCCACGGGGGGAATATGACAGGTATGGTGTTGTCCCGTCAGTCCTTGAGGATGACTGATGGGTACTGGGTGTCCAGAGTGCTGGAGCGGGTGGCCCCGCCCCGGCACTGGTGGACAAATCTCAGGTACACCATGATGAAGTCCTGTCCCTATGTGATGAGGGTGTGAGGGCAGCTATGAGTGCTGTCAACCATTCTTATCGTCCTCTTCAGTCGGTGTGGACTGAAGCGGGGGCAGGCCACCCTGTGCCACCTGTGGTGCTTTCGTGCGTCAATGACAGCCTGGTGCTGTCTATGAACGCATTGGCAAGGGTGCAGGCGCATGTGACCAAGTCCAGGAGGCAGATGGTTCTTGACCATATGCGTTCAGCTACGACCGTCAGGGAGCGTCTTCTTGGGATGCCCCTGACAGGCCCTAGCATCTTTGGTGGCCAGGCATGGGCCATCTTAGAGGACGCGGCCAGCATTGCGCAGAATCGGTTGGCGGTTAATCTGCAGCTAGAGCTAGTGCGTCAGGCACACGCACTAGGTGCTGGAGCTAAGCCGCTGACCGTGCAACCTTCTAAGAAGCAGAAAAAGCACAAAGGCAAGGCAAAAGCTAAGCCTGGTGCTGCTTCTGCTTCTTCTGGGTTTTCTCAGCCACCTCCGGTGAAGAAAGCCAAGGGTTTTCACAAGAGTGGTCCTTGCTGTGACAGCGTTTCTCAGAAAAGAGAACGTGGCGCTTCACACCTACATAGACAATTGGCTGATCAAAGCAGACACATCAGCCAGGTTAGAGGTGGATACTGCTCTGACTCTGAAGTTGCTTTCAGATCTAGGCTGGATAGTCAACAAGGAGAAATCCGAGTTGACACCCACTCAACATTTCGTTTATTTAGGGATGCGATTCGATCTCGAGGAGGGCAGGGTTTACCCGTCAGAGCCCAGAGTGGTGTCTCTGTTAGCCCTCCTCAAGAGTTTTCGATTGGGAAACCACATTCAGGCGAGGCGGTTTCTTCAGATGCTAGGCATGATGGTCTCCATGGAGCAGGTAATCCCGTACGCTTCTCTGATGCGAAAACCTATCGAGTTGTATCTGATGTCTCTGTGGAAACAGAGAGCAGAACCCCTGTCAAAGCTGGTGCCAGTTTTGGCGCCAATAATGTCGCATCTTGTATGGTGGAAAAAGCATCAGAATCTCCTAGTAGGAGTTTCGCTGCACCTACCCCACCCCCAGCTGTCCGTTTACATGGATGCATCACTGGAGGGATGGGGGGGGCCTGCCTGGGAGAACACCAGGTCTCGGGCACATGGACTCTCCAGGAGAGCCAGCTGCATATCAATCTGTTGGAAATGATGGCAGTGGAACTGGCATTGGAAAAGTTTCTTCCAAAAGTCTGGGGCAAGGCGATATTGATACGGTCGGACAACTCGACGGTAGTATCATACATAAATCGCCAAGGCGGGACCAAGTCACCCACACTGTGTATCAGAGTGTGGCACTTGATTCAATGGTGCAGGAATTACTCGGTTGTTTTGAAAGCAGCTCACATTCCTGGGAGATTGAACATTCTGGCGGATGCTTTGTCTCGCAGACAGGGAAATATGCCAACAGAATGGTCTCTCAACCCTCCAGTTCTACACAGGATCTTCGAGCATTGTTTGTGGCAAACCCAACGTGGACTTGTTCGCCACAAGGGAAAATGCTCAAATCATGACTTATGTCTCGCCGATTCCAGATCCAAATGCCGTCGATACAGACGCTCTGGCGATAAGCTGGATAGGGATGCACGTATATGTGTACCCACCCACCATTCTTCTACAGAAGATATTGGTGAAGATCAGGGAGGAACCGTGCCTGGTCCTGCTAATAGCGCCTTTTAGGCCCAGCAGGGCGTGGTTCACGGATCTTCTGGACCTGCTGGTGGAAAACCCAGTGCAGTTACCCGAGATTCCGAACATAATCTCCCAGGCCAAGGGACGCTTCTACACGAGCGTCCCGAAATGTTCAAATTGACTGCGTGGATGTTATCAAACAACGTTCCACGTCGTAAGGCTTTTCTCGACAAGCTGCAGATTTCATCGCAGCTGCGAGAAGGAGGTCAACCTTCAAGTCAAATAACAACAAGCTTAACAGATTTGCAGACTGGTGTGAAGAAAAGGGTATTGATACCTTTCAATTCACTATTCAACAAATAGCAGACTTTCTCTGTGAGCTGTTCTTTTCAGGACTAGCTCCTGTCACAATTGCTGGATACAAGTCAGCTTTGGCATCAGTTATCCCTTGTCTAGCCAACAGGGATAGTCCAGAGGTGGCCCAGTTGAATGCAAGGGCACACGATGTTAGGGGAATAGCCTCCTCGACCGCCCTTTACAGTGGTGTTCCGTTAGAGGACATCATGGCTGTTGCACAATGGCACTGTGAGTCCTCTTTCACGGATTACTATATGAGGGATGTGTCAGATTGCGCCAATCCACTCGCTTTAGCGCTTTTGAAACGATAGTTATACGCCCACACTGCTCTTCTCCCTTTTTTGGCATTTGTAAGAAAGAATTAAGAAGCAGACATGGTCGAGCGAGAGGATGTCAACCAGATTGTGTCACTGATAGCTGAACAAGTGAATGGTTGGAGGCGCCACGTCTGGAATCCAAATATCATGAGGTAATTCAAGATTGAGAGTTTTTTGTATCATGTCTATATATCATGTTCATTCATCTTATATATTCATGCTCATTCCCAGGCTAATATATATATATGCAAAGAGCAGTTAACCCTCTTGGCATATTTGTGTTTCAGGCGAGATGCATGTTTGTGAGTTCTCTCCCTTTTCTTAGGAGAAAAATATGGGGGGGGGGGGGCAGTGATGTGAATGTGATTCGGTTCCGTTAACTTGATGGTCCTTTTAGGTCTCCATTAATCAAGTTTAAGTCTAGCTCTTTCTCCAAGGGGCAAAAGTAGCAATTGATGGCTTGCCCCTTCCCACCAGGTTACTGACTAAATCTGGTGTATATCAGAAGTAATAGAACAGTGAGTATTGATCGAAGGAGAATGAAGGAAATTTCAATTTCCATTTCTCCGAGATCTAACAATACTCACAATTCTATTACGGACCCAGCCTCCCAGCCCCACGGAGGCAAGCCATGGGTTTCTCTTGTTTGGTGGCTATGCAAACAATATGAGCTTCATGGCAAACGGGTACTCGGCAGTTGGGAGCCGAGCACCCGGTTCCAGGAGTCGGTAAAGCTATCAGGCCTAGCTGTATCAGCAGTAATAGAATGGTAAGTATTGTTAGATCTTGGAGTAAGGTAAATTGAAATTTCCTTCAATACAGGACAATAATCTGTGCTAAAAAACAGTATCCCAACATCCTTTGCACGACACGCTTATGACGTAATATATGCCTCTGTGACGTGTGACGTTGTTTCATGTATAATTATGTCACAGATAGAAAACATGTTTTGCTTTTCGGGCATCACCTCCAAACATGTTTCGCGAAATAGCAGAGCAAGCGCTCTAACAAAATGTATCGTTCCATAGGAGGAACAGTGTTTACTTCCATCATGCTAGCAGAGCGCTCTGCTATAATTTTCCTTACGGAATAGGCACCTTGATCTGGAAATTCCCTCGGTCAGAGTTACCCTGGTCCTGGATGTGTCAGGTCGATACTATGGAAACTTGAATCCTCCAATTCTTGGATTAATGTTCTCGTGATCGATGAAACAATTCACAAATGGATACAATTCACCTTTCCAGAGTACCCACCCATCATATGATGTCATAATGAACTGCGCGATGTGCACAATGACATCATAATGAATGACGTCATGAATGACGTCGATAAGTATGTCACGAACGCATATTTGAAGACGGTCTATGCATTGTTGTACAAATTGTTTGCTTCTACTATTTAATAAATATTCTGTTGAATATTTGGCAACTGATTTGACTGGGTGCTGTTGCTGCCATAGGCAACATCAGCACCCAGTCAAATTAGTTACAAAATATTCAACAGCTTCCCTGTATAGTTTTCAGGAAATTGATAGCTAGGGCATTTGGGGGATCTATCAATTGCAACATGGCGAGGTGTGGGTGGAGTTTAGCTAGTGATGGGCGAGGCATAGCTAAAAATGGAAAGGCCCGTTATAATGAATAATCAACTGAGCATACATCATTGAGTACTCATCTTGGATGCAATGCTGGATGCCCGTTTAACAGAGTCAGTTCTGGATTCCCACAGCAATTTTCTTGGTGACTGGAACAAACCCTTTTGGAAGTATATTAACAAACAAAAATCTGACAAACAAAGAATCCTGCCACTCAAAACAAATGGAATTTTGGCCGATACTGACCTCAGCAAAGCCGAAGCACTTAACACTTAACAGCCAATTAGTAGCGTGTTCATCGAAACAACCTTTAGCGAAATACCATACCAGACCTGCCAACCGCTACAGATTGTCTGTAGCTTGTATGGAAATAGAATTCAAACTATGCATGTGTGCGAGTGAAGATACGGAAATAGACAATTTTACAATTACCGTAATACAGAGAATGTGTTAAAATTACGATTTTCCATTTGTTGGTATAAAAACGGTGACCGCTTATCAAAACACACGTCAGCTTCCATTATGTCAAAATGTGATAATTGCTCAATCTAGCTGACATTTGAGAACAGCCCATAGAGTTAAAATGGCAGTAGATCGCTTATGCTCATACCTTTATTTCGGCATATTATATGCATGTAACCTCCAAAAGGGACCCGATTCTCTTTTGATAATTAGAAGAGAATTTGAATAGAGGCAAATTTATATATTTTTATGAGAATTTAAATTGTATTGGCTATGTTAATCTCACACTATTCAACTACGTAATAGAATTAGCATAAGCGCTGTTCTAGTTCTATGAAACAGCCTGCCAAGATTCTCTAATCTTGTTAATCAGCATTTTTCACCTTATTACAAGGTTGGAATGTATGTGGTCTGACTGCAACATCACAGAGGCAAACCTTAGGTGCAGACTGTGAACACTATAAAATCGATATCACAAGCGTTCAAGAGACTAAAGTAGCTAAACACTCAGAGCAGCAACTTCAGACAGGCCATAAGCTAGTACTCATGGAACAAAAACAGGCCACTTACCGTGGATTAGGCTTCATAATCGGACCAAAGGTATTGGATGATGTCATTAGTTTTGGATACGTCAGTGATCGCGTTGCATTTGTCGACCTGTCTATACCAACGCGAAAGCGCACCACCACTAAGTGTCGCATAATCAGCGCATATGGGCCACCTACCGAAAGGCCCAAAGAGAATCCAGCTATATTAGATTCCTTTCATGCAGAACTAAGCTCCGCCATTACTATCCAAGCTAGATGGCAACTGTTCATGTGTGGCGATTTCAACTCCAAGCTGGGTAAACTCGGCACTGTTGACAAAAGTTCAGGACTTGGCTCATGCATGGGATCGTATGGAGAGGGCACATGCAACAGCAATGGTGATGCACTGGTGGCATTCCTTAGTTCCAACAGCCTATTTGCCACAAATACCAGACAACATGTAGTGGACACATTGCTGATCGCAAAGCCCCAAAAGGTTCTAAGGCTACAAAAACTGTCTTCAACCAAATAGATTTCATACTATGCAAGACAGCAGCAAAACCCCTACTTCGGGCTGCTCATTCCTATGGAGGCACAGACTTCAATTCTGACCATAAGCCAGTCATTACACGCCACCATATGAACCAGCTCTACCTAATGTATAAACGCCATACCAGGCAAGAAGGTAGAGTCACCTACAACTTACCCAAGCTCATCAGCGACACTGACACTCAAATGTCATACAAAAAGGCCCTCGGGGAGTAGATAGCTAACATCGACATCAGCTCCGATCCAAAAGAATCCCTAACCAAAATAATGATATCTATGGAATCATCAGCTACTAGCACCATAGGTGTTCTAAAAAACAACAGAACTAGGTATACTGACAACGCTCTCATAGTAAAACTGTCAGCAGAACAGAAAGCGTTATGTCTGCGCATTTATCAAAGTGGGCAAAGTGAAGATCGCACCAAGCTACGCCGGGAGTGCAATAACATTCTGCGCCACATTAGCGAATGCTTAAAAAGATCTTGCTATCCAACAAGCAGATGCCCTAGCAGATGAAATCACTGCCATGGATGACTGCCACAAAATGTTTCAGGCAGCCAGAGCCCTGAGAGTTGCTGACTACACACCACCACTAACTGTACACAACTCTGAAGGACACTTTATCGGGACTGACCAGGGCAAAGCCGAGGCAATTCGAGAATGGTTCAAGGAACAGTTCACTGACCACGATGATGAGCTCATGCACCCATTCTCAGAAGACCCCAGGCCATTACTAACACCAATTAATACAGCAGAGGTTGAGAAAGCACTTAAAGCCCTGAAAAATGGACATGCATCTGGACCTGATGGCATGAGCAATGAACTATTCAAATATGCAAGTGACATTATCTCAAAACTGATCATGCACATAATCAATTCATCTTTTATACACCACCTTCCCATCGACGCTGTAGGCCAAGGCATCTGTATCATGCTACCCAAGCCCAAGAAGCCACCTGCCCCCCCCCCCCCCCCCCAGCCAATTTGCGACCCATTGTGCTCTTTAACAGCATACGGAAAATCCTATCCGATGTTACTCTATGCCGCATCCGAGACAAGATCGACGACTTCACCAGATCATGTCAAAGTGGCTTCAAATGTGGACGCAGCTGCGCAGACAATGTATGGGCTCAACGAATGCTTGTGTCGGTAGTCATGTCCAAACACCTGGATTTCCACAAAATGTGCATTGACATGTCACAAGCCTTCGACACAATTAAGCGCTCAAAGATCCTAGAAGTACTACGCCAGGCCAGTTGCAATGAAGATGAGCTACGACTAGTGAGACTACTGCTTGCAGACACTAAGCTGAGAGTATGAGTCAAGTCAGTGAAGTCTGTGGAGTTGGAGACATCAATCGGCTCCCCACAGGGAGATGGTCTATCCCCTGTGCTCTTCACATGTTACCTGGCTGCTGCATTGAAATCCATGTGGGAAAATTCCACTAGACCAAACCCCCCGGTGTCAATACTGGCCATGCCGCTAGAGATGGAATATGCCGACGATGTGGACTTTATAGATGAGGAAAAGAAACCCCTTGATGAACTTCTCCCAGCAGACTAAAAATTGAGAATCTTTTTGTGAATGAATCCAAAACAGAGTTCACCCACATATACCGATCTACAAAGCATGAAACTAAAGAAAATGACGATCCACTCCGTGGCGGCAAACCATGGAGGAAAAGTAAAATCGTGGGTTCACTGCTTTGCAGTACCACTGACATTGCTGCACGCTGCATCATGGGGAACACAGCTTTCCAGTCCTTCTGGAAGCTATGGATTCGTAGATCAAAGATGCCCGTGGTAAAAAGACTACATTTATACAATGCAACCTGCGTATCCTTGATGATGTATAACTGTAACAGCTGGGCAGCTCCAAAGGCAGCTCTAGACAAACTTGATGCCTGCCACTGCAAACACCTACGCACCATCACTGGACACCAATGGCCAGAGAGCATAATTTCCATTGATGCACTATACAAGATGTGTAATACGCCGCCGTTGTCTGTAAAAGTCGCCCAGCAAAGGTGGCCCCTGTTTGGCCATGTGATAAGGACGTCAGAAGACACACCAGCACAGAGAGCCTTGGAATTCTTCCTGTGTTAAGCTGTTACAGTGACGTGCTAAGAATGGGTAACATATGTCACGTAGTCAGAGCCTAGCCGCATCTGACTGCATAGTTCCTGTTATTAATGTACACATGCTACTCGTGTTATTTTAACATGGCAAGTTTTAAATACTAGCACAATTGGAGTAAAATTAAACTGATGCCAACCAAACCAATAACTTTTTGATATCTCTACATTTTAATACAGAGTTGTGTCGGATTCCTAAAATTTAAGCGATTTGTGATACTGTGTACCAAGGCCATACCGTTGCACGGCATGCTGCTGACTGGAAATTACAAATAGCATCTAAAACATGAAAACTGGTCCGATCACAGAATGCACTCAATAGAAAATTTACAAATGATTAAGTACTATGATTATTTTGCACTAATCATGATTAGCGTAAATTAACTGTACTAAATATCTGTCAACTTTTCAATTGAGTGTATTCCGTGATCAGACCAATTTTTGTGTCTTGAATGGTGTATGTAATTTCCAATCGGAAACAGCCCACAGCTAGAATGTGATGGAGACGCTTAGCAAGCATTACAATGTGACTATTGGAGGCCAAGAAAGTATTTTTGAAAATTTATTATTGAATTGACCAGCTTGCTTCCCGAGCCAACAATCCAGTTGTAAATTTTCAATAACATCTTTGTACACGTGTTCTTTTAATAATCATTCAACATGACAGTATTTTCTTGACAAAGTTTGAGCATTAAAGGCTTACATCTAGGCTTACACCAAGGCTTTATTCCTTAGTGAAGCACAACTGAGTAAAGGCAGTTGAACATTTTTCAGGGCAGTTGATTTTCAAATCCAGACTGTCCTGAGGGCAGTCATCTGAATAAGTTAAGTTACACCAATAACAACATCCTCAATCATTGTCTGCCAATTTGAAAATGAACTCTACTCTCACCTCGTAAGGGAGAGAGGGTATTGAAATCTTGTCTGTCTGTGTGCATTCCTGTCTGTCTCTGTCTGTCTGTCTGTCTGTTAGGCTTGCACAATTTTTCGATTTAATCATGAAGTTTGGTTTATTTTTAAAATCACGATTTTTACGATATAATTGAGGAAAAATCGGAAAATCGTCAAAGATTTCATGTTTGTTTTAAATCTGAAGTGTGTACTTTTCCATCACATTTTATCAGTAGATGAGTACAATTATAATCGATTTGCGCCTGTGTTCATTGTGTTTATATCCAAATGCACCGAATAATTACTAATCACAACACAAAGCGCTACAATAAACAAGCTAACAATAGCTAGGTAACACCTTTGTCATTGAGAAAACCAACTAGTTACTCCGTCGAATCGCCATATAATTTTCTTTCTTTCGCTGCAGACCCTGAGTCTGCCATGAAATGCCAAGTATATACTTAGTTGCAGAGTCTTTTTAATTCTAGAGTTAGCAATTTCAGGCGGTGTAATAATTTTTCCTTTTTGATTCGGTTGTCATGTCATATTAAAGAAAATAAAGCAACAGCATTCCAGATTGTTTGATTTTGAACTGTGCATTCTGTTGATTACTCTTAAATGTAAATCGTACATTCTGAAAGCAACTATAAACTGCACTATAGGACGAGTTTACGCCATTACACTCGTACCTACTCAAAGCTACCGTCCTATGTATGTGGATTGCCCAGTATCTCCCCAGGTGCTAATATTAGCGTCTTCGCGTTACTCTGAGAATGACCTAAACTCGTCCTACAAAGGGAGGCTATGAGCGGAAGCTGATACATCATGTAATTTATATTTTTTTCTCGGCGACATTTTATCTCAAATTTTGATGAAATAAATAATGTTTATTAAACTATACGCAATATTTAGGCGGTCCCAATTAATAATTTCACTCCCGCGATGATGGATATAAGGTATACATTAAGCATAGACGTAGGATGGTAAGAATTCGTCGCATGAAAATGTGTTCTAATTTCGTGCTATTTTTGTATCATTTATTTCAACTTTTTCTAGAAACAAGTCACTTTACCACGGTTTATCCTTTTGGGAATTTAGACCTACGATCGCGATGTTTCAAAACAAAAATCATGCAAGCCTACTGTCTGTCTGTCTGTCTGTCTGTCTGTCTGTCTGTCTGTCTGTCTGTCTGTCTGTGTACGTGCCTGTGTGCATGCCTGTCTGTCTCTCTGCATGTCTATCTGCATGTGTGTGTCTGTCTGTCTGCATGTGTGCATACCTATCACTGTCTGTCTGTCTGTCCGTCTGTCTGTGTATCCAAAGTTGTATCTAAGAACTACTGATCTGATTTGGTTCAAATTGCAACACAATGAAAGACCTTTCCATGCAAGAGAATTTCCATGCTTTGATCATGATCTGGATAAAAGAACATGGATCCGGTTCAGATCAAATTCTGGATCTGTTGATATCTTAGAAACTACTAGTCTGATTTGGCTCAAGTTTTAACATCTGGGCAAGGATGTGATCATATATTATGATTCCACACCTTTGTGTGTGATCTAGATAAATCTGGAACATCATAAAACTACAATGTGACAAAAATGGTACAGTGAGGATCTGCAACCTCTGATTGCTGTTGTGCCTTTAAAACATATCAAATGATTTAAAGATCTATAATTGATTTAACTCTCACTTCCGCATTAGTGATGGTATATGGATTGTTTTGATTTCAGCCATTCTATTGGACAGTAATTATCCGTATAGTCAGCAACATGGTAAACAAAGGTGTTGTCAATTAACGTTGTTGAATAGATATTGTATTAAGTTAGCTCACTCACCGCCATTGTCCAAATAATTTTCATTATTGTATACATATAATATTATATAAACTTTACTCAGTTGCTTGTCAGGCCATCCACAAAAAAGCGTTTGTTTCCTGCAAACCTGGCCGGGAAAAAAGCTTCAGTAGGGAGGGCGGACATTTTTCTTTTCAATTATTAATTTATTTTGAAAAGGTCATAAATATTTGTTTCTCAGATATTTAACTAGATGGCCATTAAATATGGTTATAATTGCCAAATTTGTAGTGTTTTTCATGTCACAATTAGCAAAAGGAATTCACATTGCATACAAATGGCCTTAAAAACATTGTAATGTATATAGTCCAATAAATGTATGAATGTTTTAACATTTATGCTGTATAGGAAAAAAATGTCACTTGCGAGATTGATAGGAAACGAAACTATTTTTTATTTTGGCCTAACTGTATTGTGGGATGTGTGTGTGTGTGTGTGTGTGTGTGTGCGTGCGTGCATGCGTGCGTGTGTGCGTGCGTGTGTGTGTGTGCATGTGTGTGCGTGTGTGTGCATGTGTGTGTGCGTGCCAGTGTGTGTGTGTGCGTGCGTGCGTGTGTGTGTGTGTGTGTGTGCGTGTGTGCGTGCATGTGTGTGTGTGTGTGTGTAGGAACCGAGTGGGGTTGATGTTATGAACCGAGTGGGGTAGATGTTATTAACGCTTTAATACTCAAGTCGGCTAAATACAGCTAGAAATGTCCATTTGCAGACCAAGAGAAGATTATTTCTACAAATTTCTCACTGGAATGACTAGCCCGATAACCGAGCCAGTTATTCCAGTGGTAGATTTTCATAAGGCGTCTCTTGGACTGCAAATGGACATTTTCAGTGAGAAAATTTAGATTTTCTTTAAGAAATTTGAGTGTTAAAGGGTCAACGAATTGGCCAGTATTGAATTTGAACAGATTCTGGAAACTAATACTAAGTACATGGTTTAATGGTTTAGGCCTCCATGCCACAGGCAACAAATGATTTATCTTAGAGGAGAAGTGGCCGAATGGTTAGGGAGCTGAGCTTGTAACCCAAGGTTCATAGGTTCAATTCCAAGACGAACTGCCACGTTGTGTCCCTAAACACGACACACTTCACTCTGCATTGCTTCAGTCAACCTGACTAAATAGGTGCATGTGATGGCAATGCTGGTAAGAAGAATGCAATGCTAAGTACCGTATGCCTGTATATGAGTGCCGGATTGACATGCTCCTGAATGGGTGTTGATATGGTACAGGAAGGAACAGACCCAATGGTCAGGGGTAAGATGTAATGTCGCTAAACACAGCCAAGTCTGTGAAACCAAGACTGTAAAATGCAACTTAAAATCTTGTAAGAAATATGCTGTTGCATATGCAGAATCTAATTTGATCAGATTTTTGGTGAGAGCGCCATCTTCCATCTCCATGTCGTATGCTTAAAGTGGTCTAAGTACTCAGCTAGGAACAGGATGTGTACGTGTCACCGAAAAGCTGGCATGTCATGAAATTTGAAAAATATAATTCTAGGCCTGGAAAACCTAGAATAATAGTACTGGTACTTATTTATAAAGGTCATAGAAAAGTCGTGAGTAATCAGAAAACCACTAACTAGTGTGAAAAATTATGTTATAAAAACTAAATGTCCATGGCAAAAAGCAAGTGCAGGAGATCTGAGCGCATCTAGATTTCAAAATTTTCCCAGCTGGGAACTCAGATTTTATGTCATTGAAAAGTCAGGGAATTTCAGCATTGTATGAAAACATTTGTGCTGAGAATGCTACCCTGTGTGCGGTGTATGTCTAGGTAACTACTCCATATAATGATATGATACTCTTAATCGATGCTTTCACAAAAGCAATATGTTGTGTACTTCTGTCCATTCTTCTTCCTTACACGTCTCTTATATTGCCTAGTATTTTGTTTGATTATGTTAATATCCATATAAAGGACACATGTCTGCTCTAAAGGACACCTCCATATTTAAAGGACACCTCTGGACTTGTGAAGGGCACATCCATGTAAAGGACACATCCAAGTAAAGGACACTTCCATATAAAGGACACCTCTGGACTTGTAAAGGACACTTCCATATAAAGCAAGTAAAGGACACATCCAAGTAAAGGACACTTCCATATAAAGGACACCTCCAAGTAAAGGACACTTCCCTGTAAAGGACACCTCCATATAAGGGACAACTTCATCAAAGGGACCCCTCCATCTATAAAGGACACTCCATATAAAGGACACCTCAATATAAAGGACAACTCCATATATAAAGGACAACTCCATCAAAGGGACACCTCCATATAAAGGACACAAGTTTCCATGTAAAACACACATTCATATAAAGGACACCTCCATATAAAGGACACATCCATATGAAGGACACATCCATATGAAGGACACATCCATATAAGGGACACATCCATGTAAGGGTCACCTCCATATAAAGGACACATCCATATAAGGGACACCTCCATATAAATGACACCTCCATATAAAGGACATAGGTCTCCATGTAAAACACACTTCCATATAAAGGCGACATCCATACAATGGTCAACTCTATATGAAGGACATCTCCATATAAAGGACACCTCCATATAAAGGACACATCCATATAAGGGACACATCCATATGAAGGACATATCCATATAAAGGACACCTCCATATGAAGGACATCTCCATATAAAGTACACATCCATATGAAGGACATCTCCATATAAAGGCCACATCCATATAAGGGACACATCCATATGAAGCACATCTCCATATAAAGGACACAGCCATATGAAGGCCATCTCTATATAAAGGACACAGAAAACCATGCTTTTAACCTTCCATATAAACGACACAGCTGTTCGTAAAAATGCAATTTTCTATGCTGTGTATATACTGTATTTTTTGTCTCTTGTCTCTGTGTCTTTCTCTGTGTGCACTGCGCTTGCTTCCTGTTGCAGCAGATAACAAGTCAATGGTTTATATTATATCGCTTATCATGTCAGTTTTTGTCGTCAAGCTCCATTGGGTAAGCTAGCACCAACTGTCTGAAAATCTGAGATAAATCATCGATTCCATGTTTGTATTCTCAATAATATATACTGTATCTGATTGGCCGTGCTGATGCAGAAGCAGTATAATGTTGAATATATCCAGGACTCGATTTTAACACTAACCCGTTAACCCGAGGATAGTAGAATTTCATATGGGTTAGTAAAACTACACCTGCACAAACCCATCTGGGTTAGAGAATTTCTGCTACCTTCAATGCTTTTAGTTTAGCCTAAGTATCCTTGTTAGTATTTTTAGCCAAACACTTGCCTGGTAACATTAGTCATATTATTAACCCTTTCAGCAACCCAAATCGGATAAAGAGAATTTTTTACAATGTAGCAAATATTCTACTGAATATTTTGAAATTAATTTGACTGGAAGCCGTTGCTGCCTTAGGCAGCAATGGCTTCCAGTCAGATTATTTTCAAAATATTCAACAATTTAGCTGCACGTTTGCCTAGGAATTGAGTTTTATAGGGATCCATTAGTGAATGAATTAAAGAAGTGATCACATTTTAGCTTACGCACATCGGGTTAGTGAAATTTGCGGTAGGATAGTAAAATCAATGACGTACTATCCCATCTGGGTTAGTAAAAAAAAATCTGTAAAATCTACCCCTGATATATCCATGTTCAGCAGACCACAACATTTGAAATGAAGTGAATGATCGCTCCCTTTTGAACTTACCTGAATGTAAATAAGCCAGGAACAATTTGGCATTCACCGACGTGCTGAGCAGCAGCATTGGCTAGCTCATAAACAAATCGAGGGCAAGGCAGCATGTGATAGGATTCGATCTGTCACATTTAAGTATATGATGTCATAATCAGTTATGTCACATGTACCCTGATGTCACAATCATAATGACGTAGTATGATTTGACAGGTAGTAAAAGACATAGGCAGCAACAACATGCAGTCGAATTAGTTTCAACGTATTCAAGAACATAACCTGTATCGATAGTTACATTAAAATTGCTATTCTGGGAATTCACGATTCAAAGTATATAAATCGATTTTATTACACATAAAAGCATGGGCGCAGCTTAGCTAGAAATTGGCGCAGCTTAGCTAGAAATGGGCGCAGCATAGCTAGAGATGGGCGCAGCATAGCTCGGGATGGGCACAGCTTAGCTAGAGATGGGCGCAGCTTAGCTAGAGATGGGCGCAGCTTAGCTAGAGATGGGCGTGGCTTAGCTAGAGATGGGCGCAGCTTAGCTAGAGATGGGCGCAGCTTAGCTAGAGATGGGCGCAGCTTAGCTAGAAATTGGCGCAGCTTAGCTAGAAATGGGCACAGCTTAGCTAGAAATGGGCTTAGCTTAGCTAGAAATTAGCACAGCTAGTTAAAAATGGGTGGCACATAGCTAGGAAGGGGCGCAACTTAGCTAGAAAGGGGCAGGGCATAACAAGAATGGGCACAGCTTAGCTAGAAATGGGCGGGGCATAGCTAGAGATGGGTGCAGCTTAGCTAGAAATGGACAGAGCTTAGCTAGAAAGGGGCGCAGATTAGCTAGAAATGGACACAGCTTAGCTAGAAATGGGTGCAGCTTAGCTAGAAATGAGCGCAGTTTAGCTAGAAATGAGCGCAGCTTAGATCTAAATAGGTGGGGCATAGCTAGAAATGGGTTTAAGCTACGTTGGCTTACAGTTTCTGACAAGATACACGAAATTTGTCAATATGTAATAGATATGTAATAGATTATTCTGTTGAACAATTTGAAAATCATTTCACACTTGAGATAACCTTCTATAATAATAATAATAGGTTACCTGGGATGAAAATCAGGTAGGCTATCTTTAGATTCCTTGAATATTTTAAATCTTTAAAAAATCAAATCATCTCTCACTGCTCAGATTTAGAGTGAATAAATTTTGCTGGCATGTTTTATCCCTTAACCATTTCAATGGTTAAGGCAGCCAAAAGTGGCCTCTGCAGTGGTCTTGAGGAATATCCATTTGCAGTCCAAGAGAGCACAAATTTTGAAATTTTACCACTGAAATGACTGGCGTGATAAGCGAGCCAGTCATTTCAGCGGTATATTAAAAAAAATAGTCTTCTCTTGGCCTGCAAACGGATATTCAACATTCACAAATATTTAGAGTTTTTGGACAAGAGCTTACCATTAAAGGGATACAAACAGTTAAATCTCGACTAAAGGATGTAGCTTTTTTGGTCAAATTACATGTTCTAGGAAGTGGTGCATCCTATAATTGAGTACATTCTTTGACAAAAAATTTGCGGGTCTAAACTTTTCTAAAAAGGTTAAAAATGATACCACGGAAATTGAACTCAATTTTGGTCCAAAAAAGTTCAGTCTGTTTAAGTTGTGCTTCAAAAACATAATCACGAAAGTGAAATTATTAAACTGTAGCACCTAAATATTGCATATTCATTAATAAAGATCATTTATTACATCAAAATTAATCATGAATTTGACATAAAATGGCATCGAGAAAAGATATAATTTATAAATCGCGTGATTTGCCTCCAATCGCAAAAGAACTTTATTTAGAGCGAGTACTCGGATATAAATATTCGGGACTTGGAACTCGGAATTGCTATATATTATCATTGCGTGATAGAAAGTGGTCTATCTCATTTTGTCGTACATGTTGATTCTGTTTTGGATCATTTGATGTTGGTCGGCATTACAAAATTAATGCACAATATGAGAGAAAACACTGTTCCATTATTCGTTGTTTCTGAAGAGAAATACTATTTCTCTGCTCTGATTGGATAAATTCTCCCGTACAAGCCAATGAATATAGAGAATGGCAGATATTAGAAGAAATCTAGTAGACACAACTGCTGATCTGACCGCATTCCTAATGTCACATGATTTTTATAATTTCTAACCGACATTCTTTGTCAAAAGTAGCAAGGAGTTTCATGTAATAAACAATCTTTATTGAGGATACACAATATTTAGACGCTCCCATTAATAATTTCACTTCCATGATGATATTTTTTAGGCGTACATTAAACACAGTGGTATGGCGGTAAACACATGTACGAGGAAATTGCGTTCAATTTTTGTGGTAGTATTTATATGAGTTTTAACCATTTTGGAAAATGGATTTCAATTTCTCTATGCATCCTTTCTATGAGTATAAGGGTTTTTGGGGCCGATGGTTTGGGCCAAAATTTAGCCTGTCGTCCAGTACAAGCTAGTGTCCTTAACTCGAATAAAAACGGTATCTGTATCAATGTAGAAATCCACACAGGTCGCAACAACACACACACACCCCTCCCAAATTCCAAAAGAAAAATAAAGCTTAATATAATTATATCACTATTTGATTATTTAGCGATATATTTCTTTATAATCTGTTTACTTATTTATTTTTATTTATTTATTTAATTTAAATATTTATGTATTTTCTTTCCTAATCTAAGTCTGGTGAAAGTGAAGAACAAGTGCAACAACAGACCCCACAACAGCCCATCAGCAAGATGGCAAGGCGACGACAGGAAGTACAACTCCAACAGGAAATAGAAACTCAAGAGGAATGGGAGGACATGTTGGCAAAAGAAGGAGTGTACAGTAAGTGTAGAGAATAGTGTCAGCTGACTGAAAGAACATCTGTTTTTGGAGCCACATAATGGTGGTTCTGTAACACAGGTGGTCATATAGAGACAGGTAGTCATCTGTATTAACCCTTTAACCCCAAAATTTGTTCAAGAAAATTCCCATAGAAAATGTCCATTTGCAGACCAAGATAAGACTATTTTTGAAAATTCACCTCTGGAATGACTGGCTCGGTTATCGAGCCAGTCATTCCAGTGGTAAATTTTCTAAAATCTCTTCTTGATCTGCAAATAGACATTTCTAAGGCCACTGCTGAAGCCGTTTTTTTTGTGCTTATATGAGTGTTAAGACATTAAAGTCTACCATAATATGGCACCAAAATGTGTATATTTACCTACAGGTGTACACAGGTATAACATGTATTGAAATTCATCATAATATGGCACCAAAATGCATAGTTACCTACAGGTGTACACAGATATTGAAATCTAAGAAAGCAGTTTTCCAGACCCGTCCCTTAATAAGTATGAAAGTTTGTGTTTCAAAGAAACATTCAGTATCATATATTTAAAAGGCAAAGAATTATCAACATCTTGTGACTTAACCACGTTCATGTGAGTTTGACAAACGACGCTTTTCGTTCTCTTCATTTGGTTGGAAATAAAATGCTATGAATGCATGTAAACTGAAAGTCAGAAAAGTAAGAAATTTGTCTTTGATCAATAAGTACTGTTATGAAATCTGTCTTTTGCTAATCAACCAGGATTGGTTGTTGCGGTAGTTTATTGCATGTTTTTTAGGTTTCGTAACGTCTTTATAGAGGTTTTGTTTTTTATTTACCATACCCGATTCCAGAAATGCCTATTTTTAATTGGAAAATAAGGTGTTGCTACTCAGTATGTATCCAACTTTTGTTCATTAACAAAATATGAGATAATGAATTGAGAAATGGAGAATGACAAAATTTATTACCGATGATCAAATTTAAGATTTTTAGCGGGTTTAGCCGGTTTGAACAGTGACCGGTTGGAATCATAAATCTGAAGCAATCGGAGCTGTTTACTAGAGTTTGTAACTACTGAAGTAGTATTATGAAACAAGTTGAAAAAAGCATCTATTGTCTGTAATTATTATCTTCCAATTAGCATTCATTTTGCGAACACATTCTCCCAGCTAACATCAGTTAGGTCTATTGATATCTTTCAGACGTTAATGATTCTGGCTATGTTTGTAGACTTCCTGGTGATGGCATGCGCATATACACATGTCTATTACCAAGCTTTATCATCTTTTTAAAATTGGTTTGTGTTGTTGAAAACACTAAGAATCGTTCCTTGGATTCTGCACTTGGACATGTATGGATGGTGTTAGTGGATGAGATGGATAACCAGGTTTTTATCCGGAATGTCATATTTGGTAGCAACCGCTTAAAGCAATGCCACTTTCAAAATTAGCCCTTTAACACTCAAGCTGGCCAAAATGGTTTCTGCAGTGTTCTTGATAAATATCCGTTTACAGACCAAGAGAAGACTATTTTTGGAAAATATCACTGGAATGACTGGCTCAATAACCAAGCCAGTCATTCCATTGGTAAATTTTCAAAATTAGTCTTTTCTTGGTCTGCAAATGAACATTTTTTATGAGAAAATTTGAACAAATCTGAGGGTTAAAAGGTTAAAGGGTTATAATGGTCAAGCCAGCCAAAACGGCTTCTGCAGTGGCCTTGGAGAGATGTCCGAGCCAGTCATTTTAGTTCTAAATTTTTTTACAAATTGTCTTCTGTTAGCCTGCAAATGAGCAAACATCAAACAATAATCTAGGCCGAAAAATGTGTACTAATTTTACGCTTGTTGAATTTTACCACTTATTGAATTTTATCGCTGCAGTTATTGACGTGTATCAGGAGTGGTGTGGACCATGTGCTGCAATGCTGGGGAATTTCCGGAAAATGAAGAACGAACTCGGAGATGATCTACTTAAGTTCGCTGTTGTATGTACAGGCATGGGGGCTCATATATAGCTAGTGGAGGGATCCTATCTATGACTCATATATCTGATGTCATAATCAATTACTTAGCTAACTGTACAATCATAATGACTTATAGCTCTGTTATAAAATTTGAAAAGTCTCATGAAGTGCATGAATTCTATGTCTTGTATGAATTTACAATTTAATAAACATTCTGTTGAATATGTCGAAGCAAATTTGATTGGGTGCTTGACAGGGCCTGATCCAGACTGATTTTGAACCCGTTATAAACAGTTTGGGCCCCATCAGTTTGGGCTCCCAAATTATGAAAAACCGAACAAAGCTCCTAGGGGAACTCTATGGTATCTTCTGATACAGTTTTTTCACAAATTTGTGTGAAATATCACCTCTGAGGCTCCTCTTTTGTACCATCTACACAGCTAAGGGTTCCCAAACTAAAACCATGGATCAGGACCTGGTGCTGCTGCAACCATAACCTCAGTAAAATTAGTTCCAAAATTTTCAACAGCCTGCCTGTACAGTTACCTTGAAATTTAGATTCTCAGATAATTCAGGTTTCAAAGTTTCAAATCCATTCCAACATGCATAAAACGTGTGGGGATAAACTTAGCTAGAAATGGGTGGGGCATAGCTAGAAATGGGTGGGGAATAGCTAGAAATGGGTGGGGCATAGTTAGAAATTGGCGGGACATAGCTAGAAATGGGAGGGACATAGCTAGAAATGGGCAGGACATTGCTAGAAATGGGAGGGGCATAGCTAGGAATGGGCAGGACATAGCTTGCAATGGGTGGGACATAGCTAGAAATCGGTTGCACATAGCTTGAAATGGGTGGGACATAACTAGAAATAGGTGGAACAGCTTTGAATGGCGGGACATAGCTAGAAATGGGCGGAACATAGCTTGAAATGGACGGGATATAGCGTGAAATGAACCGTTCTCTTGGTAATTTCATGTATGGATGTGGGATGTGAGAGCCATTTTAATTGTATTGCTCCTGTAGCTGACAAGCTTACCAGTTCCTGTCACTCTGAACAGTAAAACACATGCACATGAACAAGAATTGTCATGGTTGTAAGCTTTCATTATTCCCACGTCTTAAAAAAATGTCGGATATTGTAATCGCCTTTGTCTGTCTGTCCATCCATCCATCACACTTTCCTCCAAATCCATTGGGTGGAATTAGATCAAATTTGGTATGTGGGTTACCCATATGGTTATGCTTTGCATGACGATATTTAGATTTGGCTCCACCCCCAGGGTCGTGGCAGCGGTTAAAAGGTCAAATCAAGGGGTCAAAATGTCAAATCAGTTGTAATGTAACTCCTCTGAAATTGTTAGATGGAACGTAACCAAATTTGATATATGAGTTACCCATATGATTGCAGAGTGCAAGAGACCATTTACATTTGGCTCTGCTTTCAGGGGATGGGGAAGAGTCAAAAGGTCAAAATTTAACCTGCAGAAATCTATTGTAACGCATCTCATCCGAAACCGTCAGACAGGATTCAACCAAATTTGTTCTGTGGGTTACCCATATCAATGTGGAGTACATGAGCACATCTACATTTGCCCCCCCCCCCCACAAAGGTATGGGGGGGGGTGTGTGTCAAAATGTAAAAAAATTGATTGTAATGAAACTCCTCTGACACTGTTGCACGGAATCCAACCAAATTTAGAAACTCAGTTACCCATATCAATGTGGAGTGGGGAGCACATTTACATTTGGCTCCACCCCAAGGGGGTGGGGGATAGGGTCAAAAGGTCATGAAATTGATTGTAATGCAACTCCTCCGAAATCTCAACCAAATTTCATATCTGAGTTACTCCTATAATTGCAGAGTGCAAGAGGCCATTTAGATTTGGCTCCGCCGAATTTAACCTGCGGAAATTGATTGTAATGCATCTCCTCTGAAACGGAATTCAACCAAATTTGGTATGTCAGTTACCCATATCAATGTGGAGTGGATGAGCACATTTATATTTGGCCTTGCCCCCATGGTTTGGGGATGGGGTCAAAAGGTCATGACATTGATTGTAATGCAACTCCTCTGACACTATTGGATGAAATTCAACCAAATCTTGTATATAAGTTACTCATATGATTGCGGAGTGCAAAAGGACATTTACATTTGGCTCCGCTCCTGCGGGTGGGTTGTGTGTGGGGTTTTGTGTCAAGAGTTCAAAGCAGTGAACGTGGGGATTTGCGATGACACGTCATTGACCGATCAGTCTAGTTTAATACTATTTAGTGTTTGACGTTGGATATTATTACAAACTTTTAGGCCTGTTTTCTCTTTAGGCTAAAGCAGACACGATTGATGCGCTGGAGAAATATCGAGGGAGATGTGAGCCATGCTTTATGTTCATCGCTGTAAGTTGTTGCTCACAGTCATAGCTGTATACAGGCTTGTTATATATCTGATATTATACACATGTACCATACCAAGAAGTGTAGATTTAGTTAATTGTGTGTTTATGACATCATTTGCTTTTGATCAACAAAATAAAACATTTTTTTTTAGAAATCCCATTAACCCTGACATATTCATTGAAGAATAGGCTTTTGCAGTTATAGCTATGCCCCTCCCATCTCGCTCAGCTCCACCGACATCACGCTCATGTTGGGATTGATTGATCCCTGAATTCCCTGGCTATCAATTTCCAGAAATCTATACAGGTATGCTGTTGAATATTATGAAACTAATTTGACTGGGCACTGTTGCTGCCTATGTCAGCAACAGTGCTCAGGTTTCAAAATAGTCACTCATGACGTCATGATTATAAAGTCATCCTAAGTCACGTAGTTGATCTTCTTTTCGTTCGCTGATCATACCGCCAGTCTTGTAAGTGACTATCGACATGATCATAAGCATTAAGTGCATGGATCCATGGTTTATTAGAGTGCGCCGTGCGGCCTGGAACCTCCGTCTTCAGCACTCGAGGTTTCTGTCAGCGTTACCTCACCCTTACCTCCTTTAGTCACCTCTTACGACACGCAGAGGATACGGAAGGTGTATTTTAAGCCCCACCTACAGGGCAAACGTAGTTGATTATGACATCATATGATCGATGGTAAACTTGGAAAGGTGAATTGTGTTTCCAGATGATATCTCTAGTACTACTGAAGGGATCATCAGCAATCTTGGCTATTCATTTGCCCTTTGACCCTGCGAGATAATGGGCCTTTCCAGTTTATTCATCAATCATATGACGTTATAATCAACTACGTGATGTGTAGGATGATGTCATAGTCAATGACGTTATGAGTGACATAGATAAGTGTGTCACAAATGTTTAATTGATGATGGACTAAGTGTTGTTGTGCGAATTGTATATCTCTACTATTTAATAAACATGCTGTTGAATATTTTGCCAGTCAAATTAGTTGCAAAATATTCAACAGGTTACCTGTATAGTTTTTTGGAAATTGATATCCAGGGAGTTCAGTTATCGACTGATCCCAACCCAAGCAAAGCGTGGGTGGAGCTTAGCTAGAGATGGGCGGGACGTAGCTATAACTTGATTCCTCCATTCTTCATGCTATATTGATCCATTGTGTGATGGTGGTTGGTGGTGGGCGTATATTTCAGCAATCTCTTAAATTAGTATTATGATAGAGAGAATAAATTCATACAACAATAATGCTTAGATCTTACTGGTAATTTAATCCTTTTGTGGTCAATCGATCAAAAACTCGTCCAGAAAAATGGTATTATTGCTTACTAAATGCCTATTTACATAACAAGCTAAGATTATTTTTTCATGCTCCCCGAAAAAATTTTCGCGTGAGCCTATAGTCGCCGCTTTGTCCATCCGTCCATCTGTCCTTCCGTCCGTCCATCCATTCACCATATATAAGTTTGTCCGGGGCATAGTTTCAAGACTTTTTCACATATGGTCACCAAACTTGGTATGTGGATGCATCTTAGGGAGGTGTGCGGAGTATGAAAAGTAGGTCAAAAGTAGGTCATGCTGACCTACTTTTCATGGTCGACTGAATATCACAGAAAATGTTTGTCCGTGCCATAGTTTCAAGACTTTTGCACATATAGTCACCAAACTTGGTATGTGGATGCATCTTAGCGAGAAGGTGTGCGGAGTATGAAAAGCAGGTCAGAAGTAGGTCATGCTGACCTACTTTTCATGGTCGACTGAATATCACAGAAAATGTTTGTCCGTGCCATAGTTTCAAGACTTTTGCACATGTGCTCACCAAACTTGGTATGTGGATGCATCTTAGGGAGAAGGTGTGCAGAGTATGAAAAGTAGGTCAAAGGTTGGTCATGCTGACCTACTTTTCATGGTTGATTGAATATCACAGAAAATGTTTGTCCGGGCTATAGTTTCAAGACTTTTTCACATATGGTCACCAAACTTGGTATGTGGATGCATCTTAGGGTGAAGGTGTGCACAGTATGAAAAGTAGGTTATGCTGACCTACTTTCCATGGTCGACTGAATAAACTGTTTCTCCAGGCCATAGTTTCAAGGCTTTTCCACATACGGTCACCAGACTTGGTATTGATTATTACAGAAAATATCTCTGTTCATTTTGAACATAGTTTTTATATGTATTTTTCATATGGTGCCAAGCAAAGTCTAAGTGTGTTTATTTAGAGAAACTTAGATTTTGCTTTTAAGCTATCCTTAACAAATTGTTTGTTAGGGCAAATCCCGCCAGACCAAATGAATCATTCCTACTCCCCAAATTGTGAATTTAACATCATTACTCCAAACCAACAATATTTTAAGGATGGCCTAATATGGTGATATCTCATTGACAATTTCAAGTTCGTTTCTCTGCGTCTGAGCCACAGTTCCAAACCTTTCCCTGAAGCATATGCCTTCAGGGTTATCCATTCAGTTTTTCTGCAGAGTATGCCTTCGGGGAGCATACATCAATTTATTGATTTGCCTTGTTTTAAATTTATCACTGGAATGATTGACTCGGTAAGCGAGCCAATCATTCCAGCAATAAATAATTTTTAATTTGAATAAATTGTGACTACAAAATTCTGAAATCAAAGTGACAGTGTTATATCATGGTGCTGCATCTAGTATGATAAGATTATGTGCAAATCATTCCATTATATTATATTCTATTTAAGGGAGGTATGTTAGTGGCTATCATACGAGGATGTAATGGGCCGCTCATCACCAAGACTGTTAATGAGCAACTGGCACAAGAGCGCAAGGTTCTCGATGGTTCATCTGAACGTAAAGAGGTGTGTACATGCCATAGATGTATTAACCCTTTAACACTCATATCAGCCAAAAACGGATTCATCACTGGTCTTGAGAAACGTCCGTTTGCAGACCAAGACAAGGTTATTTTTGAAAATTTTCAACTAGAATGACTGGCTCGATAACCGAGCCAGTCATTCCAGTGGTAAATTTTCAAAAATAGCCTTCACTTGGCCTGCAAATGGATATTTTTTGTGAGAAAATTGACATTTTCTTGAACAAATTCAAGGGATAAAGGGTTATGTAATATCTGCAGGAAAACTCAATAATTAGAAATTACCTTGAATGTATACTCCTGCTGCGTCCGGCAACCAACAACAACTTCCAATCAAAATAGTTTGTCTCGATCATGTACAAATGAATAGATATCTGCACATAGTTGACCTATTTTAAGCTTAGGACCCGATGGAGGGACTCGGGTATCTGACATCATAATCAAAATACATCACTAGTTATAATAATGACGTGTATCATTGTCATGATAATAGAAAGATCAGTCACAAAGTTTACAAATTGTTTGTCTTGATGATGAATTTACAATGTAATAAATGGTCTGTTGAACATTTTGAAATCAACTTTACTGGGATCTGTCGCTGCCATAGGCTGCAACAATCTGTTGCTGCCATAGGCTGCAACATCCCTCGGTCAAATTAGTTTCAAAATATTCAACAGTGTACCAGTATTATTACCTTGAAATTAGGATTCTGGGAATTCAGGTTTCAAAGATTTACCACAATATTCTACACGCTTAAAAAGTGGGTGGAGCTTAGCTAGAAATGGGCGGGGCGTATCTATCATAGATACTAACCCACAAACTTTGCGATCTGAGTTCCAGCGACTCTTTTTCTAACGACAAAACTATGTAATAAAAGCTGCACATTTAGCTCAAAGTGGTACTCTTGGATTGAAATAATTTTAGGCAGAACAAGAATATAAGCTCAGATAAGCTAATTTCCTCAACTCGTATAACCATTAAAAAATTTTAAAGGTAAAATTTATAAAAATTTGTATTAAACTTATAACACTTGATCAGGGCTGAATGAAAAATCTGGCTCAATCTTGATGTCAAAAGTTAACATCTCTAGAATATTCCTCAAGTTTTCATCGAGATACATTCATCCATAGCGGCAGAGCAGGAATTTTCAAATTTAAAAGATGGGGTTATCCTTCTAAAACATACCATAGATGAATAAGAAATTGTGCCTCCAATTTACTATCACTGTTATCAATGGAGGTGAAAATTATCACTTTGCATGAGCTTTATCTATCAGATGGTTAGTGCAATATTTGCATAAATTTCAAAATGGCGGACACCGACTGCTTGCCACGAATAAATGCATATAAAAGTGTAAATATTTCACTAAATAACTTAGGTTTGATGAAATATGCTTTCCCATTGTATGTTAATGTTCTCAAGCCCCTATTCCTTCCCACTTTATGCCATGTTGATGGTTTTGGACGTCTTAGCAGACAAAAATAACCCATTTTCGTAGGTCATCAAAACAGACGACAGAAAAGGGTTAATGGAGACTGGTACCCGGCTCCAAATTCTCTGCAATAGTAATTCAATAGGGAACCGGGTACCAATGAACTATAGTCGACTACGGTCAAGTTCGACTGTCATAGCAACTGCGCATGTTCAGTAAACCATGAAACTGACTATGGTTAGCGAGTCGAACTTGACCCAGGATTCAAAGTATATGCATCGATTCCAACACGTGCACACAGTAGACGCAGCAAAGCTAGAAATGGGCGGTGCATATCTAGAAATTTATTATGCTCTTCATCTATCCTTTGATAGCAAACACAAGCTCTTTACCATTGATTGTTTTAGTTCCGAGATACACTGCTAGTGGACACAGAGGAAATCGAGAAAGCACAACTTGATGAGGAGAGTGAGAAGGATGAGGAAGGTAAGAGTGATACAGGACGGACCATGATCTGCTGTTTTTTTGATAACTTTCACTGAAATAACTGCCACTTTTAACCAGTTAACTCTTTAATGGCTAAATTTGGTCATTTAAATTTTCAGATTATTCTTTAAAATGTCTATATGCAGACCCAGAGATTATTTTTTTTCATGTTACCACTGGAATGACTCTGCCTTGATAACGAGCCAGTCATTTCGGTGGTAAATTTAAAAGGGGCAATTATTTTGGACAACCAAACTAGACCTTCCAGTTAGTTGCAGTTGTAAATTTTCAAAAATAGCCTCCTCTTGGTTTGTAAATGGATGCTTAATGATTTTAAAAATGTGATTTTCTTTCCTAATCTTAGCCATTTATTGACTAACCCTTTAACACACCAGCTGGTCAAAAACAGCATCTGCTGTGGTCTTGTATTATGCCCATTTACAGATCAAGAGAAGACTATTTTAAAGAATTTACCTCTTGAATGAGTGGCTCAATAGCTGTGCCGGCCATTTGAGTGGTAAATTTTCAAAAGTAATCTCTGGGTCTGCAAGTGGACATTTTCTAAGAGAAAATTGATATTTTCTTGAACAAATTTGAGTGTTAAAGGAATAATTGAGATGAATCTCGCTTTAATCCAACAGTTAAAATGGGTTTGGTTAAATCTCCTGACTACATTCCGTTTGCATCTAACAAAACATAATAAATAAATGCTATCGTGTCTCACGCCATTGTATATGTTAACCCTGGCCACTCTAATGTCAATATTCTATCATTTCTTCTACCAATAACAAAGAAACTGGTGTACATTTTTCAACAATTTTGGTGGACGATATTGCCATCTATGTCTACCAAATTTGTTGCAAAATGAACACCAGTTCCTCTTTTAATTTAATTTGAAAATTTAACAATTTAACATCAGAGTGATAAGAGATAGTGTTAATATTTTCCATTGTTAAATCTTTTGCATGTTTTTTCTGCATGACATTAGGTTTCAAATCAATTTTGTGTATCTTGTATTTTAATCTTTTTAGATCGTCATATTTCTATGGAGGGGTGGGGAAAACGCATCACTATTAATATAATGATATGTTTTTCTTTGATATATCAGCTAATGACTGTGAATAAGCCTTATTTCACTTTGCCAAGTAGCAAGGAAGAATATAAGGGTTCTCAGACCTTGACGAATGTTAACTATTATCATGGTCATTATTACTAAACCATGTTCTGTTTCTACAGGATAAATCCATCTGTTACACATAAATTTGCTTCTATGCGGCGTGTGGAAGGACGTTATGTGTTATTCAAACATGTTGTTGTCTTAACCCTTTAACCCTCATAGCAGCCAAAAATGGCTTTTGTAGTGGTCTTGAGAAATGTCCATTTGCTGACCAAGAGAAGACTATTTATGAAAATTTACCACTGGAATGACTGGCTCGATAACCGAGCCGGTCATTTCAGTTGTAAACTTTCAAAAACAGTCTTCTCTTGGTCTGAAAATGGGTACTTTCTTTAAAAAAATTGAAATTTTCATGAACAAATTTAAAAGGTTAAAGGGTTAAGCAACTCAGCTCTCAGTTACGCTGGTCGTACACCAGACCTCTTTTAAACAAATTCCTGCTTAGTTTCTACATTCAAGTGCCTTGATGAGCATTCTATGAACATGAGGATGGATGGCCTGATAAAGAACTGACTCGAGCGCAGTAGTTTTATTCATGAAAGCAAGATACTTTTCAAGGTGCATCAGGACAGTATACCACCATCTACGATCTCATTGAGTTCATTAGATCTCCCACAGCCATGGAAAGAACTTCAACACTGTCAACATCTCTACTACTGTGCCTCGGCTTATCGCAAGGGATATGCAAGTTGACACCACAAGCATGCCCTGACATTAGAGATGATTGCTGAGAAGTATCCATAAGAATTCTAGATCCATGTTTTCACAGTCAGCTCAGTATAAACACTGTGGCCAATACAGGAGTAGGTGTACACAAACACAGCAGGGAAATACTGCTCAAACTATGTATCTGAAGTCCAGGCTGTCATGCAAGCTGCATCCGTGGATCTAAACTCGGGCGGCGACTCTTTACATTGCTTTCCTCTTAGATGGCTGTCAGTCCTGCAAGCCATTGTATCGGACAAAGTTCTTCTAAAGTCTCATGAGAAGACTCCAAGAAGTTGGCAACAGAAGACGAGTGGTTCTGCAATGGTGTCGCCTCACTGTGGAATACCAGTGGTTCTGCAAAGGGTGCCGGTTCACTGTGGAATACCAGTGGTTCTGCAATAAGTGTCGCCTCACTGTCGAATACCTGTGTGTCTGCATTAGGTGTTGGCTCACTGTGGAATACCAGTGGTTCTGCAATGTGTGTCGGCTCACTGTGGAATACCAGTGGTTCTGCAATGTGTGTCGGCTCACTGTGGAATACCAGCAAATGAAGCAGCAGCTCAGCTAGCGAAACTCTGAGCAAAAGAGGGCCAACAAGAGAACAGTGTCAGCTACACGGAGAAGAATGTTCTTGTGAATGTAGTGATTTAGCCAAGGACATCAAAGGATGCAAACCATCTACTTGAACATTTGCAGCAGGTTGTTATAATGTGGCAACAAACTGGTCATAGCAGCTCCACCATTTGGTCACCAAAGCTATTTACCTTAGTAAATAAATTGTCTTAACCCGTTAATGGTGAAGCCTGCAAATGGACCTTTGTTAAGCAGAGATTTTGACCTTGACCAATCTTTCCAATTCTACTTATAAATGGACAAACTTGATCATTACTGACCAATCAAATTAAACAATCATGCATGCGTGCAGATATCACAAATAATTATTCTATGCATGCATTTGTTTTAATCACAGAATTAAAGCATCCTTATTTACCGATGGCTACTTCTTGTGACATTTTACTATATTTATATAATTGTTTATTTTTGCTGCTTTTTTGCCATTGTTCAACAGCGACTCCATTTCTAGTCGTTGATAATATTTTTCTGCGGCCATCAAAGCAGAGCTTCGTGGATGAAAGGGGTAATGCGTTTATATATATTCTCATTTGGAAGTCACTGGCTGTTGTCAGCTTTATGTGTAATTAATATGCAGATTATCCAGGTGCTGGGGCCATCTTTCATTTGAAAATGGTTGATCTTTTATTGCATGCAGAATATGACATTGATCCTTTAAGAGAGTTTGGGGGGTAAATGTACAAGCAGCCCTGCTTTTGGAGCCAGGTGAGGGAGAATCTGATGAGAGAAATGCTTTCTGCAGAGGTGGTTCGAAATGGCCATTATTTGTAAATGAAGTGAAGACTGAAGTTGAACATTTACCACTGATCGTGCTAGTCATTCCCATGGTAAATTAAAAAAGATTGACTACTTGGCCTGTAAATGGACATTCACTGAAGAGAAATTGTGATTTTTATTGATAAATATTGACAATTAAATGATAAGGACATGGTTTACTTTATCATGGAAAAATTTAATCTAAATTTGATTAAATTTTACTCTTGGATTGATCTACATAGGAAATTTGTGACGCAAATTATTTTTATTTAGACTTTAAAATACTGAACCATTAGCCATGCTCTGTAATTATGAATAAGACATTTCTCTAAATAAGAAATTTGCTTAGATTTTCTATTTGTATCATTTTCTTCATAGATGACAAGCCCGAAGATGTTATTTTCACATTTGAAAACAATTTGTTATTTTTACTTTTCACAGCATGATATGAATGCTATGCGCTTTCTGCATTGATATGCTAATTTAAGTGGTGCTTTGACATGCAAATTGTTGCGAAGTTTTGTGAATCATGTTGCCTACCATGTATGCTTTTATTCTCGCTCAGCTGATACATAGCAATAACCAGTCATTTGTCAGTCAATATGTTGTCAACACCATGACATATTTAAATGTTTCTATCAATAACTTATGGCTGTGTGTTTAATTGAGGAATCCAGTTTCTCAGTCAATCATATGATGTCATGATTAACTACGTGATGTGTAAGCTGATGTCATAATCAATTACATAATGAATGACTCGATTTAGTCTGTCTACTTTTGTGGAATGTTTTGTCACACCGCTAACTTGCTGGGTTTGTCCAGTCAGGCAGAAGCTGCCATTTGAATATGAATTCTAAACCATGAGGCCGATTTCAACAACATTTGCCAGGATGGATCCTTGTGTCCTAGTGTTCCAAGATTGTTAAAAAGAACCTTATTGGTCGATGTGATCGACAACCATCTTGTTTTATTAGATGAATTTTGAGGGCGATAATTGCTTTATATTACTCCTAAAATGCTTGGCGACTATTTGTACTTGTAAAAGAATTTCTGTGTTCCTGGCCAGAACTGTTGAATTCTTTGCAAAAAAAATGTATAGGGCTGTACTTGTTTACACGGCTTTCTAGTTGAAATGCCAGTGATCCAGGTGGTCAGCGATACAGGTCCCTTTGGCCTCTTCTTGTTTTTTTAGCTCACCTGGCCTGTAAGGCCAAGTGAGCTTATGCCATGGCGTCTGTTCATTGTCCGGCATCCATCCGTCTGTCCATCCATCAAATCGCTTCTTCTCCTTAATGGTTTGACCGATTTCAACCAAATTTGGCTGGAAGGATCCTATGCTGGTGCCCTCCGGCCTTTTTTTTGAAATTTTGATTAGTCAATTTTTGGGTAAAAATCTTAGATTTTATGAAAAATTTACCGGAAATGGTCAAAATGCTACTCCATAGCTGCTTGACATATTTCAACCAAATTTAACTAGATCAGTTCTATGGTGGTGGGCTCTAGAACTTCTATTCATAATTTTGATTGATACATTTTTTGGGTGAAAATCAGATTTTATGAAAAATCTACCGGAAATGGTCAAAATGCTACACATCCATAGATGCTTGACATATTTCATATGGGTGAAAATCTTAGATTTTAAGAAAAATCTACCGGAAATGGTCAAAATGCTACTTCTCCTTAGCTGCTTGACATAGTTCAACCAAATTTGGCTAGGTGGAATCTATGGTGTTATGGTCTAGAGCATCGTGTCAGAATTTTGGTTGATCAATTTTTTTGGCTGAAAATCTTAGATTTTATGAAAAAACTACCAGAAATGGTCAAAATGCTACTCCTTAGCTGCTTGACATATTTCAACCATATTTGACTAGATGGATTCTATTGTGGTAAGCTTTAGAATTTATATTCAAAATTTTGATTGATCAATTTTTTGGGTGAAAATCTAGGATTTTATGAAAAATCTACCGGAAATGGTCAAAATGCTACTCCTCCATAGCTGCTTGACATATTTCAACCAAATATGGCTAGATCAATTCTATGGTGGTAAGCTCTAGAACTTGTATTCAGAATTGTGATTGATCAATTTTTGGGTGAAAATCTTAGATTTTATGAAATATCTACCGGAAATGGTCAAAATGCCACTCCTCCATAGCTGCTTGACATATTTCATCCAAATTTGGCTAGATCAATTCTATGGTGGTAAGCTCTAGAACTTGTATTCAGAATTGTGATTGATCAATTTTTGGGTGAAAATCTTAGATTTTATGAAATATCTACCGGAAATAGTCAAAACGCTACTCCTCCATAGCTGCTTGACATATTTCAACCAAATTTGGCTAGATGGCTTCTATGGTGGGAAGCTCTAGTACTTCTATTTTGAATTTTGATTGATAAATATTTTGGGTGAAAATTGTCAAATTGATTCTTTTCCTTACTATTCTGAGAGATTTCAACCAAATTTGGCTGAAAGGACCCTATCTGAAAGGACCCTATTGTGGTAGGCTCCAACACCTCTATTCAGAATTTTGATTCATCAATTCTTTGGATGAAAATCTTAGATTTTATGAAAAATGTATCAGAAATTGTCCAAATGCTTCTTCTGAGCAATTTCAACCAAATTTTGCTGAAAGGATCCTGTAGTGATGGGCTCCAGAATTTCAATTCAGAATTTTTATTCATAAATGTTTTGGCTGAAGATCTTAGATTTTGTGAAAAATTTACCGGAAATGCTCAAAATGCTACTCTTCCATAGCTGCTTGACATATTTCAACCAAATTTGGTTAGATGTATTCTATGGTGACAAGCTCCATATGGTAACTTTCATTCAGAATTTTGATTGGTCAATTTCCGGTGGCCATCTTGTTTAATTTAAAGAATCGTGTATATTTAAATGCTAATGGTGCAGGAGAGTGTCACAGGCCCTTGGGCCTCTTGTTTAGGTGAAAATCTTAGATTTTATGAAAGATTTACCGGAAATGGTCAAAATGCTATGCCTCCATAGCTGCTGGACATATTTCAACCAAATTAAACTAGTTGGATTCTATCGGGGCAAGTTCTAGAGCATCTTTTCAGAATTTTGATTGATCAATTTTTTAGGGTGAAAATCTATCTGAGATTTTATGAAAGATTACCGGAAATGGTCAAAATGCTACTGTTCCATAGCTGCTGGATATATTTCAACCAAATTAAACTGGTTTGATTCTATTGTGGTTGGCTCTAGAATTTTGATTGGTGGATTTTTCCTGTGAAAATGTTCCCCATCTTGGTTAATGTAACGAATCATGTACTATATTTAAATGCAGGTGCTTCAAATGCTAATGGTCCAGGTGAGCATCACAGGCCCTTGTTTACGATAAAAATAACAAAGATATTCTAATGCGATCAGGACAGTCTGTATATGTGTTATTTTTTCTTACTTGGTAAATACACAAACTGCTGATCGTTAAATTTGCTAGCTACTTTCCAACATGGATGGATTTCTGACCTTCAATCATTTAGTTGCTGATGAATGTTGGATAAGTTTTGACAATATGTGTACTTGATGGCTTTTTTAATATGCTTCAGCTGCTTGGTATTGGTGGGTGACTATTGTTGCATAAATCACAGCATGTTGTGTCATTCAGTAAATAAATAATTATCGTCAATGTTTCTTTGTGCTCATCTGCAAATGTTTCGGTGTACAATGTAGAGATGAATTTCATTGATGGCTTTAAAAACTTTATTATCGTGTGCATTGTGCTAATTTACGTTCCCTGGTATGAATTTAATGCTCATTATTATCCCCACGCTTTTCGAAGAAAGGGTGGGGATTATGTGATGTGACCAGTGTGTATGTGAGTCAGCTGTCTGTGCACTTATCGATTGTAACGAATCTCCTTCTAGACCGTTTAAGATAGAAACTTGAAATCTTGGGGATGATTATACCTATGGCCAGGGATGTGCATGACACTTTTGGAAATTTGGTATAACCCCAGGATGGTGGGAAATATGGGGCAAAGAATAACAATTTTCCAAAGGTTATGTCGCATATCATTTTCAAGGCAATTAGGTGTAGACTACAGTACAAGGAATTATTTTGATCTCGGGTCAAACTGAGGGTAGGGGGCAGGGTATAAAATGGGCACCAATCGATTGTAGCGCAACGTCTCCTAGACCATTTCACATAGAAACTTGAAAATGGGTGTTTGAAATTTTGTTATGACCCTCTACCCCCAGGGGTGGGGCTCACAGGTTGGGGATTGTGGGTCCAAAATTAAATTTATCCAAATGTGATCATGTCGCATATCATTTTGAAGGCCATGAGTAGTAGACTACAGTACAAGGAATTATTTTGATCTTGGGTCAAACTGCGTGTATGGGCAGGTCAAAGGGTCAAAATTGGGCACCAATCCATTGTAACGCAACTTCGCAGACCATTTCAGATACAAATTTGAAACTTTGGGGATAATTACACCTATGTGCAAGGATGTGCATGACACATTGGAATTTTGATATCACCCCCAGGGGCAGGGGTGGGGGAAATGGTGGGCAAGAAATAAATTTTTTCAAATGTGGTCGTGTCACATCATTTTGAAGCTTGTAGTTAGTAGACTACAGTACAACAAATTATTTTGTTCTTGAGTCAGTCTGAGGGCAGTGGACAGGGATCAAATGGGAAAATTGGGCATCAACAAATTGTAGTAGAACTACGCCCACACCATCTCAGATAGAAACTTGAAACTTCAAATGGGGATCATTGCATTTCATTTTGAAACCCATTACCTATTGAAATTACATTTCAAGGAATTTGTTGCGTTTTGGGTCAAAGTGAGGGTAAAGCTCGAAGTGGTGAATATGTGGAGATTTGCAATGGCATGCCATCGACTGCGTATTCTAGTTTTATTATTGATCATTCCTTTTGGTCCCAAGAAATGAACCTTTCCAGTTTATCAATCATATGACGTCATAATCAACTACATTACATGTAGGATGATGTCATAATCGAGATGTGGGTGGAGCGTAGCTAGAGATTGGCGGGGCATAGCTAAAACTGGAAAGGTCCATTGTAGTCCTTTTAAGACAGGTGATCTTTTAGGTAGGCTTAAGCCACCTACCTGTCTTCAGTTTCTTGGCCCCAAAATACAGGTTCTCACTTGAGTGAGGGTGGACATCTGCATTTTGGCAGTAAAGTTTGGCACCAACAGTAATGATATAAACGTGTCTTATATAACCACATGATTTGATTCAAATTAGTAAATCCAGATCTGATTCTATTTTTAGTGATAACTGGACAACAGTCACTGTTTCAAGGAAATTATTTAGTAATTCTGCAGCCTTCCGTTTTGGAAACTAGTAAACCTTGTATTGAGAATGAAAATAATTGTCTTGCATACCTTAACCCTTTAACTCTTGAATTCGTTCAAGAAAATTTCAATTTTCGCATAGAAAATGCCAATTTGCAGACAATTTCTGAAGAATTACCACTAGAACGACTGGCTTGCTTAACGAGCCAGTCATTCCAGTGGTAAATTAAAAAAAATGTCTTCACTTGGTCTGAAAATGGACATTTCACAAGACCACTGCAGAAGCCATTTTTGGCTGATGTGGGTGTTAAAGGGTTAACTCTTTAAAGTAAACCTAGAAATTATTTTAATTTTTATTGATTTTCGAAACGGCTTTGATTTGATTCTATCATGTGGGTAAAAATGTAGATCTGAAAATAAATTACTGCTATTGCAACAGGGACATGTATGAATGACAGCTATTGGCAGATGTCATCTGATGTGAACACTGGGTTGATTTGTATCATTTCTTTACATGTAATCAACATCTTTACCATACATCAATAAAAAATTATGGAGGTACATGTTGTTGATTGCACAAAAAACTGAATGCGTTAAATAATTACCTGTTCCAATTTCTATCCACATTTTCATAACATTTGTAAATGTAGTCTCAAAATACTGTATAGTATATAAATACTCATATTTTGGTGACGTCATCTAAATGGCATACAGGTGAGAGCGTAAAAAAGACCAATCTCTGAAATTACATAACCCTCACAAACATCTTTCTGTACAAGAGGCTAGTTATGTGATGACGCGCAAGTATCATGAAACAAAAACAATGTACACACTCTAGTTACATGCGCATAATGTCAGACATACCAAGCCTCTGCCAATCAAGAGTGACATTCAATATATTATTATTATTATTATTATTATTATTATTATTATTATTATTATTATTATTATTATTATCCCCACGTTTTAAAAAAACATTGGGATATTGTAATTGCCTCCATCTGTCTGTCCATCTGTCCATCCATCCATCACGCTATCTCCTCCTAAAATTAAATCAAATTTGGTATGTGAGTTACTCATATGATTCCGCTTTGCAAGACAATATTTAGATTTGGCTCTGCCCCCAGGGGGACGGCGGGGCTTGGCAGGAGTCAAAAGGTCAAATCAGTTGTAACGCAACTCCTCTGAAATCGTTAGACGGAATTCAACTAAACTTGATATCTGAGTTACGCATATGATTGAGGAGTGCAAGAGGCCATTTAGATTTGTCTCCGCCCCCAGGGGTTGAGGTAGGGGTCAAAAGGTCAAATCTTAACCTGCGGAAATTGATTGTAACGCATCTCCGAAACCATTGGACAAAATTCAACCAAATTTGGTCTATGAATTACCCATATCAATGTGGAGTACATGAGCACATGTACATTTGGCCCCTGCCCCCAGGGGTGGGTGATGGGTGGGGGGTCAAAAGGTAAAAAAATTGATTGTAATGCCACTCCTCTGACACTGTTGGACGGAATTCAACCAAATCTAGTATGTCAGTTACCCACATCAATGTGGAATATATGAGCAGATTTATATTTGGCCCCACCCCCAGGGGGTGGGAGATGGGGTCAAAAGGTCATGAAATTGATTGTAATGCAACTCCTCTGAAATCGTTAGATGGAACACAACCAGATTTGATATCTGAGTTACTACTATGATTGCGGAAGGCAAGAGGCCATTTAGCTTTGGCTCTGCCCCCAGAGGGGGCGGGAGAGGGGACAAAAGGTCAAATGTTAACCTGGAGAAATTGATTGTAATGCATCTTCTCCGAAGCCATTGGACAGAATTCAACCAAATTTGGTATGTGAGTTACCCATATCAATGTGGAGTGCAAAACGACATTTACATTTAGCTCCCCCCCCCCCCCCCCCCCCCCCCCGGGTGGGTTGTGGGGGCATGTCAAAACTTCAAAGCGGTGAAGGTGGGGATTTGCGATGATGCGTCATCGACCAATCAATCTAGTTATTATTATTATTATTATTATTATTATTATTATTATTATTTCCTAGGAAAGCAAAAGGAGGTTACTGTAGCCATTATCAAGCCTGATGCCGTTAAGGCGGGTATAGTGGATGAAATCATGGAACAGGTTAGTTATGCTGAACACGTAATTTTGAATAAATAATTTCCGACTGCTAATGGTAGCGGTATGCGGTGTATGACGTTTTTCTCACCCAGCTCTACTGTCAAGTGTACAAATTGTATGTCTTTGATAGATGTACAATTTAAAAAACATTCTATTGAATATTTTGAAACGATTTTGACCGGACACTGTTACTGCCATAGGCAGCAACAGCCCCCAGTCTAATTAGTTTCAAAATATTCAACAGCTGCATAAGGTACAGTTACCTTGAAATTTAGATGCTGAGAATTCAGGTTTCAACATTTCAAATCGATTCCAATATGTGTAAAAAAAAAAGTGTGTGGAGTTTTGTTAGAAAGGGGCGTGGCATGGCTAGAAATTGAGCCCTCTATTAGGTAAGCCTCATTCAATGTAGTCCATGTGAGATTTATTCACGATAGCCTTTAACACTCAAGTCGGCCGAAAATGGCTTCTGCGGTAATCGTGGGAAATATCCATTTACAGACCAAGAGATTATTTTAGAAAATTTATCACTGACTGGAATTGCCGGGCTCAATAACCATCTTCCCAGTGGTAAATTTTCAAAAAATAATCTCATGGTCTCAAAATGGACATTTTTATGTGAAGATTAAACTATTCTTGAACCCATTTGAGTGGTCAAAAGGTTAAGCAGGTTTGTTATTGTTATATATCTTTATCATTTTCTGTGACAAATCATCATCAGCTTTAACCCTTCTCGTGTCAGCAGCTCATCAAAATGCTACTTACATGTATATCACTCAACCAGTTAATGGACAACATTTGTCAAGGACATTGACATTTTTGTTTGGTGAATGTCTGCTTGCAGTTCAAAAGAAAACTTTCTTTTTTTAATTTTCCACTGGAATGTACAAGAAAAGAGCTTTCTGTGGCATGCAAAAAGAGATTTCTCAAGCACACTGCAGAGGATCTTCTGTCGGATTAGACATTTAAGCTTAGTGATCAAGGAAATCAAAATTTTTGCTTAACCAGTGTTACATTTTCATGCCAAGAGAAATGTATTTTTGTTAAAGATTTACCACTGGAATGACTGGTTTAACTGAGCCAGCCATTCCAGTGGTAAATTAAAAATCAAATAAGCTTTTTGGCCTGCAAATTGACATTCCTGAAGACCACTGCAAAAGCGATTTTGACTGGCTAATGACCTTTTTAGAGTTAAACTGATACAAGTTGTTTAAAGATGCATTATATAGTATATATTTACATGTTGTTTTAGATGAAGAATGCGGGAATTGATATCTTGGCAGATGAGGAAAGACTGCTTACGGAAGAAGAGGCCAGAGAGTTTTATTCACATCTAGCGGAGGAGGTAACACTTATTATATATTTATGCAACTCATAAATAAGTTAACATGTTTCCAAAAAAACAGCAGAAAGACGCTAGTTAGTATGTCAAAGATGATGTAAGAAATGTTCTGTTGATATTATAAACATAGTGGACCGTTCCAAGTTTATCTATCTATCATATGACGTCATAATCTGCTAAGTGATGTGTAGGATGATGTCATAATCATTACGTCTAAATGATTCTATTTGACCCGCCTTTAGCTCTTAATCAGGCTTTAGATTTACCTCATTTGGGCACATCACCTATTTGGTCCGGGATCCATAAGCGCTCCTAGAAACTAGAGAATTTTGAAATCTGATCGATTTATTTTGAGCCATTTTAGTTTTAATAGCACTATAAGACCTCTGAATGGCCATAAAATGCCACAGCATCCATCTCTGTGTATTTAATTGACTGTAAATCAGTTATTTAGTGTTCATAGCAGCCAGTAGGATTTTAATTTGGGGTCACTAAAATGGGCCGATTTCCTTTGGGCATGACTTGTACAGTCATAGTTAAGGGGTAATCTAAAGCCCCACTAATACCATGACACATTGTACGAATTGTATGTCTTTGCTATTTACTAAATATACTGTCGAATATTTTGAATATTTTGTAACTAATTTGACTGGGCGCTGTTGCTGCCAACTTATTTTAATTAACCTCATAGGTCAGGGGGTGGTTAAAAATATCTAAAACCTATCTTTTCTTGCGCAAATATTTTATAATTTCGTGCCGTTGTTTTCTAGAAAATCATAATATCAAATGAATATTTTGCGTGATATTTTATATCAATTACTACAGCCTGGTTAGTTAGCAATTTCCCGGAATTTTACAACTTTGTAGGGACCGGCAAATGGCCCAAGTAAAGAGGAACCAACAATGTGAGAAAAACTTCTCAGTCCCCACAATCTATATTCACTTCTTATGTTGGCGGGTAGCGTTAGATATTGATCGATACAATCTACTGTAACGAGAATGAGGCTCAGCGAGTGTAGGCATATTATAGTCTATTTAGTATGTTTTATCATGGCTTGGTTGTACCACTGCGCGGAGATTTGCACGATTCCTGGCGGATTCGTTCCATTGCAATTTCGCCGTATAAGGCACACGTTTTTGTGTACAGTTTATTTATTGTCCTGGCACATACATCAATACAAGTACAAAAGTAGCCAGGAAAATGAGTAAAACATAGAGTTACATTCAGCATATCCAACGTCTTTGACTCGTAGCAATGACATTTGTTAGTCAAATATCAACAGTCTTGTTTGTTCGCAGTTTCAGGGGGCGAGTTTATTTGGGACGAGATTGTCACTGGTTACTGGTATTTGGTGATCTCAACACGGAGTAGTTGTAATTTTGTGGCAAATTCAAATCATTTGTGAGGACGATTTGGTTGAATTTCAGCCATTTTGGGATATGATTTAACTGAAGACGTTTAATATCGGGATTCGTATAATTTATAACTTTTTCAGGAGCGCTGATATAGGCCTACTTCGTATGTCCAATTATGTACAAAATATACCAACACTACTTACGTTTTAATTTGTTTTGGAAACATGATAAGTTATTTCTAAGCTGGACTGTAACTCCACTATGTACGTGTATATCGGAGCACATGGTTAAAATTTGGATTAATATTTATATTTTATGAAATTAGGTTGACTCACAGTTGTTGAAATTCAGTAAAATTATTTTCAAATTAAATTGTTATTGTTTTAATAGCCATGAAAAAAAAAGGGAATACTGGTGCAGCGTGTGGCCCAGTAATTCAAAATTACAAGTGACTAGGAACCCATGACCACTCTATGAATGAACAGTACTGTATATAATGGAATAAACTGTGATCTGGTTAACCCTTACCCCATTTGATGTCAATATTCTATCTTTTACAGTGTCAATATCAAAGAAACTGGTGTATTTAACATTTTGACACCAGAGTGGTTTAGTGTTAAAATCGTTAATGTTATAACTTCCAGGAATATTTTGAAGAGCTGGTGCAGTTCATGAGTAGTGGTCCGAGTCACGTTCTTGTCTTGACGAAGGGCGGAGATGGAGAGAATATTATTCAAGAATGGAGAGATCTGATTGGTCCAACATCTGTCGAGGAGGCTAAGGAGACAGCGCCTGACAGGTGAGTGCATATAAACTACAAACTTAACCCTTTAAGAAACTTCTACTATGAGCTTAAGTTGTTTATGTCTACACTGATTGTTGGTTAATAACCCTTTACTGCTTAAAATTGTTCAAGAAATTACTATTTTTGAAAATGTTCCACCAGAATTACTGGCTCATTTATCAATCCAGTCATTCCACTGGTAAATTTTCAAAAATAATCTTTTTAGTTAGTAAATGGATATTCCCCGAGATGACTGTAGAGAACTTTTAGCTGGCTTGGCGAGTGGGGGTGGGCTGAGGTTAAAAATTATTCTCCCTTATATAAGCCTTACGAAATATAGCAGAAGTTCAAATTACTTATTTGTATTATTAAAAAATTTTAATTAATTTGATTTAATTATGTATTGAACAGAAATTAATTTCCCACTCAAATAATATAGTTGAGACTATATTTCTTTGAAAAGCTTACGGTTCAAAGATTAATAATAAACATTTTTTCATGTTCATCTTAAGGGTCAGGGGTGGAATTGATAAAACTTTCTAGTGCTGAGAAAATTTCTCAGTGAGCAAGTTTTTATGGCAGCTGAGATTAGAAGTTTTTCACATGTTAAAGATTTATGAAATCAACTTTTACAGGTCTTTACATGTAGTTTTCATTTATAGCCAGTTTGTTTGTTTACTTTTCTTGCAGTTTACGAGCTAAGTATGGCTCGAACAAGTACATGAATGCACTGCATGGCAGTAGCTCTCCGGAAACATCAGCAAGGTCAGTATATATATACACGATTACATAGTTCAAACCTCGCATCTGACCATGATGACTGGCAATCTCTTAAAACATCAATATTCCCTCCATACGTTGCCAGATTGTACCGGGTTTCAATGAAAGTCGAATTACATTTTAAATGAACTGATCGATATATTACACCACTGGAAGGACTGGCTTGATAACTGAGCCAGTCATTCCAGTGGTAAATTTTCAAAAATAGTCTTCTCTTGGTATGCATATGGACATTTTCTATGATAATTTTTTATACAAATTTGAGTGTTAAAGGGTTAATTTCTTTTATGCATGGATGATGCCTTTCTCAGTGAGATACGGTAAGATACATGAAACGGAGAAATCACCCAGCTTGTCTCATACTTTCCATCTCTCCAACATCTATTAGCCCTATTCTCCTGCATACAGGTACAGAAGGCATGCACGTCTACATGGGGAACAGACCAGATGCTAATACAGTACAGCTCATAAATAAATTTAAATGTTTCCAAAATGAAAACAGAAACATGTTAGTAAGAGATGTTCTGTTGAATATTTTGAACATTTAATATATACTGAACCAAAAAAGTTTAGCAACACTGAGAATATTACTGTACAAATGTTGAGCACGCCATCGCCGATGAGTTCTTGCCCATGCAAACCGATTCTCGATGTGACGCTCTGTAAGCGGAACAGCAACAAGTGGACGACGGGCATGCAGTCCAGCATCATGGAGTCTGTTTCGCACAGTTTGTGCATGCACTGTAGTGCCAGTAGCGGTGTGCAAATTACGGGACAGCTGTGGCGCAGTCTCAAACCTGTGATGTCGTGATGACATCACTAAGTAGCGGTCTTCTCATGTCCAGTTTCCTGCTCACATTAGCGGAGACGGGAAATGGTTGAGGCGTGAACATTAAAATGTTGAGCAACAGCGCGTCTTCCCATTGCTTCATGGCGCTGATTTTTGGGTAGCCCTGGGCGGCGGCCCATGTTCGGTAGGGTAAACTTTTAAGCGTTTTCTGTTTACGTTCATTATCTGCTTTTGCAATATGGTGAATTTTTGCTTTCGCTTCCCGCCAATGTGGGCCAGTGCATGAAAAATGCATTTTCACATGCAGTAAGCGTGCGGCCGAGAAATGCAAGAAATGATTTGCATTTCTTCATGATCAGCGAGACATTACATTGACGAAACATGCCTGCAAATTTGGTTATAAATGGACGCATAGTTTTAATACAACAAACCAAACTTGCTAAGCTTTTTTGGCTCGGTATATAATTGGATTGAAGGACCCTTATGTTCGCAATATACATCAGTACATTTTCCTTTCTTTGGAATCATGTTAATTGTTAACTTATTGCTGAGCTGTTCTCTTCTTCCATCTTGAAGAAAAAAATAAGCATATTGGATCCATTTGCTCCATATTATGAAAGTTCTAGGCCAGCCTATTAGATGAGGGCCCCCCCCCCCACCCCATCTAGTCCCTCATAACAGCGTTTAATGCCTTCCTTTAATATTTAGCAAATCTGAACTTGATGAAAACTACAGTACTGCTCAGAAATAACTTAACATGTTTTCAAAACAAAGTAAAACATACTGTTCAATATTTTGATTAGGCATCAATCTCTTCCAATCCAATGGACCTTTCCAGTTTTTAGTATTGGCAGCAAAAGCGTCCAATCATATTAGTTTGAAAATATTTGACAGAATGTTTATTAAATAGTAAAAGAATACAATTCGTACAATGTGTCGGCCTATTAAGCATTTAAGATGGACTAAACTGAGTCATTCATGGCATGATTATGATGTTGTCCTACGCGTCACCGTAGTTGCTGATGACATTATATGATAGATGGATAACTTGGAAAGGTCAATTATGTTCATAATATTCAGCAAAACAATATTTTACATCATGTTCAAAATTGTACTAAGTAACATGTTTCTGGGTTTAAAAAAAAATTAAAACGTGTTTACTTATTTACTGGCTGTACTGTATATATGCTGCTGTGTATTTCAGAGAGCTTGCATTCTTCTACCCGAACTTCAATGCCCCATCTGCATTGTCTGGGACGGTTGGTGCTCCTCAACTACAGAGAACGATCGCACTCATCAGACCCGATGCTTTCAGGGTTCATAAAGGTAAGCCTGGAATGGAGGCATTAGATATGTCACTCAAGAAAAGTATCTCGCTTCGTAATCAAATACGTCACAATTAAAATAATGTAGGCCCATCACGAAAATGGTAGTCTGTCAGAAAAGTTTCTAAATTGTATGTATTTGGTGAGTTTACTATTTATGTACACATTCTTTTGAATTTTTAGAAACTAATTTGAGTAGCTTCTGTTGCTACCATACTTTAACCCTTTCAGTGGCAAATACCTGAAATAGTAAATTCTTTATTATGTATAGCAAGTATATTGTGTAGAATATTTTGCAATTAATATGACTGGAAGCCATTGCTGCCCAGACATGGGGTCAAATGCAAATGCATTTGCATTTAAATGCATTTAAATACTTCTTACCGGTTACCACAGGCACCACTCTGGTGTTGTCACACGTACCAGAGACACACCCACGTGAAAAAGTCATGGGCACCCCGTTAACCCTTGTGCACCAGTGGGAGGTCGTTTGATTTTCCACATTCAGAAGTGGGAGCGGTTAATTCAGGACCGCTTAGTCTTGCAATGGCTTTCTCGCGGATACAGTCCAGAGTGGATAAAAGGAGGGCTGGGTGGTTTGGCCTAAAAGAAAACTGGTGACGGTATCACTAATTAAACCGGTATTAACGAAATACCAGTTTAAGGGGTTAGATTGATCGAAAATAATTTGAAATATGAAAATATGCCGTTTTCATTAGCTACAGTACATGTATTTTGCGAGTTGACAACTGACGTAAATTGCCACGAAATTAGAACACTAACTACGTACGTCTGCTCACTTCGACGCTATCTATCCCAAAATAGTAGTTAAAATAAATAAAATAAATAAAGTCTGGTTCATGTGATGTCGTGAAAATAACACTCTTAACTACTAAAATGTTGATTTTCAACACTGTTATTAGGTAACTATTTTCGAAAGCGTAGTAAAATCTAACATGTGTAAGTAGGAAGCCGGTTATGAGAGCGAGTTTAGGCTCCTAGTAGAGTACCGCACATATGGTTAGAGTTCGTATAACCACCTACAGTATGATCTAGTCTAGTAAGTCATGTGTTTGTATTCGAGTACTCGGTATTTAGTAATACTCCTCAATAAACTGTCGTTCAAGCGGGTGAATGTCATTCAGCACGTAACTAAAGAGTAGTCATTTCCCGGAAATTGTGCCTCAAGAATTCTCACAAAAAATGTGTTTGACTATTTCTTGAGGTTCATATGTCATATAATAAAGAGATTATGATAATTTGACAACATAAACGCAATGATTCGTGAATCTAACTTAAATCTACTTAAATCAACACTCCGTACTTGAAGATATACGAAGACGAAAAAGACCGGGATGTGATTCTAACCCCTATCGAGCAGAAATGTCACGTGATAAAAAATACTATGAATTTCATTCATAAAATCGCTAGTAGTGAATATCCTTGTAACTACTCCGCCAACGTAAGAAGCGACTTAATCTTTTTCATTTCTCGGGCGTTCAAGCAACTTGTCTCGTATGTCTTAGTCCGTGATGGATCATTTTATGTTTGTCAAAATCTAAGGGAAATAATGATTTGTTTGGATTGGGAGTTCATTATCTAGCGTCGTTGTTTTCGCAGCGCGTTTCTTGAATTTTTTTGGAATCCTATTTAAACATAGTACAAACTTGAATTTTAAGAAAAGGATTATTTGTTGCAAAGAAGAAATTTAGATTTTCAAATTATTCAATCTTACATTGAACCCGCAAAGCTTACGTCATGTAAAATTCATTGCTGGCAAATCAAATAATATTTGCCGAGGGTCGTCCTCAGCCGATTTGTTGGGATTTCACCAACACCCTTGCTTTCTCACGGCTAATAGTTATAGATGACTGTATTTTATGTCTCTAGTAGCAAATGGTTACACTAGATGATAATATTAAACTGCAAGTCAAGAACAAACTAATTTAGGACAGTCACCCGATTTTGCGCAATGGCGATCTTACGAACGGTTTTTATTTTCGTAATGGTTTTTAAACCGTCGCCATAAAAAACCGTGAGACAGTGTGAAACCGGTATACTGCCCAGCTCTAGATAAAAGGCTCACCATTGCATCTGTCTCTGGTACCGGTCTGGACTCAAATTCCTAGCGATCCAGACAAACAGTTGTGCATAGAAGAGGAGAAGCAATTCAACCGGCGCAGGATTGCTTCTATTCAACCGTGTTTCTTGTGACAAAGAACACTGGGGTTGGAGACCAATTCTCAACCTCAAACCACTAAACAAGTTTATAGATACACCGGGTTTCAAAATGGAAACAATAAAATCGGTGTTGTTGGGGTTAAAGAAGGGGATGTGGACAGCATCAACAGATCTCAAAGATGCTTATTTCCATATTCCAATTGCAAGGAGTTTTCGTCGCTTCCTGAGATTTGCTTTTCAGGGACGCCAATGGGAATTCAAAGTTCTTCCATTCGGCATCTCGACGGCTCCAAGGGTCTCCACTCAAGTGGTACTCGCTATCACAGCATACCTCCGCAGGAGAAATATAACAGTCCACACTCACATAGATGACTGGTTGCTAAAAGCACACAACTCAGAAAGTTTGACAGCAAATCTGGAGATAGTTTTGAAAACTCTCACAGATTTAGGCTGGATAATCAACTTTCAGAAATCAGAGCTGACTCCATCCCAGAAGTTTGTTTACTTGGGTATGTTCTTCAATCTGGAGATAGGACATGTTTATCCATCCCAGGGGAGAGTGGAGAAACTCCTCTCATGCATTCAATTGGTTTGCAGCAGTCGTTATATTCTAGCATGAGTCTATCTGAGAATGCTGTGTCTGATGGTTTCAGTGGAACCGGTCATTCCTCAGGTGGCCTTAATGCAGACGGCCGATTGAGTTGTTTCTCATGACTCAGTGGACGCAGAGTTCAGGTTCACTGGACTCGCGCATTCAAGTGTTGAACCCTCTCATTCATCACCTTCATTTGTTGATGGAGAGAGGGAATCTCCTGGCGGGGGTCATGCTGACCCCTCCCCACCCTCAAGTAGCGATGTTTACGGATGCATCAATGGAGGGATGGGGAGCTTGCCTGGAAGAAGCCGCAATATCAGGGCTTTGGAATCTGGATCAGTCAAAGGAACATATCAACATGCTAGAATTATGGGCTGTAATTCTAGGCCTGTAACATTTCTTGAAGGAAGTGGAGGGAAAATTTGTGATGATACGTTCAGACAACTCAACAGTAGTGAGTTACATAAACCGTCATGGAGGAACGAAATCGCCCAGTCTCTGTATGATGACATGGAAGCTGCTTTGCTGGTGCATGGATCATATGATCACCTTGAAAGCAGTTCATATTCCGGGAAGGCTGAATCTGTTAGCAGACTCATTGAGCCGAAAGATGAGCATTCTGCCTACATAATGGCAACTAAATCAATGTGTGGCGGATCATCTGTTCAATCATTGGGGAAAACCCAACATAGATTTATTCACAATAAAGAAGAACGCGAAGATGATGACATTCGTTTCTCTAATTCTAGATCCAAGCGCTATCGCAATAGATGCACTTGCTATCAGTTGGAAGGGAATGTATGCATACGCATACCCTCCAACAATCCTGATTCCAAGGATTCTTCAGAAGATCAAGCAGGAGGAATGCCAAGTACTTCTGGTCGCCCCAAATTGCCCAAGCCGATCATGGTTTGCAGATCTGCTGGACCTTCTGGTCTGCAGTCCAGTTCCTCTGCCTCTGATGGACAATATTATCTTACAGGGCAAGACCCTTCACAACAATCTATCAATGTTTCAATTGACTGCATGGATGTTGTCAAAAAATCTGCGATTAAGGAGGGCTCTTCTGAGCAAGCAGCCAATTTTATGGCCAGAGCCTGAAGCGGGTCAACCTCCAGAGCATATAATTATAAAATCAACAGATTTGCAGAATGGTGCTCAAAGAGATGTATCAATCCAATGGATACATCTATTCAGGTAGTAGCTGATTTTCTCTGTCACCTGTATGCTGCCTATAGTCTTAAGCCTAATTCTATTGCTGGATATAAATCCGCATTAATGACTGTTATCCCTTGCTTGGCAAAGAGGGGAAGTGATGGAGTATGTGTTTTAAATACTCTTATTAAAGGTATGGGCAATCTCAGACCGAGAAATCCTCCACTGACACCATCATGGAGTCGTTCTCTGGTTCTGAAGGTTTTGAGTGATAAACCTTTTGAACCACTTAGTGCTATTTCTATTAAATTATTGAAACTTAAAGCTGTATTTTTAGTTGCAGCATCAGCCAGACGCAGGAGTGAAATTCATGCCTTGTCTGCTGAGCCTGACCATTTTATAGTTACAGGTGAAGGCCTTAAGCTTCTACCGAGATTGAATTTCTTGGCTAAGAATCAATCTTTAAAGTATCCGGGTAAACCTATTATTTTACCTGCCGTAGCCAGATATGATCCTGGTGCTAAAGTATGGTGTCCTGTCCGTGCTATAAAAAAAGTACAAGAGAAGAACTCAGGTTTGGCGGATGGACCCATGCTTCCTATGGTTGTCATATATTGAACCCCATGGTAGGGCGTCAAAAGACACTATTTCCAGATGGATAGTAGAATGTATTCAATTCTGTCATAAGACAGCCACTGGAATTCAAGTAGATAGAGCCAAGGCTCATATAGTCCAGTCAATCTACGCCAAAAATATTTTAACCCGGAACAAATTGCAACAGAATTTTTTCACCTCGCCCAGTGTATAGGGGGCCATCATGTACAACATATCAAAAGTCCTCAAAAATTCCAATAGGGGAAAGGGTAAAATTTGCATAATTATTACCAGATTTGGGCCATTTCACCTGAAAAATCCATTTTTCTTTATTTCTTTAAAACCGGTATGTAATATATGTGTGACTGGGTATTTTTGGACTTTTTTAGTAATAAATGAATACGATTGACATATTCTCCACAAATTAAATGTATTGTGTTATGCCACTTGCATGAATTTACCTAATACCATCATTGATATTGATACAATACATATTATATTTTATTATGTCACGGTATTGTGTGTTTCTAAGCTAAGCTAAGATGAAATAGTATGGCATAGGTACCTGGTTTCTACTAATTTCATCTTGCATCAATTATCCAAGTCATCTTCCTCAATGAGCGTTATTGAATTCGAGCAACTGAGACCCTTACAGTCTTCGCAGGCGGATGTGCAGCTGAGCCCATGTTTTCTACAGGTGCATCTCTTTGATTCACAGCCAGTTTTGCAGCTGCATCTAAATGAATACAGTAAATCGTCAGGTGCTGCCAGCATGTCAGTCTTAACAGGCAGCATTTGGTGGTTGAGAACTTTCCAGCCCCATTCTGTTGGATCCATATCTCCAGCATCTCCTCTCCAAACTTGAATTTGGTAGTACACGCGAAGACTGTGAAACTTTGCGGATGCGGGTGTTGGTGGTAAATCTCGTGCTTCAACATACTTGGAACTTTTTGCAACCTTCTCCCTGAATCGCTTGTACCGCAAAGCAACTAGACTATCCATTGAAGTGCCATTGTATAGAATAAGCATTGCCTTCTCACCTGCTTTTATCACGTCATCTTTATTCGCATTACTCATTGTAAACACTTCAGCAATTTGAGAGAGTTCTTTGCAGCACTGGATTTTGCTAAGGGATGCAGATTTTCCAATTCCATAAAGCCTAGATGTTGAGTCACAGCCAAGGATAGCATGGATAAATAACAGCTGTGAGCACAAACAGAACCTGAGTTTTTCCTTTGCCATTTTGATATTCCACAGTCGGGGTTTCTTTGCATTTTGCTTTGGCTCTGGTCTCAAAAATAGCTGACAGCCATTCATATCAGTATGGTATAGAAGCAACACCAGTAGGTCGGTATCGTCTCCAACAGGAGCAGTATTTGTTGACTTTGAAGCCAAGATAGCCGTTTGCGTAATTAAGACATCAGCATCACCGCTTGCCTTTATCGTTAAGCATCCAGCCTGTTCGAGAGATGAACTTAAGATTGATATGAACCGATGTTTGTTCTGCTTGTTACTAAGAAAATCAGGCTTACTCAGAGTTACAACTGTTTGCGGAGTCAGTACAACAGTTGCGCCTGATCCACGAGTTCGCCTCTTATGTGTTACATCTTTTATGTCTGGGCCTTGGTCATAACCATCAAAAACTACTGTAGCCTTTCCATATTTGCTTATGCAATATTTTACATATCTTTGACAAACATTTGCAAATGTCTCTCCACGCTGCCATGGAACACGGTGTAATAGAGCTCCTCCATCAAGCACATAGTGGACAGAATCTGGAAGGACTGCATCTTCATTTTGAATTAATTTCCACAATGCATCAGCAAGTGCCGGCTTATTTGCTTCCCATGGAAGAGATGAATTATCAAAGAGTGCGGGCGGATGAGTGCACAACTCATACACAAAATAAGATGCTGGATTCCCTTTTGATCCATTTGTAGCAATTAAACTGAGTCTTTGAAATAGGAGTTGTGGATCAATTTGTACACATTCATCATCAATCTTGAGAGATGTTTTGGATGCTAAGGTAATAGCTTGTCTCTTTCTCTGGAACGAAATGCTTGATACACATTGGCCACACATCGAATTAATAATTGATTCTCCAATATCTTTAGCTTTCAGATGATGTGCATGAATCAATTAACTTAATATCGTGTCTAAGCAGTTTGGCAGCTGTCTGGATGATTAGCATGCTCTCTGATTTGGAATCCTTTCTCTTCTGTTCCTTTGCCATTGTCGCACTAAATGCTCTTACTCTGTCCAAGTCTTCTGGCCTTCCATGTTTTTGGGATGAGCAAGATGAGTGCAGCTGAGGGATATTTTTCATGGTTCGAAAATTTACGCTGCAGCTTTGATGGTATACTGCATTGACAACGCATAAATCCGGCGTGAAGGCAAGCCGCCCAGCTACAAGTTTGCCCCATTCGTCTTTTCTCTGCTCACAGGCCTCGGCGATACTACATTGAAAGTCATGAGTACTTACTGGATAAATATCATAGCCACGTTTCTTTCCATCTTGAATTTTTGCAGGGTATCCGCATAGCAAACAATGTTCACTAAAATTGAATGTTGGACTTTCTGAACGGAGTGTTCGCATGGGTGGCGGAGATTGTTCAATTTTCTCTGCGTCACGGGCAATCCGCTTGGGATCAATGAACTCCCGTCGACATTTTACATGAACCCTCTGTCCTACTTCAGCTATGACATCGCTTTCACGGGCTCTGCTAGCATTGTTAATACCGTCACAGCCTTTAACTCGAAGCTTAACAGTTTGTGAGCCATTTTCTAGGCTCTGGTTACAGATAACGCATGTATCTAAATCCATGTCCATATTCTGATTGAATTGTATAGAAATTTATTCAAATTGTGAGATAAAAGTGAAAATTAAAATGCAATTTATTTTCGATAAAATTTTAAAAGCGAAAAACAAAATTAAACTTACTTTAAATATAATTTTTTTAAATTACCCCGGCCCTGTGCATACAACCATATTTAATCTGTGGTTTGGAGAATTTGTACAAGTGGTTCAAGGCAATATTGCCAATTGCTTACTGTCTTCCGTGACCATGAAATTCAGAGCTTAGACAACATTTCTACTTCGTTTATTTGCGTAATGAAGCAGGTAAGGGAAGTTTCATTATTCGGATAATGGCGGTAGCTAAATATGCGAATTTACCCACTTTCCCATCGAGGGATTTTGGAGGACTTTTGATATGTGACACCTGGCAGTCCCATGAATGCCGCAGAAAAGAAATAAATTCTGTTGCAATTTGTTCTAGGTTAATTTGTAGTTTTACTGGACTAATAGTGTCTGTGGTGTGGTAACTTCCACGGCATTATTTAATTTTCTATTGAAGACATTATGTCCATAGCCCAGTGGCACTGTGAGTCAAGTTTTACTGACCATTACCTCCATGACACTTTTAACCCGCTCGTCGTCTCAGTCCTCAGAAAATAATTAAATGTAGCGGTATATATTTGTAATTAGTTTTCCTGCTCTGCTATTTACAAATATCACATTTGTTGGTAAGGTATCCCTACTACTATATGGTACCATTCTCTTCATCCGGTGGGGGCAGAGATGAGTTCCGCGCCCAAGACATCAGAGGTCAGTATGTGACCATTTTGTTTTTTTGTCTTGGTTATGGTGTCATATTTTTATCCCCCCCGGTCTGGAAGACGGGGTGGTATAGCGATCAGCATGTCCATCCATCTGTCCATCTGTCCCCGTCTTGTAAACGCAACTCCTAGAGGTCTGGATGGATTAACTTAAAATTTTGTCCACATTATCAGTATGTGTTCATTACAGAATTATCCCCCTTTATATATCTTAAAGCCGATACATAAACTGCATTGTCAATCATTTCTTGTCAACGCAACTCCTCCTAGAGGCCTCAATGGATTAACTTAAAATTTTGTCGACATTAGTATTATGTGCAGATGTGCATGTGCTTTTTTTGTGACAGAAAAATTGTTCATTACAGAGTTATCCCCCTTTAAATATCCTAAAGCTGATACATAAACTGCATTGCCAATCATTTCTTGTCAACGCAACGCCTCCTTTCACGGTGAAAAAATTCTTAATTACAGGGTTATACCCCTTTAAATATCTTAAATCTGAGACATAAACTGCATTGCCAATCATTTCTTGTCAACACAACTCCTGCAGTTTAGCTCCGATTCATTTGAAAATTGGTACGTGTTATCATTACCACGTGTAGGTGTGCATGTGCTATCCGTGTACCTGTACATCCATCCGTTTGTCCAAAATGTATGTATGTCCGTCTCAGTCCATCCATCTCTGACAATCATTTCTTGTCAACGCAACTCCTCGTAGATGTCTCAATGGATTAACTTTAAATTCCGTCGACATTGTCAGTATCATGTGCAGATGTGCATATGCTTTTTTCGCGGTCAAAAAATTTTTCATTACAGAGTTATCACCCTTTAAATATCTTAAAGCTGATACATAAACTGCATTGACAATCATTTCTTATCAACGCAACTCCTCCTACAGTTTAGCTCCGATTCTTTTGAAACTTGGTAAGTGTTATCATTGCGCGTGAAGGTGTGCATGTGCTATCTGTATACCTGTATGTCCATCCATCTGTCCAAAATGTATGTATGTCCGTCTGTCGGTCCATCCATCTCTGACAATAATTTCTTGTCAACGCAACTCCTCCAAGAGGTCTCAATGGATTGACTTTAAATTTTGTCGTAGATGTGCATGTGCTTTTTTCGTGGCTGACAAATTGTTCATTACAGAGTTATCCCCCTTTAAATATCTTAACGCTGATACATAAACTGCATTGCCAATCATTTCTTGTTAACGCATCTCCTCCTACAGTTTAGCTCCGATTCTTTTGAAACTTGGTAAGTGTTATCATTATCACGTGAAGGTGTGCATGTGCTATTCCTATACCTGTATGTCTATCCGTCTGTCCAAAATGTATGTATGCCCCTCTGTCGGTCCGTCCATCTCTGACAATCATATCTTGTCAACGAATGTTAATATTCTTGTTAATCAATGGATTAACTTAAATTTTTGTCAACAATATCAGTATCATGTGCAGCTGGGCATGTGCTTTTTTCACAGGCAAAAAATTATTCATTACAGAGTTATCACCCTTTAAATATGTTATAGCCGATGCATAAACTGCTTTACACTTAGTGAAAAAGGAATTTAGGTTTTAGGAAGAGGTCATTTTTCATTGATTAGTTTTTGAAAAATATTGTCCTTTACAATTAACGTTGCATGTATTCAGACTCTTGATGTATTTTTATCTGAAATGTTTGGATGCGAGGGGCTTAATGCCATCTTCTGATGGCTCTTGTTTATTTTTAATATGGTGATGGTTAATGTCTCGTAATTGTGGTTCTTTCAGAGAGTTTTTCGAAAATGAAGCAATTCTTCTTTTTCCAATGTCTAGTAATACATTTCATCAAGTATTAGAGAACATGCTAGACATTTAGAGCAGCATTTTTTCCTAGCCATCCTCAGAAAGAGGGGGTGGGGGTGGGGGGGGGGGGGGAGGGGAGTGCAGTTGCCTTTTGATCAATCTCTCTTCATTGGTCGATTATCCGATGCAAAATTCTATTCCCGGTTGTGTTTCAGACACAATTTCAGATGTTTTTAAATCTCTTGAAAATTCAAAGAGCTAGTCTCTTCGAGGGTGTACTGGTTTTCAGGACCTTGCCTCCCTCCCGCCAAATTTACTTTCAATTTCTGGCTTTTATCAAGAGTGTTAGGGAGGTAAGTATGTTCTCATGATGTGAAATAAGAAAATTTACCAAATTTCTTTTTCACAAGTGAGATGACATACTTACCTCCCTAACAGGATCCCGGCCTCTCCACCCCATGGAGGCCTGGTTCTTTGGTTAATTGAATAGTTGCTTCTATGTCAGCCAATATCTAGTAACAGAAGTACCAGTATGTGCATGCGCAGTAGGTGGGAGTCTGTTATGCGCATGACTGTGTACATCCCCCTGCCCGTTAGGGGCACCTAACTTTTTTACAATTCTGAATATTATTGAGCTTAGAGCCGATATACTAGAATATCAAGAGTGTTAGGGAGGTAAGTATTTCATATCACTCGTGAAAAAGAAATTTGGTAAAATTTCTTATTTTATGTCAAATTCAGGATAAATTTGCATATAATAAATTATCTTTATTAATGGATACGCAATATTTAGGCACTCCAATTTAATAATTTCACTTCCGCGATGATGTTTTGAAGTATACATTAAACATAGTCGTAAAGCGCCGAGAATTTGTACCCTTGCGAAAACGAGTTCAATTTTCGTGATATCTTTTTTTCTTTTACGAAACTGGACAAAAAAATGTGCTCAAAGAACATACTCGATTAAAAAATGTGCTCAAAGAACATACTCGATTGTAGGATGCACCCCCTTCCTAGAACATGTAATATGACAAAAAAACTGCGTCCTTTAGTCAAATTTTAATGCTAGTTTAGTCACAAACAGGTTAGCACAGGTGTCATGTCGAACATGCAGCATAAAGGGAATTTCTGAACCATTTAACACTCAAACTGGACAAAAACAACTTCTGCAGTGCTCTTGAGAAATGTCCATTTTCAGACCAAGAGAAGACTATTTTATGCCAATTTATCACTGGAATGACAGGCTCGATAACCAAGTCAGACATTTTAGTTGTAAGTTTTCAAAAACAGTGTTCTCTTGGTCTGCCAATGTACATTTTCAATAAGAAAATTGAAATTTTTTGGAACTATTTGAGGGTTAAATGGTTAATCTGATTGGTCTATAATAAAATCCCATGTCTATTTCCATCCGATTTTCATTCCACCTTGCATTTGCCCCACCTATCTCTAGCTAAGCTCCACCCACATTTCATTTTGATCAGTCCCCGAATGGCCTGACTCAATTTCCAGAAAATTATACAGGTAAGCTGTTAAATATTTTGGAAATAATTTTACTGGGCGCGGTTGCTGCAACATCGCCCAGTCAAATAGTTTCACACTTAGTCCTCTTCAATTATGCCTTCATGGCATCATTGATTATGACATTATTCTACACGTCACATAATTAATTATGGTGTCATATGATGGATGAATAAACTAGAAATGTCTATTAACAGGCCTTGATAATTTGATTATAATTTAATCCTAATTTGATCATAATTTAATGTTGAATGTGTCACATTTCAGATGCCATTCTCGATAAGATTAAGGAAGCTGGTTTCAAAGTCGCGATGCAGAAAGAGGTACAACTTACGAAGGAACAAGCGGAGAAGTTCTATCATGAGCATGAGGGACAGGACTACTTTGATGAATTAACTAATAGAATGTCTAGGTACGCTAGCCCAGCAGGCACAGATATAGTAATCTAATAAATAAGTTAATGTTTCCAAAACATGAATAGAAACATGTTATTTTGAACATGATTTAAGAAATGTTCGGTTGAATATTTTAGACTTAATTTAATTGGAAACCATTGCTGTCTACATGATGTTTTTCTGCTGCTATGGGATGAGTTCTTTGTACATTACCATTGATTGATTATTGACCAATGAACATTTGTGAAACACCATTCTACTTCGAATAATACTTACCAGATGTACTATTATGATAATGTCTATTATCTAGTTTAGCTCAAAATAAACAATTAAAAACTCCGCACTCTCCATGGTCCTGCCTATACTGTCCGGGTATTACCATAGCCTCCAGGTACCGAGTCAATTCCCAACAACAGTCAGATTCGTCTATTTTGCACTCCAATCTAGTCGCACGTTTTTTGCTCTCTAAAATTTGCAATTTTCTGAGGATTTAAGCCGTTTTTATCTGATTCGTTGCTGCAATCATGGAAGGGAAAGGAAAGTCATCACAGGGGCCGGTTGTATCAATCTAGAATTTATACATTCGTGCCATAATGACTGTTTGAAATTTCCTTAAATTGGCACATTGTTTTAAAATGGTAGCCATTGTTAGAGTCGCTCTGGTACCCGCTAACTTTTTAATCTTATCCGGGTACTCAGTTAATTTCTCTTGCAACTTGGTTCCTCCCAAGATGGATGCGCCCGTAGCCAAGATGGCGGCGCCCATGATTAATGTTTTGTTTTGGCTTGGCGTGTCTATGCACTCAGTTTTTAAGTCGAGCGCTAGCTCTCGCTTCATTGTTGAGAGTGTTTGTAGCGATCGGTCTTAATTTCTTGTCTATTTTAATGTTAGTTAATTACCAAGTCATGTTTATAAAATTTTCACTAAAAATTTTCAAATATTTCCTGCCTAGAACTTGATTAACATTAATTTAAGAGAAGGTTAATGTTTTAAGTAATTTTAAAATTACAATCAAGTAAATTGTGTATATTGCTCGTCATCATCTTATCATGTGCAGCGTTTTAATTCTTATTCTGTGGTCGCAGAAGGTGAAGGGGCAAGGCAAGGCCCCGCCGGATACATTATATTCCCACTGCAATCGCTTCAGGAAGCAGAAGGTTGCGGGGCACCACTGTGTTGCGTGTGCCAAGTATAAGGTTGGAAGTCCTTGCGATGTGTGTGTAAAGTGGTCGTCGGACTTAGTGGTGGAGTTTGATCGCGATTGGCACGTGTGTAGAGAATCGGGAGGGACAAGGCGGCCAAGATGGATCAGTCATCAGTTAAAGGTCTGGAGGAGCACCTGAATGAGGAGATGGACTCAGCCTTGGGTGTTTGGGCGGCCCAATTCAAGGCGATGTTCAAGTCGTTACAGTCCACAGTTCCGTCGATGCAGCCTGGTGCATGACAACCTATCAATGGTCCGGCCAGTTCTGCGGAGGAACATGCACCTGACCTTTCTCTCGCATCGGCTCAATAGCCGACGGCAGAGGAAGAGGATATTCTCCTGATGCCAGAGCTTTCACAAGTGATGGATTCCGGCATTTCCCGCGACTGACCCCAGGTTTTGTTCGGATCTGTCAGCCGGGTGGAGATGTCGACGTTCCGTCAGGCATCTTCCATCCAGAGTTCGCTCTTTCCAGAGTGCCATCAGAGCCATCTTTTACAGCTCCAGTTGGCATCGCGGATGCGGGTATGGTGGCTCCTCTCGGAGTCCCATGTCTTGCCGTGTTAGCGGCCGCAGTCCCGGCTTCCGTGCTGGAGCCGATGGGTTGCGGTGATTCCGTATCTGGTGATTCGCTAGATACTGGAGGGGCAATTAGTCGAGCCATGGACCCGCTTTGAATTGGAAGTTTGGTCCGTAGGTCTCAGCATGGGTCGTCAGTGGCCTTCTCATCCAAGGGTGAGAAGGAGGATGAAAATGGTAGTCCTTTAATGGACGAATCATCATTCTGCACCGAAGCTGAATGGGTGCAGGTTCTTGGATTGATGGTCGACCGTCTCGGGTGACATCTGACCAAGGGTCTCAGCGTGATCCGGCGATGGAGCGGATGTCAGAGCATGCGGCTAGCGCTCTGTTGACTGGCTCTTCAGCCATGCCAACTCTACCCTTGGATGCTCAGACTTCTGACATGTGGGAAGTCACGGCGTACCGTCTGGTTCAGCCGGAGTACACGTTGCCCAAAGTCCCTAAGGGGATTAGGACTAGGGTCCGCTTTCCAGAGCAGGCCTATCATCAGCATGCCCATGTTCCTCAGCTTTCAGTCAGAGAACGTGAAGCACTGAATAGGCCATTAGCTGGAAAATCCACGGGTCGTTCTCGACCATTGGTTACTCAGACTAATAAAGATGCCTTCAATGAGTTAACGTTTATTGAGGATGCGGCGAGAGCGGCGATGTCTGCTTTCTCCCATGGCTGTACCATCTTGCAAGGGATGCTGACATGCATGGCGGAAGGTGGGGGAAGTGACAGAGGCTGCTCATGGAGTTATCCGGGACACCCTGCGCTTATCCAAAGATTGCGTGGCCAGGGTGATCACTAAATGGCGGAGCGGAGGAGAATGGTTCTCGATTGCGTAGAACTAGGACCAGAGATGAGGGTTGCTTTGTCTTCTGCACCCTTCATGGCAAGCTCTCTCCAAAGTTGCGTCCATGGTTGCAGAGCAAGAGATCATTGACAAGTCATGAAAGTCAACGAAAAGGACTCTGCTGCAGCAGTCCTATAAGCAGCACTGCTCCGGTTCTCAGGGACCTGGCCATTCATCACCATATAGGTCCTCTAATAAGAGGCTGTATGAAGACGACAGAAAGGGCGGCGGCTTGGGATGCGGGGGCTACCATAAGGATAACCATGGTGGCGGTTCCGGACCATCATATTCCAAGAAGCCATGAGGTGGCCATGGGGGACGGTTCTGATGGGCTTCCGGTGAGGCCCGTACCGGTGGCGTCAGGAATGCAGGGAGTCGAGGATTTTGACCAAAGCAAAATAACGTCTATTCGCGCAACATCGAACGCGTGCAGTGTGCAGATTCCTTCCGTCAGAGGCAGACTTCAGCTGTTCTCAAACCAGTGGGAACAGGTCATGCAAAATTGTTTAGTCTGTCATTGGCTAAGAACTGGCTATGAACCGGACTGGCTCATCCGTCAATCATTAGTTCTGTTAACGTCAACTCCCTTATGGACTCCCGTTCCCAGGGAATCTGATCGTCTAGATGTCATTTGCTCAGAAATAAAGATCTTCAATGGAAGAATGCGATTCATTTAGTCCGCAGTCAGTCCTCCCTGGGCTTCTATTCGATAATTTTCCTCGTTCCGAAATGCACCGTAGGTTGGAGACCAATTCTCAACCTCAAACCGCTGAACAAATTCATTCTTTCACCAAAATTTCAGATGAAGACTGGCAGCGGTGATGACAGGACTGAGAAAAGGCATATGGGCAGTATCGATAGATCTGAAGGATGCATATTTTCATATTCTAATGTCAATTCCTTTTCAGAAATACCTTTGCATTGAGTTCCAAGACAATGTCTTGGAGTTCAATGCGTTACCGTTCTGTCTGACCACAGACCCGAGGGTCTTCACCAAAGTGGTTCTTGCCATGACTTCTTATCTACGCAGGAGAAACATAGCTGTTCATACTTCATAGACGACTGGCTGATGAAGGTGGGGAATCCAGTCACTCTGTGCAGCAATCTTCCAGTAGTCCCAGCCTTACTAAAGGACCTAGGATGGATTGTGAATCTAGAGAAATCAGAATTGGAGCAGTATTGGATGATCTGTCAGTGTCAGGGGAATGGGATCGGACCAATGCACAGAAACACATAAATTTGCTCAAATTATTAGCGGTGGCATTAGCACTTCGAAAATTTGAGACTTTAATCTGCGACAAGATTGTCCTAATAAGGACAGACAACTCTACAGTGGTGTCTTATCTGAACCTCCAAGGCGGGACGAGATCACCGAAGTTGTGTATGATGATATGGAACCTTCTGCTGTGGTGCCAGGAGAGGAATGTTATTCTTCAGGCAGCGCACATTCCAGGAAGATTGAACATCCTAGCGGATGCTCTCAGTCGGACGGTTTGTCGTCCGACGGAATAGCAGCTCAACCAATCAGTAGCGGAGGTTCTATTCAAACATTGGGGCAAGCCAAATGTTGATCTATTTGCGATGAAAGGAAACGCAAAGATGTTCACATACCTGCCACCGATCCCGGACCCACTAACTCTAGCAGTGGACTCACTGACGATAAGTAGGAGAGGAATGTACGCGTACGCGTATCCTCCAACGATTCCCATCCTTAAAGTTCTGGCAATTCCTCTTCCAGAAAGAAGGGATCTGATTTTTCAGAACAAAGGTCTGTATCTCCATGTCAGACCAGAATGTTCCAATTGACTGCATGTATGTTATCAAGCAGCGAGCAATTGAGGGTGGCTTTTCTGAGCAAGCAGCGCTCCAGCCAGAAGGGGGTCAACCACCAGAACATATAATTATAGAATCAACAAATTTTCAGAGTGGTGTAAGGGAAGAGATGTTAATCTCTTTTCTGCATCTGTTCAACACATAGCGGATTTTATCTGTCATTTATACGAGGATGACAAGCTTGTACCTTCAACCCTAGCAGCATATAAGTCTGCATTAGCTTCAGTCATTCCCAGTCTGGCTGCTGCAGGAGTGGAGAATGACACTTTAAATGAAGTTATTAAAGGAATGAACAATCTGCGACCTGGACAGCCAATTCCTATCCCAGCATGGAATCTATCTCTTGTTCTATGGGTGTTAGGGCATACTCCCTTTGAACCAATTAGATCTATAGATATTAAACTGTTAACTATTAAGTCAGCTTTCTTGGTTACAGCAGCATCGGCGAGAAGGAGAAGCAAAATTCATGCGCTTTCTGCCGATCAAGACCGTTTTGTCATTGCGGGTGAAGGTTTGACTATTACCACATCCTTGTTTCCTGGCAAAGAATCAGTCACTTAAATATCCAGGACAGCCGATCAATTGCCAAGTTTAGTTAGACATGACACAAGCTCTTCTGCTTGGTGTTCTGTCAGATGGCTGAAGATGTATATGAAACAGACTGAAGAGTGGAGAGATGACCCAAAATCTCTGTGGTTATGTCTCAAAGCTCCTCATCTTCGCGCCTCGAAAGACACCATTTTTCGTTGGATGGTCAATGCAGATGCCGCATAAAATCGCAACAGGAAGGTAGATTGATCGTGTGAATGCCCATCAAGTCCGAGCACTAGCAGCATCATCAGCCCTTTATTAGGGTGTCTCTTTAGAGGAGGTGATGTCTGTAGCACAATGGCATGGCGAGTCGTCATTTACTAATTTCTACCTTCGCGATATGTCCACCGCACTTAGTCCGGTAGCCATCGCCAATTTATCGAATCTTAACTAAAGCCACATCCGGCCACTATTTCGTACACATCGTAGGGTTCTTCCACAGGCACTGGCACTGGTGATGCACATGATCTGTGAATGACCGTGGATTGGGCGAAGCTCCTGTGATGATCAATAAAGACCAAGCACTCACAATCTTGAGTGTTTTCTTAGTTTAAGTGACTAATATTAATTTACTTACAGTCGAATTCCCAGAGTGATTAGGTAAAAGTCTGATTCAAGAGTATCTTATTCATTGCAACAGACAATAGACTCATTCAAATTTGAAAATCTAATCGATATACTGATCTTTCTTTCAAAATTAGAAGTTGTAGTAGCTTCTTTGCACTCTCCTGGACTGCCTTAGCTGAGACTTGGGGCTGACATGGGGCTGGTCGGTGTTGCCTCCCATTTTGACAGCCCTCTGTAATTTGTGCAGACAAATGAGAGGGAAGCATGGTCTAGACCATGGAAGTTTAGCACTCTATGAGTCAGATGGTGGAACCCAAGCTTCTGCTGGGGTTCCAGTCTCTTCACAACCTTCTCTGTCGGATGGTAGTTGAGAGCTGTTTCGAGCCTCACCTCCTCCTACCAGAGTTTCTTGGCTGTTGACATCCAGAGTCTATCATAATAGTACATCTGGTAAGTATTATTTGAAGTAGAATAAAAAAAAGCATCCGCTCTTGTTTCTACGAGAATTGTTAATACTTACCAGATGTACTATGGCCTACATCAGCCACCTGCTGAGGTGAGGCTGAGCTGTTTTCGCTGTTTGTCAAGACAAATATAAGACGAATCTGACTGTTGCTGGGAATTGACTCGGTATCTAGAGGCTATGGTAATTCCCGTACACAGTATGGGCAGGACCATGGAGTACAGAGTTTTAATTGTTTATTTTGAGCTAGACTAGATAATAGACATTATAATAATAGTACATCTGGTAAGTATTAACAATTCTCGTAGAAACAAAAGCGGATGCTTTTTTGATTCGTCGGATGGAAGAGAAACCTTGTTAGAAAATATGAAATGAAGGACAGTCTAAGGGCTATAGTACAGCTTATAAATTAGATATTATGTTTCCAAAACAAAAATGGAAACATGTTCGTTAGTACAATTCTGAACACGGCATGAAAAGTCTTCGTTTGAATATTTTGAACGTAATTGGATTGGAAGACCCTTATTAAGTTATTTCAGAGCTGTGCTTTATGTGATTAGAAAATTTGAACTCTTTTGTATATTTTATGCAATTTCAGTGGACCATTGTTAGCCCTTGGCATTGCAAGAGAGGACGCCATTGATGTATGGAGGAACTTGATCGGACCACAAGACGTTGAATTGGCAAAAGTGGAATCACCTAATTGGTGAGTGGTTAAAATTAATGGAGTGATCCAATGTGTCACTCAAGTATATGATGTCATAATCAAAATACATCACCAATGACGGTGGTCTGGTACAGGGCTTTCACTAGAGGAAGTCCGGGAGTACTATGTTCCAAACATTCATATCTGGACTCCCAAATCAAATACCAAGGATCTCCTGAATCCCATTTTTTCTAATTAACACCACTTAAAGGTGCATATTCACACCAGATGTTTGAAAATCAAAAATTGTTAAAATTGTGTACTTTTAGAACCTTAAATGGTGTACCCCAATGCAATGAAACAAAATAAATATTAACAGATGATGATTTCATTCTGTATACATTAACATAATTGTTTTGTTGTGAAGTTGAATTAGGGACTGACAGATAATTGTCTCTAATTCAATTTCACAACTGAAAAAAATTCAAACAGAATGTAATCATCATCTGTTAAGATTTATTTAGTTTCATTCTATCTAAGCACACAATTGAAGCTTCTAACAGTAATAATAATTGTAGCAATTTTATTTTTAAGCGTTTTGGTGTGAATGTGCACTGTACTTAATGATTTTAAGCATATTACATGTATGGGAACAATTTAAAACTTCATGTTTACTGTTTGGACTCCCAAAACTATTACCCAGGAAGTCCTAGATTTTGTGTGTTTAGAAATTAGTGGAAGCCCTACATAGGTCCGTCACCAAACTGACAGTAAGCATCTGAGTTCACCTTTCCAGAGTATCCATCTATCAATCTAACACCTTATGACATCATAATCAGCTAAGTGGCATGTTGGATGATGTCCAAATATTACGTCATAAATGATTCTATTTGGCCCGTCTTTAGCTCTTAATAGTCTGACACGTTGTACGAATTGTATCTCTACTATTTAATAAACATGCTGTTTAATATTTTGAAACTAATTTGACTGGACTGGAAAGGGTCCAAAATTTGACTGGAAAACATTAATTTAATAAACGCCCAGTCAAATTAGTTTCAAAATATTCAACAGCTTACATGTATAGTTTTTTTTTAATTGATAGTCAGGGAGTTCAGAGATCGATCGATCCCAACATGAACAAGGTGTGAGTGGAGCTGAGCTAGATATCGGCGGGGCATGGCTAAAAATGGAAAGGTCCATTGCATGTCTATGCTGAATATACAATTTTAATAAACATTATGTTGAATGTTTTGAAACTGAATTTGTTAGGAGCTGATTGTGCCTTCTCAGTTAAATTAATTTCAAAATATTTACTGACATAACTGTACCTTGAGATTGAGATTCTGGAAGTCGGTGTTCAAAGGGTTGAAATTGATTCAAACATCCATACAAAGAGTTCCTTCTTCGTTTAGTAAAAATTTTGAAAATTACTCACACGGTTTACAATGTCAGTATGTGATCATGATGTCCGTCATTGTAGGTCATTGCTGAAGACATTTTGGATGGCTTGATGATTAACTGTACTGCTGCAAGCCGCCTGACAATAATTTAAATGGGCAATAACTCTGAACATGTTGAATATATGTACTTAGCCACCAAGAACCTTCAGTCAAATTGTTTTCAAAATATGCTGCATATCCAGAGATAAACCCTATGGAGAATGTGGTCTGCTGAAATTCAGCAGGCAGACTGTTAAATCATTAATGAGTTTTTCTGATGTTTGTTATTCCAGTTTAAGAGCTCAGTTTTCAGTGGAAGATGTGCCATTGAACCAGCTTCATGGATCTGACTCAGAAGCGGCCGCGCAGCTCGAATGGGAATTCTTCTTTCCAATGGAGCAGACTGTTGCCGCTATTAAACCCGATGCATATGGCACGAAGGGTATGTGTGGCACAGTGTCATAACGTATAATTGACCGTTCCAGTTTATCCATCCATCACCTGATGTCATAATCAACTAAGTGACGTTGAGGAGGATGTCATAATTAATTATGGCATGAATGACTTGAGTTATTCCGTCTTAAATGCTTAATAGTCTGCCAGGTTGTATAAATTGTATGCCTTTACTTCTTAATAAACATGCTGCGCCTCCCACTGTGGCCTCTTTCTGGAGCTACTCCTGAGCTGCCTGACACCAGGGTCCCTCCTCGCCCCATTTTCTCAGGTGGCAGCAACAGCACCCAGTCAAATTAGTTTCAAATTATTCAACAGCTTACCTGTATAGTTTTCTGGAAATTGATAGTCAGGTAGTTCAAGGATCGATCAAATCCCAACACGGGCAAGATGTGGGTGGAGCTTAACTAGAGATGGACGTGGCATAGCTAAAACTGGAAAGGTTCATTGGAGGAATGGGTTATGAGACATTCATATGTTGGCTTCATATTGATTATGTAGCTTATTGTTTTGAATTATGTGGCTTAAGATTTAACCATTTAGACTAGAATAGAGGGATCCAATCTGCCACTCAAATACCTGACATCATAATCACTTGTTAGCTGACGTCACAATCAAAATAACACCTAGCTCCATCATGAAAATAAAAAAGTGTGTCACGAAAATGTACAAAATGTATGTATCTAATGAATCTACAACTTAAGAAACATCCAGGTGAATATTTTGAAACTACTTTGACTGGGAGTTGTTGCTACCATAGACAGCAACAGCCCCAAAATAGACTAGTTTCAAAATATTAAACAGGTTAGTTCTGCTATAGTTACCTTTCATACTTTAGATGCTGTGAATTCAGAAAAAATTTTTAAATTGATTCCAACACACATAACAAATGAGCGGAGCTTAGCTAGAAATGGGCGGGGCATGGGTAGATATGGATTTCTGAATTCTGACCCTATCCAGGTAAGCCTATGTCCTAGGTTAATCTCCATGAAGTGAGCCAATCCTGAGATATAAGACAATATTTATAGCTAAGCCAAAAACTAAACATGTCAAAACCTTTTGCTATGCGCCATCAATTTAATTTTGGGACAGAATGTACTACACTAGTTGTATTGTATTACTATCAAGCTTATATGAATCATGAAAATCTAGAATTATGTCCAGTATTCAAGATTTGTCATGAAAATCAAAATTTTTTACCCCAAGTACATATCCATTTGCAAGCTATTATTTTGAAACCTTATCATTGGAATGACTGGCTTGGATTACGAGCCAGTCATTCCAGATGGAAACATTAAAAAATACTATTCTTTTGACTTGCAAATGGGCGCTTCTTAAGACCACTGTAGAAGCAGTTTTTCGCCGACTTAACCATTAAAGATTTACGTGTTAACCCTTTCACTGACAAATCCCTGAAAAGTTTATATTCGATATATAAGCGTCCAGTCAAATTAGTTTCAAAATATTCAACAATTTTCCTGTATATTTGCATTGAAAATGAGATATGTGGATAGGCAATGATGTTGAGAAAGGTTGATTTGCAGGCCAAGAGAAGATTATTTTTTTTAATGTATCACTGGAATGACTGGCTCGATTCTTGAGCCAGTCATTCCAGTGATACATTTAAAAAAATAATTTTCTCTTGGCCTGCAAATGGGCATGCATTCGCTGAGCAAAATGTAGATTTCCGTGACCGATCGCAATAAAGAATAATTAAAAGGTATGTTTTTAAATATTTTATTCTGTAGAATTATTCACGATTATTCGATTATTTAATTTTTATTCATATAAATTCACGATTTAAAAAATAATTGCGATTTTCGATTTAATCACATAATCATGCAAGCCTATATGTGGAATTCATCGGTGAATGGGTTAAATAAATATTGGCCCATTTATATTTCTGATTGCATCCCCTGAACATTACATGTTAGTCCATTTATATCTCCACTGTGACCCATGAACAATACATATTGGTCAATTTATATCTCCACTGTGACCCCTGAACATTACATATTGGGCCATTTATATCTCCACTGTGACCCCTGAACATCACATATTGGTCCATTTATATCTCCACTGTGACCCATGAACAATACATATTGGCCAATTTATGTCTCCACTGTGACCCATGAACACTAAATATTGGTCCATTTATATCTCCACTGTGACCCCATAACACTAAATATTGGTCCATTTATATCTCCACTGTGTCCCCATAACACTAAATATTGATCCATTTATATCTCCACTGTGTCCCCATAACACTAAATATTGATCCATTTATATCTCCACTGTGTCCCCATAGCACTAAATATTGATCCATTTATATCTCCACTGTGACCCCTGAACACTAAATATTGGCCCATTTATATCTCCAATGTGACCCCTGAACACTAAATATTGGCCCATTTATATCTCCACTGTGACCTCTGAACACTAAATATTGGTCCATTTATATCTCCACTGTGATCCCATAACACTAAATATTGATCCATTTATATCTCCACTGTGACCCCATAACACTAAATATTGGTCCATTTATGTCTCCACTGTGACCCAATAACACTAAATATTGGTCCATTTATATCTCCACTGTGATGCCCATAACACTAAATATTGGTCCATTTATATCTCCACTGTGACCCCATAACACTAAATAACTCCAGTTCCTCGCAAGGTCCTTTCCATGCTCTATTATGTAAATATGTAATTCAAACAGATGAGATTATAGATAAAATCCATGAGGCTGGCTTTAGAATCGCGGCGAGGAAAGAAACACAACTATCACGAGAAATGGCAGAACAGTTCTATGCTGATCAAAAGGGCAAGGATCATTTTGACGATCTCGTTGATCACATGATCAGGTAAAAGCTTGTTACCCCTTATCGCTCTGATGTCAATATTTTTTCTTTTACTGTGGCAATAGCAAAGAAACTGGTGGACATTTTTCAATTTATTTCAGTGGAAGATGTTGCGGTTTTCAAAAGCGACATCTTCCACCAAATTTGTTGAAAAATGAACGCCAGTTAATTGTTTAAATTAATTTGAAAATGTACAGTTTTGACATCAGCGTGTCAAGTGTTAAGCGATGACACACTTCCAGGTGCACCTTTAACCTTTCTCATAGAAAATGTTCATTTGCAGATCAAGAGAAGACTATTTTTGAAATTTTACCATTGAAATGACTGGTTCGGTTATCAAGCCAGTCATTCCAGTTGTCAATTTTCAAAAATAGTCTTCTCTTGATTTGCAAATGGACATTTCTTAAGACCACTGAAGCAGATATTTTTGGCTGATATGAGTGCTAAGTGGTTAACCACTGAAATCTAATTTTCTCACTTTCAAGACATCTATATTGGAAAACTGTAGAATATTTTTTGAAACTATTTTGACTCGAACAGCTCTCAGTCAAATTAGTTTCAAAATATTACCCAAAAAAATATTCTTATACCTTAAAGAATGTGTCATTTCTGGTCTGCAAGGGTTAAGTGGTTTATGCGATTGTTTAATTAAAAAATCAGTCTTGTGTTGCAACAATTGATGACATCATAAACAGACTATTATGGTGTAGTAAAAGCACAATGCTCCAATTTCTGGGTCTAACTGACATCACAATTTAAAGACATTTACTTAGTAACTGATGTCGCAATGAAATTCTGCTACTCTGATACATAAGTCTGTCAAATATATCTTTAATTTCTGTCTTCACACACTATGACAGTGACTATCTATTTTAGTAAGGAAAAATAATCTCTATTTTAGAAAATAATGGATGATATCCGATTGGTGGATCAAATATATGACTTACTTAATTACGTTGAAAACTGTACACCAGTTTCTTTATTAGTCACATGATAATAGCAATGTATGAATCTATCCATCCCCAACAGTCCTGTCCACCAAGACCTTTGAAGACATCTTGCTAGTACAGGACTCATCATATATCAATATATTGTAATATTTTCTGCACAATATATCGCGATATAATCAAGGGAAATATCGTGTAGCATTATTTAGGCTTGCATAATATTGTCCTAGGAGGTATTGCGATATATCATGGTGAGAAAATCGCGATATTTTGATATCGTTTAGCCTATTTTATGGTATATGAATTCACAGGGTGAATTGGTCTTGGGTTGAGTTGGACTGCACGGTTTGGCTTATGTAGACATGTCAGCTTCGCTATCAGTTTTCATATCAGTTTTAACCGAATATGACTTCTAATTGGTAAATTTCAACAAAAACTTTAAATCCAGTCACCAAGATGCTTAAAGAACCAACGTTAATAACATGAAAATAGAACACAATTTCCTGGTGTAAATTTTTGACACCTTACACCGTGACTTAATGTATACCCTGTCCATCATTGCAGGAGTGAAATTAGTACATTGGACAACCAAAATATTGCGTACTCTGTCATCGTTTATTACATTAAAATTAATCCAAGAATTTTACATTTCATGTCGTCTTTGTGAAAATGTACAGATCACGTGATATTAGGAATGTACTTTAGATCTGTGGATATCTAATGTTTAGATCAGATCCGTATTTACCGAGTACCCATTTACTAATAATGCTTAGCCTTCAGAAACATCTCGGATAGTTCACCTTGCAGGCTAAAGCGTGTATACCGTCTCATTTAGCTATCACATTTGTGAGCGCACCACCTTTCTACTTCGAATAATACTTATCAGATGTACTATTATGATAATGTCTATTATCTAGTCTAGCTCAAAATAAACAATTAAAAACTCCACACTCTCCATGGTCCTGCCCATACTGTGTCCGGGAATACCATAGCCCCAGGTACCGAGTCAATTCCCAATCACAGTCAGATTCGTCTATTTTGCTGACTTTGAAAGTCGCATGTTTTGTTGTGCTCAAAATTAGTCAATTTTAAGCGGATTTTAGCATGTTCTCATTATTTCATCGCTGGCTTCATGGAAGGAAAGGGAAAGTCATCACAGGGGCGGGTTGTATCAATCTAGAATTTATGCATTCGTGCCGTAATGACTGATTGAAATTTTCTTAAATTGGCACGTTATTCTAAAATGGTAGCCATTGTTAGAGTCGCTCCGGTACTCATTAACTGTTTAATCTTATCCGGGTACTCGCTTAATTTTTCATGCGACTCGGTTCCTTCCAAGATGGCGGCGCCCATGATTAACGTTTTGTTTTGGCTTGGCGTGTCTATGCACTCTGTTTTAAGCCGATGTTTAGCTCTCGCTTCATTGTTGAGGGTGTTTGTAGCGATTGGTCTTATTTGTTGGATATTTTAACGATTAGTTAATTACCAAGTCATGTATATTAACTTTTCACTCTAAAAAGTTTCAAAATTTTTCCTGCCGAAAGACTTGATTATCATTAATTTATGAGAAAGTTAATGTTTCTAAGTGATGTTGAATTACAATCAAGTATATTGTACGTGTTTCTCGTCATCATTTATCATGTGCAGCATTTCAATTCTTATTCTGTGTTTGCAGAAAATGAAGGGCCAGGATACGCTGTGTCAGAGATGTAATCGCTTCATGAAACAGACGTTTTCTGGACATCACTGCGTGGCTTGCGCGAAGTGCAATGTTGGAAGTCCTTGTGATGTGTGTGCTAAGAGGTCGTCGGAGTTGGTGGCGGAGTTTGATCGTGCTCGGCGTACACGTTTGGAGAGGATCACGAGGGACAAGGCGACCAAGGTGGATCAGGACTTGAACAACGTCTGAATGAGTGTATGGACTCGGCCTTGGGTGTTTGGGCGTCCCAGTTTAAGGCTATGTTCGCGTCTCCAGTCCACGATTCCGTCGATGCAGGCTACTGCAGGGCAACCTATCGGTGGTCCAACCAGTTCTGTGGAGGAACATGCACCTGTCCTTCCTCTTGCTGTGGCTCAAGAGCCGACGGTAGAGCTGGGCGGTATTGATATTTACATGACGGTATCAACGCTAAATTAGCACGTGATCAAAACGGCGCGAGCAAATACTACGTTTTAGTAAATTTTCATTGATAAATTCAGCATAGTAATGTGTTTTCCCACGGTCTAGTTCATGAACAACCAATCAGATACGTCTCTGCGAGATTGCTGTTGTGTTTGAATAGCACGCAGTTTGTATGTTATTTTGTTATTCTAGCGCATTTGTTCGGTGACAAAATGCTTGGAGTAATAAATTACAAATAATAGAAACGGGAATAGGGAATATATTATAGTGTAATTACTACCGGCGGATGGCCAGAGAATAAGTTTAGATGTTTTAAATAAAGCAATTTTACCATGAGACTTTCAAGATGTACGTTTGACATACAATTCTGCCTGTCATTATTTTGTAATTGACGTCTTGATGTTTGTTTTTACAACGCCCCTTTCACCTCAACTCAGCTAATAGGTGGGGATGTCTGTATTTTTGGCACTATTAGCACCTATTTACTCTTGGTCAAGGAAGATTTTATGAATATATTTCTCAAATATTGCTCAGACATTATGGACGGTATTCACGGTATTTGGAAATGTCAAGGAAGATCATCTTCTGATGGAAGATTCCGGCATGCTGGATCTTTCTCAGGTGGCAGGACCAAGTACGTCTCAAGGGTCTCCCTCAGGATTTGTATGGGTCTGCCATCCAGATTTTGCTCAGGCCGCGTTGCTGTTGGAGCCATGTTTTGCGGTTCCAGTCAGCATCACGGCGGCGGTTAGCACGGCTCCTCTCGGAGTTCTGTCGCCTGCTGTAGTAGCAGCTGTAGTCCTGGCTCCTGTGCTGGAGCCGATGGACTGCCATGATTCTGTGTCTGGCGATTCGCTGGATACTGGAGCCACATGTAGTCAGGTTATGGACTCACTTCTTATTGAGAGACGTGTGGTCCATGGCTCTCGGCATGGGTCGTCGGTGGCCTACTCATCCAAGGGTGAGGAGGAGGATGAGAATGGTAGTCCATTGATGGATGAAGCCTCATTCTGTACCGAGGCTGAGTGGGTGCAGGTCCTTGGATGGATGTCCGACCATGTTGGGTTGGCATCGGATCAGGTATCTCAGCGCGATCCAGCGGATGTCAGAGCGAGTGGCTAGCGCTCTGTCAAGTGGGTCTTCGGCCATGCTGTTGCTGCCCTTGGACACACAGACTTCTGACATGTTGGAAGTTGCGGCATATCGTCTGGTTCAACCAGATTATTCGCTACCCAAGGCCCCTAAGGGGATAAGGAGTAGGGTCCGCTTTCCAGAGCAGGCCTATCATCAATATGCCCGGGTTCCTCGGCTTTCCGTCGGGGAGCGAGAGACATTGAATAGGCCGTTGGCTGGTAAATCTAAGGGTCGTTCTCGTCCCTTGGTTTCCCAGGCTAACAAGGATCCTTTTAATGAATTAACTCTCATTGAGGATGTGGCGAGAGCGGCCATGGCTGCACTCTCGCACGGCTGTACCGTCCTGCAGGGTATGCTGACCTGCACGGCGGAAGGTGGTCAGGTGCCAGAGGCTGCTCCCGGAGTTGCCCAGGACACCATGCACTTGTCACAGGATTGCCTGGCCAGGGTAATCATCAGAACATTGGCGGAATGGCGGAGAATCGTTCTCGATTGCGTAGAACCAGGACCTGAGTTGAGGGTTGCGTTATCTTCTGCGCCCTTTATTGGTCCTGGCTTTTTCGGCGGCTCGGCACGTTGCGTCAAATGTTGCAGAGCAAGAAGTAGTCGGTAAATCATGGAAGTCAATGAAAAGGACTCAGCCGCAGCAGTCCTATAAGCAGCATCAGAATGAGCAACAGAGGCCGCACCAGAGATCGCCCTTCCATCCTTCTGGCCGTGATGCTTATCAAGCATCCGGCTCACAGGGATCTGGCCATTCATCCTCGTACAAATCCTCTAATAAGAGGCCGTATGAGTAGGACAGGAAGGGTGATGGTTCGGGTCACGGCGGCTATCGTAAGGATAGCTGTGGCGGCGGTCCCGGACCGTCGTATTCCAAGAAACCGTGGGGCAGCTGTGGAGGACGGTCCTGACGGGTTTCCGGCGGGATCTGTTCTGGTGACGTCAGGATCGATGGGAGTCAAGAATCTTTACCCAAGCGAATTAGCGGGTTTTTTCATGCAATATCGACCACGAGCGGTGAGCGGATTCCTACCGTTGGAGGCAGACTTCAACTGTTCTCAAACCAGTGGGAACAGGTCGTACAAGATTGTTTAGTTTGCCATTGCTCAGGAATCAAAGATCTTCAGTGGAAGAACGCGATTCATCTAGTCCGCAATCAGTCCTCCCTAGGCTTCTATTCGATAATGTTCCTCATTCTGAAATGCACCGAAGGTAGGAGACCAATTCTCAATCTCAAACCATTGAACAAGTTTATTCTGTCTCCAAAGTTTCAGATGGAGACTGTAGCAGCAGTGATGACAGGGTTGAGGAAAGCCATGTGGGCAGTATCGATAGATCTGAAGGATGCATATTTTGATATTCCAATGTCAGTTCCTTTTCAGAAATACATTTGCTTTGCATTCCAAGACAATGTTTGGGAATTCAATGCACTTCCGTTCGGTCTGACCACAGCCCCTAGGGTCTTCACCAAAGTGGTTCTCGCCATGACTTCTTATCTTCGCAGGAGAAACATAGCTGTTCATACTTACATAGACGACTGGTTGCTGAAGGCGGTGAATCCAATTACTCTGCGCAACAATCTTCAGGTAGTCCTGGCCTTACTAAAGGACCTAGGATGGATTCTGAATCTAGAGAAATCAGAATTGACTCCATCCCAGGAGTTTGTATAGCTGGGAATATTTTTCAATCTCAGGGACGGTGTAGCTTTTCCGGCGGAGATCAGAGTCAAGAGTTTGATTGCAGTACTGGAGTCAGTTTCTCTAAGAGCCTATCTGACGGCGCATCAATTTCTCAGAATACTGAGTTTACTAGTATCTCTGGAGAAGGTGGTTCCTTATGCGGCACTCAGGCGCAGACCGATTCAGATGTACTTAATGTCATTCTGGTCTCAAAGAACGGATCCGTTGTCTCTGAGGATTCCAGTAAATGAACCATTGATATACCATCTTCAGTGGTGGTTATTAGAACATAATCTCCTGCAAGGTGTTCCTCTACAACATCCTCAACCGCAGATGTCCATCTTCACAGATGCATCGACGACAGGCTGGGGAGCCGTATTGAACGATCTGTCAGTGTCAGGGGAATGGGATCGGACCAATGCGCAGAAACATATCAATGTTCTCGAATTATTAGCGGTGTTATTAGCACTGCAAAAATTTGAGAACTTAATCCGAGACAAGATTGTCCTAATAAGGACACTCAGACAACTCAACATTGGTGTCTTATTTGAACCGCCAAGGCGGGACGAGATCACCGAAGTTGTGTATGATGATTTGGAACCTTCTGCTGTGGTGCCAAGTGAGGAATATTATTCTTTGGGCAGCACACATTCCAGGACGATTGAACATTCTAGCGGATGCTCTCAGTCGAAGGATGGTTTGTCGTCTGACGGAATGGCAGCTCAACCAATCGGTAGCAGAGTTTCTCTTCAAACATTGGGGCAAGCCAAATGTGGATCTGTTTGCGATGAATCAAAATGCAAAGATGGTCACATACATGTCACCGATCCCAGACCTGCGAGCCTTAGCCATAGACGCACTGGCGATAAGTTGGAAGGGAATGTACGCGTTTGCATATCTGCCAACGATTCTTATCCCGAAAGCTCTGGTACTACTGATCGGCCCTCATTGGCCTGGCCGATCATGGTTTACGGATCTGCTGGACCTTCTGGTTTGCAATCCAATCCCTCTTCCAGACAGAAGCGACCTGATCTTTCAGAACAGAGGTCTGTATCTCCACGACAGACCGGAGATGTTCAAATTGACTGCAGGGATGTTATCAAGCAGCGTGCAATTAAGGGTGGCTTTTCTGAGCAAGCAGCGAAGTTTGTCGCTTCAGCCAGAAGAGGGTCAAACACCAAGACATATAATTATAGAATCAACAAATTTGCAGAGTGCTGTAAGGGAAGAGATATTGATCCCTTTTCTGCATCTGTTCAACATGTAGAAGATTTTATCTGTCATTTATATGAAGTTGACAAACTTGTACCTTCAACCCTAGCAGCATATAAGTCTGCATTAGCTTCAGTCGTTCCCAGTCTGGCCATCGTAGGAGTGGAGAACGATACTTTGAATGAGGTTATTAAAGGAATGAGCAATTTACGACCAAGATAGCCAATTCCTATCCCAGCATGGAATCTATCTCTTGTTCTACAGGTTTTAGGGCATGCTCCCTTTGAACCAATTAGATTTATAGATATTAAACTGTTAACTATTAAATCAGTTTTCTTGGTTGCAGCAGCATCGGCGAGAAGGAGAAGTGAAATACATACACTTTCTGCCAAACAAGACCGTTTTGTCGTCATGGGTGAAGGTTTAAGACTATTACCACATCTTTGTTTCCTGGCAAAGAATCAGTCACTTAGATATCCAGGACAGCAGATCAATTTGTGAAGTTTAATTAGACATGACCCAAACTCTTCTGCTTCGTGTCCTATCAGATTTCTGAAAATGTATAAAAAACATACTGAGGAGGAAAGCAGATTGATCGTGCGAACGCCCATCAGGTCCAAGCACTAGCAGCAGCATCGGCCCTTTATAAAGGTGTCTCATTAGAGGAGGTGATGTCTGTAGCACAATGGCATGCCGAGTCGTCATTCACTGATTTCTACCTTCGCGACATCCCCAGCACACTTAATCCGGTAGCCGTCGCCAATTTATCGAAACTTAGCTAAAGCCACATCCGACCACTATTTTGCACACATCGCAAGGTTCTTCCACATGCACTGGGCAATGGTAATGCACATAATCAGAGAATGACCGTGGATTTGGCGAAGCTCCTGTGATGATCAAGTAAGACCACGCACTCAGAAAATGGTGAGTGTTTGCTTTAATTTACTTACAGTCAAAATACCAGACTGCTTAAGTAAATTGTCTGATTCAAGAGTATCTTATTCATTGCAACAGACATTAGACTCATTCAAATTTGAAAATCTAATCGATATACGGATATTTTTTTCAAAATTAGAAGTTGTAGTAGCTTCTTTACACTCTACTGGACTGCCCTAGCTGAGACTTGGGCTGACACAGGTCTGGTGAGTGTTGATTCCCCTTTTTGGCAGCCCTCTGGAATTTGTGCGGACAAATGAGGGTGGGTGTGGTGGAACACGGTCTAGACCATGGAAGTTTAGCACACTATGAGTCAGATAGTGGAACCCAAGCGTATGCCAGGGTTCTAGTCTCTTCTCAACCTTCTCTGTCAGATGGTAGTTGAGAGCTTGTTCAAGGCTCACCTCCCACCGGTATTTCTTGGCTGTCGAAATCCGGAGTTTATCATAATAGTACATCTGGTAAGTATTATTCGAAGTAGAATTAAAAAAGCATCCGCTTTTGTTTCTATAAGAATTGTTAATACTTACCAGATGTACTATGGCCCTGCCTCAGCTGCCCCGCTGAGGTGAGGCTGAGCTGCTTTCGCTGTTTGTCAAGGCAAATATAAGACGAATCTGACTGTGATTGGGAATTGACTCGGTACCTGGGGCTATGGTATTCCCGGACACAGTGTGGGCAGGACCAGGAGAGTGCGGAGATTTTAATTGTTTATTTTGAGCTAGAATAGATAAGACATTATCGTAATAGTACATCTGGTATGTATTAACAATTCTCGTAGAAACAAAAGCGGATGCTTTTTTGATCCGCCTCCAAAATCAGGAGAGCGAGCAAAATCACGTGATTTATATATTTTACTAATAATAGTTAGCCTTCAGAAACATCTCGGATAGTTCACCTTTCTGGCTAAAGCATGTATACCATCTCATTTAGCTATCACATTTATGAACATACCACCTCTTGCCTCCAAAAACAGGAGAGCAAGCAATATCACCTGATTTAATTATTTTCGCGACGCCATTTATTGTCGAATTTAGGATTAATTTTGATTTTAAAATCATGGTTTTTAAGAAATATACAATATTTATACTGTCCCAGGTAATAATTTCACTCATGCGATCATGGTTTAGAGGTATACAGTAGGGCGCCAATAAACTGTACTGGTAAATTGAGTTCAATTTTCGTAATATTGTCCCATCTTTTAAAACAATTTTAAAGAATAAACTTCAACTTTTTCGTGACCTATTCCTAATATAAGCCCACCCCTCTCACAAAGATGTTGGTTTGGAAATAAATTGAACAGCTTGCCGTAATAGAAGGCTATGCTACAAACACGTGACAAATGGGCAGAATACTACATGACAATAACATTTTCACGATATTTTTTTTTTCAAAATCATATCGTAAAAAATCGTGGCTGAAAAAAAATTGCGATTTTCCATAATATCGGATAATCGTGCAAGCCTAGAATTAGTTCAAACTGTGAAACTTGATTCAAATGAGCATACAAAGAGGGCGGAGCTTAGCTATAAATGGGCGGGGCATGATCATTACTAGCACACACTGGCCTAGTTAATCAATAAATCTTAATCAGGCTTAGGCGGGATAGCATTAACTTCTGCTGAATGATTCATGCATCCTGTGTATTCTCATCCTGCAGTGGTCCTACATATTTCATGGTGCTGTCACGAGAAGAGGCGGTCAGTGACTGGAGATCTCTACTCGGGCCGACTGATCCTGAGATGGCACGAGAGAACAATCCAGACTCGTGAGTTATTGCCTGGGCATCTCATCATATCCATCATATGGAATACATTTAGGCAGTGTCAGATTAAGGGTTTAAAGTGATGGCGGCTGAAAGAAAATTGAGTCTGTTTGTCAGGTGGTAGTCTGGGTTTGTAACTTCTGTGTGTATGAGTATGTGCACATGCGTGTGCATGTGCATATGTAAGCACGCCTGTGTTAGTGTATGCATGCATGTGTGTATATGTGTGTGGATGCATATATGCTTATGTCAATGTTTGCATGTGTGTGTGTGTGTGTGCGTACGTGGGTTGGTCAGTGAGTGGGTGGGTGGGTGCATACATGCGTGCTTGCATGTGTTCGTGTGTGCATGCATCTGTGTGTATTGTTTGTGTGTATGTTTATAATGTGTGTCAATTCAAGACTGTGCAGGAAAGTTGTTGAATATTTTGATACTAATTTAACTGGGTGCTATTGTTGGGATATATAGGCAGCAATTGCTTGCAGTCAAATAAGTTCCAGAATAATCAACAGATATGCCTTACATCATATAGAGTTTGGCATTTCTGGTCTACAAGGGATGAAGGGCTAATAAAAAAACAAGGTTTAGAATAATGAATTCAACTCATAGAAACAGTTCATACCAACGGCTGTTGATTTAACCGTTTCACCGATTAATTCCATGTATTTCAATCTAAGGGGAAACAATTAGGAAATCTGAATGTTTTGAAATTAATATGACTGGAAGTCATAGGCAGCAATAGCTTGAAGTCATATTAATTTCAAAATATTCAACAGAATATACTATACATTGTAAAGAATTTACTTTTTCAGGAACTTCAGGTTGAAAAGGTTAATCAGAGCTGAGAGTTAGATGGGGCAAACTTGTTCTTTAATTTTTCAGAATTCGTGCGTTATTCGGCAAAAATGTCAAAGAGAACGCTGTCCATGGGAGCTCAAATCCGGAACAAGTCGAGCAAAGTATTAAGACGATATTTGGGGAGCTAGAGTTCAACACAGATGGTACTGTTAAAGGTATTATTAGCTCGCCTGTTTGACAAACAAAGTACCGTATGCGATAATGTGATCGTTGTCCGCTGATGACATCATCATTGCACCGCGGCGGAGACATCATGCGGCAACGGTGGGCCATTTTGGTTAAGTTTAGCATAATGAATGGATCAACTCTCTCACTCAAGTACATGTCATCATAATTTATTACGTCATATGTAGTCTGACATCACAATTAACATACATAATGAATGACATATCTAGTTCCGGCATGACCATGTAAAAGTCTGTCAAGTGTACCAATTGTATGTTTTTGATGGATTTACTCCTTAGTAAACATGCTGTTGAATATTTTGAAACTAATTTGACTGGGCACTTTGAAACTAATTTGACTGGGCACTTTCTGCCAGCATACAGTCAAATTAGTTTCAAGATATTCAACGGCTTATGTGTACCTAGTTACTTTGAAAATGGACTCTGAGAATTCAGGGATCAAAGGCTATATAAGTCTATCCCCACACTCACAAAATGTGGGTGGAGCTTACCTATAAATGGGCTAGAAATAGATCCTTTTATGACTTTGCTATATATATCTAATCAGACCTAAAATGTAACAAAATTTCATGTATAATGATATAATGGGTGGATCGATTTATGCCCTGCCCATTTCTAGCTAAACCTTTGCTCATGTTGGGATCGATTTGAAACTGAAACCTGCATTCCACCGGAATCTACATTTCAATGTAACTATACAGGAAAGATGTTGAATAATTTGAAACTGATTTGACTGGTGCCGATGCCAGCAACAGCTTTCAGTCAAATTAGTTTCAAAATATTCAACAGATTGTTTATTATGTTGTAAATTAGTAAATTAACAATTCATAAAATATTGACAGACTTTTCAATTTTCATGACAAAGCTATCCATCATTATGATTGTGACATCAGCTAACTAGTGGCAATTGATTATGCCATCAGATTCTTGAGTGACATAGCTGATCCCTCCATTGATTTAGACCATTTTGATCTCTATCCTATTCTTTGCTAACCTATTTTCATTATTTCATTATGAAGTTGTTTTTAATTTCCTCTAAAAGTGATAAGCTCTAGTAACCACCTGCGAATAATCTTCATGTATGAGGTAGAATGTTCTCAAACAGGCGAGCGTTATCGATGTCGTGCAAGCCATCGCACATGCACATTGCTGTGATACTGTGTTCTTTCACTTTCACATTCTAACCATTTAATCCTTTAACCCTAAAACCTTTTCAAGAAAATTTCAATTTTCTCATGGAAAATGTCCATTTGCATACAAGAAAAAATTATTTAAAAAAATTTATCACTGGAATGACTGGCTCGGATATCGAGCCAGTCATTCCAGTGAGAAATTTAAAAAAATTGTTTTCTCATGGTCTGCAAATTGACATTTATTAAGACCACTGCAGAAGCCGTAGAACGTATCCATTTGTAGACAAAGAAAATAATTTTTTTAATTTACCACTAGAATGACAATCAATAAACATTATTTAGTTTTGCTTCTTATAAAGCCGCTTAGATGAACACGGTATGCGGACAGCAGAATAAGGAGCATGGAAGACAGAAAACAGTAAGACAGGGCCTGATCCAGACTGATTTTGAACCCGATATAAAGGGTTTGGGCGCCATCAGTTTGAATGCCTATATTATGAAAAACTCCAAAAGAAACACCCAGGCAAGCTGTATGATATCTTTTGATATTCTTGCTCACAAATGTGCATAGAAATGTTTAATGGCCGGGAAATTGCTTGGAGTAATCAGTCATCTATACAACGTTCTACGTTCTGCATACCATGTGTCAGCTAAAAGCAGCTTTATGCTAAATGGCCCTTCTTTATCTTCGGAGATAGATTATTTGTCCTCAGTTAACTGCTGACTTAGCAGAACACTGAATGCCATTCAAACATAATTTAAGCAGCTTTTTTAGTGTAAGCGCAGTTTCTGTTTGAAAACAATGTGATGATGTAATGTTCATTGGGAAGTTCATAGCTGGTTGTAGTGAGAGTTGTGTTTTCATGTTGTGTTTTCGTGTTGTGTTTTCGTGTTGTGTTCTCAGTGTTCCATTATAAATAGCAACATGACTAGTGTTTCGCTACAACTATATGCTGAATCAAATTTGCCAACCATTAACCCTGTGACACTCATATCATCCAAAAATGGTTTCAGCAGTGATCTTGAGATATGTCTATTTGCAGACCAAGTGATGACTATTTTTGAAAATTTACCACTGGACTGACTGGCTCGATATCTGAGCCAGTCATTCCAGTGATGAATTTTCAAAAATAGTCTTCTCTTGGAGATCCAAGTTTGCTCAAACGATGCTGATCGGCCAATTTGGCAGCGACCTCTTTGAATTTTGACTGATTTTTAGAAATGTCGAAAAATCTTTTCCAAAACCATTTTGGGATCGATTCAAGATGCATAAAATATTGTTTAGGGCAACAGCTGAATTAAGTTTGTTCAAGGGAACTTGATTGGCCAAATGGGTCGGCGGCCATCTTGGATGACATGGTTTTCACGAAAACGACTTCGGATAAACAGTTTGGCAGCTATTTTGGATCTTTTTCCCGCCAAAAACTCGGATACTAAAGCAATATGACATTTAAAATGTCGTCTTCATCCAATAGCATTTCTCCAATATATCTTCCAACTTTAGTAACTTGATCTGTCTGTAGATACTGTCCACTGAACATCTATGAGTATACCTAGTCTTTAAGCAGCAGCATCATCACGCGATGATGATACAGAGTAAATTAAATTATATGTTAATATCTAGCATGACTAGTTAAAATCTATTTACCGTTAAAATTTGACTAAAGGATGCAGTTTTTTTGTCAAAATACATGTACTAGAAAGGGGGGTGCGTCCTATAATTGAGAACATTCCTTCCGCACATTTTTGGGTCAAAATTTTTCTTAAAAAGTCACAGATTATACCACGGAAATTGAACTAAATGTTACCCTAGACAATTCGCGCCGCCTGACGACTATGTTTAATGTATACTCCAAAAACACCAAGCGGAAGAGAAATTATTAAATTGGGGCGCCTAAATATTGCTTATTCTTTAATACATATCACTTATTACATCAAAATTAATCCAGAATTTGACATAAAATGGTGTCGAGAAAAGATACGTGTATAAATCATGTGCTTCGCCTCCAATCGCAAAAGATCTTTATTCTAATTAGAGCGAGTACTCGGATCTAAATATTCTGGACTCGGAAATTGCTATATATCATCATTGCGCGATAGGAACTGAATGTTTCCGTACCCGTTTGATAACCAACTCCTGTTGGCGCATAAGATTAAACAGCGCCTCCAATCACAAAAGAGCCAGATAACCAACTCCCGTTAGCGCATAGGATCACACATCACCTCCAAATGCAAAAGAGTCATTACAACTAGTGACCATCTGAATATTCCCATACCCATTTTATAACCAACTCCCATTAACGAATAAGATTACACAGTGCCTCAAATCACAAAAGAGCCAGATAACCAACTCCTGTTAACGCATAAGATTACACAGCGCCTCCAATCACAAAAGAGCCATTACAATCTGTTTCTATCACACGATTTCTATGTTTTCAAGGAGTCATTTTATGCCAAAATTAGATTGATTTTGATGTAATAAACAATCTTTATTGAAGATACACGATATTTAGGCGGTTCTGTTTAATAATTTCTCTTCCACCATGATAATTGATAGTCATGCATTAAACATAGCGCTGAGTGATGGTTATTTTTTATACCAATTTTCGATTTTTTAAAGGTACTTTTTTTCTAAATTTAACAGCGTCTTATACTTGAATACAAGAGTTTTGGCCGGATTTTGGTCAAATTTGGGACAGCGTCCTATATTCGAGGGCTGCCTTTATCCGAGAAATCATGCTATATATATATGTACAGTACAGATCATGAATAAGTTAATATATTTCTAAAACAAAAACAGAAACATGTTAGTACAAGTTTGATGTAAGAAATGGTCTCTTGAATAATTTGGATTTAACCCTTTAATGGTCAAATTTGTTCAAGAAAATTTAACTATCTGCTTATTGAATGGCCATTTACAGGCCAAGAGAATACAACTGTTGAAAATTTACCACTGGAATGACTGGCTCGGTTATCATTGTGTTCTCTTGGTCTGTAAATGGACATTCCACAAGGCCATGAGCTGTACTGTGTATACATAATCTCTCTGACCTACAGTGTATCATTGTACATTATCATTGTCAGGTTTTGTAGGAGTAAATTGACAAAACATGATATATACAATCAATGAACTAGAATATCCTAGAGGAGTAGTACACTCTAGCATGCTATAGGCATCACCTTGGCTATTACAGTGGCGTGGCAATGTCAAAAGATGAACTTGGACACAGAATTTGGTTTAAAACAGCGTGCTCAAACTGACCACAAATGGCCTCTGAACGGGTCTAGTGGAATGGCCACTAATTTGCATGCCAAGAAAAGAGTATTTTTGAAGATTTACCACTGGAATAACTGGCTCGATAACCGAACCAGTCAGTCCGGTTGTAAATCTTCAAGAATTTTTTTTGTTGGACTTGCAAATGGACATTTCTCTAGACACCCGCAGAAACAGTCTTTGGCCGACTTTAGCCTCACAGACATGAAATAATAAATTCTCTGTTATATAATATGAAATATTCTTTTGAATATTTGGAAACTGTTTGACTTTGAGCCTATGGCGTCTGGCATACTGGATGAAATGGACTAATGATAGTTTTGTATTAATTTTAGGGGTGGTTTAACTACCAGCTTGTCATGCGTGTTGAATTTCTGAATATGCTGAATATTTTGAAAACACTTTGACTGAAAATAAGCCACCAACAACTTTCACTCAAATTATTTTCAAAATATTCAGAATGTCCAGAGTTATTGCCCATTGAAATTATTGTCAGGTGACCTGCAGTCAGACAGTTAAAATGCGTCCTATTGCGTTAGTGCTTGTTTTGTTATTCTGTAATATACCTACTAACAATATTTTTGCCATTCCTTTGCTACAAATGACTAATTTGTTGCTGTTCTGGGCTAAAATTAATCTAGAAGCTCATTCTCTTCTTTACGAGTATATATATATATATATATATATATATATATATATATATATATATATATATATATATATATATATATATATATATATATATATATATATATAGTTCTTTGATAAATATTGTCAGTTTCTGGTTGCTAGGCATCATGCTCTGTTCACTGTGTTGGACGTGATGATATAATGTACAAATGCACACATCCTCTGCGCATGGCTTTAATAACTGATTATATTAGGTAATCATATGGTTTTAAAGGGGGCATTTTGAAGCACCACCTGATTATTTAAAATGGATTTCATTATATATTATATTTATTGCACTTTGTTATAAATCTTTGAGCAGAACTGTTTTTGTACAATTGTTATTAATATAGATCACTATGAAGCACATTTTTGTATGCATTTCTGATTTTTAATAATAATAATAATGATAATAATAACAGCAGCAGCAGTGATGATGACACAACAATGACAACAACAACCACAGTTTGGCAATATTTATCGTTCACTTATATGTCTATCTTTCAGATGAAGAGTCAGTGCAAAAAGCATCCGATGAGGCTCCGGCGGAGGGGGCAGCATCTCCAGGTAATATCTATATAACCACCTGACTAGATATATACAGCAATCTAGTTTTTGCATGTGTGCGTGCGAGTGTATTATTGAGCATGCAAATGTATTATTGTGCATGCAATTGTATTATTGTGCATGCAAGTGTATGACTGTGCATGTGAATGTATTCTTGTACATGCAAGTGTATTACTGTGCATGTGAATGTATTATTGTGTATGCGAATGTATCATTGTGCATTCAAGTGTATCATTGTGCATGCGAGTGTATTATTATGCCTGCAAGTGTATTATTGTGCATGTGAATGTATCATTGTGCATGCAAGTGTATCATTGTGTATGCGAATGTATCATTGTGCATTTGAGTCTTGTGCATGTGAGTGTATTATTGCGTATATACGTGTATTATTGTGCATGCATGCAGTTCATTGTGCATGTGAATGTACAATTGTGCATGCAAGTGTATCATTGTGCATGCAAATGTGTTGTTGTGCATGCAAGTATTGTTGTGTATACAAGTGTATTATTGTGCATGCATGTGGTTCATTATGCATGCATGCATGTGTATTATTGTGTATGCATGTGTATTATTGTGCATGTGAGGTCATTGTACATGCAAGTATATTATTGTGCATGCGAGTGTATTGTTGTGCATGCGAGAATACGAGAACTGTCTGTTCATATACACAGATGTATGTTAGGTAATCTTCATTGGTGTGTGAACTGTCTTACTGCTCCAAGTCACCCGACTATAATTTAATTGTGTAATATCTCTCGAACTACTTAATAAGGCTGGGCGGTATACCGGTTTCACACTGTCTCATGGTTTTTTATGGCGAAGGTTTAAAAACCATTACGAAAAAAAATAAAAAATTAAAAACTGTCTGTAAGATCGCCATTGCGCAAAATCTCGTGACTGTCCTAAACTAGTTTGTTCTTGACTTGCAGTTTAATATTATCATCTAGTGGGTAACCATTTGCTAATAGGGCCATAAAATACAGTCATCTATAACTTAGCCGTGGGAAAGCAAGGGTGTTGGTGAAATCCCAACAAATCAGCCGAGGACGACACTCTGCAAATATGATTTGATTTGCCAGCAATGAATTTTACATGACGTGTATGGTCTGCGGTTTCAGGGTAAGATTGAATAATTTGAAAATCTAGATTTCTTCTTTGTAACAAATAATCCTTTCAATTCAAGTTTGTAATATGTTTAATTAGGATTCCAAATGTGACACGATACAAAAATTTTTTAAAAACCCGCTACGAAAACAAGGACGCTATACAATGGACTCCCAATCCAAACATGTCATTATTTCCCTTCGATTTCGACAAACATAAAATAATCCAGCATGGAATAAGACATACGAGATAAATTGCTTGAACGCCCGAGATGCTCTGCGTTGGCGGAGCAGTTACAAGTAAAATAAACCTCTTAGCCTCTCAAATACGAGCAGGCGTAATGTGATTTGCTTGTTAACAAATTCTTCCGCCGTGATTTTCACTACTATTGATTTTGTGAATGAAATTAAATTGTAGTATTTTTTATCACGTGACTTTTTTGCTCAATAGAGTTAGAATCATATCGTTTTGATTTACGGACCGGCCCGGTCTTTTTCGTCTTCGTATATCTTCCAGACTACGGAGTGTTGATTTAAGTAGATTTAAGTTAGATTCATGCGAATCATTGCGTTTATGTTGTCAAATTATCATAATCTCTTATTATATGACATATGAACCTCGAAAAATAGTCAAACATAGCTTTTTGTGAGAATTCTTGAGGTGCGATTTCCGGGAAATGACTACTGTTTAGTTACATGCTGAATGACATTCACCCGCGTGAATGACAAGTATTACTAAATACTGAGTACTCAAATACAAACATGTGACTTACTAGACTAGGACGTACTGTAGGTGGTTATACGAACCCTAACCGTATCAGCGCTACTCTACTAAGAGCCTAAGCTCGCTCTCATATCAGAGTTCCTACTTACATGCATTAGACTTTTACTATGCTTTTGAAAATAGTGACCTAATAACAGTGTTGAAAATCAACATTTTAGTAGTTAGTGTTATTTTCACGACATCACATGAACCAGACTTTATTTATTTTAACTACTATTTTGAGATAGATAGCGTCGAAGAGAACAGTCATACGTAGTTACTGTTCTAATTTGGTGGCAATTTATTTCAGTTGTCAAATCGCAAAATACATGTACTGTAGCTAATGAAAACGGCATATTTTCATATTTCAAATTATTTTCAATCATTCTAACCCCTTAAACCGGTATTTTGTTAAAAACGGTTTAATTAGTGATACTGTCACCGTTTTTCTTTTAGGCCAAACAGCCCATCCCTACTGCTTAATATTTCGAAAACAATCTGACTGAAAGCTGTTTGTGGCTATTCCACCAACAACTTTCAGTCAAATTGTTTTCAAAATAGTCAGCATATCCAGAGTTAAGACGCATGGAAAATGTAGTCTGCAGAAATTCAGCGGGCAGACAGTTAATTATGGATTTAGGGAGAACCCATTTGTTAATAACAGCAGTGGGTGGTGACAGCCCCTCTATCCCAACCAATTGATGTCTGGTGGGAAGGAGAGGACAAACAAGAATGGTTTGGGTGACAACGAAGATCCATGGAATATATGTGGCAAAAATGTAGATGGACATTAATGTCCCAGCTATATACAATTGAGACTTGATACTAATTATATCGTCCTCCATATTGATTATAATTAGCCGAGCAATAGAAGTAGAGCAACTAAGATACAAAGGGAGGTAATAATGACCAAGGGAGGTAATAAACATGAAGAAAAAGCAGAGAAGTTAGGGAGCTGAGTAAGAAAGGGTGCCTTGTTTATCAGGTCAGGCAATGTCAAGGTCACTGTTTCTTAACCATTTGAGCCTTAAAATGTCAGTGTCTCGGTTCCAAGACAGTTTCACATTGAAGCTGTTGAAAATTAGTTTTACTTGGCAGCAACAGGTCTTAGTCAAAGTACTTTCAAAATATTCAACAGGATATTTTGAGACCTGCATAATAAAGAATTTGTCATCTTTGGTGTGTGCGCCTTGACTATTTCACGATGAATTTCCCATATATCATTTTCAACACTACTATACAGGAACACTGTTGAATATTTTGTAGTTATTTTGACTGAAAGCCATTGCTGCCTAAGGCGGCATCAGCTTCCAGTCAAATTAATTTCAAAATATTTAACAGAATAAGATTTATATCGTAAAGAATTTACGTTTTCAGGGATTTGTCTGTGAAAGGGTTAAAGTGTTAATAATGAAACTTTAGTTTCCATGTGATAACAAAGTTTCAATTAATGGCTGTCATCATATCTCATGATTCTGTTACCGCATTTCTAGTTTAAAACAGACTTAACGAGAAGATGCCAGTAAAACTAGTTTCAAAATATTAAACAGTTTACCGGTCTGTTTAATTTCAACTTGAGATTCTCGGATTGTGAGTCTCGGAGAGTTTATTGAGAATGATTGTATTTCATATTTATAGAAGCGCCACCTAGTGAGCAAGTTGAACAGCAACAAGAAGAACAGGCACCATCTGACGACCAACCAGCTTCTGATGACCAACCAGCTTCTGATGACCAACCAGCTTCTGATGACCAACCAGCTTCTGAAGGTGAAAATAAAATCTTTTACATGTCTTCTGTAATGTTTGCTAGATAATATATATAGTAGTCAGCTCTGACCACTTTTTAAATGTCCATTGTTAGCGCACCTGTCCTGAAAGGCCAAGTGAGCTTATGCCATGGCGACCGTTCATCAACTTTTCTTTTAAATGACTTCTCACGAACCACTGGTCCAATTTCAATTATGTTTGCCAGGAAGCATCCTTAGGGCATAGGGATCCAAGTTTATTCAAACGAAGCTGAGCGGACAATTTGGCCAGTGGCCATCTTGGATTTTGTCCGTTTTTTAGAAACGTCTTTAAAAATCTTCTCCAAAACCGCTTGTGGGATCAAGGCAAGCCTCATGAAATATGGGGCAAGAGCTGAACCAAGGTTTTTCAAGGGAACTTTATTGGCCATTAAAGTTTGTTCAATGGAAGTTGATAGTTTAAAAAACATGACCGCCATGGACCAATCAAAATGTAGAGTGTTTGGCAGCCATATTGGATATTTTTATTTGATGGATTTTGAAGCCGAAATTGGTTTTCTATAGGTTTTTCAGTATTCTTATGTCAAATTTGCCATTTTCGAAATTGTCGGATAAACGGTTTGGTAGCCATCTTGGATCTTTTTCCTGCCAAAACCCTCATACTAAAGCAAGTGGAAATTTAAAATGTCTTCTCGAGAGCCACTTAGCCAATTTCACGTATATTTGACAGGAAGTATCCTTAGGCCATATGGATCAAAGTTTGTTCAAAGGAAGCTGATCAGCCAATTTGGCTGGTAGCCATCTTGGATTTTGGCTGAATTTTTTAAGCGTCTTTAAAAATCTTCTCCGAAACCGCATCGATTCAGAACTCATGAAACATCATCTGGAGCAACAGCTGAACCAACTTTGTTCGAGGGAACTTGATTGGCGAAATGCTTCACGGACCATCTTGGATGACCTAGTTTTCACGAAAATGACTTCTCCAGAACTGCTGAATTGATTGGGCCAAAATTTGGGTGATATGATTATGGCCTAAATGCCATTAAAATTTGTTCATGGAAAGTTGATTAACACCAAAAAAAATGTCCACCATGAATCATTCAAAATTTTAATTTTTTGACACATATTTTCTGAAAATCACTAAAAGACTACTTTATTAAACACTCGACCAATTCTAATAAAACTTTGTTAAACCTTCTTCACAAAAATTAGATTGGTAAATGTTTTCAGTGGTCATCTTGTTTTGTTTGGTTGTGCCAGTGGCGAATAATTCAAGGTGACCGATACAGGCCCCTTGGGTCTCTTGTTGAGTACATGATATTTATTAAAAATGTCAGTCCCACCATATGAATGTATTTCAATGTCGAGGTCACTGTTACTGAAAATACACATTTTCCTTATGTAAGATATCGCCTAAAGTATTATGCCAATCAAAGTTTAGTGTAGTCTTCCCTCAGATTATGCACGATTTTATGCCGCATAATGGACCTTTCCAGTTTTAGCTATGCCCTTCCCATCTCTAGTTAAGCTCCACCCACACCTCGCTCATGTTGGGATCGATCAATCCCTGAAATCCCTGACAATGTCCAGAAAACTACTCAGGTAAGCTCCTGAATATTTTGAAATTAACTTGACTGGGTGCTGTTGTTGCCATAAAATAATAACAACATACAATTCATACAAAGCGTAGTCCGTATTAAATTAAGCCTTCGTGAGATATTTATCTATGTCATTCATGACGTTGTTCTACACATCACATAGTTGATTATGACGTCATATGATGGATGGATAAACTGGTAAGGTCCATTTTGATGTAGCCAGTATTTCTAATATGTCAATCATTTAATTCTAGCCTCAATTTGTTATTTTACAGAACCTGAAGTCGGAAAAGATGCAGAGGAAGAAAAGCCAACAGAAGAATCTGTTGACGGTATGTGTGTAAAAAATAGATACATACACACACACACACGTGCATGCACACCTTTCCATTATGACATAATGCATCACAACAGTGAACTGCTACTACAAGTACTAGTAATTTAGCTGATAACCGAGCCAGTCATTCTAGTTTAAAATTGTCAAATATAGTCTTCTTCTATTGCCCTACAAATGGACACTACAACTACTAGTAATTTAGCTATAACCAAGCCAGTCAATCTCGTTTTAAGTTTTAAAAAAAATAGTCTTCTCTTGGCCTATCTACTTCTATCTATCTACCTACAGATGGACAAGGCAAACATTTTGATTCTTTGAACAATCTTGAGCACTAAAGTGTTAAAGGATCTCTTGCTTTTGTTCCAAAGAGTGATTGATAACTTGACCTGGACTAACTGACCACCTGTCTTTCATGGCTGTTTGGTAGTGCTCCTTCACTTGTTAATTGCCACACCGACCAAACATGGTTTCTGCAGTGGTTGTAAAAAATATCTATTTGCCAACCAAGAGAAAACTATAGTTTTGAAAATTTACCACTGGAGTGACTGACTCGCTAAGCGAGCTAGTCATTAAAGTGGTAAATTTTTAAAGATAATCTTTGCTTGTTCTGCAAATGGAGATTTACTATGACCAAATGGTTAAGAAGGTGATTAATGGACCTTTACATTTTTAGCTATGCCTCGCCCATCCCTAGCTAAGCTCCACCCACACCTCGTTCATGTTGGGATCGATCGATCTCTGAGCATCCTGATTATCGATTTCAAGAAAACTATACAGGTAAGCTGTTGAATATTTTGGCAGCAACAGAGCCCAGTCAAATTAGTTTCAAAATATTCAACAACATGTTTATTAAATAGCAAAGAATTACAAAGACATACAATTTATACAACGTGTCGGACTGTTTGAGATTTGATGATGGTCTATATGGAACCCTTTGTGACGTAATGATTGTGGATGATGGATGGATACTCTAGAAAGGTGAATTGTTGCACAAGTATAGAAACAGTGCTAGCATTAGAAGCATAGTATCTTCACTCTATCTTTGTGTTCTGTCATAGATGCTGATAAACAACATCCAGAACAGACAGAAGAGAAGACGGAAGAGTCTGCAGAACCAGCTGATGCAGAGCCAGCTGATGATGGAGAACAAACACAAGGTGGGTTCATCTAACTCACTTTTGCTGCTGCTTTAAAAGGTCTTCATATATTTTTGCATGTATTTAAATTGATTTAAATGCAAATGCTGTATTTAGGTGTGTGCGTGCGTGCGTGTGTGTGTGCGTGTGTGTGCGGGTGTGCATGCATCCATGTGTCCGTGTGTGTGCGTGCGTGTGTGCATGTGCATCCATGTGTGTGTGTGTTGTGTGCGTGTGTGTGTGTGTGTGTGTGTGTGTGTGTGTGTGTGTGTGTGTGTGCGTGTGTGTGCGGGTGTGCATGCATCCATGTGTCCGTGTGTGTGCGTGCATGTGTGCATGTGCATCCATGTGTGTGTGTGTTGTGTGTGTGTGTGTGTGTGTGTGTGTGTGTGTGTGTGTGTGTGTGTGTGTGTGTGTGTGTGTGTGTGTTCGTGTGCACGTGTATGTCTGCATGTGCGTGTATCTGCATGTGTGGGTGTCTCTGCATGTGTCCATGTGTGTATGTGTCTGTGTTTCCATGTGAGTGTGTCTGCGTGTGTGCGTGTGTCCATGTGAGTGTGTCTGCGTGTGTCCATGTGCGTGTGTCCATGTGAGTGTGTCTGCATGAGTCCATGTGAGTGTGTCTGCATGAGTCCATGTGTGCGTGAGTGCGCGTGTGCGTGTGTGCGTGCCCGTGTGTGCGCACATGTATGTGCGCATGTGCGTGTGTGTGTGTGCATGCGTGCGTGTGTGCGTGCATGCGTGTGTGTGTGTGTGTGTGTCACCTGAGTGAATCTATGAATTTTCTACATGATAAACTGTTATCCATGGAATGGAATAAGGGTTGGCCTGCTATGGCTGGTACCTCAAAGATAGTTTGTCGGGACTAGTACTGTCTGCAGTCAAATTGGTTTGAAATTATTCAACAGAATGTTTATTAAATAGTAAAAACATACAATTCATACAGCATGATGGCCTAATAAATGGTTGACAGACGTAGATACGTCATTCATTATATAATTGATTTAAAGGACAATTCCGGAATGGTAAAGTGTCATCTATTTGAAAGATTATTACATATTTCATGAAATTGCACCAGAATAATAACCAGATAGAAATAGTGTAACCAACTATTGCTAGATAAGGTCGGTAAAACTGACAAATTTTCACACATCGGGGCGCTGCCATTTTATCGTGTCTAGCGATGTCAGCCCCGCACAACTGCTATTGATATGACTGGAGGAGCGAGGCCAATAGATGCAGGTATATATTTTAAGGATTTATACGTAAATGATAATAGCAAACGAACCACAGAAGCGATTCCAATCATTCTAGGATCTCTAAATAGGTGCCGACCTCAGGATTAATATGATATAATGGATGTTAATATCGGACAAGAGGTTCAAAAGACTGGAATATATAAAACAAATTATTCATCTCTGATACGATCTGAGAATACGTTATCCTTTTTTAGCTAAAATTCAGCATGAGATGGTTTTTGTCTCGCAATCTCTATCTTTGCGTATTGTCATTAAATTGGAGTGTGCTTAAAGCTGAAAGAAATGGCTATTTGCCTGACCAATTATTATTTTGCTCACGTGAATATTGCCAGAGATAGCACCAAATGAATTAACATTTTGACATAAAATCTGGGAATTTTCATCGCCGATCAATATTGCCCGGTGAGCTGTAGTAATTTCAATAATTAAGATATTTTGATGGAATTTTTCCCGTTATATGATAACATTGTAAAGCTTCAGCACAGCAAATTCTGTCATTGTGGCTGTAATACTCATTCTGATATGGGGTGATGGATAGAGCGCATCCTGAAATTTTTGTTTGAAATTTTGCTGGCTTAGTTTTTCCCGCAGAGGGTATCTTTTGAACCTCTAGGCCGATTCTAACATCTCTAGCATTGGATAAATCTTCAAATTTGCAGCTACGGGTAGGTATCAGAATTATTACAATCAGTTCTGTGGTTCCGGGAATATTATCATATCATAAGTTTTCTTGGAATATATATTTACACTGCCTGCAACACGCTATAACGGTATCTTGAGTCGGCTGAGTAATTTGACAATGCGCACGTGTCAAGTGTGCCACTTCATTTAACCCTTATCACATGGTGTAAAATGCGTAATAGCCTACTTACAGAGATAGTGCCAGGGTACATTTTGAAAAAAAATGTTGCTGAAACATGTTCATTCTGATAAGATAGAGAAAATGGAATCTATGCTTCAGCAGTCTAGTGGTTAATGATCCCCCCACTGACTTCGGATACTAGAATTACTTGAAAAACTTACTAGCTTAACTGGACAATGTTCTAACGATTACAAATTAGCACATGTTAGGCCTCCATGCATATACATATTTACTGTACCACCTTCGTGCTCGGCAAAGATAGCGTTGGTGCGGGGATGACGTCAGGATCTCGTGAAATCTCGCTCTCGTTGCAAGAAAATGGCGCCGCCCGGGAGATAAAATAATCCCATGTTTATGATGGTATAATTACTCGTATCATTTGTCTGTTTTTATTTAAGATCCAATATGTTAGTCGTATAATAGTCTTTCAAATAAAATACACTTTTACCAATCCCGGAATTGTCCTTTAACATCAACCTACATGTGATGTAATCGATTATATATTTGACTGACGTGGATTCCCCTATTTGGTAATATGAGTATAAGGTAATTAGCAAATATGTTATGAAAGATTTAGTAGATAATCACTAGGGCTAGCATAATGTGCTGGTCACCATCATTGCTAGCTTGTGGCTCAGCCAGCTTAATTTGAATCCCAATTATCTAACAGACGATGAGCAGGCTGCCGAACAACAAGCAGAGGAATCATCCAACACAGAGCAAAGTTCATCTGAGCCTACTGCAGAGGCAGTTGATAATGTCGAACAATCCGAAACAACTGCAGATACAGATAATATTGAACAGTCTGAAGCAACCGCAGACACAGATAATGTTGAACAGTCTGAAGCAACCGCAGACACGGATAATGTTGAACAATCTGAAACAACTGCAGACACAGATAATGTTGAACAATCCGAAACAACTGCAGACACAGATAATGTTGAACAGTCTGAAGCAACCGCAGACATGGGTAATGTAGAACAGTCTGAAGCAACCGCAGACACGGATAATGTTGAACAATCCGAAACAACTGCAGACCCAGATAATGTTCAACAGGCTGAAGCAACCGCAGACACGGATAACATTGAGCAATCTCAGACAACTGCAGACCCAACAAGAGCAGACCCAGATAATGTTGAACAATCTGAAGCGGCCGTCGACACAGATATTGTTGAGCAGTCTCAGACAACCGCCGACCCAGTTACTGATACCGAGCAATCTAAAGGCTGGTTACGTTTATTACATTTTTCTCTCAACCGTTGCTTGTCTGCTTTGGTGGTTTGGACATATATGATACAGCTTTATTATGAATTATTATTATTCTACAACCGTCATACGAAACTGCTTTTAAAATATTGCTGCAGCTATAATACAATCTGTTGCAGTGAAGGCTTTGTATTAATGCTTTACACGTCACAGGCATAAAGGGAGATAACTGTGGTGCTTCATGAACTAATATTTAATTATGTGAAGGGAACAATGTTTTTTAACAACTTTTTGCTGATATAATGATATTTTAATGTTTTTGAAGAAAAACAGTAATACAAGGATAACTATGTCCTTTGCCCCATTTATTAATCCTTTAACCCCCAATTTAAGCTGGCCGAAACGGCTTCTGTAGTGGTCTTGAGAAATGTCTATTTGCAGATGAGAAGACTACTTTTGAAAATTTACCAATGGAATGACTGGCTCGGTTCTCGAACCAGTCATTCCAGTGGTAAATTTTCAAAAACAGTCTTCTCTTGGTCTGCAAATGGACATTTCTGAAGATCACTTCAGAAGCCGTTTTTGATTGATATAAGTTTTAAAGGGTGAACAAATGTGGTTATTTAGGGTGTGCTATGAGAACGTTTTCTGTCCAAATGTGTCTATATATGAAATCCAGTATGACACCAGTAAGGGGTGTTGGGGTGGGGTTGGTTGGAGGGGAGGGGGGGGGGCATAGATTTCAGTAATATATGTCTGTCTATCTTATTACCATACCTACTTACGGAAAAGGAGTGATTTTTCATCTGTCTTGGGCTGCTTCTTGGAAAATAATGATCTAATTTGGCTCACATATTTTTAGCACAGATGTATGTTCTGGGGGACTAGGATAACACAACTTGATACAAGATACATTGAGATGAAGATCTATAATTCTTTACTATGTTTTCCTTCTCGCTGCTTAGTCATTATGCTTTGTGTGAAATTCTTGTATAATTATATAGTTTATATGATTTAAATATAGTCTAGGGTTTGAAAAAGTGTGGCCTGCAGAGCCTACCCGGCCAAAACGTCAGGTCATTGGAAGAATTTTATACAGAGTGGCTCGAAAATTAATGAAACCTCAGCATAGTAAGAGTAGAGGACTGTTTGTAGTCACGATTTTATCTCCTCAAATGATAGGGTGTGATGCAATATAAGTGCCAATATAACACTTTCTTGATTATATCATAGTTCTCAATGTAGAATATTTTGAGTATAATTTGACACAAAAAGGCGGTAATGGCTTCCAGTCAAATTAGTTTCCAAATATTCAACAGATTACATGTACATTTGACTTTGCACTACATTAACAAACTATAGATGGCACCTATGTGATTGAGCGTATATACCGAGGTAGATAGCGTAAGCTCTGTTCTGATTGGTTGAAAAGTCAATCATGGCAGCCTTCATAGACTGGAGAAATTTATATCAACATTTAGCTATTAATTAAAGCATGAATATCTGACAGCGTGATAAAAAGCCATAAAGTGTCATGCATAGGTTATAAGTGGCGTGTTATATCACCTGAAAAGCTTTTATGAGATAAGCATAGTATTGCCTTAACATGTGTTCAACAGGTATTCTGTTTTAATTCATAATTAAAATTTCTCATTTTAATGTGAGATATATTTTTCGGTCTTATGTGTATATAATGTGCTCCTTTAGGGGCCTATTTCCGGTGTACTTTGACTGGTTTTGAAGTTAGGATTTCTATAATGCTCACTTAATTAAGAAGAAATTAATGTTGTATATTGATTTGACCGTGTAGACACATTATTACCATAGATATAGAATAATCATAAGATTGTGCAACATGATCCCGGATGAATTATTCACAGGGAAGAATTTTCACCAGTAAAAGTAAACAGAAGATTTTTAATAGATTTTGTGTAATAAATATGCATGCATGCACACACCCACCCACCCACGCACGCACGCACGCACGCATGCACGCATGCACGCACGCACCTAAATGACTACTTTCAGGTTAATATTTTTCCACCCAAAAGCATATACATGGAATGAAGCATTGTTACCTATCGTAACCCTTTAATGGTCAGATTTGGTCAGGAAAATTTATATATATGCCTATTGAATGTCCATTTACAGGCCAAGAGAATACAATTTTTGAAAATTTAACACTGGAATGACTGGCTCAATAACCGAGCCAGTCATTCCAGTGTTAAATTTTCAAAAATTGTATTCTCTTGGCCTGTAAAGGGACATTCCACAAAACAATAACAAAGGCCAGTTTTAGCCGACATGGCCATTAAAGGATTAACCTTTTAACACTCAAGCAGGCCAAAATTGATTCTGCATTGGCCTTAGAAATTGCCCTTTGCTGACCAAGAGAAAACTGTCATTCCAGTGATAGATTTGTAAAATAATCTTGTGGGCTGCAAATGTACATTTTCCATGATTTTCGTCAACAAAATTTGAGTATTGACTGGTTCGTATATTACTGTGATTATTAATGTAATATTCATGTTTTCTTTTCAAATTGTAGATGTACCCGCAGATACTGGAGACAGTGCAGACGGTGAGTTAGGGAGTCTTTGTTACAGATGATATGAGCTACTCAATGCTTGTTAAATAGCTGCTGAATATTTTGCAGTCTTGCTGAGTCATTGCAGTACTGGACATTATCAACTATCGATACCTTGAAATGAACTCTTTAGCGGTGAAGTTGGCCAAAACCGGCCTTTATAGTGGTCTTGAGAAATGTCCATTTGTAAGCCAAGAGAGTACTTTTAAAATTTACGACTCAATAACTGAGCCAGTTATTCTAGCGGTGAATTTTTGAAATATTCTCTTGGTTTGCAAATGGACATTTCTCACGACCGCTAAACTGAAGCGATTTTTGTCAATTTAAATTTTCTTGGCAAATCTTGACACAAAGTGTTAACACAGGTAAGGCACTATAGACAATAAGGACAGTGACTAGTTATATCTGTTATATATAATGAGCATGTGTAAGTGAGGGATCCAATATGTCACTCAAGTATCTGATGTCGTAATCAAATATGTCACTTGCCATGATTGTTATCTGATGTCACAGTCAAAATGATGTCTATATCTCTGTCACGGAAATCGAAGTCTGTCACAAAAATGTATAAATTGTATTGTTTTTGATGAATTTACAATTTGATCAACATTCGGTTGACTATTTTGAATAAATTGTCGTGCAAATTGACATAAAATCTTTAACAAGTAGACCTTACATTTGCTACTAATTATTTTGAAAATAATTTGTCTAGTGTTGCTGTCATTGATGGCAAGAATTTTCACTCCAATTGTTGTCAAAATATCCAACATCTTTGTCTTATTTTCTGCTGGAAAGTGATACACATGCACTGAATAGTATTGAAATGTGCACTGTCAAGTGTACTACCATGAATCATAATTCTGGTCTGTACTGACAATAGACTCGAATAATATGCCATCCAATAGTTGCAACGAATATAGGGTTAGCGCTCTGTATGCTGGATAGCATTGCATGCTGGGTAAGCTGCACAGAAATCAACAGGCATCTCATGTTTCATGCAAATGTTTCTCTATGTAATGGGAGATGAGAAGCTAGTTCTGTAATGAGGAACTAGCTACCTGTCCAGTATGTTAACTGTCTGTGAGTGAAGCTTTTGTGACCATCTTGTTGACTTATTCAGAACTATGTCACTGTGGTAAATCAATGCCATTAGATGACACTATAAGAGCTGGGTGACCTAGCCATTCAGTTAGTGCTGAACAAGTGATAAAGATGGTCATGAAAGCGACAATCAACCAATTTCAACATCCGGGAGATCTAGAGCTAACTAATTTGCCTTATTATGAATTATCCTGGTATTAGGACCAAAATTAATTTTTCATCTGTGTGTAGTAGCTCAATAAACCGTCATGTCCCTCAGTCAGTTGGTCCATCAGTCAGTCACAAAAGCTTATTCCTACGGTTATGTATCTAAAAAAAATACAGAGCCGATGTGGTTCAAATTTTAACACAACAAAGGAACTTTCCATGCAAGAGGATTTGCAGATTTTGGCCATGATGCGGATAAAAGAATCTGGATATGATCAAATTCTGTATCTGTGGATATCTTGAAAATTCGGGTTTGATTTGGCTCAAGTTTAACCTCAGAAAAGGTGTGACCATACACTAGGATTCCACAACCTTCGGCCATGATAAAAAAAGATATGGAAAATCCACAATGAAATTCCAGACCCCACAGCTACCGAGATTCTATTGACCTGGTTTAGTCAACATTTTATCATTTTGAAGTCTCAATTAAGTGAATTATTCATGATTATTTCAATTTACAGCAGTACCAGCTGAAGCTGGAGATGAACAAAAACAGGCTGCAGATACTCAAGAACAAACTCAAGGTATTCTGTGTAACTTTACTGTTAAGCAATGGATAATTTTTCAGCATTATTGCTAGAGCAATGCACATCAGATTTTTTTCTATGATTTATTAAATTCTGACCAGATCCAGTCAGACAAAATCGTGTTCACTACAGAGTGAAGACAGCTCACGAATGAAGGTTTAACAGTATTTGGGTACCACTCACTCAATGGACCTTTCCAGTTTATCCATCCATCATGGTGTCATAATCAACTACGTGACATGTAGGATGACGTCATAATCATCACGTCATGAATGACTCGATTTAGACCGCCTTAAACACTTAAGTCTGACATGTGCAAATTGTATGTCTGCTATTTAATAAACATGCTGTTGAATATTTTGAAACTAATTTAACTGGGCGCTGTTGCTACCATAGGCAGCAACAACACGCAGTCAAATTCATTTCAGAATGTTCAACAGCTTACCTGTATAGTTTTCTGGAAATTGATAGTCAAGGAGTTCGGAAATTGATCGATCCCAACACGAGCATGGTGTGGGTGGCACTTAGCTAGAGATGGGATGAGCGTAGCTAAAACTGGATCCATACACATGATTAGCACAGAAGAATATCCATGCATATATTCCCCACACTTATTATAGTCTTCTCAAATGTACATTTAACCCTTTAATGCTCATAACTGGTAAAAAGAAATCAAGAGTATTGCTTAGGCAATGTCCACTCGCAGACCAAAAACATCTTGACAGTTTACCACTTAAATTTTCAAAACTTGTCTGTTGATCTGCAAATGGACATTGCCTAAGAACATTGCAGAGTCCTGTGTCCATTTTCACGAAGGGTACTTAATGATGAAAAATTACGTAAATATGGCGTAAGTAATAAAAAACGTCGCTAAATCTGTATTCACCTACATTAGATGAACATTTAGCCACCTCATTGTGAAAATGTTGTCAGGTCTTCTAAATAGATGCAAGCAGTTAGGCGGACCTGTGAATAACTTAGGCACTCTTCATGAATCTGGCCCCTAGTTTGTAAGCCTCCTCTCACTATCTGGAATCAGATGGCTAACTCACATCACAAATTTCTCCAACTGTGACATTCTGCCCCACCCTGGTGCCAGGAAGGGGGAGTGGGGGGGGGGAATGGTAGCGGAGAATATAGTAAATGTTGTCGCTCATATGATTGGGTAACTCACCATAACAAATTTGGTTGAATTCCACTAAACTTTCGGAAAAATGTAACCAGCGGGTCAAGTTTGATAAACATAGCAAGTCACTAGAATTTGGGTTACGGTGACCTTTGAGCCTCTGCGCGTACCCTCCCTGCCCCACCTTTCAGAAATTAGTGTTGTTTGAACTGAACAAGCTGTTCATTAGATATCTCTAGGATAAGTTGAGCTGTTATCCGAAAACTGTGTCTGTAATTGGGTCACGACTCAGAATTTATTACCCAAACTCAATTTAGACTTCCTCATCCCACTAAGATCAAGTATACTATGGAAATGTAAGCCGAGTTGGAAAGACAGAGCTTGTGCATGCCTGTGTGTGTTTTCAGGGGGTGGGTGTGTGTGTTTATAATATATCTGGCAAACCACTTTCTAAGTAATGGAATAAATATTGATGTTACGTGTTTCTGTTTACTGTTTTAGATGCTACAGAGAGTGCTGGATAACGTTCACGCGTATAGACAGCCCATCATCATTATCATCATCCAATCCAGCACATTGGCCAATCTCATACACACGATGTTAATAGGCATTCACTTTTACTTTGTAAACTAACATTAAATGGCCCCAAAGATCTAATTAAAGAATTTCTGAAATATTTTTTATAATTTTACTATTCAAAGCTTACAACATAATCTCTGTAAGTGGACATTTCTCAAGATTTTGTCTAAGATTTGCTTCCATATTTTATGGTACCATTTCTGTGATCAAGTTATTGTCTTCGTTATAAATCAAATATTTATAATAGTCTTTATTATGGAGATTATTTTGAAAATTTATCACTGATATGGATGACTATATATTGTCTATACGGCCGATAAAAAATTAGATTTTCGCTGGCAATGAGTTATTCCCCCCTTGGTGAAGTTAATTGTAAGAATGTCAAACCTGTGATATCTTTACATCGCTTTAAATAAATAACATTTTGATATCTACAATGTAAACTCTAATATCTGTGATACAGTAACGCGCTGCATGCTAAGAAGTTATTATTACTAACTATCTGTATCAGTACAGCCCTGACTGTTAAATTTGTATATACAATATATATATATTGGTAAATATACTTATTTAAATTTAATTTAAATATTAATTATCAAGTCTGTGATGTTATGTCTCTGATTATCTGTGTATAAGTATACGGCTTAACAGTCTCACTGCTGCTACAAGCCACCAGACAATAAATTCAATGAGCAAAAACTCTTGACTTAATCAATATTTTGAAAACAATTTGACGGAAAGTTGTTGGTGGCTTAGCCACCAACAACTTTCAGTCAAATTGTTTTCAAAATAATTAGTCGGTTCAGAGATATTACCCTTGGAATGTCATCTGCAAAAACTCAGTAGTCAGATTCATGACGGTTATGTATAATGCTTAATTGCATCGATCAGACATCCATTGAGCTGTTATTCTGGGAAGGTGAGAATTAATCGTCATTATTTTATATACACTAAGTGCATTGCTTTACACAATGCATTCCACACGCGTACGTCCACCATATAATCTTGTTTATGTCAGTTTATAGAGTATTTATTGTATATATGGTATTGAAGTACATGTGTATTTATTTTTAAAGAATGAAAAACAAGAAATTTCTAAACATTTTATTTGTATTTTGTTATATAAATAATCTGCAGCTCAGCCTAGATGAATGTTTGTTCCTGTCAAGCGATGAACCTGCTATAGGCTGACTTGTTTTAAGCCCTTAAGCCTCGAATTGTTCAAGAAAATTTAGATTTTCTCAGAAAATGTCCATTTTCTCAGAAAATGTCCATTTGCAGACCAAGATGAGACTATTTTTGAAATTTACTGCTGGAATGACTGGCTCGGTTATCGAGCCAGTCATGCCAGCGGTGAATTTTCAAAAATAGTCTTCTCTTGGTCTGTAAATGGACATTTCTCAAGACCACTGCAGAAGCGGTTTTTGTCTGATATGAGTGTTAAAGGGTTAATGGTCGAGGTTCAGAACATAGGTTGACTCGACATAGCGATCCAAATGATGTGCGGCGTGCAGATAAATGTTAAAGTTTTTCCAGTTACATTTAATTCATCCGATCTCAATAAAATTTTATAGATTTGTCACCCAGGTATCTGATGTCATATTCAGGGATCAGTCTGTCACCCAGGTATCTGATGTCATAATCAGGGATCAGTCTGTCACCCAGGTATCTGATGTCATAATCAAGAGTCAGTCTGACAGCCAGGTATCTGATGTCATAATCAGGAGCCAGTGTCAGCCAGGTATCTGATGTCATAATTAGGGATCAGTGTCAGCCAGGTGTCTAATGTCATAATCAGGGATCAGTCTGTCACCCAGGTATCTGATGTCATATTCAGGGGGTCAGTCTGTCACCCAGGTATCTGATGTCATATTCAGGGGTCAGTCTGTCACTCAGGTATCTGATGTCATAATCAGGGGTCAGTCTGTCACTCAGGTATCTGATGTCATGACCAATTATGTCACTTGTTAGCTGACATTACAATTAAAATAAAGCTCTGGCATGATGAATTTAAATTTAAAGCGATGCTAGTCTCATCTCAAATGTTGTATTTCACCGATAGAATATGGTTTATAGATTCCATATCATTCATATCCTGTCACATTCCCTGATCTGTATCGCAATTATCTGTTTTGTAATATCGAGTAAATGTTGAACAGTGATCGACACCATTTTGTCTCCTCAAGCTATTGTGTGCAATGTCATGTAAGCTCCAATGCATCACATTCTTTATTATGTAATCCTCATCCCATTGAATATTTTGAAACTAATTTGACTGGAAGTTGTTGCTGCCTATGGCAGCAACAACTTCCAATCAAATTGGTTTCAAAATATTCAACAGCTTACCTGTAGTATCGTTTTTATACCACATTGCCAAACTATAGCTGGAGCCTCTATGACTGAGCATATATACCGAGGCAGACACACTAGGGTTTTTCTGATTGGTTGAAATGTAAATCATGACAGCCATCATAGGGTGTAGAAATGTACCAACATTTAACTACTAAATCCTGAATATCTTTCCTTAGCGGCGTGATAAAAAGTTTAAAATTACCTGGATAGTTTATGACCGGCGCGTTAGATCACCCGAATAGCTATCAAGAGATAGGATTAGTTAGCCTTTAATAAACATTCTGTTGAATATTTTGAAAGTAATTTGGTTACTCGGTAAACATGGGTGGAGCTTATCTAGAAATAATGGACAAGTCTTATCCAGAAATGGACAGAGCTTATCTAGAAATGAGCATAGCTTATTTAGGAATGGGCAGAGCATATCTAGGAATGGGCAGAGCATATCTAGAAATGGTCAGAGCTTATCTAGAAATGGGCAGACCTAATCTAGGAATGGGCAGAGCTTATCTAAAAATGGGCAGAGCTTATCTAGAAATGGGAAGAGCTTATCCAGAAATGGGCTCGCTGTCTCAAGAAATAGGCAGAGCTTATCTAGAAATAGGCGAGGCTTATCTATAAATAGGCGAGGCTTATCTAGAAATGGGCAGAGCGTAGCTAGAAATGGATCCCTCTCTTGATGTGGCACCTGTCACTGTGTAAAGCAAGGAATGACATGCAGTTATAAAAGTAGCATTAAGTAAACAAAAGCTTTCAGAGCTTACAGACGTGTCAGAATTTCAGATTCTAACATGTGACATGCCCATGGTAAATGGACCACTCAGTGAGTGAACGTAGAAACATGAAATTCATACACTTCACTTATTGCTATCTTTACAGATGGTTTACCTTTTTCTCACTTTTTTTTACTATTTAATGCCCAAACCAGCATTTGCAGTGTTCTAGAGGAATGTCCATTTGCAGGCCAAGAAAAGATGAGATTGGAAGATTTACCACTTGAATAATTACTGAGTCAGTCATTCCAGTGGTAATTAGTCAAAAATAGTATTCTCTTGGTCCGCAAATTGGATACTCGTAAGGCAAGATTTTAGTTTTAACAAATCGTGACCATTAAGTGGTTAATAGTTCACTCCATATGACAGTACATAGATCTGCTGTTAATATGCCAGGATTAGCTTCTCATAAATATAGTGTGTTGTCTCGCCTGCGAAGTAAAAGTGAGACAATATGTATCCCTGTTCTGACAACGATGGCAGAGGGAGAATCAATGTTACGTTTTCGGTTTAACATATCTCTTTGGCTCAAGTTTCAGGCCTTGTTCAGCCAGTTGGAACTAAACTTCAGTATATGGTTGCCTATGGAATCTGCATGACAAGGTCAAGGTCACTGTGCCCATGGTACATAGTTGTTTTACGGTAACGCTGTTGTGGTTAGCAAGCCAGCTCATCTTCTATTTCAGGATTTGTAGACCCTATTCGATACATTGTTGGATATACTGTTAGTAATCAGCATGATGACATTGACAATGATTGAGCTAACAAGGTCAAAGGTAAGTGACCAATGAATGCACGGATGCTTATCAACAGTAAGGACAGATGAGATATTTAATTCTACGGAATTCAAATTCAGGGGTTTTATAAATTTAAGCAGTTTCAAGTCTATTTCCTAAAACCAACCACTTAAGGGTGGAAAAATTACTTCTGAATTCAAGCTCTTTCAGGGATGTTAAACATATTTTGGACTGTTTGTTAGTTTATGGTCACTAACTAACTAGACTCGTAGACACCATTTATGTGTGAAATTATCCAATAACAGCAGAGCTTAGCTCTGTTATTCACCAGCTCAATTTTAATCAGTCAACGTGTGGGTATCAATTTGTTAGCTTAGGTTTATAAATTACAATCCAAACCTAAGCTCCTGATTTAGGTCTAAGGTTATATATTTATGTGATTGGTGAGCTCGGCGTGACATTTTCTTTGAGATATGATTGATGAGTGATATGCTGATTACATGACTGTGTTTTGAAGCCATCGACGAACTTGGATTAGCGGGGCGCTTGCCCTTTACTCTAGCTGACATAATTTAGACAGAATTTACGAAACGTACGCATAAAATAAGACTTTTTTAAACAAATTTTCTTACAACAATTTTGCTGACGGGCGGAAGTGAAAATGATTCCGCTTACAAAGCAGTTTATTTCCTGAGTAAAACGTCACAATTCTGTGAGTCGAGTCATGTTAAAACTGGGACTTGGAACTCCGGAAATGGAACCAATCTCTGATATGCAGAAATAAATATGGGTATTAATCAAGGGAATAACCCAGCTTAACCGTCAAATTTATTCAAGCAAATTTTAATTTTCTCATAGAAAATGTCCATTTGGAGACAGAGATTATTTTTTTTAATTTACAACTGGAATGACTGGCTCGGTTATCGAGCAAGTCATTCCTGTTGTAAATTTCTAAAAATAGTCTACTCTTGATCTGCAAATTCTTAAGACAACTGCAGAAGCAGTCTTTGGCTGGTATGAGAGTTAAAGAGTTAAGGGGTGGAAATAACTTCTGAATTCAAGCGCTTTCAGGAATGCTAAATATATTTTGGACTATTTGTTAGTTTATGCTCATTAACTAACTAGACTCGTAGACACCATTCTAGCTTTCGTCTGTCATTACAATCTTGTTTGAGCCTATTGTCTGTGTGAAATTATCCAGTAAAAGCAGAGCTTAATTCTGTTAGCTTGGTCATTCACCAGCTCAATTTTAATCAGTCAACGTATGCCTATCGATTTGTTGGCTTAGGTTCTGTATTTATAAATTACAATCCAAAACCACAATCCAGTTAGATCAACAATATGTGATTTTCAATAAAAGTTAATATTATAAAACTATAAAATCAAAATTGCCCATGATATTGCATAATAAGTAAATTTATTTTGTAATTAGCGATCATCGATTTTAAAAGTATGTATACATGTCTCTTTCGTGCACGTCAACATGACTGGTGAGCTTGACGTGACATTTTCTCAGATATGATTGATGGGTGATATGCTGATTACACGACTGCAGGCAAACAACTCGTCAAACACTCAAAGCCAAGACTGAACCGCATGATATAGACTTATGACACTTTAGACCTATCATAGCGCAGTGTTGAAGCACGATCCATCCTTAACTGTCTGACTGCTGCGATCCACCAGACAATAATTTCAATGGGAAATAACTCTGAAACTGCTGAATATTTTGGAAACAACTTGAGCGAAAGTTGTTGGTGGCTAAGCCACCAACAACTGTCAGTCAAATTGTGTTCAAAATATTCAGCATATCCAGAGTTACCCCCCCCCCCCCTGGAAAAAGCAGTCTGCCGAAATTCAGCAGACAGACGGTTTAATTTATGAGAACATCAACCATAGACCGGCAAATAACAAATTGTTTATGATGTACCGACAGTACCGTTAGGCTTTTTAACTTACAAAGTGGTAACTGTCGCAGCTATACTACATATGCATTTGTTCTCTACCCACTCAACCAATTTCAATCAAACTTGGCTGGAAGAACGCTAGAAAACAAATGTATATGTAACATAGCTGCCATTTGATAAAGACTGATGTATCGAGATACTTGCAGCTAAAGATTTGATGCACAATGGGCTAATAATAGTGCAGTATTGACTTGTTTTATTACTGGCAATGCTGAAAGGCCTTCAGTTGTATGCCACTTCAAAGGGACATTGTGGAAACAGTCATAGCACAAGAAAAATGAATATCTGTTTCTCAGATACTGAATCAATATTTATTCGTAATAACATTAACAATATTATAGTCAATTTTAGTGACTAGCCAATTAAGATATTTAAGAATTAAGATACAGATAAACATTCATTACATAAAAATAAATATAATTGTTATTGATATTTTAAAGCTGAATTACTGATTCAGTAGATGCTGTATAATAAGGAAGTGAGCTGTTTACACTTTAAAGGTCAAGTCGGCACAAACTGGCCTCTGAAGTGGTCTTGAGGAATGGCCATTTGCAGACCAAGAGGACTATTTTTGAAAATTTATGACTGGAATGACTGGCTCAATAACTAAGACAGTCATTCCAGTTGTGAATTAAAAAAAATAGTCTTCTCTTTGGTCTGCAAATGGGTATTTTAATGAGAAAATTACAATTTTTCGTGAACAAATCCGAGGGTAGAAGGGTTACTGATGAGACAAAAGGAGCTAAAGGTAGACCTTGTAATCATTTAATGGCCATATTTCTTAAAAAAAATTTTCTCAGAAAATGTCTCCTTACGGACCAAGAAGAGACTATTTTTAAAAATTGATCCAGTCATTCCAGTACTAAATTTTCAAAAATACTCCTGTTGGTTTGCAAGTAAACATTGCTCCAGACCACTATGGAAGCCAGCTTTGGTCGGCTTGGCCATTAACCCTTTACTGTGCATGCCGGTCAAAACTGGCCGCTGAAGTGGTCTTCCGGTATGGATATTTGCAGCGCAAGAGAAACCTGTTTTTGAAAATTTACCACAGAAATGATGGGCTCGGTAACCGAACCAGTCATTCCAGTGGTAAATGTTAAAAAAACATTCCCCGCAAATGGACATTCAAAAGAGAAATATTTATATTTTCTCGACCAAATTTGACCATTAAAGGGTTAAACAAGAATTTATTGATTTTCCTGATAATGCCCCTGTATGGCTGACAATAAAGTTACCATTATAGTCACTAGATTTGAATCCTATTATTAATATTATGATGAACACAAACCTCCAAAATCCAGTTTTGGTCATGCAGCTTGGCCACTAAAGAGTGAACAGTTTGTGGTGGTCATGAAATGTTCATTTGTAGCCCAAGAAGTATGATTGAGACTATCATCAGGAAAATTATAAAAAAATTGCCATCTGGGCCTCCAATAGCGGGATTTATTTTCAAGCTATGCCCCGCCCATTGCTAGCTATGTTCAGCCCACATTTATGCATGGTGGAAACGATCTGACACTGAAACTTGAATTTCAAGGATACAAATTTCAATGATACATGTAAGCTGTTAAATATTTTAATGCTAATTTGACCGCTCCCAGTCAAATAAGTTACACAATATTTAACAGAATCTTTATTAAGTTGTAAATTCATCAAATATATACAATGCATACTCGTAATGGAGCAGGTATATCATGCCATGATTGCATTATGCAATATCATCTACAATATTATACAACACATTTTCTGTAAAATGGAAAAGTTATCTGCACTTGCCAGGTCAAAATTAACTGTTTGGCTGCTGAGTTTTTTCACATGACAGATTCCAGGAGCTATATCTATAGACCTGCTCGATATAAGCCACCAACAACTTTCAATCAAATTGTTTACAAAATATTCAGCAAGTCAAGCATTTTTGCTCATTGAAATTATTGTCTAACTAGATTTCTTTGTTTTCGTTTTATGCTTTTTATGATGTTTCTTGTCTTTTCTTCGTTTCTGTAGAAATAACAAACATGAAATAAGTTATTAGTTTATAATTTTAATACATCATCGACCAGCCTCCTCAACGGGCACATCCTACCCAACACCATCCTCCAATCTGGAGGCCAGGGCCCGTATTCATGAAGATAATTACATCCTAGAAGGGGCGTAAAAAAGCGTGCTAAGGTTTACATCTCGAAAGTGGGGTAAATGTGGCTTTCTGATTGGTCTGTTATTACCTTACAGGGCGTACGCTACCCCCTCTGTGAATACCGGCCCACTCTATTTGGATTCCTATATCAAGCCAATCAATAACATTTTTATGCTCCGCTATATACTTCATGTAGAGATCAACAAAACTTGCCTGAAAGACCACCTCCGCTTTGGTGCCAAACAATGGTGGGGATTTAACTACTGAAATGGCAGGGCCACGTCAAATAAACAGTTATACAGGAATATTCTGTAGAATATTTTGAACCTAATTTGACTGGAAGCTGTATTTTATTCCTAATAACAACCCCACCCTGTGAACTAACATGAGTACATCCCCAAAATGAGTGGTTCCCAATAGAAGACCATGACCAATGCAAAAACTTACTCATATCTTTGGGTGGTGTATAATCATCTGGTCAAGTTTCAAACAATTCTCTCTCAAACTGTAGGCTGTAGGAGTGACAATGTTTACACTTTAGTCCTCAAATTAGTTCAAGAAAATTTAAATTTTCTCATTAAAAATGTCCATTTGCAAAGCAAAAGATTATTTTTGAAAATTTACTACTAGAATGACTGGCTCGATTATCGAGCCAGTCATTCTAGTGGTAAATTAAAAAAATATCTCAGTCTGCAAACGGATATTTCTCAAGTCCACACCAGAAGCCGTTTTCAGCTGACCTGAGCTAAAGTATTAATTCATATGAGCACACCCTCTGCCATGCCTGCCCAGAATCCTATAAGGCCCGTTTTATGTCGCACTGCACGAATGATGACTGGTTGATTTTTGTTGAACTAGTTAGGACGCTGTCATTTTCAGGCAGATTTAGCTGGCATGGCACATGAGAACTTCGACTTATAAATCGGGCCTAAGATATATACAGGTGTATAGTTTACTTTATAAAGCGTTTTCTCGTCACTATCTCTGCTTGATGTCTTTGATCTTTTCTTGTTCTTCTTTCTTCTGTCTTTATGCTGCATAGAATAACAAAGCAATTACAACAGCGCAGCAAGACATCAGTAGCGCACTCACTGCGTACTGGTGAAAATTGCGTGCACCCACTTGAAAGCATGTCTCCAAGATTAGTCCCAATAATGTGAACCAATAATGAGATATAAGACGTTATGTTGGGCTAAACCTAAAACTTAATCAGCCATTAAAACAGTTGTCTACCAAGATTACAACGACCTTTGACCTCAGTCACCTCAATGTCATTGTGCTACCTGTGGGTGATATAAGTAAGCATATGTCTGAAGTTAGTTCCAGTATGGTAAATAACCCCCCATCCCCCTCCCACCCAAGATATGGGATGGTAAGTGTAGATAAACTAAACCGACGATGAAAAACACACACATGATGCCTAATCTCTATGGACATCCCACCTCCTCTCACACACGATGCCTAATCTCTATGGACATCCCGCCTCCTCACATACACAATGCCTAATCTGTATGGACCTCCCACCTCCTCTCACACACGATGCCTAATCTCTATGGACCTCCCACCTCCTCACACACACATGATGCCTAATCTCTATGGACCTCCCACCTCCTCACACACATGATGTCTAATCTCTATGGACATCCCGCCTCCTCACACACATGATGCCTAATCTCTATGGACCTCCCACCTCCTCACACACATGATGCCTAATCTCTATAGATCTGCCGCATTCTCACATACACAAACAATGCCTAATCTCTATGGACATCCCGCCTCCTCTCCTCTCACATATGATGCCTAATCTCTATGGACCTCCCACCTCCTCACACACATGATGCCTAATCTCTATAGATCTGCCGCATTCTCACATACACAAACAATGCCTAATGTCTATGGACATCCCGCCTCCTCTCCTCTCACACATGATGCCTAATCTCTATGGACCTCCCACCTCCTCACAGACATGATGCCTAATCTCTATGGACCTCCCACCTCCTCACACACATGATGCTTAATCTCTATGGACCTACCACCTCCTCACACACACATGATGCCTAATCTCTATGGACCTGCCGCCTTCTTACGCACACAAACGATGCCTAATCTCTATGGACCTCCCACCTCCTCACACACACACAATGCCTAATCTCTATGTACCTCCCGCCTCCTCTCTCACACGATGCCTAATCTCTATGGACCTCCCACCTCCTCACACACACAATGCGTAATCTTTATGGACCTCCCGCCTCCTCACACACACGATGCGTAATCTCTATGGACTTACCGCCTCCTCACACACACGATGCCTAATCTTTATGGACCTCCCGCTCCCTCACACAAACGACGCCTAATCTCTAATGACCTCACGCCTCCTCTCACACACGATGCCTAATCTCTATGGACCTTCCGCCTCCTCACACACTTGATGCCTAAACTTTATAGACATCCCACCTCCTCTGACACACGACGCCTAATCTCTATGGCCCCCCCCGCTTCATCACACACACGACGCCAAAGGACCTCCCGCTTCCTCACACACACGACGCCTAATCTTTATGGACCTGCTGCCTCCTCTCACATGCACACACACACACACACACACACACACACACACACACACACACACACACACACACACACACACACACACACACACATAGGCATAAACACTGAACTTTCCATGCAAGAGGATTTGCAGATTTTGGCCATGATGCGGATAAAAGAATCTGGATATGATCAAATTCTGTATCTGTGGATATCTTGAAAATTCGGGTTTGATTTGGCTCAAGTTTAACCTCAGAAAAGGTGTGACCATACACTAGGATTCCACAACCTTCGGCCATGATAAAAAAAGATATGGAAAATCCACAATGAAATTCCAGACCCCACAGCTACCGAGATTCTATTGACCTGGTTTAGTCAACATTTTATCATTTTGAAGTCTCAATTAAGTGAATTATTCATGATTATTTCAATTTACAGCAGTACCAGCTGAAGCTGGAGATGAACAAAAACAGGCTGCAGATACTCAAGAACAAACTCAAGGTATTCTGTGTAACTTTACTGTTAAGCAATGGATAATTTTTCAGCATTATTGCTAGAGCAATGCACATCAGATTTTTTTCTATGATTTATTAAATTCTGACCAGATCCAGTCAGAAAAAATCGTGTTCACTACAGAGTGAAGACAGCTCACGAATGAAGGTTTAACAGTATTTGGGTACCACTCACTCAATGGACCTTTCCAGTTTATCCATCCATCATGGTGTCATAATCAACTACGTGACATGTAGGATGACGTCATAATCATCACGTCATGAATGACTCGATTTAGACCGCCTTAAACACTTAAGTCTGACATGTGCAAATTGTATGTCTGCTATTTAATAAACATGCTGTTGAATATTTTGAAACTAATTTAACTGGGCGCTGTTGCTACCATAGGCAGCAACAACACGCAGTCAAATTCATTTCAGAATGTTCAACAGCTTACCTGTATAGTTTTCTGGAAATTGATAGTCAAGGAGTTCGGAAATTGATCGATCCCAACACGAGCATGGTGTGGGTGGCACTTAGCTAGAGATGGGATGAGCGTAGCTAAAACTGGATCCATACACATGATTAGCACAGAAGAATATCCATGCATATATTCCCCACACTTATTATAGTCTTCTAAAATGTACATTTAACCCTTTAATGCTCATAACTGGTAAAAAGAAATCAAGAGTATTGCTTAGGCAATGTCCACTCGCAGACCAAAAACATCTTGACAGTTTACCACTTAAATTTTCAAAACTTGTCTGTTGATCTGCAAATGGACATTGCCTAAGAACATTGCAGAGTCCTGTGGCCATTTTCACAAAGGGTACTTAATGACACAAAATTACGTAAATATGGCGTAAGTAATAAAAAACGTCGCTAAATCTGTATTCACCTACATTAGATGAACATTTAGCCACCTCATTGTGAAAATGTCGTCAGGTCTTCTAAATAGATGCAAGCAGTTAGGCGGACCTGTGAATAAGTTAGGCACTCTTCATGAATCTGGCCCCTAGTTTGTAAGCCTCCTCTCACTATCTGGAATCAGATGGCTAACTCACATCACAAATTTCTCCAACTGTGACATTCTGCCCCACCCTGGTGCCAGGAAGGAGGAGTGGGTGGGGGGGAATGGTGGCCGAGAATATTGTAAATGTTGTCGCTCATATGATTGGGTAACTCACCATAACAAATTTGGTTGAATTCCACTAAACTTTCGGAAAAATGTAACCAGCGGGTCAAGTTTGATAAACATAGCAAGTCACTAGAATTTGGGTTACGGTGACCTTTGAGCCTCTGCGCGTACCCTCCCTGCCCCACCTTTCAGAAATTAGTGTTGTTTGAACTGAACAAGCTGTTCATTAGATATCTCTAGGATAAGTTGAGCTGTTATCCGAAAACTGTGTCTGTAATTGGGTCACGACTCAGAATTTATTACCCAAACTCAATTTAGACTTCCTCATCCCACTAAGATCAAGTATACTATGGAAATGTAAGCCGAGTTGGAAAGACAGAGCTTGTGCATGCCTGTGTGTGTTTTCAGGGGGTGGGTGTGTGTGTTTATAATATATCTGGCAAACCACTTTCTAAGTAATGGAATAAATATTGATGTTAAGTGTTTCTGTTTACTGTTTTAGATGCTACAGAGAGTGCTGGATAACGTTCACGCGTATAGACAGCCCATCATCATTATCATCATCCAATCCAGCACATTGGCCAATCTCATACACACGATGTTAATAGGCATTCACTTTTACTTTGTAAACTAACATTAAATGGCCCCAAAGATCTAATTAAAGAATTTCTGAAATATTTTTTATAATTTTACTATTCAAAGCTTACAACATAATCTCTGTAAGTGGACATTTCTCAAGACTTTGTCTAAGATTTGCTTCCATATTTTATGGTACCATTTCTGTGATCAAGTTATTGTCTTCGTTATAAATCAAATATTTATAATAGTCTTTATTATGGAGATTATTTTGAAAATTTATCACTGATATGGATGACTATATATTGTCCATACGGCCGATAAAAAATTAGATTTACGCTGGCAATGAGTTATCCCCCCTTGGTGAAGTTAATTGTAAGAATGTCAAACCTGTGATATCTTTACATCGCTTTAAATAAATAACATTTTGATATCTACAATGTAAACTCTAATATCTGTGATACAGTAACGCGCTGCATGCTAAGAAGTTATTATTACTAACTATCTGTATCAGTACAGCCCTGACTGTTAAATTTGTATATACAATATATATATATTGGTAAATATACTTATTTAAATTTAATTAAAATATTAATTATCAAGTCTGTGATGTTATGTCTCTGATTATCTGTGTATAAGTATACGGCTTAACAGTCTCACCGCTGCTACAAGCCACCAGACAATAAATTCAATGAGCAAAAACTCTTGACTTAATCAATATTTTGAAAACAATTTGATGGAAAGTTGTTGGTGGCTTAGCCACCAACAACTTTCAGTCAAATTGTTTTCAAAATAATTAGTCGGTTCAGAGATATTACCCTTGGAATGTCATCTGCAAAAACTCAGTAGTCAGATTCATGACGGTTATGTATAATGCTTAATTGCATCGATCAGACATCCATTGAGCTGTTATTCTGGGAAGGTGAGAATTAATCATCATTATTTTATATACACTAAGTGCATTGCTTTACACAATGCATTCCACACGCGTACATCCACCATATAATCTTGTTTATGTCAGTTTATAGAGTATTTATTGTATATATGGTATTGAAGTACATGTGTATTTATTTTTAAAGAATGAAAAACAAGAAATTTCTAAACATTTTATTTGTATTTTGTTATATAAATAATCTGCAGCTCAGCCTAGATGAATGTTTGTTCCGGTCAAGCAATGAACCTGCTATAGGCTGACTTGTTTTAAGCCCTTAAGCCTCGAATTGTTCAAGAAAATTTAAATTTTCTCAGAAAATGTCCATTTGCAGACCAAGATGAGACTATTTTTGAAATTTACTGCTGGAATGACTGGCTCGGTTATCGAGCCAGTCATGCCAGCGGTGAATTTTCAAAAATAGTCTTCTCTTGGTCTGTAAATGGACATTTCTCAAGACCACTGCAGAAGCGGTTTTTGTCTGATATGAGTGTTAAAGGGTTAATGGGCAAGAGGCTCTATAGGTTGGCTCGACGTAGCGATCCAAATGATGTGCGGCGTGCAGATAAATGTTCAAGTTTTTCCACTTACATTTAATTCATCCAATCTCAATAAAATTTTATAGATTTGTCACCCAGGTATCTGATGTCATAATCAGGGATCAGTCTGTCACCCAGGTATCCGATGTCATATTCAGGAATCAGTCTGTCACCCAGGTATCTGATGTCATAATCAGGGATCAGTCTGTCACCCAGGTATCTGATGTCATAATCAGGAGTCAGTCTGACAGCCAGGTATCTGATGTCATAATCAGGAGTCAGTGTCAGCCAGGTATCTGATGTCATATTCTACGTCGAATAATACTTACCAGATGTACTATTATAATAATATCTATTATCTAGTCTAGCTCAAAATAAACAATTAAAACTCCGCACTCTCCTGGTCCTGCCCCTACTGTGTCCGGGAATACCATAGCCGCAGGTACTGAGTCAATTCCCAATCACAGTCAGATTCGTCTATTTTGCGCTTTTACAAGTCGCGTGTTTTTGTCGTGCTCAAATTATTCTAATTTAAGCAGATTTAGCGTTGTTTCTAGAAAATCATCGTTGGCTTCATGGAGGAATTAGGAAAATCATCACAGGGCAGGTTGTATCAATCTAGAATTTATACATTCGTGCCATAATGACTGTTTGAAATTTCCTTAAATTGGCACATTGTTTTAAAATGTTAGCCATTGTTGGAGTCGCTTCTGTACCCGTTAACTTTTAGTTTAATTCGGGTACTCGGTTAATTTTCTCTTGCGACTCGGTTCCTCTAAAGATGGATGCGCCCTTGGCCAAGATGGCGGCGCCCATGAATTATGTCGTTCTTGGCTTGGTGTGTCTATGCACTCTGTTTATCGCCGATATTAGCTTTCGCTTCATTGTCGAGGGTGTTTGTAGCGATCGGCGATGTAGCCTTGGTTATTTAACGTTAGTTAAAGGCTGAGTTGTGTGTTTTAAAAAAATTTTCACTCAAAAAAGTTTCAAATATTTCCTGCCTAAGAACTTGATTATCATTAATTTAAGAGAAAGTTAATGTGTTTAAGAAATCTTAACTATCAAGTCGATTGTGCGTATTGCTCGTCATCATTTGTCATGTGCAGCGTTTAAATTTTTCTCTGTGTTCGCAGAAACCGAAGAATCTGGATACGTTGTGCCAGAAGTGCAACCGGTTCATGAAACGGAAGTATTTGGGACATCACTGCGTGGCGTGCGCCCAGTGTAAGGTCGGGAGCCCTTGTGATGTGTGTGTGAAGTGGTCGTCGGCAATGGTGGCAGAGTTCGACAGGGATCGGCGTGCGAGACTGGAGAGGATCGCGAAGGATAAGGCAGCGAAGTTGCAGCAGGCGTCGTTGATGGGACTGGAAGGTCGGCTGAATGAGAGGATGGATTCAGCTCTGGGCGTATGGGCAGCCCAGTTCAAGGCAATGTTTGACCCATTGCAGTCCACGGTCCCGGTGACGCAAGCTGGTGCAGGACAACCATTAGGTGGTCTGGCTAGTTCTGCTGAGGGTCATGCACCTGCCCCTTCTCTGTCCTTGGCTCAAGAGCCAACGATAGAGGAGGAAGATTTGTTGTTAATGGAAGATTCCGGCATGCCGTGTAGCTCTCGGGATTAGTACGGGTTTGCCAGGCGGATGGTGATGTCGACGTTCCGTCGGGCATTTTCCATCCGCTATTTGTGCAACCGGAGGGGTCGGCGGAGCCGTGTTTTGCGGTTCCTGCTGGTATCCCGGCGGCGTTAGGTGCGGCTCCTATCGGAATGCCGTCGCCTGCCACAGGAAAAGCGGTCGTGGTCCCGACTCCCATGCTGGAGCCGATGGACTGCGGTGAATCCGGGTCTGGCGATTCGCTAGACACCGGTGCCGCTGGTAGTCGCGCTATGGATGCGCTCTGTCTTGGCAGAGACGTGTCGCATAGCGCTCAGCATGGATCGTCGGTGGCCCTCTCATCTAAGGGAGAGAGGGAGGATGAAAACGGGAGTTCGTTGATGGACGAGTCCGTTTTTTGCACCGAAGCTGAATGGGTGCAGGTCCTCGGGTGGATGACCAATCGTCTCGGGTTGGCATCTGATCTGGGATCTCAGCGCGATCCGGCGATGGAACGGATGTCAGAGCGAGCGGCTAGCGCTCTGTCAAGTGGCTCTTCTGCCATGCCGACACTCCCGTTGGACACGCAAACTTCCGACATGCTGGAAGTTGCGGCATACCGTCTGGTTCAGCCAGACTAGCATTGCCAAAGGCCCCGAAGGGGATAAGGAGTAGGGTCCATTTTCCGGAGCTGGCCTATCATCAGTACGCCCGGGTTCCACGGCTTTCCGTTGCGGAACGAGAGGCTCTGAATAGGCCGTTGGCTGGGAAAGCTAAGGGACGTTCGCGTCCTTTGGTTTCCCAGACCAACAAAGACCCGTTCAATGAGCTCACGCTCATTGAGGATGCGGCGAGGCCAGCCATGTCTGCGCTGTCGCACGGGTGTACCATCCTGCAGGGTATGCTGGACTGCACGGCGGATGGTGGACAGGTGCCAGAGGCTGCTCCCGGCGTTGTTCGGGACACCATGCGCCCGTCTCAGGATTGCCTGGCCAGGGTGATCACTAGGACATTGGCAGAGCGACGGAGAATGGTTCTCGATTGTGTAGAACCAGGACCAGAGATGAGGGCTGCATTGTCTTCTGCGCCTTTCATAGGTCCAGGCTTGTTCGGCGGCTCGGCACGACAAGCTCTCTCCAAAGTCGCTTCAATGGTTGCAGAGCAGGAGGTAGTCGGCAAGTCGTGGAAATCGACTAAGAGGACACAGCCGCAGCAGTCCTACAAGCAACATCGCCAGGAGCAGCAACGACAGCGTCCTAGATCGCCCTTCCGTCCTTCTGGCCGTGATGCCCATAGGCCATCCGGATCACAAGGACCTGGCCGTTCATCCTCATACAAGTCCTCTAATAAGAGGCCGTATGAGGAAGACAGGAAGGGTGGCGGTTCGGGCCGCGGCGGCTACCGTAAGGATAGCCGTGGCGGCGGTTCCGGACCGTCGTACTACAAGAAACCGAGGGGCGGCCGTGGGGCTCGCTCCTGACGGGTTTCCGGCGGAACCAGTACCGGAGTCTTTGGAGGCGAATGGAGTCGAGAATCTTCACCCAAGCGACTTAGCGTCTTATCGGCCAATCTTGACCGACAGCTGTGTGCAGATTCCGTCCGTCGGAGGCAGACTTCAATTATTCCTAAACCAATGGGAACAGGTCGTGCGCGACTGTTTAGTTTGTCAGTGGATAAGAAACGGCTACGATCCGGACTGGCTCATCCATCAATCGTTAGTTCCGTTAACCTCGACTCCAATATGGACTCCTGTTCCAAGGGAATCAGATCGTCTAGACGCCATTCGGTCAGAAATAGAATCTCTTCATCAGAAGAAGGCCATTCATCTAGTCAAAGATCAGTCTTCACTGGGCTTCTATTCGATCATGTTCCTCGTTCCGAAGCGTACCGGAGGATGGAGACCAATTCTCAATCTCAAACCGTTGAACAAGTTTATTCTTTCTCCCAAATTTCAGATGGAGACGGTAGCAGCAGTAATGACAGGGCTGAGGAAAGGCATGTGGGGAGTGTCGATAGATCTGAAGGATGCATATTTTCATATTCCAATGTCAATTCCTTTTCAGAAGTACCTTCGCTTTGCATTCCAAGACAATGTTTGGGAATTCAATGCTCTCCCGTTCGGCCTGACCACAACTCCGAGGGTCTTCACCAAGGTGGTTCTCACCATGACTTCTTTACTTCGCAGGAGAAACATAGCTGTTCACACGTACATAGATGACTGGCTGCTAAAGGCGGGGAATCCAGTCACTCTGCGCAGCAATCTGCAGGTAGTCCTAGCCTTATTAAAGGATCTAGGGTGGATTGTGAATCTAGAGAAATCAGAACTGACTCCATCCCAGGAGTTTGTTTATCTGGGAATCTTTTTCAATCTCAGGGACGGCGTAGCTTTTTCGGCGGAGAGCAGAGTCAAAAGCCTGATTGCAGTTTTGGAGTCGGTTTCTCTAGGAGCCTATCTGACGGCGCGCCAGTTTCTCAGGATACTGGGGTTACTAGTATCTCTGGAGAAGGTGGTTCCATATGCGGCACTCAGGCGCAGGCCAATTCAGATGTATCTAATGTCATTCTGGTCTCAGAAAACGGATCTGTTATCTCTGAGGATACCAGTCAAAGAACTATTGATATTCCACCTTCAGTGGTGGTTATCCGAACAGAATCTCCTGCGAGGTGTTCCTCTACAACCTCCTCAACCTCAGATGTCCATCTTCACGGATGCATCGTTGACGGGTTGGGGAGCGGTATTGGACAGTCAGTCAGTGTCAGGGGAATGGGATCGGACCAATGCGCAGAAACATATCAATGTGCTCAAACTATTAGCAGTGGTATTTGCACTACGAAAGTTCGAGAGTCTAATTCAAGACAAAGTTATCCTAATAAGGACAGACAACTCAACAGTGGTGTCTTATTTGAACCGCCAGGGCGGGACGAGATCACCAGTTGTGTATGACCTTCACGACAGACCAGAAATGTTCAAATTGACTGCATGGATGTTGTCAAGCAGCGTGCAATTGAGGGTGGCTTTTCTGAGCAAGCAGCGAAGTTTGTTGCTTCAGTCAGAAGAGTTTCAACCACAAAGACATATAATTATAGAATCAACAAATTTGCACAGTGGTGTGAGAGAGGAGATATTGATCCCTTTTCTGCATCTGTTCAACACGTAGCAGATTTTATCTGTCATTTATACGAAGTTGACAAACTTGTACCTTCTACCCTAGCAGCATATAAGTCTGCATTAGCTTCAGTCATTCCCAGTCTCACTGTTGAAGGAGTGGAGAATGACTCCTTGAATGAAGTTATCAAAGGAATGAGCAATCTGCGACCTAGACAGCCAATTCCTATCCCATCATGGAATCTATATCTTGTTCTACAGGTTTTAGGACAGGCTCCTTTTGAACCGATTAGATCTATTGATATTAAACTGTTAACTATTAAATTTTTCTTGGTTGCAGCAGCGTCGGCGAGAAGAAGTGAAATTCATGCGCTTTCTGCCGAACAAGACCGTTTTGTCGTCACGGGTGAAGGTTTAAGACTACTTCCGCGTCTTTGTTTCCTGGCAAAGAATCAGTCACTTAAATATCCAGGACAGCCGATCAATTTGCCAAGTTTAACTAGACATGACCCAAACTCTTCTGTCTTAAAATGTATAAGAAACGTACTAATGAGTGGAGAGACGACCCGAAATCTCTGTGGTTATGTCTCAAAGCTCCCCATTTACGTGCCTCGAAAGATACTATTTCTCGTTGGATAGTTGACGCTATTAAGATGTCACACAAAATCACTACAGGAAAGCAAATTGATCATGCGAATGCCCATCAGGTCCGAGCACTAGCAGCATCATCGGCCCTTTATACGGGTGTCTCATTAGAGGAGGTGATGTCTGTAGCACAATGGCATGCCGAGTCGTCATTCACTGATTTCTACCTTCGCGACATCTCCAGCTCACTTAATCCGGTAGCCGTCGCCAATCTGTCGAACCTAAACTAAGCCACGTCCGACCACTACTTCGCACACATCACTAAAGTCTTCCGCCTACACTGAACAAACGCTATGCACATGACTGAGTACGACCGTGGATTGGGCCAAGCTCCTGTGATGATCAAGAAAAGATCAAGCACTCAAAATGGTGAGTGTTTACATTAATTAAGTGACTATAAATATGTTTACTTAACAGTCGAAATACCAGACTGCTTAGGTAAATAGTCTGGTACAAGAGTATTCTTATCCTATCAACCAGACATTAGACTCATTCCAATTTGAAAATCTAGTCGATATACTGATATTTTTTCAAAATTAGAAGTTGTAGTAGCTTCTTTGCACTCTACTGGACTGCCCTAGCTGAGGCTTGGGGCTGACACGGGTCTGGTGGGTGTTGCATCCCCAGTGACAGCCCTCTGAATTTTGTGCGGACAAAAGAGGGGGGGGGGGGGGAGCGCGGTCTAGACCATGGAAGTTTAGCACTCTATGAGTCAGATAGCAGAAGCCAAGCGTATGCCAGGGTTTTAGTCTCTTCACAACCTTCTCTGTTGGATGGTAGTTGAGTGCTGGTTCGAGCCTCACCTCCTCCCACCGGCATTTTCTGGCTGTCGAAATCCGGAGTTTATCATAATAGTACATCTGGTAAGTATTATTCGAAGTAGAATCAAAAAAGCATCCGCTTTTGTTTCTACGAGAATTCTTAATACTTACCAGATGTACTATGGCCCTGCCTCAGCCGCCCCGCTGAGGCTGAGCTGCTTTCGCAGTTTGCCAAGGCGAACATAAGACGAATCTGACTGTGATTGGGAATTGACTCGGTACCTGCGGCTGTGGTATTCCCGGACACAGTAGGGGCAGGACCAGGAGAGTGCGGAGTTTTAATTGTTTATTTTGAGCTAGACTAGATAATAGATATTATCATAATAGTACATCTGGTAAGTATTAAGAATTCTCGTAGAAACAAAAGCGGATGCTTTTTTGAATCAGGGATCAGCCTGTCAGCCAGGTATCTAATGTCATAATCAGGGATCAGTCTGTCACCCAGGTATCTGATGTCATATTCAGGGGGTCAGTCTGTCACCCAGGTATCTGATGTCATATTCAGGGGTCAGTCTGTCACTCAGGTATCTGATGTCATAATCAGGGGTCAGTCTGTCACTCAGGTATCTGATGTCATAACCAATTATGTCACTTGTTAGCTGACATTACAATTAAAATAAAGCTCTGGCATGATGAATTTAAATTTAAAGCGATGCTAGTCTCATCTCAAATGTTGTATTTCACCGATAGAATATGGTTTATAGATTCCATATCCTGTCACATTCCCTGATCTGTATCGCAATTATCTGTTTTGTAATATCGAGTAAATGTTGAACAGTGATCGACACCATTTTGTCTCCTCAAGCTATTGTGTGCAATGTCATGTAAGCTCCAATGCATCACATTCTTTATTATGTAATCCTCATCCCATTGAATATTTTGAAACTAATTTGTTTCAAAATATTCAACAGCTTACCTGTAGTATTGTTTTTATACCACATTGCCAAACTATAGCTGGAGCCTCTATGACTGAGCATATATACCGAGGCAGACACACTAGGGCTTTTCTGATTGGTTGAAAAGTAAATCATGACAGCCGTCATAGGGTGTAGAAATGTATCAACATTTAACTACTAAATCCTGAATATCTTTCAGTAGCGGCGGGATAAAAAGTTTAAAATTACCTGGATAGTTTATGACCGGCGCGTTAGATCACCCGAATAGCTATCAAGAGATGGGATTAGTTAGCCTTTAATAAACATTCTGTTGAATATTTTGAAAGTAATTTGGTTACTCGGTAAACATGGGTGGAGCTTATCTAGAAATGGTCAGAGCTTATCTAGAAATGGGCAGAGCTTATCTAGAAATGGGCAGACCTAATCTAGGAATGGGTAGAGCTTATCTAGAAATGAGCATAGCTTATCTAGGAATGGGCAGAGCATATCTAGGAATGGGCAGAGCATATCTAGAAATGGTCAGAGCTTATCTAGAAATGGGCAGCTTATCTAGAAATGGGCAGACCTAATCTAGGAATGGGCAGAGCTTATCTAGAAATGGGCAGAGCTTATCTAGAAATGGGAAGAGCTTAATGGGCAGAGCTTATCCAGAAATGGGCTCGCCGTCTCAAGACATAGGCAGAGCTTATCTAGAAATAGGCGAGGCTTATCTAGAAATAGGCGAGGCTTATCTAGAAATGGGCAGAGCATAGCTAGAAATGGATCCCTCTCTTGATGTGGCACATGTCACTGTGTAAAGCAAGGAATGACATGCAGTTATAAAAGTAGCTAAGTAGTTAAGTAAACAAAAGCTTTCAGAGCTTACAGACGTGTCAGAATTTCAGATTCTAACGTGTGACATGCCCATGGTAAATGGACCACTCAGTGAGTGAACGTAGAAACATGAAATTCATACACCTCACTTATTGCTATCTTTACAGATGGTTTAACTTTTTCTCACTTTTTTTTACTATTTAATGCCCAAACCAGCATTTGCAGCGTTCTAGAGGAATGTCCATTTGCAGGCCAAGAAAAGACAAGATTGGAAGATTTACCACTGGAATAATTACTGAGTCAGTCATTCCAGTGGTAATTAGTCAAAAATAGTATTCTCTTGGTCCGCAAATTGGATACTCGTAAGGCAAGATTTTAGTTTTAACAAATCATGACCATTAAGTGGTTAATAGTTCACTCCATATGACAGTACATAGATCTGCTGTTAATATGCCAGGATTAGCTTCTCATAAATATAGTGTGTTGTCTCGCCTGCGAAGTAAAAGTGAGACAATATGTATCCCTGTTCTGACAACGATGGCAGAGGGAGAATCAATGTTACGTTTTCGGTTTAACATATCTCTGGCTTGTGTTTCAGGCCTTGTTCAGCCAGTTGGAACTAAACTTCAGTATATCGTTGCCTATGGAATCTGCATGACAAGGTCAAGGTCACTGTGCCCATGGTACATAGTTGTTTTACAGTTAATCTGTTGTGGTTAGCAAGCCATCTCATCTATTCCAGGATTTGTAGACCCTATTCGATACAATGTTGGATATACTGTTAGTAATCAGCATGATGACATTGACAATGATTGAGCTAACAAGGTCAACGGTAAGTGACCAATGAATGCACGGATGCTTATCAACAGTAAGGACAGATGAGATATTTAATTCTACGGAATTCATATTCAGGGGTTTTATAAATTTAAGCAGTTTCAAGTCTATTTCCTAAAACCAACCACTTAAGGGTGGAAAAATTACTTCTGAATTCAAGCTCTTTCAGGGATGTTAAACATATTTTGGACTGTTTGTTAGTTTATGGTCACTAACTAACTAGACTCGTAGACACCATTTATGTGTGAAATTATCCAATAACAGCAGAGCTTAGCTCTGTTAGCTCAGTCATTCACCAGCTCAATTTTAATCAGTCAACGTGTGGGTATCAATTTGTTAGCTTAGGTTCTGTATTTTTAAATTACAATCCAAAACTAAGCTCCTGATTGAGGTCTAAAGTTATATATTTATGTGACTGGTGAGCTCGGCGTGACATTTTCTTTGAGATATGATTGATGAGTGATATGCTGATTACATGACTGGTGAGCTTGGTGTGACATTTTCTTTGAGATATGATTGATGAGTGATATGCTGATTACATGACTGTGTTTTGAAGCCATCAATGAACTTGGATTAGCGGGGCGCTTGCCCTTTACTCTAGCTGACATAATTTAGACAGAATTTATGAAACGTACGCATAAAATAAGACTTTTTAAAACAAATTTTCCTAAAACAATTTTGCTGACGGGCGGAAGTGAAAATGATTCCGCTTACAAAGCAGTTTATTTCCTGAGTAAAACGTCACAATTCTGTGAGTCGAGTCATGTTAAAACTGGGACTTGGAACTCCGGAAATGGAACCAATCTCTGATATGCAGAAATAAATATGGGTATTAATCAAGGGAATAACCCAGCTTAACCGTCGAATTTATTCAAGCAAATTTTAATTTTCTCATAGAAAATGTCCATTTGGAGACAGAGATTATTTTTTTTAATTTACCATTGGAATGCATGGCTCGGTTATCGAGCCAGTCATTCCAGTTGTAAATTTCTAAAAATAGTCTACTCTTGATCTGCAAATTCTTAAGACAACTGCAGAAGCAGTCTTTGGCTGGTATGAGATATAAGAGTTACGGGGTAGAAATAACTTCTGAATTCAAGCGCTTTCAGGAATGCTAAATATATTTTTGACTATTTGTTATTTTATGCTCATTAACTAACTAAGACTCAGACACAATTCTAGCTTTCGTCTGTCATTACAATCTTGTTTGAGCCTATTGTCTGTGTGAAATTATCCAGTAAAAGCAGAGCTTAATTCTGTTAGCTTGGTCATTCACCAGCTCAATTTTAATCAGTCAACGTATGCCTATCGATTTGTGGGTCTGTATTTATAAATTACAATCCAAAACCACAATCCAGTTAGATCAACAATATGTGATTTTCAATAAAAGTTAATATTATAAAACTATAAAATCAAAATTGCCCATGATATTGCATAATAAGTAAATTTATTTTGTAATTAGCGATCATCGATTTTAAAAGTATGTATACATGTCTCTTTCGTGCACGTCAACATGACTGGTGAGCTTGACGTGACATTTTCTCTGGGATATGATTGATGGGTGATATGCTGATTACACAACTGCACACAATCAACTCGTCAAACACTCAAAGCCAAGACTTTGAACCGCATGATATAGACTTATGACACTAGACCTATCATAGCGCAGTGTTGAAGCACGATCCATCCTTAACTGTCTGACTGTTGCGATCCACCAGACAATAATTTCAATGGGAAATAACTCCGAATATTTTGGAAACAATTTGAGTGAAAGTTGTTGGTGGCTAAGCCACCAACAACTGTCAGTTAAATTGTTTTCAAAATATTCAACATATCCAGAGTTAACCCCCCTGGAAAAAGCAGTCTGCCGAAATTCAGCAGACAGACGGTTTAATTTATGAGAACATCAACCATAGACCGGCAAATAACAGATTGTTTATGATGTACCGACAGTACCGTTAGGCTTTTTAACTTACAAAGTGGTAACTGTCGCAGCTATACTACATACGCATTTGTTCTCTACCCACTCAACCAATTTCAATCAAACTCGGCTGGAAGAACGCTAGAAAACAAATGTATATGTAACATAGCTGCCATTTGATAAAGACTGATGTATCGAGATACTTGCAGCTAAAGATTTGATGCACAATGGGCTAATAATAGTGCAGTATTGACTTGTTTTATTACTGGCAATGCTGAAAGGCCTTCAGTTGTACGCCACTTCAAAGGGACATTGTGGAAACAGTCATAGCACAAGACAAATGAATATCTGTTTCTCAGATACTGAATCAACATTTATTCGTAATAACATTAACAATATTATAGTCAATTTTAGTGACTAGCCATTTAAGATATTTAAGAATTAAGATACAGATAAACATTCACTACATAAAAATAAATATAATTGTTATTGATATTTTAAGGATGAATTACTGATTCAGTAGATGCTGTATAATAAGGAAGTGAGCTGTTTATGCTTTAAAGGTCAAGTCGGCACAAACTGGCCTCTGAAGTGGTCTTGAGGAATGGCCATTTGCAGACCAAGAGGGCTATTTTTGAAAATTTACGACTGGAATGACTGGCTCAATAACTAAGACAGTCATTCCAGTTGTGAATTTAAAAAAATAGTCTTCTCTTTGGTCTGCAAATGGGTATTTTAATGAGAAAATTACAATTTTTCGTGAACAAATCCGAGGGTTGAAGGATTACTGATGAGACAAAAGGAGCTAAAGGTAGACCTTGTAATCATTTAATGGCCATAGTTCTTAAAAAAATTTTTCTCAGAAAATGTCTCCTTACGGACCAAGAGGAGACTATTTTTAAAAATTGATCCAGTCATTCCAGTACTAAATTTTCAAAAATACTCCTGTTGGTTTGCAAGTAAACATTGCTCCAGACCACTATGGAAGCCAGCTTTGGTCGGCTTGGCCATTAACCCTTTACTGTGCATGCCGGTCAAAACTGGCCGCTGAAGTGGTCTTCCGGTATGGATATTTGCAGCGCAAGAGAAACCTGTTTTTGAAAATTTACCACAGAAATGACTGGCTCGGTAACCGAACCAGTCATTCCAGTGGTAAATGTTAAAAAACATTCCCCGCAAATGGACATTCAAAAGAGATATATTTATATTTTCTCGACCAAATTTGACCATTAAAGGGTTAAACAAGAATTTATTGATTTTCCTGATAATGCCCCTGTATGGCTGACAATAAAGTTACCATTATAGTCACTAGATTTGAATCCTATTATTAATATTATGATGAACACAAACCTCCAAAATCCAGTTTTGGTCATGCAGCTTGGCCACTAAAGAGTGAACAGTTTGTGGTGGTCATGAAATGTTCATTTGTAGCCCAAGAAGTATGATTGAGACTATCATCAGGAAAATTATAAAAAAATTGCCATCTGGGCCTCCAATAGCGGGATTTATTTTCAAGCTATGCCCCGCCCATTGCTAGCTATGTTCAGCCCACATTTATGCATGGTGGAATCGATCTGACACTGAAACTTGAATTTCAAGGATACAAATTTCAATGATACATGTAAGCTGTTAAATATTTTAATGCTAATTTGACCGCTCCCAGTCAAATAAGTTACACAATATTTAACAGAATCTTTATTAAGTTGTAAATTCATCAAATATATACAATGCATACTCGTAATGGAGCAGGTATATCATGCCATGATTGCATTATGCAATATCATCTACAATATTATACAACACATTTTCTGTAAAATGGAAAAGTTATCTGCACTTGCCAGGTCAAAATTAACTGTTTGGCTGCTGAGTTTTTTCACATGACAGATTCCAGGAGCTATATCTATAGACCTGCTCGATATAAGCCACCAACAACTTTCAATCAAATTGTTTACAAAATATTCAGCAAGTCAAGCATTTTTGCTCATTGAAATTATTGTCTAACTAGATTTCTTTGTTTTCGTTTTATGCTTTTTATGATGTTTCTTGTCTTTTCTTCGTTTCTGTAGAAATAACAAACATGAAATAAGTTATTAGTTTATAATTTTAATACATCATCGACCAGCCTCCTCAACGGGCACATCCTACCCAACACCATCCTCCAATCTGGAAGCCAGGGCCCGTATTCATGAAGATAATTACATCCTAGAAGGGGCGTAAAAAAGCGTGCTAAGGTTTACATCTCGAAAGTGGGGTAAATGTGGCTTTCTGATTGGTCTGTTATTACCTTACAGGGCGTACGCTACCCCCTCTGTGAATACCGGCCCACTCTATTTGGATTCCTATATCAAGCCAATCAATAACATTTTTATGCTCCGCTATATACTTCATGTAGAGATCAACAAAACTTGCCTGAAAGACCACCTCCGCTTTGGTGCCAAACAATGGTGGGGATTTAACTACTGAAATGGCAGGGCCACGTCAAATAAACAGTTATACAGGAATATTCTGTAGAATATTTTGAACCTAATTTGACTGGAAGCTGTATTTTATTCCTAATAACAACCCCACCCTGTGAACTAACATGAGTACATCCCCAAAATGAGTGGTTCCCAATAGAAGACCATGACCAATGCAAAAACTTACTCATATCTTTGGGTGGTGTATAATCATCTGGTCAAGTTTCAAACAATTCTCTCTCAAACTGTAGGCTGTAGGAGTGACAATGTTTACACTTTAGTCCTCAAATTAGTTCAAGAAAATTTAAATTTTCTCATTAAAAATGTCCATTTGCAAAGCAAAAGATTATTTTTGAAAATTTACTACTAGAATGACTGGCTCGATTATCGAGCCAGTCATTCTAGTGGTAAATTAAAAAAATATCTCAGTCTGCAAACGGATATTTCTCAAGTCCACACCAGAAGCCGTTTTCAGCTGACCTGAGCTAAAGTATTAATTCATATGAGCACACCCTCTGCCATGCCTGCCCAGAATCCTATAAGGCCCGTTTTATGTCGCACTGCACGAATGATGACTGGTTGATTTTTGTTGAACTAGTTAGGACGCTGTCATTTTCAGGCAGATTTAGCTGGCATGGCACATGAGAACTTCGACTTATAAATCGGGCCTAAGATATATACAGGTGTATAGTTTACTTTATAAAGCGTTTTCTCGTCACTATCTCTGCTTGATGTCTTTGATCTTTTCTTGTTCTTCTTTCTTCTGTCTTTATGCTGCATAGAATAACAAAGCAATTACAACAGCGCAGCAAGACATCAGTAGCGCACTCACTGCGTACTGGTGAAAATTGCGTGCACCCACTTGAAAGCATGTCTCCAAGATTAGTCCCAATAATGTGAACCAATAATGAGATATAAGACGTTATGTTGGGCTAAACCTAAAACTTAATCAGCCATTAAAACAGTTGTCTACCAAGATTACAACGACCTTTGACCTCAGTCACCTCAATGTCATTGTGCTACCTGTGGGTGATATAAGTAAGCATATGTCTGAAGTTAGTTCCAGTATGGTAAATAACCCCCCATCCCCCTCCCACCCAAGATATGGGATGGTAAGTGTAGATAAACTAAACCGACGATGAAAAACACACACATGATGCCTAATCTCTATGGACATCCCACCTCCTCTCACACACGATGCCTAATCTCTATGGACATCCCGCCTCCTCACATACACAATGCCTAATCTGTATGGACCTCCCACCTCCTCTCACACACGATGCCTAATCTCTATGGACCTCCCACCTCCTCACACACACATGATGCCTAATCTCTATGGACCTCCCACCTCCTCACACACATGATGTCTAATCTCTATGGACATCCCGCCTCCTCACACACATGATGCCTAATCTCTATGGACCTCCCACCTCCTCACACACATGATGCCTAATCTCTATAGATCTGCCGCATTCTCACATACACAAACAATGCCTAATCTCTATGGACATCCCGCCTCCTCTCCTCTCACATATGATGCCTAATCTCTATGGACCTCCCACCTCCTCACACACATGATGCCTAATCTCTATAGATCTGCCGCATTCTCACATACACAAACAATGCCTAATGTCTATGGACATCCCGCCTCCTCTCCTCTCACACATGATGCCTAATCTCTATGGACCTCCCACCTCCTCACAGACATGATGCCTAATCTCTATGGACCTCCCACCTCCTCACACACATGATGCTTAATCTCTATGGACCTACCACCTCCTCACACACACATGATGCCTAATCTCTATGGACCTGCCGCCTTCTTACGCACACAAACGATGCCTAATCTCTATGGACCTCCCACCTCCTCACACACACACAATGCCTAATCTCTATGTACCTCCCGCCTCCTCTCTCACACGATGCCTAATCTCTATGGACCTCCCACCTCCTCACACACACAATGCGTAATCTTTATGGACCTCCCGCCTCCTCACACACGATGCGTAATCTCTATGGACTTACCGCCTCCTCACACACACGATGCCTAATCTTTATGGACCTCCCGCTCCCTCACACAAACGACGCCTAATCTCTAATGACCTCACGCCTCCTCTCACACACGATGCCTAATCTCTATGGACCTTCCGCCTCCTCACACACTTGATGCCTAAACTTTATAGACATCCCACCTCCTCTGACACACGACGCCTAATCTCTATGGCCCCCCCCCCGCTTCATCACACACACGACGCCAAAGGACCTCCCGCTTCCTCACACACACGACGCCTAATCTTTATGGACCTGCTGCCTCCTCTCACATGCATGCACACACACACACACACACACACACACACACATAGGCATAAACACTGATGAAACAATCTTGTGGATATCAGCAGACCAATTATCCAGAACAACTGCGGATTAGCCAGACTATCGAGGTGAGAAAGCCATCAGAATTCACAGGTGAGAAGGCCACCAGGGTTTCCCGGTGACAGCCACCTAGGTCGCAACTATAGCATGCACACTTGATCGTTTGCACTATAACTGAGATGTACGTGGTGACGAGATTTGATTTGATCCTTGACTTATCTTAATGGTGGCTCTCCTGTTGGTTAATCCATTATACGTCATAAGTTTAATGAGCCAACCATTCCAGCAGTAAATTTTCAAAAATAGTCATCTCTTCCACCACAGACGCCATATTTGGCTGACCAACTTTACAATAAAATTTAGTCAATTAGAGAATTTCTGCACCACGATCTTCTGCTGTTTATAAAGAAAAGCTGTTTTATATGGCGCTATAACACTATAATACCTTAGATTTTGAATGTCTGTCTTTACGATCACGTGACGAACTTCTTCCATCCGAGGAATGGCGTCGTTCCTTTAACTTCTTACTCTGACAAGAATAACAAAATGTAGTAAAAGTGTATTATTACATGTTTTAATACTGTATGCATGTTTTGATATGCTAGGTTTGCATGGCATGCTTGCACCTATCTGTATGTGACAATTGTGCATAATAAATACCAAAACCACCAACATCTCAGCTCCAGTTCAAGGGGACCGTTCCACTTTTAGCTATGCGCCACACATCTCTAGCTAAGCTCCACTCACACCTTGTTCGTGTTGTGATCGATCGATCCCCGAATGCCCTGACTATCAATTTCCAGAAAACTATACAGGTAAGCTGTTGAATATTTTGAAACAAATTTGACTGGATGCTGTTGCTGCCAATGGCAGCAACAGCGCCCAGTCAAATTAGTTTCAAAATAGTCAACAGAATGTTTATCAAATAGTAGACATACAATTCATACAACCTGACAGACTATTAAGCATTTGAGGTTGACTAAATCGCGTAATTCATGCCGTAATGATTATGGCATCATCCTACATGTCACATAGTAGATTATGACATCATATGATGGATGGATAAAGTGGAAAGGGACATTCATGTGCACACCAATTGGAATCGCTGTCGGGTCATCCCGCATTTCATGCAGGGGTTGACAGACATATACAGCTGCAGCAAGATCTTCACAACATCAATGAAAGTCATAGTTTGTCTTATTTTCATGTGATGAAATACATTAATTGGTAAATCTAATGTACATGTAAATGATGTCTGCCCGTCTTTATTACAATAAGACTGTGTGTGTACATATATATATAGAGAGAGCGAGAGAGACAAGCAAATTTAATTAACATACAGGAAAATTAATATTGTCATCACACAAAAACCTTTCTGTAAGAGATTGAATTTCTTTAACTGTTTAATTGTCAATTTGGACAAACCATCTTGAGTAATGTCCATTTGCAGGCCAAGAGAACACAATTGATACCTGAGACAGTTATCAAATGGGAAAATTTCAAAAATTGTCTCTTGTACTTTAGATGGACATTCAAAAAGCCAATACTTTGCTTATCTTGACCAATCTTGACCACTAACCTTTTAAACCTCAAATTTGGTCAAGAAAATTTGAGTTTCTCATAGAAAATATCCATTTGCAGACCAAGAGGACTATTTTTGAAAATTTACCATTGGAATAACTGGCTCGATCATCGAGCCAGTCATTCTAGTGAGGAATTATCAAGAGATCTTCTGACCTGGAAAATGAACATTCCAAAACACTAGTGCAGGACAGGCTGACCATCTTGGCTCTTAAAAGGTTAAAGGTCATGATTAGACATGTAAATCTCAAACATGTCTAATTCGTGGACAATGGAGAAGGTTAATTTCTACACCAAATAAGACAAATTTTGAGAATTTAGCACTGGAATGACTGGCTCGATTACAGAGGATATTTCTGATCAGCCCGGCCATTAAAGGTTTATATAGACGATTCATATCATAGTTTGACATCGACAAAGTCATCATGATTATAAATATTTGTTCAAGAAAATTTCTCATAGAAAATGTGCATTTGCAGAACAAGAGAAGACTATTTTTGAAAATGTATCACTGGAATGACTGGCTCGGTTACCGAGCCAGTCATTCCAGTGGTAAATTTTCAAAAATGGACCTCTCTTGGTCTGCAAATTGGACATTTCTCAAGACCACTCCAGAAGCCATTTTTGGCCTGACGAGTGTTAAAGGGTTAATACCGGTACCTTATATTTGGAATGTCTGTCTTGACGATCACATGATGAGCTTCTTCTCTTAGAGGAAACATGTCGCTCTTTTAACTTCTTACTCTAACAAGAAAAACAAAATGTAATAAAAAAATCTCCAGCAAATCTCTTATTTCATGTCCCGATATGTGCAGTTATGCATGTGCGTGTTCCAATGTGATTGTAAGCGCTCTCGATGTGAAACTTTTATCTAAATATCAATACTGATACTAAATACAGCAAAGTATCAATCAGGGTCTAAGCACAGAAATGTGCACTTCAGCATGACTGATTAACGGCATACAACATATGTAAGTTAGACCTTTTTTCACGTGATACAGAAATAATGTCTGTCAGGTTTTATTACAATATGTTATGTCGGCATATGACATCTGATGTGATATTGCAATATTTTAATGAGATAACAATATCGTCATGGCTTCACCAATATTTCCCAACCCTATGGCATCTTATAAAATATAACTAAAATAAGGGATAAACTGTCATTGCCACCTGATTAGTCTATATCATTTTCTGAAAAGGCAAATAATAATGCCACACTAAGTGATTGAATGGAGGATTCTAGTTTCTCAGTCAATCATACGATTCCATAATCAACTATGTGATGTGTAGGTTGACATCATAATTAATTACATCTTAAACGCTTACTAGTCTGTCAGGTTGTACGAATTGTATGTCTTTAATACATAATAAACATGCTGTTGAATATTTTGAAACTAATTTGACTGACACTGTTGCTGCCATAGCTTACCTGTAGTTTTCAAGAAATTGAGATTCAGAGAGTGCAGGGATCGATCGATCACAACGCGGGCAAAGCGTGGGTGGAGATTAGCCAGAGATGGGATACATAAAAATGGCTTCCTCCAATCGTTACAAATGTGATATCTTCAGAAAAAGCAAATGTGATATCTTCAGAAGAAGCAAATGTGATATCTTCAGAAGAAGCAAATGTGAAAGCCCAACAAATAGCAACAGTAGCTAAAAGTAATCCTCTAAAAAACTTCTGGAAATATGCAACGTTAAAATTGCTAGAAAGAATTAAACCACCTGTGTCAGTGATACCAGCTTGTGTCGAGAAAAGGCAACGGAGAGAGACGCTCTGTCACTCAAGCATATAACGTCATAATCAAAATTTTACGTCACAGCTAGGCCGAGAGCTGTCATGAATATTTAAAAGTTTGTCAAGTCTACAAATTGTATGTCTTTGGTGGCTTTACTGTTTAATAATCATTCTTTTGAATATTTTGAAACTAATTTGACTGGGCGCTGTATTGCAGCAACAGCAAGCAGTGAAATTAATTCCAAAATATTCACTAGAATACCAGTATAGTTACCTGGAAATTGAGATTCTGGAAATGCAGGTTTTAATGTATATAAATCGATCTCAACGCACGCAAAACATGGGCAGAGCTTGGCTAGATATGGATACATCGATTCATGTGATAATATACCTGTATTAACTGACCACCCGTGGTGCTATATAATGTGACAGTTTAATGTGATCTTCTTCTTTTCGTTCGCTGATCATACCGCCAGTCCTGTAAGTGACTATCGACATGATCATAAGCGTTAAGTGCGTGGATCCATGGTTTATTAGTGCGCTGTGCGGCCTGGAACCTCCATCTTCAGCACTCGAGGTTTCTGTCAGGGTTACCTCACCCTTACCTCCTTTAGTCACCTCTTACGACACGCAGATACGGAAGGTGTATTCTATGCCCCACCTACAGGGCACATTTAATGTGATAATATACCTGTATTAAATGACCACCTGTGCTGCTATATAATGTGACAGCTTAACCCTTTAACACTCAAACCCTCAAAAATGGCTTCTGCAGTGACCTTGGGAAATGTCCATTTATAGACCAAGCGAAGATTATTTTTGAGAATTTATCATTGGAATGACTTGCTCGATAACTGAGCCAATCATTCCAGTTATAAATTCTAAAAAAATAACCTTCATTTGGTCTCCCAATGGACATTTTATATTTTCTAAGTGTTCAAGAGTTAATGATCATGACTGGGAAAGAAGAATGTCCATTTGCAGGATAAGCGAGAACTATTTTTTTAATTTACCACTTGAAATTGGCCTTTGCTGTGGTTGTGAAGAATGTCCATTTGGATGTCAAGAGAGAACAATTGCTTGAATTCCACCAATGAAATCATTGGCTCGATAGCCGAGCCAGTCATTCCAGTGATACATTGTCAAAAATAACTTTAGTGTTCTCTGCAAACGGAAATGTTCTGAGAGAAAACTTAATGATTTTTTAACAGATTTGAAGATTGAAATTTTAAGAGTACCTTCTTCAGCTTTGCTTTTGGCTTGTCATCTGCCGGTCTGGATGCGGATGATGATGACGATAAAGATGATGTTGACGATGAAGATGGAGATGACCGCTTGTCAGAAAATGACAGATAAAGAGGTAGAAAGAAAACTATGTTAGCATGCCATATACACAAACAGAAGATTCAGTTACAATAATAAAAGTTAATGCATCATTTTTTCAAAATATTTCTCTGATAGTAATTCATAAGAAACAGGATTTTGACTATCGGGACCCAGGGACCGACCTACCCATTCTCCAATTAGTTAAATGCTAGTAAAATTCAATTCTGGCTAATAGAAAGCAGGATTGGCTAAATATTTGGCAAATGATTAAAATCATATTATTATCCATACTTTCTAAGTAGAGAATCAGTGAAATTAACTTTGCAGAACATCTTAAGATAAATATTTATGTAACTAGTGCATGTATTAATTATATTGGTATTGTTGTCACCAAATAAACCCTGAAATCCTATTATCTCGGATTCAATCCACCCATATAGGTGAGTTGTTGAATATGACTGGAAGCTTTTGCTTCAAGGTAAATTAGTTTTAAAAATTTCAACATAATCTTGTATATGGTATTTAAAAATGTATCATTCAACTGAAAGGGTTATTGGGTTGGTGATGGCTTGTAAAAACTGGAAAGCTAAAATAGTTCAGATTTGGCTAAGAAAAAGGGTAGTTGTCTAATCTATTGGCTAATAATTTGTGAAAGTCAGGTCTTTCCCTGAGAATCATAAATAGTGATTTGGTTAGAGCAGCAATATCCCACAAATGGTGTGTGCATTCGTACAGGAGTGCATCCATAAGTGTAGGCATGCAACAAGTTGAAAACAAGAGACAGGATAACTCATTTTTACATAATACAAGTGTGTTTTCTCATGGAAAATTTGACATGTAATTTTCTCTTCCCATGGCCCAATATATAAGGTTATGCTTAATGCTTTAGTGGGTCAGAATTGGTCAAGAACATATAAATATTTACTTAATGAATGTCCATTTGCAGGCCAAAATAAAAACCTTTTTTGACAATTTATTATTGGAGTGACTGGTTTGGTTACCAGGCCAGGTGTTCGAGTTGTACATTTTCCAACATACTCTTCTCTTAGCCTGCAAATGGGCATTCCCAAATTGTTAAGATCACAGCTATAAAAAGTATAAAATTTGAGTGTGTGAATTATTAAAATTATTATTATTATTATTATTATTATTGAATTTCTCACCCTCTTTCTTTTCTTCGGTTTTTCCTGAAAGACAAAATAAATGAATAATTGAACAGCAAATAGATTAACGGGGACTGGCCGAGATGGTTTACCCCTTGGTCACCTTATAGTACAGCTCAGAAATAACTTAAAATCTTTACAAAACAAAACCACAAACATGTCTTAGTTAGTAAGAAATGTTTAGTTGAATATTTTGAACATAATTGGATTGTCCAGAATCTTCCAATTCCATTCTGTTCAAAATATTCAACAGTACCGTTTATTTTCTTTTGGAAACATTTAAAATTATTTCCGAGCTGTACTATACCTGTCACTAACAGTTACATTTTAATAGTTTGGCAACCTGGATCCCCGCCACCACCACCACCACCACCACCAAGAACAACAAGGGATACTCCAGCCTAGAGCTGTGTTGATTGCCAGTCCAAGCCGGTAAGTCAAACCTGTCTATTACGACCATGGGTCAGTCTCTTGCATCAAAAGATAATGATTCATCAACACATGGTTGATAAAATGAGAATACAGCAAAAACATATTATGTCATCAAAATGTGTTCATTTATCTGTCATATCTGTCTTGACCATTTAATGCATTCTAGGCTATCTTTGGTGGCTGTTCAATGGCAGGATCTGCTCTGTAACCCAACTATCGGACGTGAAATCATAATGAAAAATTGAAAATATGTCACTTGTTAGCTGATGATGCAGCTTTATTTAACAAGAGGCCCAAGAGCCTGTGGCGCTCACCTGGACCATTGACATTTAAACAATTTTCTGAAGCCTGCTGCCCTAGGGGCCTTCCAGCTCGGTCTGATTGAAATTGCCCAAACGGTTAATGAGGAGTAGCATTTTAAACGATTTCCCGCCATTTTTCAGAAAATTCAAGATGGCCACCAAAAAAATTGACCAATCAAAATTCTGAATATAAGTTCTAGATCATTCATGACAAATTTGGTCGCCATGCCATAAGTTCACTTGGCCATTCTGGCCAGATCAGCTAATAAATCACCTTCTTTTGACGTGTAAATGGGGATTCCTCATGATGCCTACAGAGGCTGGTTTTGACCTGTCAATGGGGATTCCTCATGACAGCCACAGAGGCTGGTTTTGACCTGTAAATGGGGATTCCTCATGACGGCTACAGAGGCCGGTTTTGACCTGTAAATGGGGATTCCTCATGACGGCTACAGAGGCTGGTTTTGACATGTAAATGGGGATTCCTCATGACGGCTACAGAGGCTGGTTTTGACGTGTAAATGGGGATTCCTCATGACAGCCACAGAGGCTGGTTTTGACGTGTAAATGGGGATTCCTCATGACGGCTACAGAGGCTGGTTTTGACCTGTAAATGGGGATTCCTCATGACGGCTACAGAGGCCGGTTTTGACCTGTAAATGGGGATTCCTCATGACGGCTACAGAGGCTGGTTTTGACGTGTAAATGGGGATTCCTCATGACGGCTACAGAGGCTGGTTTTGACCTGTAAATGGGGATTCCTCATGACGGCTACAGAGGCCGGTTTTGACCTGTAAATGGGGATTCCTCATGACGGCTACAGAGGCTGGTTTTGACCTGTAAATGGGGATTCCTCATGACGGCCACAGAGGCCGGTTTTGACCTGTAAATGGGGATTCCTCATGATGGCTACAGAGGCCAGTTTTGACCTGTAAATGGGGATTCCTCATGACGGCTACAGAGGCTGGTTTTGACGTGTAAATGGGGATTCCTCATGACGCCTACAGACGCTGGTTTTGACCTGTAAATGGGGATTCCTCATGACAGATACAGAGGCTGGTTTTGACTGGTAAATGTGGATTCCTCATCACGGCTACAGAGGCTGGTTTTGACATGTAAATGGGGATTCCTCATGACGGCTACAGAGGCTAGTTTTAACGTGTAAATGGGGATTCCTCATGACGGCTAGAGGCTGGTTTTGACGTGTAAATGGGGATTCCTCATGACGGCTAGAGGCTGGTTTTGACATGTAAATGGGGATTCCTCATGATGGCTACAGAGGCTGGTTTTGACGTGTAAATGGTGATTCCTCATGACGGCTACAGAGGCTGGTTTTGACCTGTAAATGGGGATTCCTCATGATGGCTAGAGGCTGGTTTTGACCTGTAAATGGGGATTCCTCATGACAGATACAGAGGCTGGTTTTGACTGGTAAATGTGGATTCCTCATCACGGCTACAGAGGCTGGTTTTGACATGTAAATGGGGATTCCTCATGACGGCTACAGAGGCTAGTTTTAACGTGTAAATGGGGATTCCTCATGACGGCTACAGAGGCTAGCTTTCATGTGTAAATGTGGATTCCTCATGACGGCTACAGAGGCTGGTTTTGACGTGTAAATGCGAATTCCTCATGACGGCTACAGAGGCTGGTTTTGACCTGTAAATGGGGATTCCTCGTGATGGCTACAGAGGCTGGTTGTGGCTGCATTGACCATTAACCCGTCAATCTATCATCTTATTATAAAACTAATTGTGTATTCAGCTTACTGTCTCTTTTTTGTGGCTTTGACGCTCTTTCAAGATTTTCTCCCGATGTTCCTTCAGATCTTCTTTGTATTTCTGAAAAGAATAAATAAACATCTATAGGTACATCCGTGCATATGTCTACAATGACAACCTTGATTAATACAGCCCAACAATTTTAGGAGAGGTATTCAAGACTAGCAGAAAAAGCTGACAGAGCGACAGACGGACAGGCGGACAGGCAGACAGACAGACTGACAGACAGACAGACTATCCTCATGTCATAAGCTAATTTGCCTTTTCAGGCCAAGTGAGCTAGAGTCAATCTTTCTTTACTATACAATCCCAAACATACCTCAGTATCCTGGCCTTCCCATAATCCCAGCATTGAACTCTGACCTCGTTGTTTTTGCTTTTCAATCTTATCCTTGACCTCTGCCCTGGAATTCAATGAAAATTGGAATACAATTAAAGCTTATTAATTTTTTTCATAAGTTTTAATATTAGACTAAAACCTGTCTATAAGGGACACTTTATGGATCGCTGCACAGGTGTGGCTCTAGCACACGATTGGGGGGGGGGGGGGGGGGAAATCAGACAATATTCAACCCTTTCACACTCATATCAGTCAAAAATGGCCTCTGTAGTGGTCTTGAGAAATGCGCAAATTGCAGACCAAGAGAAGACTATTTTTGAGAATTTATCACGGGACTGATTGGCTCGATAACCGAGCCAGTCAGACTAGCGATAAATTCTCAAAAATAATCTCTTGGCCTGCAAATGGACATTTGCTATGAAAAAAATTTAATGGTCAAATGGTTAAGCAGTTGCTGTATATGGAACTGATGCACATGGGCTTAGGGTCCTTGAAAGAATATATATATATATATATATATATATATATATATATATATATATATAATATATATATATATATATATATATATATATATATATATATATATATATATATATACATACATACATACTTACTACTAACCACATTTCTCTTATTTCAGCCTTGTAAATTAAGCCCTCTTGCATTAGAAATATATATATATAGACAGACAGACTAGCTGACAAACCTCCCACCTGTAGAGTGTGCGCCTGGTAGCATTTTTGTACTGATTGACTGTCTGGCTGCATTAGAGTTTGATCGATTGATTGGTTGGTTGGTTGTTTGAGCCCTACTGGATTTGACTGGTTGCTTGATTTGATTGTTTGTTTGACTTGATTGCTTGCAGGACTTATTATTTGACCTGATTGGTTGCGTGATTTGATCTGCGTGATTTGTTGCTTGAGTTGATTGGTTGCTTGATTGGTGGCTTGAATTGATTGGTTGCTTGATCTGATTAGTTGCTCGATCTGATTGATTGCTTGATTGGGGGCTTGAGTTGTTCTTGATTTGACTAGTTGCTTGATTTGACTAGTTGCTTGATTTGATTGGTTGTTTAATTTGATTGCTTGCTTGATTTGAGTGTTTGTTTGATTGGTTACGTAATTTGTTGCTTGAATTGATTGGTTGCTTGATCGAACTAGTTGCTTGATCTGATTGATTGCTTGATTGGGGGTTAGAGCTGTTGCTTGATTTGACTAGTTGCTTGATTTGATTGGTTGTTTTATTTGATTGGTTGTTTCATTTGATTGCTTGCTTGATTTGATTGCTTGCGTAACCTGTTGCTTGATTGGTTACATGATTTGTTGATTGAATTGATTGGTTGTTTGAATTGATTGATTGCGTGATTGATTGTTTGATTTGATTGGTTGCATGATTTGTTGTCTAATCTGATTGGTAGCGTGATTGGTTGCTTGTATTGATTGGTTGCATGATTGATTGGTTGCTTGAATTGATTGTCTGAACTGATTGGTTGCGTGATTGATTGTTTGGATTGATAAGGTGGTGGACGGGTTGTTTGCCGATTTGCCAACTTGATTGATTGCCTGGTTAATTAAGATTGATTAAGATTAATTAAGATTGATTGAGATTGATTAAGATTAATTGAGATTGATTAAGATTAATTGAGATTGATTGAGATTGATTGAGATTAATTGAGATTAATTGAGATTAATTAAGATTTAGATTGATTGATTGACTGTGATTCCATGGCTAGACAACGCGGGGGTAGGCGAAGGGCTGGTGATGACGCTGAATCACACCACCCATCATCTGCTCACGCACGCCTGGTTAAAGTATACTACATGGTAATCCAATGTTTTCACCACCTGGGTGTGCTGAACACGCATCTAGACAGCGACACCGTGCCAAATGGCCTCGGTCGAAAGGTCAAGAGTTTGACAGACTTCTGCAAACCGGCCATGCCAGATGCTGAGGTCCACTTCGACATTCGTAATGTCAACTTTGAATGGGCGAAAACAATGATTAAAACATGGGTTCGCCACTATAACTGTAAACTAGGAGTCCTCCGTTCTGAGCTACTCTCAGCCCAAACTCTTCCTTATTTAGACCTTGGTCGGGCTAAGTCCACTGCAATCAATTGGGCCAAAAAGAATTATCACAGAAAATTGGATCACAACGCCATCTCAGCATTTTATGATTTTATTAGACCACTTGATCCGAATTATAAGCCTGTTACTCAACCACCAAATGTCACCCCTGTTAGCAAACCAGTACAAAATGCAAATTTAGTACAATCCGCTCATCCCAAAAAGCGGCTACATTCACCTGCAGAGGCCTCACCACCACTAAAACGTCCAGATAAACAACCGTCTCCCATTAGCTCTCTTCCTGGCACATCCAGTGACCACAGTATTTACATTCCAGTGGACCCCTCTATGATCCCTCTACCAGATTCACCTCCACCAGCGCCACCATTCTCTCCTGAGGATTTTCCTCCTCTTCCGCAGAGGGTGTCAAATGCCAAAGGTGCTAGTAAACAGCCGGGTCCAAGGACCCGAGCTGCACAAAAGGTCCCTCAACCACGATTCACACCATCTCCATGCGCCAGACCAAAGAAGCCCACACCCTTGGAACAGAATAAGTTCTGGAAATTCAGGAATGAGGCCACCAACAAACCAAATTGGCAACTTCCGACCCTCGACAAAAAGATCTTGATCGTCGGAGATTCAAACTTGAGTCGGATTAATGTGGATCCCCATCCAGATACTCAGGTTGCCTGTTTCCCTGGAGCATCGATTAATGATCTCAGAACGATCATTAATAAATACACAGGGAAATTGCAACCTGAGAAAGTAGTCCTCACCATAGGAATAAATGATAGGAATAATCTGATCTCAGCCTCCGAGTATCGACTTAGGTTATTATTCAGTATGGTACGAAAGAAATTTCCCAAGTCTAGGATCTACTTCACTGAACTAAATTTCTCCGCAACCTCGACACCTCAGCAAAAGCAGGCACTCGATGCAATTAATCGGACTGCCGCGTCAAGCAAGGCCAAATCCCCTGAGTCCAGGGTTATTGTCATACCCAGTCTTGCTTCGACAGAATTCGAAGTGGGTCATGACAATATTCATTGGACTGAGAGGACAGCAAATGACATGTATAATAACTGGCTTGTGGCCCTTAATTTAAACTAAACTCGGGTCAAGGTACCAACCACCCAGAAATGGGACTGGGTAGTAATATTGTAAACTTAACCGGCTCCGCATTAGGCGAAGCAGAACAGTCACTGCTTAATTTTGGCTTGACTTTTGTCCCAACACCAAAACATAAAACAGGTTTGGATGCAGATTTAGATAATGGCTTTACTGAAACTGCTGAATTTGGTCACCGTGTGAAATTAGCTGATTTTTTTCAAAACTCCAATAGTAATATTCCACTATTCATTGAAAAAACTGGCTGGGCTCCAAACTTAAAATGTGTTGACCCAGCAATCGGTGAAAGTATAAAACTTTACTCTGAACGTATTGAAAATACTACATTTCCAAACGATCAGCAAAATTTATCTTATGAGCAACGCCAGGCCCTATTAGGTTTATCTAGAAAAAGTGAAATTGTCATCAAACCTGCGGATAAAGGATCGGCTACTGTAATAATGGATAAAGACCACTACATCAAAGAAGCGCATAGACAGCTTAGTAATCCGAAGCATTACCAAAAACTAAATGAACCACTTTGGCAAAATAACTGTAGCAAATTCAACAAAATTCTCCAAAAAATGGTTGATAACAAGAAGATAACTGAAAAGCAATATAAATACCTGTGCGCAAAAGATGATTCGAAACCACGTACATTTTATCTTCTTCCTAAAATCCATAAGTCTGTTGACTTGTGGACCGACCCTATGACACCACCAGGGCGACCCATCATTTCAGATTGTGGTTCGGAATCATATAGGATTAGTGAATTTATCGACTACCAACTTCAGCCAATTGCAAATAGACATTTTAGCTATCTGAAAAACACTGAAGACTTCCTAGCCCAGGTCTCTAAGATCTCGGTCCCTCCAAATTCATTCTTAATTACAATGGACGTCGATGCTATGTACACAAACATTGACATCGAAAAGGGTCTAAATTCAATTCGTAGAGCATTTGCCGACTATCCTGACACCAACAGGCCCGACAGAGAAGTAATAGCTCTATTAGAGCTTAGTCTGAAGGGCAATGACTTTGAATTTGCTGGTGAAATTTTTCAACAAATTTGTGGCTGCGCAATGGGTAAGCGTTTCAGCCCAGGTTTCGCTAACCTTTACATGGCAGAGTGGGAAAAGGAAGCACTCGAAAACTGTCCAAATCAGCCGCTCATTTACCGCAGGTACCTCGATGATATTTTCATGATCTGGCAACATAGTAAGGAAGCATTTACCGAATTTCTGGCCATTCTGAATAATCATGATCCGAATATCAAACTAAAAGCTCAAATCGATGAGCTGTCCGTAGATTTCCTAGATGTAACTTTATACAAAGGTATAAAGTATGAAACAACTGGTTACTTAGACTACAAAGTTTATTTTAAGCCAACCGACTCGCATCAACTACTACACAAGAAATCATTCCATCCTCCGCATACTTTCAAGGGACTTGTAAAATCACAAATAATCCGTTTTCATAGAAATTCGAGTGATAAGAAAAACTTTGAATCATCATGTTCGACCTTATTCAAAGCCCTCAAACCGAGAGGGTACTCTTCTCGGTTCCTGCGCAAAATAAAGTCTGAAACTTTGCATAATTTGGAAATCATTCCAGATAATGCCAGAAATTCTCGGCCTACCAAAATTTGTCATAATCGTCCGATTATTGGTGAAGGAGAATCTCGGAAATGTGAAAAGAAAAGGTGTAAATTGGATAAATTTCTTCCTTCCCAGAGTACATTCACGAGCTTTCAAAACAAAAGCAAATTTCAAATTCAGTCGAAATTAGATTGCGATTCTGAAAATGTCATTTACTTAATTTCATGCAAATTGTGTCAAAAGCAGTATGTTGGCGAAACAAAAAATCGACTAAGATGCCGAGCAACCAGACACCTTTCAGATATTAGACTAGAGGAAGACACACATGTGGCTGAACATTTTAATCTTCCTGATCATTTAGTCACCCGTGACTTTGAAATTATGCCCATCGAACAGCTACCTCTTTCAGACACAACAGAGGAAACTGATAAACAAAGATCACTAAGAGAATCGTTTTGGATTAAAGAACTCGAAACACAATGGCCAAGGGGCATAAATTCGGACCCATGCCTCTCGGATCAACGTGAGATTATCCCATTTACTCTCACATACAATCGGAAAAATGTTGAAATTGCGAAAATCCTAAAGGATGAGTATCACAAATTACAGGACAATTTAAAACAACCATTCAACAAGCGTCCAGTAATTGCATTTAAGAAAAATCCTAATCTACGCGACATCTTGGTAAAAGCGAAACTCAAATAAGTGTTCAAAACATCAATCAATGATTTATCATTGTATACTAATCAGGCCATTTGGCATCTATTAAACAAAATTGACAATCTCAGGTGATAAAATAAGCAAAAATATTTTCAATTTTTTTCAATTTTGAAAATTCTGAGCCGGTGCGTTTACAATATTACATACATACAAGTCATTTTGAGAAAGGTTACAGGCCATGAGAAAACAATTTTTGAAAATTTAACACTAGAATGACTGACTCAGATATCGATACAGGCGTTCCGGTGCTAAATTTAAAAACATAGTCTTCTCTTGGCCTGCAAATGGACATTCCATATGCTAACACCCAAGATCATTCTAGCCCAACTGCAAAACACCACTATGGTCCAGTAAGTGATACATGTAGCACAGAGGGGTCAAGGGTTCAAGTTCCGAGACCCGATGGTGAATTCTCTCTTTAACCTGTTTATGTACGCTGATTGTTATACATTGAGGACACTCCAGAAAAATGTATTGTCTAGTACAGTTGTTATAAAAGATGACAAAATCAGCCTACATGTATGTAAACACTAGCAAATAATACGTATACATACAATGTTAACACTTACCACTCTGGTGTCAAAATTTGAAATTTTCAACTTAAATTAAAAAAACAACTTGTGTTCATTTTTCAACAAATTTGGTGGAAGATGTTACTGTCATGGACAGCAACATCTTCAACCAAAACTGTTGAAAAATGTACACCAGTTTCTTTGCTATTGTCACCGTAAAGGAAAGAATATTGACATCACATTGTTAAAACTGATCCGCAGTGAATATGAACATGTAGGTAATATGATTATGACAAAAGATATATTGATTGAAAACTACATTTTTAGTTAACGTGGCAGGTGATATAAGTTCAACCGTGTTAACGTCAACAATAGATGGATAGTAACTGTATACTTAACCCTGACCACACCGATGTCAAAATTTTAAATTTTCAAATTAAATTAAATGATGAACTGGTGTTCCTTTTTCAACAAATTTGGTGGAAGATGTTGCTGTCGTAGACAGCAACATCTTCCACCAAAACTGTTGAAAAATGTACACCAGTTTCTTTGCTATTTAAACAGTCATGAAAGTAAAAAAAAAAGGGTTAATAATTATGTATTGAAGACAGTGGTTTTGTTCTTTAGCCTGACGCTTGATTACGATTTTGTGTAATCCATAAAGTCTGAATCTGTGTAATCCAGAAAGTCAATTCCCAAACCGCCAAAGACCACCATGTTCTTACTCCTTCCAAAAGTACACACGGTGAAGAAAAATGGTATCACTCCAAACAGGCCCATAATCAGTGGTAATAGATGCCCAATGGAACTCATCAGCGGCTTCGTAGACGAACACATCAAAATGCACGTCACACATATCAAATCATACGTAAGGGACACAACTGACTTCATCAACAGAGTGGAAGCCTTTGGAGCCACCAAAAAAGAGTCACTATTAGTAACCATGGATTTCACCTCCCTATACACCAGCATACCCAACAATGAGGGGGTATGGGCGGTGGCAAAACACTGCATGAAACATGGCATCCCAGGCACACTCTCCACGAGAAACCTGTTGAACCTACTCAAACTTGTCCTTGAAGGCAATAACTTTGAATTCAATAGCGAACAATTTCTACAAATAGGTGGGACCGTAATGGGCAGCAAAGTTGCTTGCACATACGCATGCAGCTTTATAGCCGACCTGGAAGATAAACTCCTCTCAAATGCCCCCTACCAGCCAGCCCTACATGTACGCTACATAGACGACATATTTATGATCTGCGAACAAGGCCCAACTGCCCTCAATGAATTTGTCAAACACATGAATTCAGGCCATCCAAGCATAAAATTCACAATGGAAAGCTCCAGAGGTTTCCTTTCTAGACACTATGGTACATGTACACAACAGAGATGAAGAACTGATCAAATTCAATCTCTTTACGAAACCACAGATACACACGGTTACCTGCACTATATCTCCGCACATCCATCAACATGTAAGGATGATAGTCCCCATAGACAATTCCTCAGACTCAGGAGGATATGCACGGACACCACAGACTATGACAAACATAGCCTCACACTGGAATAGCATTTCCTGGCCAGAGGGTATCCCTCCTGGCCACTTAAGGGCCATATTGAAGGCCAGGGGTAAAGAACGGGCATCCCTCCTTAAACCCCCAACTCCACACAGAACAAACCCATCTGACCCATCTTTATCTGCGAATTCACCCGCACGGGTACGCGTCTCAAAAAAGTGATGAACAAATACTGGCCCATCCTCCAAGCCAGCCAGAGATGCAGGGATGCATTTCCAAAGAAACCATTATTCGGCTATCTGAGGAACACATCTATCAAGGATCACATAGTCCGGGGCAGACTTCCAGCCCCCTCCAATGATGTACGCCCACACCGCAACCCCTTCATAGAATATTGCATCATCTGCAACAACATGGAGAAAACGATGTTCTTCAAAAGCTACCACACTGGCTTATCCTATAGATGCAAAATCATAGGCAACTGTCAGACACGCAACGTAGTCTACCTGCTAAATTGCAAACTATTCCACAAACAATATGTGGGAGAGACCTTGAGACCATTCAAAACAAGGATACAAGAACACCTTAAATCCATAACTAATCTCCACAAAAAAACAAGTTATGACACACCCGTCTCACATCACTTCAATAAACACAATCAAACAAGAGCCGACATGAGTTACCGCATTATACAGGTACCCTCCTCAGACCAGGCAATCCCAAAATCAACACCATACAGGAGATCCAAAGAATCCCATTGGAATCACCAACTCCACACCATGGAACCAACAGGAATTAACCTAGCATGGTGAGGACACACCTTTTCATGTGGGTCTAGGGTCCCAAACCCGACACCAACATACGTTGTTATTATCCTCCCATAAAAAAATAGAATATTGACCTCAGAGTGGTAAGGGTTAAAGACCCAATAGGTGATATATCTCTAAAGATTTCTACACAAGTATGGGCATAAAGAGGTTCTAGTGTGGCAATACTCGCACTTGAACATCATCTCTTATAAATGTGACCACCCAATAGTAAAAAGATGCAAACTATGAATTTCACAAATACTGCTATTAAAATTACAAACATAAACAACTATCACCAGCATTCCAGAGTATTTAGAGGGTCTGAACACTGTTGCGTTAGACAATCATAGCGATGTCGGCAACTGATTAATTCGTTTGATATAGGCTCTATAAATTAATGTCATTCATCGTTCTGCGCTATTAGGCTTTGATCTTTGAGCTTACATCTCGAGAAAGCTATGCTATAGCTTACATTCCGAAAAGTATAATTTCACTGTTTTTCGCCTACAATCAATTTTCTTACTTATTATCTCAATATTGTGGACTTACCGTATACACTTTAATGAACTTTCTTGCACACTTCACTGAACTTTGACTAATATAGGCGTATTTATGTGCTTCGTTGTGCACGACTCAAATCTTGTCTAACAAATTGTAAATATGTTGCCGTATAGCATTAGCATAGATGTGTGATATATAACTACCATGCAAGTGGGTGCTCCAACCAATTAGAGGAAGATCCAAAATCAGAACAGATCAGGACATTAGTTTTGACACACATGTGCCACTATTTAAGCAAAAAAATCTTCCGCGATATGGCTGACATGTATAAAATCTTTGACAAATTGTACTCTTTCAAGGGAGAGAAATCTGTGGAATATTGATGGATATTGCAGAAATGAAATGATGACTGACTTCAGCTATCCATAATCTATTCACGGGAAACCAATTGTGAGCGTAGTTTTTCCGAGATATGGTATGGACACACAAATTTTAATCTGTCAAGGGAGATAATTCTGACGAACATAGACAAATATTGCCGAAACAAAATCATACCACGTCGTCTATCCCTAATCTATTTTGTTAGAACTAAACTTATGAACTAAATCCTGAGATATGGCCAGGACACGGAAATTCTGAAAAATTTTACTCTTTCAAGGGAGATAATGCTGCCGAATAAGGATGGATTTTGCCGAAGCGAAATAATGACACGTCGTCTATCCGTAATCTATTTCACTGGAACAAAATTGTTGGGTAGGTTAAAAACTCAGATATGGCCCGGACACGAAACGGACAGATAGACGGCTTTCAAGAGAGATAACTCTGACGAATAAGGACAGATTTTGTCGAAATTAAATTATGACACATCTGCCTACAGGTCCATAATCTAATTGTGGTTGTGGGTTAAAAACGTTTGAAATATGGCCCGGACACGAAAAGGATGGATGGACAGATGGATATTATCACATAATATGAACACACTTTGTGCGGGTGTATAAAAATAAGCACTGGAATGGCTGGCTCGATATTAAACGAGCCAGTCTTTCCAGCGGTAAACTTTCAAAAATAGCCTTCTCTTGGATTGCAAATGGACATATAATAGGAAATATTTAGATATTCTTGACCAATCCTAAACACTAAAGAGTTAATATTGAGACACGGTTTGACCCTTTACTTGTCAGATTTAGTCAAAAAAATCTAAACTTTTTCATTGAAAATGTCCATTTGCAGACCAAGAGATTATTTTTGAAAATTTATCACTGGAATGACTGGCCCTGTTAGCGAGCCAGCCATTTCAGTGAAAGATTTTCAAAAACAGTCTTCTCTTGGTTATGCAAATGGACATTCCTCAAGACCAATACAGAGACTGGTTATGACCAGCTTGACCAGTACAGGACTAAGGCATGTGATCGAACATTACAACTCCACATGTACATAAACAACAAACTACCAAGTAAAGTACAGCTCATAAATAAGCTAATTATCTCCCAAGGACAAAAATATAAACATGTTAGTTAGTACAATTATGAACATGATGTGAGAAATGTTCTCTTATTTTCCAGGGTTTTGTACCCTTTCAGTATTTGAAATTCCATCACTTTTCCCATGACTTTCCATGGCTCAAATTAAAAAATTCCATGACCTCCAAGAATCAATAACTAGGTCAAAGACAGTCAAATCTGTTTCAGAATGTTCACCAGCATATGGAATTCACTATATCTAGGGAAAAGGGTCAACATGTGACAATTTCAGGTACATTTTAAAAATAAAATCTGAGTATAAAAATTCTGAATGGAAGTACATATAGCTTATGATCATAAATGTAGCGCCCTTTCAGCCTAACTTCGTTGAAATCGGTAAAAATGGTAAGAAGCAATATGACCATTTCTAGTAAATTTTGAATTTTTTTAGATTTTGACATAAAAAAATTGGCTACATGTGTATTAACCCTTTAACCCTCATATCAGCAAAAAAACAGCTTCGGTAGTGGTCTTGAGAAATAAATGTCTATTCCCTAAAATGGTCGCCGTACTTTCATGAATACATCGCGCACTAATACATAACACGCAGGGCAAAATCTGACAAAATATGAGCCAAAAAAGCCTTATACAGGTACATAACATGCAATCGTAGTTCAGAAATATTTTTCAACATAATTGGATTGGATGACATTGCAGCAATGGCTCCCAAATTAACCACACTAAATTAATTAATTATGTTAAAAATAGTATATTTTATTCTGTTTTGGAAACAGATTTATTTCTTTGCTGCATTGAATATAATTAACCAAACCATTTAACCCCTCCTGTGTCAACTTGCGGTTTATAATGGTAATACCGGTCAATACTTCCTCTGCAGTTGTCTTGAGGACTGTCTATTTGCAGACTAAGAATATTTTGTGAAAATTTACCACTGGAATGACTGGCTCGGTTACCGAGCCAGTCATTTCAGTGATAAATTTTCAAAAATATTCGTCTCTTGGCCTGCAAATGGACACTGACTAAAATTTAGATTTTCTTGACCATTAACCCTTTAATCGTCAAACCGGTAAAAAAAATACCTCTTAAAAACAATTTTCCTAAACTCCAGCTTTAAACTTACAAAAAAACTTTGGTCGTCTCTTGACCAGCAAATGGTCATTCACTGACCAAAAATTTGAATTTGCTTGTAAACTCTTGGCAAATTAAAGACTTTATTGATTAAAAAGTCACCCTTTGAGCACTTTGAGGGTTAACACATGAAGGGTTAATATACATTCATAGATATATAAATGACAAATTTGAAAACATCTTACCAAGAAGGGCGTGGTCTGTTGAGGTAATCCTGAATAGATGGACCTGACTGTGGCGCCGGTACCCCAGCTCTGGACATTGCAATTGGATTCATAAATGCCTGTAGAATACAATTTTACTTCATCAATTAAATAGACTCTGATTTCTGAATCATTATTGTGATGGTCATTCTACACCCAGATATCAATAGATTGGACACTGCACATCTCAGCTGCTTGTTGGAAACCTGAGAGTTGTGTGGGAAACCTCTAACCACCCTATGAAGTTTCAAAGCCATCATCCGGATACCGATTTTCAAGATGGCTATCGGTGGCTGTCGGCCATCTTGGATTTTGGATCATCGTCACTTTCGATAGGTTCCTTCCCCAGACCTAGTCCAACAACACTATGAAGTTTCAAAGAGATCCGATAAACAGTAACAGTTATCTTGATCTTGATTAGTTATGGCAAAACATCCAAAGGACATTATTTTCGCCGCGCATTCGTCAAGTAGCTGGTTTTTTCCTCTAATTAATTCGGTAAATTTAATTGTAGGATTTGCAGAGTTTTCTGAACTGCTTAGAAGATCCTGTGATAGTTTGTTCCAATCCATAATCATACTGGGAATAAAGCTGAATTTAAAGATGTCAGTTCTTGCGTAAATTTGGTTGAAGTGGCTGTTGTGCTTGTTTTTGGTTTTCCGAATTGGAGTCTGTAGACTCTCTAATGATATCTTTGCTTGTTGATGTAGACCTTTGTAGAACAAAATAAGGCGGTTTTGTTTCCTTCTGTCTGACAATGGTGGGAGTTTTAGGGTATCCATTATATTTGTCATACTGCCTGGTTCGTAGCAATAGTTTGAGGTGATAAATCTAGCTGCACATTTTTGCACATTTTCTAATTTGTCCTGAAGAGTTATCTGATGAGGTCCCAAACTGTACTTGCATATTCCAGAACTGGTAAAATCAGTCCCATGTATGCTTGAAGTCTAATTTCTTGGGAACAGAATGATAAATTTCTCTGTAATAGTCCCAAGGTTCTGTATGATTTGCTGTAGATCTCAGTGATGTGTTTGTTCCAGCTTAGGTCATTGGTGATGTTGACGCACAAGTCATTTACTGATGAAACAAAACTTAGACTTGTTCCTTTTAGAGTGTAGTCGAATTTGATGGGGCTTTTTTCTGCTTAGGCTCATCATGTTGCATTTTACTGGTTGGAAGCGCATTCCCCAAGTGGTAGCCCAGTTACCTAACATGTTTATGTCTTGTTGGAGTGTCTCACAGTCCTTGGGGTCATCAATTTCCCGGTCGCATAAGCAATCATCAGCGAATAACCTGATCTCTGAGGAAATGTTCTGGACTATATCATTTATGTGGACTGAAAACAGTAACGGGCCTAGAACGGTTCCTTGAGGCACTCCAGAAACAATGTCAGCAACGTTTGATTTGGCACCACTGACTACTACGCACTGTTTGCGACCTGTTAAGAATGAATCAATCCAATTTACTGTTTTTTAACACACCATATTTGTGCAATTTAGATTTCAAAAGTTCATGTGGAACAGTATCAAAAGCCTTTTCAAAGTCGAGAATAGAAATGTCGACTTGGTTCCGTTTATCAATGGATGAAGCCCAATCATTGATGACATTAATTAGTTGAGTTTCACAAATGTGAAATTTTCAGAAGGCGTGTTGTCTGTCAGTTAGGATGTTATATTGTTCGAAATAGCTCATTAAATTAAAACAGATGATGTGTTCCATTCGGAACTGTTATCATCCGGAAACCAATTTTCAAGATAGCCGCCAGTGACTGATGGCCATATTGGATTTCAGATCACCATCGATTTCAATAGATTTTTGCCCCAAACATATAGTCCACTGAAGTTTCAAAGCGATCAGATATAAATGGTTGCGGAGTCATCGTGTGGAAACCACTCTGCTACACGTCCGACCACCCACCCATAAACACCATCACATAATACCCACCAATTCTTTTGGCAGGGCATAAAAAGCTCAAACAAAAATATATGGCAGCTGCCGCCAGAAATAGTGATCCCTATATCTTGGGCATACTAATTACCGACCGATACAGTCCTATACTGACTGATACCGACCGATACAGAATATGTGCTGACCGGTACAAAATGGATGGGGTATAGTGCCGACCGGTAGTGATTCATGCTTAATATGGTCTATAAAAAGGCATTTCTGAAGAAATTATTTTAATATAACCATTAGGCTTCCATATATTATACATGCATTGTAACTGACTGACAGGTGTAAACATCGACCGGTAGAATTTTTAGTTTCTCGTATTCCGAGATCTCGCCACCACGAAAGCCTGCCTCTATTTTTAGATTGATATCGTCGCAGAGCTGGAGCGGCTCTGGATTGGCTGGTGGGTTACAATCGGGAGGTGTATCTTATGCATGAAGCATTTAACTGGTTGAATCCGAGCGGCGATAATAACATAGCTGGATTTTATATGATTTTACAAAGTGTGATTTTAGTTCAATTCTAAGAGGCGTAGAAATGTAATTAATGTACTTTTAATTAACCCTTTTAACCGTATGCCAGAAACCGGCCGATACGGTAATCTTGATCGAGGGATGTTATTTTGCAGGCCAAGAGAATAATGTTTTGAATATATTTGGAGATCAGCACGTGGGCCTATACCTAAACGAGCGTGGGTCCTGCATAATGGACACCCTCTGTAGAAAGACCACCTGCCTACACAGACAGGTTGTTAGTTTTATCGCAGACCATAGGCTAACATGCGTGCACGAGAGTGGGTGTTGTGGCCTGGTGGGTGGGGTGTATTCACACGTTTGTATTGAAATCCCTGTTAACTGTTTCAATAAAGATCAGTAAACTAATGTATTGAACCCGTTGACCATTGATCTATCAATCACCCGTTGCAACTTATAACACGTCCAATTCATGTAATATTTACTCATTATTTAGAACCCAAGCGAATACGGCTTATTCTCCCACATCTGTTTTCTTATCAGTATGGAAATAGAAGCACTAAAATATACTCGACTGTACTCAACCAAGATATATAAACGCAATATTTTAAACAAAAAAACACATTCTTGTTTCAAAGTTGATTCCAAGTTTACCAATCTTGCGATTAGTGTTTTAACGTTAATATGTTAGAATTTTAATTTATTATTGGAGTTTTTATCATCGTGATAGACAGATTGCTAGTTTGTTTGCGTGATATATTTTGGAATTGGTTGCTTTTCCCGTTGCTGCTATGGAATTTGTAAGGATCCATTGACTAGAAATTGTTATACAGTGCAGATCAAAAATAATCTGCGTTTCTAATACAATACAATTTTCAAGACGATGTAAGAAATGTTTTGTTGAATATTTTTAACATAGGCAGCAATGTCTTCCAATCAAATTATGTTCAAAATATTCAACAGCACATTTTATTTTGTTTTGGAAACATTTAAAGTTATTTCTGAGATGTATAGCCTACTGTAGCCAAAGCGAGGATCTTGAGAAATACACATGTGCAGACCGGTTACACACTGAATTATTTTCAAATTTTACGACTTGAATGACGCTCAATTTCAGAGCCAGTCACTGGCAGTGGAGAAATTAAAATAATAATATCTTGTTCTGCAAATGGACAATTTCCAAATACTAAGAGAACAGAAATTTTATTGACCAATTCATAATATTACTCCACTCACGGCTATCGCCGCTGCAGTCGCCGCCACCATAAACCCCCCAAATCACCGGCCACAATGTCCATACCCCCACCCCCATACACACCCACCCAATTGATACAGACACAGTCAATATGCAGTATGTGCATATTTAAACCTGCATTTCCACAATCCGATTGATTATACAATTAGATGCAGGCCTACCTGAATGGTTTATTTTTAGTTTAACCTTGGCAATAGTTGGTACTTCTGATTTAATATTATATTCTATTGAGTATTTTGGGGTTAGCCCGACCGGGGGCTGTCGGTGCCATATGCAACAGCAGCTGCTGGTCGAACTGGTCCCAAAGTGTGCAACAGCTTCTCTTTGTGCAGTTACCTTGAGATTTTTTCTACAGTAAATAAGGTTCAAATTAAGTATATAAATCGCCCCTAACATGTGCAATAATTGGAATATATGTATATTTGTATTATGTGAAACACAATAATTTTCACAAAATGAATATTTTGAAACTAATTCGTCAGGAAGCTATTGCTGCCAGATAAATTGGTTTCAAAATCGTCACCTGAATATGTTTGCATCGCAGCACGCATACATTCCAGCGGATTAAGCATCACACATTATTTAATCACCATGCACACACGCAGCGCTAGCTTTAATCTGGAAACACATGTGTCCATATATAATATACACGTATATTAATTTGTTACAGATGCACCATTTTTTAAAAGGCGCAGAAGTGCTCTTATTGCAAACGTTTACATTTTTTTAAAGGGGCATATTCACAGTGAAATGACTGAAAATAAAATTATATACTTAAATTGTATACTTTTAGAGGCATTAGACTTAATGAAACAAAATACATATTAATTATATGGAATGAAATCATCATATGTTAAGAATAATCGTTTCCTTACATCTGGGCACACAATTAATACTTGTGCAACGTGTTGTGGAAGTTATTCCAGTGACCAGTACTTTTTCCAAAATAGTATTCTCTTGATCCTTAAATGCGCCATTTACAAACGGTCCCGTCCCCCACCGTTTACAAAGTCAAGTGCGCGCATCATCATCATCATTATCACTAGTACCATCAACATCATCATCAGTTACTGATAACGCACTACTTTTTATTGCCTCATTCATTGTAAAAATTACCGGTAAAATGAATTGTATGTCTTTGGTAGAAGTGTTAAATATTTGGTTGAATGTTTTGAAAATAATTCGACTTGGCGCCGTTACTGTTCCTAGCGACGTGTGTAGAGGTCAGATTGCTCAGGAAGCCGCTCCCTATATTTCCAAGGGGGATTACCGCACAAGAGCTGAGAAGCGAAAAACACTCGCTTCAATCCGCACATTTGACTTTGAATATATTCACCATAGTATAACTTTTTGTGCATATGTTTATGCACGAGATGGTTAATATACCACTAGTTCAGTTTAAAACAGTATCGGTCGGTCATATTTATTTGCTGGTCAGTATAGGTCAGTGCCGGTCGGCAATTAGTTGCACCCATTATATCTCGCTCCGGCTTCAGAGGCGAGACAAAAAAATGGCAAAAGATAGGTGATTATGGCTAAGCGAGGGCAAAAATAATGGTTTGTTTATGTGCTTTGATCTGGCGTTGGCTGCACATTTACATTGGGAACTCGGAGATAGCTCATTGATTAATTTAAGGAGAAGCGCTTTAAATGCAGAAGTCACTAATTCGTGAACTATCATCAGAATTGTTTGGAAGGGATTCGGGAAAAATGGAAAAATCAAGGTGTTGAAAAAAAATTGACCAATGAAAATTCTGAATTGACGAAGTTGCTAGCAGCTATAGCCTACCAGTAAATGATTTAAAGATTTTTCCAGACACAATTGACGAAAGGGGAATTCTTTTTGAGATGCACGAGAACTGGGAATCGCATGGAGCCGAGTACTCGACTGCAATACTATATCTCCCGACACCTATTACCTGGCTCAGCGCCGATGCGCCAGCGACGACGCACAAAATCACGTTGGCGGTGGAGCATGGCAAGATATTAGATGTTGTTGCGAAAACTGGTATCCTACAAATTACTAAGAAATCGTGACAATCGGGCTAAAACATACATATCGACTGTCTTTCTTTCCCATTGCGACACTGAATATAATCTTTATCGAGCTGTATGGACATGTGTATGTAAAAAATTAATGTAAAACGAGTTAATTTTTTCGGGCCTTTTAATGCATGGTTGAGTTTAGGCGCGCTCTCTCATATCTAATTGGGGTATTGTCTGTAGGAGAGTGACTACCTCATTCGGGGACTACCTAGTAAACTCGACGGTAACTCTTTTGTTGTGAATCTGCAAATTGAAAATAAATAATCTTAAGTCCTTCTTTATATACCACCGGGTATATGCTCTGGTGCCAATGTAAGTTTATCACATATTAAAATTACTCGTAACGTACTCCGTTAGCGCAACGCCGTTTGGTACTCGGATACCAAATTTGTGTATTAACCGTTATCTCTAATGACCGCTAAAACTCTCACTAAAACTTTCCGCTTTAATCCAGCCAATCAATAACAGTGACACAGTTTACCAGGGGACCAATCAAACCAGCGGTAAGCTTGTTATGGTTAATGAGGAACTAAACCAAAGCAACTGTGACTGAAGAGTAAAGTTCCATCGTGTTTACTTATTCTTCTTTTCGTTCGCTGATCATACCGCCAGTCCTCATCGTGTTTACTCATATTGACATATACGCACGTAACTGTTTGTATTTATGACAGAAAATAATGAAGCAGTTTAACGGCTTAAGTCTGTGTTGTATTTACTGTGTATCTTATATAATGTAGTTATGTAGTCGGTCTGGGTGAGGATTTAATTGGATTTATCCTGTGCACATTCTACTCGACATTGTTTCTTTACATTCTAATCTTCAAAGTAATCAAAACAATGATGAGTAAATGATCATGAACATGCACTGACTAACTTAGATGCCATTGCATTCCTCAGCAGTTGGCGGGTGTGAGGTGTTCAGTATATGCTTACATAAAATTCAAATTGATAATTAACACTTTCACCAAAAATTCCCTCTATCTCAATCTTAAGACAAACAAACAGGACAGCTGCTGAATACTTTCAAATTAATATGACAGGCACTGAGGCAGGAAGCATTGTCTTTTAGTGTTATTAACTTCAAAATATTCAACAGAATATGCGATATATCATACAAAATTTACGTTTTAGGAATTTGAATGGGTTAAAATAATTATTACAGATGTTAGTAATAGTCACTCTCCTACAGACATTACCCCAATTAGATAAGAGAGTGCGCACCTAAGAGAGCCTTGGAATTCGGCCTACTCGGAGCCAGCAAATATAAAGCCAGGAGAGGATGTCATTGCATAAATCTGCTAAGCGTGCTACGAGGTGACCTCAAGAAAGCAGGACTCGGTACACTCAAGTCAAGAATGAACCTCAGGAAGCTATATAAGGATTTCGGCTGAGGACAAGACACAGTGGGCAAAAGTGAAGAAGGACTGATTGCAGCTGTAGGATGTTTCTAGTACTACAGCCGCAGAATACAGTAATCATACATTAGTAATAGTAATTTGTCAACTCCATTCTAATTGCATGTGTTTGAAAGTTGATGCTCTAGCTACCAAATATTTTGAAACCAATTTGCTTAAAATAGTGAATATTATTGGTTCCAATCAGCCCCATGGCACCAATATGAAACAAGGTGGTTTCTTAATTTCTTTTTATCCTTAGATTTGTAAAAAGAAAATTTCTTATTATCCCATAGAAAATGTACATTTGTAGACCAGGAAATTATTTAAAAATTTATCTGGAATGACTGGCTTGGTTATTGATCCAGTTATCCCAATGCTAAATTTCCAAAAAATAGTCTTCTCTTGGTCCGCAAATGGACGTTTCTCAAACATGTTTCAAGATGACTTTAGAAGCCACTTTTGTCCAGCTTGAGTGGTAAAGGGTTAATAGACCATCTAGTCCTGTCATATAATACAGGTAGCAATGCAATGACATTCCAATACATGTATGGACTAAATTCTAATGATCACCTGTATAAAAGAATCACCCTTTTTTGGCCCCAGTAGGCTAATGTATTTTGTAATAATGTTTTCATGAACTTTGGGCATTTTGTTTATGGAAAAGTCATTCAACTATCCAATGTTAAATGGAGACAAACCATGTATTATACGTGTTATTTACATTTCACAGCATTTTGTAATCAGAAAATGGGTTGATATTGGTGATGTCACATCAAATATTCTGCTGCTAACTACTAGGACAGTTCAGTATATATGAACAGTATTTAAGTATGACCTTGACACCTGATGGAAACATAATTTAACATTGATGCATTTAATAGCATGGCAGATTTCTGAAGATTAACTTCACTACCTGGTATGGAATGTTTGTCATTAAATGATGTATGGACTCGCTTTAAGGAAGAGGTATGTATTACTTAGAATAATGGATGAATCCAGTCTATCGATCAATCATATGATGTCAATCAACTACGTCACATGTAGTTGATGCCATAATGAATTACATCATGAATGACATGATTTTGTCCAACATACTTAACGCTTAATAGTCTGTCAAGTTGTACGAATTGTATACCTCTACTATTTAATACATATGCTGTTGAATATTTTGAAACTAATTTGACTGGTTGCTGTCATAGGCAGCAACAGTTCCCAGTCAAATTAGTTACAAAATATTCAACAGCTTACTTGTATAGTTTTTCTGGAAATTGAGATTCAGAGAGTGCAGGGGTCGATTGATCCCAACACAGGCAAGATGTGGGTGGAGCTAGCTAGAGATGGATGACGGGGCATGGCTAAAACTGGATTCATCCATTGCAATGAATTAGGTTGTTTACAATACACCATTACCATTATAGTCATTAGATGCATATGTGGGCAGATTTTTCAGCTCACATGCATATAAGATATATGTACTTGTCATACTCAGTCACACATGTTGCACGCATGACACCTGGCCACTGGTTTGGTCCATTAATTCTTTACTCCTCAAGTTTGTTAAAGGAAAGGATCAGGGAACTAACATATGCTGCTGAAGGAAAGCTAAGTTTATATAATTATCAAACTACAGCCCCCAGTAAAAAACAAATAAATCAGACTAATTAGAAAAAAACACCTAAATACCATTTATGTGACTCTTGCACGAACCAATTAGGGACGCAGCTGGACCCATGGGCTCTGCCAGTGTATGTATAGCGAATGAGAAACACCCAGTATATGCGGTCATATAAGCTCAGTTATATTAACGTTAAGCTGTTTAGCCACTACTTCCTGCAGGTAAAATACTGTCTAGTTTTAAAACAATTTGACTGAAAGCCATTTCCAGAGACAGGGTCTACATTCAGTCACATGGATTTCAAAATATTCAGTCGGCATCATATTGCGACCATGGAAACCAGCTCAGTGTATTTTGAAATCATTTAACCGAAACTTGTTACTTCCACCAGAAAAAGTGACTCAAATATAACGTTTTCAAAAGGATCAATTTAATGAATTAGCAGTACAGCGAGTTAATCAGTCTACATCGGCGCCTAATCGCCTATAGAGAATACTATTCATACCACTTACAAAACTATATTCAGATGTGCTTTCATTCACGGTTCATTCTGGTCCTGGAAATCCTAGAAAGTCTTGGAATTTGAAAATTTAAATTCCAGGCCTGGAAAGTCATGGAAAATCAGCGTTTTTTATCATAGGTCATGGAAAATGGTAATCATGAAAAATAAAAAAAATATGTTGGCATAAATTACCGGCATAACCTCTATGCAATAAAACTTATGGCACCAGCTTATCAAACCAAGACTTTGGCTTGGTTGTTGCAAAACACAATATTCAGAAATTTGCAGAATAACTTGCATCATAATTTATTTAGCTACATCATAAACACAAATCTACTAGATATTAATTCTTGGAAGTCATGGAATTTGTTAATTTTGCTCCTGAAAAGCCATGGAAAAATCATGGAATTTGAAACATTGACAGGTGTACGAACGCTGGTTATGTTCAGGTAGGCCTATGCGCTATACCTGCGCACACAGTTGGCACACAGTGGAGTGCGAAGCACCAGTATGGTCACTAATAATTAGCTCCTAGATTTAGTAAATGCTTTTTCTCAAATAATCCAGATTCATTTCCATTTTTACCGATGGTAGTTTATTTAATAGTGTATGAAATTACCAATAAATATCATTTGTTACATGTATTTCCCTTCCTTTGAAGAAAATTTAAATTTTCTTAAACTTCCTCAGAGAAAATGTTCACTGTAGAATAATTTGCTTGGTTATCGAGCCAGTCATTCCAGTGGTAAATTTGCATAGATAGGCTTTTCCTGGTCTGCAAATTGACATAAGTTTTTGGCCTGTTTGAGTGTTAGATACTGAGTGTTAGATACCTTTCTTCATTATGTACAAATCAGATATAGAATTATTTCTTTATAGCGTTGGAATTATTCTTTCTGAGTATTTATTCCCATACATTAAAAAGTTAATGTTTAGGGTATTGCAATCTTCTCTGTCCATACGTCTGGCTGTCCGTCTGTCATGATTTTGACTAAATAAGTTCAAATATTACCATAGATATGACAGGAAAATGAAAAACTGTACTGCCTGTCACTATATGCCAATTAACTCTTACCACTATGATGGCAAAATTTTAAATTTTCAAATTAAATTAAAAGATGAACGGGTGTTCATTTTTCAAGAAATTTGGGTTGAGATCGTCCACCAAACCTTTTTTAAATGTACACAAGTTTCTTTGCTATTTACATAGTAAAAGATAGAATATTAACATTAGCGATGTAATAGTTAAAGAAATGTAATTTGCATGCTGACTGCTGTAAATTATTATAAGCTTGGTAAACTTGATGCATCATAATGGATGCCAGTGTTACATATAGTCACGATAGGGGTGAGAGATGGTGCTGGTCACCGGGGGCTACTCTAGCCAGCGCATGCACAGATATTTGGACAGGCACAATGCATTTCTGAACTAGATTTCGGATGAATGTTCTGTATACAAGAATTCACTCGTCATTGAACATCATCTCATATTTCTGTCAATATTAAGTGACACCATTCAGTTACATACAGGATTTTTATATCACTAGATGTATATTAACCCTTTAATGCTCGAAAATCTTCAAGATAATTTTAATTTGTGCTACGTCAATATCCATTTGCAAGCCAAGAAAATACTATTTTTTAAGCTTTATCACTGGAATGACTGGCTCGGTTATCGAGCCAGTCATTCCAGTAATACAATTTCAAAAGTAGTCCATTCTCTTAGCCTACAAATGGATATTCCTCAATACAACTGCAGAGGCTGGCTTTGGCCGGGCTGACAATTAAAGGGTTAACCCTTTAACACTCAAGCCAGCGAAATCCAGCTTCTGCAGTGGTATTAAGAAATGTTCTTTGCAGACCAAGAGATGGCTATTCGTTAAAGTTTACCACTAGAATGACTGGCTCGTGGCTCAATAAACAAGCCAGTCATACCAGTTTTCAAGAATAGCCATCTCCTGATCTGCGAATAGACATTTTATTATCATTTTCTTGAGCAAATGAGAGGGTTAAAGACTTACGATTGATCTATGTGAACTCGGGGCAAACAGTACAAGGTCTACAGATCACCAAGAGCTTATTTGATTAACCCTTTAAGCTTTTGCAGAAGAAGAGAAGACTATTTCTGAAAATTTACCACTGCAATAAGTTAGCTTAGTTATTGAGCCAGTCAGTTGTAAATTTTAAGGAAATAATTTTCTTGGTCAGCAAATAGACATTTCTCATAATCTGTTGACCACTTCGGAAGCAGTTTTTGGCCTGCTTGAGTGTTAAAGGGTTAACATTGATTATATTTAACCCTTTAACCCTCACAGACCTGAGAATAGTCTGTTAAATAAAAGTTTGAAACTAATTTGACTGCAAGATGTTACTGACAACAAGTCACATTAGTTTCAAAATATCCAAGAGTTTTCTTGTATATATCGTTATCATGAAATTGAGACACCCAACATGCCCAAAGGATTAGGCATTTTAACCGAAATGGAAAAAGTGAATAGCTTATTACAATTTAATAAATATTTTCTTGAATATTTTGAAATTATATTGTACCTTTATCAGGAGCTGATCTTTGCTTTGTATGTCACTATCATGTTCCAATCAAATTAAATTAACTATGTACATTCAACACCTTTGTACAGTCTGTATCATTGTCATGACCGTATGATTTTGGATTGAAATATTTATAATTAAATGTTATGAATGCAATGGACCTTTCCAGTTTATCTGTCAATCATATGACATCATAATCAACTATGTGATGTGTAGCATAACATCATAATCAATTGCGTCATGAATGACGTAGTTAAGTTCGTCACCAACGCTTAATTGATGACGGACTAAGTGTTGTATGAATTCTACATGTATGTCTTTACTATTTAATAAACATTCTGTTGAATTTTTTTGAAACTAAGTGGACTGAGCGCAACAGCACCCAGTCAAATTAGTTTCAAATTATCCAACAGTTAGCCCGTATAGCTTTCTGGAAATTTAGATTTAAAGAGCGCAGCGATCTATTGATCCCAACACGGGCAAAGTGTACGTTATAAATACAATGGCCCTTTCCGGTTTGTCCGTAGGCAGCAACAGCATGAAACAAATTAGTTTCAAAATATTCAACAGCTTACCATTATAGTTTTCTGGAAATTGATAGTAAGTGGCTTCAGGGATCAATCGATCCAAACATGAATGAGGAGTGTGTGGAACTTAGCTTGAGATGGGCAGGGTATAGCTAAGACAGGATTCCTCCATTCCTACTTTTAGCTTCTGAAGTACATTGGTGGTAATGTTGAACCTCAGATTTGACTTGAAACTGTTAGTGCTTGTAACTAAGGCAACATCACAGACTTCCAGTAAAGTTAGTTTCAAAATCTTGAATAGACTGATAGATTATTTCATAACTCATAAAGAATTGGATGATCAGAATTGAATTCACCCTTTAACACTGAAGCCAGACAAAAACAACTTCTGCAGTTTTCTCGGAAAATGTCCAAGAGAAGGATACATTTTGAAAATTTATGAATGGAATGACTGGCTTGATAACCACGCCAGTTATTCCAATGATAAACTTTCAAATATAGTCTTCTTCATCTGCAAATGGATATATTCTATGAAAGAATTCAAATTTTCTTTAACAAGTTTGATAAAAAGATGAAGCATATATCTGCAATAATCTTGAGAAATGTCCATTTGACAATGATTGAAGACTTTAAGTGAATTTACCACTCGATTTCAAGAGAGGTGAAGGTTTTGAAACTATTTAGACTGAGAGCTGACCTTGCTTCCTTAGGCATTGTGAGACAACAGCAGTTCTCAGTAAGATTAGTTTCAAAACATTCCTGGCCTGTACATCATAAACCGTTTGTCATTTCTGGCATGTCTGGTCAGTGAGTACTGAAATGTTACCACGTTCATCCTTAAAATTCCAGCGTCTCGCTTTCAAGACAACTATACAGTAAAGCTGGTGTTAGGCATGACAACAGCTCCCGGTCAAATTTGTTTCAAAATATTCTGAATATTCCTTACATCATAAAGTAATGGACTGTTCCAGTTTATCCATCCATCATATGACATCATTATCAACTACGTGACGTATAGGATGACATCATAATCAATTACAGCATAAATGACTCGATTTACATGTGTAGTCCATCTTAAAAGTTTTACAGTCCGACATGTACGAATCTATCATCTGACATCATATGACGTCATAATCAGCTAAGTGGCATGTAGGATGACATCATAATTATGTCATAAATGATTCTATTTGGCCTGTCTTTAACTCTTAATAGTTTGACACCTTGTACAAATTGTATGTCTCTACTATTTAATAAACATGCTGTTGAATATTTTGAAACAAATTTGACATAGGCAGCAACAGCACCCAGTCAAATAAGTTCCAAAACATTCAATAGCTTACCTGTATAGTTTTCTGGAAACTGATTGTCAGAGAGTTCAGAAATCAATCGATCCCAACACGAGTGAGGTGTGGGTGGAGCTTGGCTATAGATAGGCGGGACATAGGTATAAGTGGAAAGATCCATTGTGTTGTCACTTGCTCCTGTATATCAGTGCCAGTGGAATGAAGGTAAATGGTGGGGGTACTGTGGTACGTGTAATTGGGGGACCCCGGAAGCGGCTGCAAATGCAGGCATTGTCTACCGACTCACTGTCAGGTGTGCATGGGATCCGTCTGAAAATAGTGAAAATCCAGCGCATCTGGGATCTCATTTCCTACATTTTGTGTGATAAACAACATAAGTACCGGTAAATGTACATGGCTTTCTAACTATGCCTATGCTTCATGACTGCTCACCGGGAGGGTGTGGGGGTGTCTCACACCTGTCTAAACAGGTGAGGGTGCTGGTGACTAAAAATCCATAGCCCTCCCCACTCTTCTTGGCTGCCTTTGATGTTTAAATAGAGTATAAATTTTTATTGAATTTATTTTTATTTTCATAAGGATGGTGTGCAATTCAAAGATTTTGTGCAGCGTTTCATCACCAAGTATAAAGACTTCATAGATTTAGACTTCTCGTGTTGTCGTAGTGATATGTAAGTTATTAACCCTTTCACGGTCATGCCGGCCAAAACTAGATTCTGTAGTCACTGGTGTTTTTCATCAATGATCCATTTGCCGCCCAAGAGAAAACTATGTTTGAAAATTTACTATTGGAATGACTAGTCATTTCAGTAGTAAATTTTCCAAAATAGTCTTCTCTTGGCATGCAAATGGACATTAATTGAAAGAAATTGTAGCATTTTATTTTTAGCAATCGTAACTTAGTACTTTAACACTCAAACCAGCCAAAATCGGCTTCTGTAGTAGTCTTGAGAAATGTCTATTTGCAGACCAAAAAAATACTATTTTTGAAAATTTACCACTGGAATGACTGGCTCGATAATCGAGCCAGTCATACCAGTGGTAAATTTTCTAAAATAGTCTTCTCTTGGTCTGAAAATGGGCATTTCTCAAGCCCACTACAGAAGCTGTTTTAGGTTGATATGAGGGTTAAAGGGGTAAAAACCTGCTAAAAATGTCTACATAAGTTTTGGGTATTTTTTCACCGATGTCTATGTACTAGGGCTGTTTACCTCCAAGCCACATTTTTGAAAGCACTAAATTAACAGTAATTTGTTTTAGTTGTTTAAAATGTGGCAGTAAAATATTTCCAGTAAAACTTAGTTTTTGTAATCGTGCAGATGCATCCTACACTAAATTATATATATATATATTTGAGATATCAACATATCCAAAATTTGATCCGATCCTTAATTCCTGATCATAGGTATTCAGAATAATAACTCTGTTCTTGTTACAATACTTCTCACAGAATCTTCATTCATCACCTAATCATTCCATCCCTTAAGTTCCAGAGTCTTAGTTTCAAACTACAATACATACAATATAAATAATTTATTGAGTATGTATTTTGAGTAATTATGCCTCCCATATAGAGAGAGACCAGGTGGGTGTATATGGCTTGAATTGCTGTGTCTGTCTGCCATGTCTGTTAGTTAGTTTGTTAACTCTGCATCTGTTTATCCAGGCTTTGTGTGATAACTCGATCAGTCCTACTGAAGGGGACCTCAATAAACTTGGCGTGTGTGATTCACGTGTGTTCCTGGAGATGACCTTGAGTGACTCCCTAATTTGAGAGGGACACACTACATTCCTAGACCCTCCCAATATTCTAATTTCAAACCAATAGTCAATTAGATATTTCTTACAGGATAATAACAACGTATGTGGATGTCGATTTGGGACCCGAGACCCAAATGAAAAGCTGTGCCTCACCCTGCTAGGTTTATTCCTGTTGGTTCCATGGTGTGGAGTAGTTGGTGATTTCAATGGGATTCTTTGGATCTCCTCCATGGTGTTGATTCTGGGTCAGCGGGGTCGGAGGAGAGTACCTGTATAATGCAGTGACTCATGTGGGCTCTTGTATGCTTGCGCCATATTGAAGTGATGTGAGACAGGTGTGTCATAAATTTCTTTTTTGTGGAGATTTAAGTTATGGATCCAAGGTGTTCTTATATCCTTGTTAGCTCACCTGGCCTGAAAGGCCAAGTGAGGTTATGCCGTGGCGACCGTCCATCCATCGTCCGTCAACTTTTCATTTATAATACTTTTCACATACTACCACAGACCCACCACCACCCTGATTTATAACCACATAGGTTACCCCACCAACCAGAACCCAACCGGCCGCCATAAGAGCCGCCAGGCTGCCAAAAATGGGGGAAAAAACGCCAAAAAGTTGCCAAGCCGCTGGACCACCCACCTACCCTTCCATTGCGCATGCGCATACACATGCGCATACCCACAAAGCCACTCACTAAAGGCCGCCAGAAAGGGTATAAAAGGGGCCCACAAATCAAGCCCAGACCATTCAGATTTTCCGGATTACACAAATCATGAAATCATAAAGAAGAAAGCTACTGTCTTCAATATGTAGTTATTAACCAGATATTTCTTACAGGTTTACTGGTTAGTTTGTCATGCATCATTGCTAATTTCATGAAGGCTAGCTTGAGTTTCTGTGTGCATGATATGACCCGATGCAATATTAACCCTTTGACCCTGGAATTTGTTCAAGAAAATTTCAATTCTCTCATAGAAAATGTCCATTTGCAGACCAAGAGGAGACTATTTTTGAAAATTTACCACTAAAATGTCTGGCTCCATTATCGAGCCAGTCATTCCAGTGGTAAATTTTCAAAAATTCTCTTCTTGGTCTGCAAATTGACATTTCCGAAGACCACTGCAAAAGCGATTTTTTTAGTGTTAAATTGTTAATACATGTATGCATGTGTCATCCGTCTCAATGTTGCAAGAAGTCTTTAGTGCTGAGTGAACCATGACATATATATAATACCATCTTACTAACATACGCCCACTCACTTAGCTCAGCTGTATATGGCTGTACATGCAGTGCTTTAATCTCCTGCTATATGACATAACGTTACTAACAGTTTTCTGTTCCTTTGATCAGATTTTATTTATTTATTATCGAGCCATTTCATTGGTGAAAGTTGATCAAGATCAGCTTGATTAGATTTATGAAGATTTGTGAACTTAGAGCAGACTTCAAAAGACTGCAAGCACTGTGCTCTGATATGGGAGCGGAGTTCAAGTGTGCCCCCCCCCCCCGCAATGGAAAGATGATATAATACATGTACACATTGATTATCCGGTGTCAATGTAGACCAGTAATAAGTTCTTGAATATTCTGAAATTACTTTGACTGGAAAATGTTGCTGTCTCCGGCAGCAGGAGCTTCCAGTCAGAGTAATTTGAAAATATTCAACCTGTCACCATAAATAGTTTGTGATTTTCCAATTTTTTCAGCCTAGCATCGTAAAAATTATGACTTAATTAAATTAAGATATGGTGAAGTATTGGAAAATCATGCAAAAGAATGCATTATATGCACACAATTTAAGAATCCAGTTTCTCAGTCAATCATATGACATCACATGTTCGCTGACATCATAATAAATTATGTCATGAATGATGGGATATAGTCCGTCACAGATGCTTAATAGTCTGACAAGTTGTACGATTTGTATGTCTTCATTATTTAGCCCTTTAGTGGCAAAATTTGGTCAAGAATAGCAAAATATTTGCTTATTAAATGTTCATTTGCAGGCCAAGAGAAGACTAGATTTTTTAATTTACCACTGAAATGACTATCTCTGTTACAGAGCCAGTCATTCCAGTGGTATATTTTCGAAAAGCACTCTTCTCTTGGCCTGTAGATGGACATCCTTCAAGACCACTGCAGAGGCTGGTTTGGGCCGGCTTCATTATAAAATGGTTAATAAACATTCTCTTGAATATTTTGAAACTAATTTGACCGTGTGATTTTACTACCACCGCTTACCTCCGGTATAGTTTTCTGGAAATTGAGATTCGGAGTGCAGGGATTGATTGCTCCTTAGATGGGCAAAGTGTGGGTGGAGCTTAGCTAGAGATGGGCGGGGCATAGCTGGATTCCCCCCACCTAGGTCTGTATGTATGGAGATGTTTAACCCTACAACCCCTACCACTCTGATGTCAATATTCTCCATTTTACCTTATTCATAGCAAAGAAACTGGTGTACATTTTTAAACAATTTTGGCGGACAACATTGCTGTCTTAGACAGCAACATAGTCCAGCAAATTTGTTGAAAAATGTACACCATCTCATCTTTTAATTTTAATTTGAAGATTTAAGATTTGAACATTATAGAGTGGTAAGGGTTAACACTTAAATTTGTTTTAAAATGATTCAAATTTCTCGTAGAAAATGTCCATTTACAGACCAAGAGAAGCCTGTTTTTGAAATTCTACCACTGGAATGGCTCGGTTATCGAGCCAGTCATTCCAGTGGTAAATTTTCTAAAATGGTTGATATGAATGTTAAAGGGGTAAAAACTTGCTAAAACGTCTACATAAGTTCTGGGTATTTTTTCACCGATGTCTCTGTACTAGGGCTATTTACCCCCAAGCCACATTTTTGAAAGCACTAAATTAACAGTAATTTGTTTTAGTTGTTTGAAATTTATTAATTTCTTGTGGTATTTCAATTCATATAACCACAAGTGTCTGTCGCTGTAAACTATTTCCTGTAAAATTTAGTTTCTGTAATCGTGCAGATGCATCCTACATTAAATATATATATTCGAGATATCCACCTATCCAGAATTTGATCCGATCCTGAATTCCTGATCCGGGTTATTTTATGAAGATCTCTGCCGAAGTCTGGAAATCCTCAGGCGCCGCAAAGTTACTTGGTTGTGTTAAAATTTGAGCCAAATCAGATCAGCAGTTCTTGAGATACGACCTGGAATATTCTTTTGTAACTGATTGACTTATAACTGCAAGTCTGTAACTAATGGACTAAGGGACATATAGCTGGTAACCACAGCTAAAAATTGTCTGGGATATTGCAATCACCTCTGTCCATCTGTCCAGTTTCTTCCCAAACCATTTGGTGGATAATTCTCAGAAATACATCTAAGTCTGAAAATGTGTATTTCTCAAGATCACTGTAGTTCTAAGTTGTTTTTGGCTTGCGTGACCATAATTGAACCTATCCAGTTTTAGCTATGCCCCTGCCCATCTCTAGCTACATAAGTTCCACCTACACCTCGCTTCCTGACTATCAATTTCCAGAAAACTATACAAGTAAGCAGGGATGTGCCCAGAAAAAATGACTGCTGGGAGATCCCAGTCCCTAGCGGGGAGTCTGGGGGTTCTTTTGAAGCCATTTCCTGCATTTTGAGGGGTTAAGAGGAGAATCTGTCCAGAGTGCCGGGCGGACACTGATGATTGGTGGACATGTGGCCCAGCGCCGCCCATCCTGGGCACATCCCTGGGTAAGCTGTTGAATATTTGAAACTAATTTGATTGGCTGCTGTTGCTACCTATGGCAGCAACAGCGCCCAGTCAAATTAGTTCCAAAATATTCAACAGCATGTTTATAAAAATTTTGCTTGAGAAAAGCGTGATTTCATCCACAAGACTTTCAAGATGGACACACCGACTGCAGCAACTTCTGCTATATCAATTGAATCTACAGAAACCATTGTAGACATGATGAACAATGCTGTTATTGACAAAGTGGGTTCCGACATCCAGACCCGCAAGAGATTCCGCATAGCAGACGATGAGCGGATCAGTTCTGTTGACATGAGGGCTGTAGTCACGCCTACGCCACTGGGACCAACTACAGAGCAGCCCCAAATGTAGGGCAACATTCCAGGAACCGCCATTATTTGGTCACAGAAGGAACCCCTCCTTCAAGGACACACTAATAATGGCCAAATTTATGGATGCAAAAACTTTTGGCATTC